>CM052710.1:84556850-84559601 GCA_028551405.1 Uromys caudimaculatus
AACTTCTGTCCCCAACTGACAAACCTCCCTCCATCCAGCCAAAGGGTAGAGCTACAGAGCTTACAGGAGTCTGCAGTTCACTGTACAGATGAAGAGTCACTTCCTAGGTGTGGTGGTTTGACTAAGAATGTCCCCCATGGGCTCATTCATTTGAATACTTAATCACAGGAAGTGGAACATAGGTCAGGGAGTGGAAGTGCTTGGGAAGGATTAGGAGGTGTGGTCTTCTCGGAGGAAGTGTGTTACTGGCAGTGCAATTTGAGGGTTCAAAAGCCATACCAGTCCCAATGTCTCTCTCTTTCTCTCTCTTTCTCTCCCTCTCTCCCTCTCCCTCTTCCTCTCTCTGTCTCTTTCTCTTTCACACACACACTCACTCTCTCTCCCTGCTGCCTGTAGATCAGGATGCAAAACTCTCAGCTACTGCTCCAGCACCATGGTCTTCTTTATGTGACGATAATCATGGACTCACCCTCCTAAACTGTAACCAGCCCCCAATTAAATGCTTTATTTGATGAGTTCCCTTAGTCATGGCATCTCTTCACAGCAACGAAACAGTAGCTAAGAGGACCTGCATTGATTCTACACAGCCAGCCTGCCCACATAGACAGAGAGCTCTGAGTACACAGCCTAACCACCCTACAATACCCACTCAAGTGCAAAGGGAGCCTTCACTTGTATCCTCCCCGCCGTGACCCCTCAGATCTTTGTAGGTTGCCACCGTCCATGTCAGAAAGGACACTTTCTGAGAATTCAGCCATACAGTATATGTAACAGGTTCAGAGGACAAGAGTCAGGCCCTAAAAACCCGGAGCTCTAAATGTGAGGTCCACACACTGACTGTGATAGGGCACAGGGCAGGGCCCACACTGGACTTCCCTCTGTGTGTGTGTCTCAGTCCAGTGATGATTGACAGATACACTCAGCTCAACCCTGCTGTTTGGGGCCAAAGGGCAGCCTGAGGCAAGTGAGCAGCCTGGAGGAGGGGAGCAGCTCCAGCCCCACACTTGTATAGAACCCCAGAGACAGAAAGACCAAGGCCCTTCGAGGGAATTGCCACTGTGGTCCACAGAAAACTTATCTAGCCCATGACCCTGGGTTGTGGGAGACCCCAGTAGTTGGGAAAGGGTTACCAAGACCAGACTGTGACCTCTCTCTGCCCTTCCATCTGGACAAGGCCACACATGTCATTGGTTGATGGGAGCATGCAGGGATGCACAGGTGGAATTTCTTCCAGAACTGCCGAATCCAGGGTGTCCAGAGCTCTGCAGGGAATTAGGTGACAAAGGAACAGGAGACCAGGTCCCTCAGATCAGAGGCAACAGCTCCTCCTACAGGGACCTGTGCTGCCTCCAGTGTTTGAGACTCAGAGGATCTGTCCACAAAGGACACCCCCCAAGCTGGGTGACATTAGGCTCCTGGACCAAGTAGGATGGCCTGTGGGGACACATGACTCCCTCACCCTGGCCTGTCTATGCTGAGATGAACTGACAGCTCCTACCTCCCAAACAGTCTCTTCTTGGACCAGCACCTGAGGGAGGCAAGCCAGGACTCACACACCATGTCCTTACACATCACTCACTAGGTCAAAACACTTAGTGTGTGTTCTTCTTTTAAAGATGTATTTTGTTTTTGATAATGTGGGGAGAGCCACATGTGCACATGTGTGCAGGTTCTCATGGAGGCCAGAAGAGGGCGATAGATGCCCTGGAGCTGGAGTTACAGATGGTGGCAAACCACCCATACTTGGGTTGTCTACAAAAGCAGTACTTGCTCTTAACTGTCAGGTCATCCCTCCTGTGTCTATTGTGAAGTCCGGAGCTTTGGCTGTGGGAGAGGCAGGCCTGAAATAACTACGTCATGACACATGATGTCACATACTGGAGGAGGACTAAACAACTCTCCCCAGCCTCAGTTCCCCAACCCCTGATCTGGAGGGCGTCAGTGGAACCTCCCACCCTGACCCAATTTGGAACTGAGAAAGGTCCTGCACTCTGCACTCTGCCCACACCCCTGGTCACTAGGCCCCAGCCATGACAGGAAACCCTGCTCAGGGAGCCAGAGACTTCTTGGCCTCTCTAGCCTCAGGTGGAGTCGGAAGACCCAGGGATCGACGTGGGAACAGGGACACTGAGGAAGGTGTGTTGTCACACATGTCTATACTCACACAGAGCTTTCTGAGGAGCCCCAGAGGCTGGACTCCCAGGTGTGGGAGTGTGTGTCCTGCAGCAAACAGGAAGGCTGCCTGGAGAGGACACTGTGGCCTCCTCACACTGGAAAACTAAACTAAGACTTCAGTGAGGACAGCATCCTGTCTCTGCTGTATTCTGCCTGTGAGCTGCTCCCTGCATTCTGGGCTGCAGACTTCATGTGAAGACAGGTGGAGCTCTTCCCTGCCAAGTGCAGCAGGATGGAGATGCTGTGGGCAGACCTTTCCTCCCCCCTCCCCCTCCTCCCTCTTCCCTCCTCCTCTTCCCTCCTCCCTCCTCCCAATTTACAGCAGATGTGAGGCCCAGGACTTCCCCCATTGGTCTTGTCACCAAGATAGACAGGGTTTACAGCCTTCTGGCCCAGACCTAGAAATAGCCAGACCCCTCAGAACTGTCTGCTCCTCTCCGTTCCTGTCATTCATTCTGTTCATGTCTACCCTCCCGTTCTGTGCAACAAGATCAGCCCTCCATAGAACATCTAAATGTTTAGAATACTTTGATTCAAGATAGATATTATGTAGACCTCAGGAAGCAATTTTTTTTA
>CM052710.1:84566647-84584945 GCA_028551405.1 Uromys caudimaculatus
GAGCTAAAGGCCAGACGTTTAATCCCTACCTGGGGGCAGTAACAATGGGGAGGAAACAAGGAGAGGCCTGCTAGAGCCGGAACACCTTGAAATGCTAATCAAGCCGAGCCTAAAAGTCAGGGCCTAGAGGAGGCACCTGCTGAGTGATCCGAGACACTGTGGCTAGCAGACTTAGACAAACCTGGGATCTTTCGTGCAGATATGCAAAAGGCCAAGGCCTTTGTCTCCAACACTTCCCCTAACCTCCTGAGCCAGGATCTTGCTCTGTAGCCTTGGCAGACCACACAGGCCTCAAAATCCTGGCTTCCTAAGCCCTGGGGAAAAGGTACATGCTACAGTAGTCCCCATGGTACCTGGTCCTTCTTACCAAGTTTCATTGAGCAGCATTGGCAGGAGGCTCAGAAAGTTGATGGTGCTTGATTACTCTGGAGGAGGAGGGGAGGTCCCCCCATGCCCCCTTCCTCTGCAGCAGCTGTTCTCACCTGTGGGGTCAAGTGAGACAATGGGAAACGGGAACATTTACATTCCGATTTGTAACACTAGCAAAATTACAGTTATGAAGTAGCAATGAAAATCCTTTTGTGGAAGGGAGGTCTCTACCATGAAGAACTATATTAAGAGTGACAGCATTAGGAAGGCTGAGAACCACTCATCTATCGGATGGCACTGGCTTCCAGACAAGGTATTCTGGTGATATTTCTGCTGTAACCTCCTCTTACCTGTAGGAAGGGGCTTTGTCTCCACAGTTCTTAGTGGCTTTTCCCTGCAAGGGCCCTGGCAGTCATTCTCAGAGAATGGGGTACCCGGTCTGTGGATGCATCTTCTCCAGACTCAGCAGGTACCATGACCTCTGCTACATGCCCATATGTATCCTTCTCCTTGTAGCCTGTAAGCCCCCAGTGTAGTGACCCCTGCAGGGGCAACTTGGGGTGAGGAGTTTTAGTGCCTGTGGGGCAGTGCCTAGCGGGGCACACACTTAGAAGGTGGTTGCAAGTATGATAGGTAGAGTTGGCACACACCCCACTTCCTCACAAATGGTTCAGGCCCTGTCATTATCTTTCAAACAAGGAATCAGATGGGCTTTCATTAATGGACTCTGTTGCTTGGGTGGTTTTTTCTGCTCCAGTGCTGGTTGAAACAAGAATCTTGCACACAACGAACAAGCACTCTGCCACCGTGTTATACCCCCAGTGGGACATCATTGCTTTTTAAATGGCAAAATGCTCTTTAAGAGATTAGATGATTAGTTGTAAAAGACAAGAAAATTAAATGGAGAAAATCCTAATAGAATGCTGGGGTAGTCTGCACAGAGATGTTTCAGCCCAGCCTGGTCATTCTCAGGGCTGAGCCACTGTATCCGATGGCCTTGACAGTTGTTATTATGAATATACATTGGCTGGTCCCTAATGCAATCTTTGGGTAAATAAACCTTTCAGGATCCGTTAGTGCCAGAGATCTTTCTGGAAAGTTCTTGGTAAATTCACCAATTTCATTGGTAAGGACCAAGAGTAGCTACTGTGACCTTTTCCTAGGGGCACTCACTGGGAACAGCTCCTTTCTCCTTGGCAAGTGAGATTGTCCCTGCTCTCCAGGTTAAAAACCATGGAGACAGTGGTTTCTCTAAAGCCACACACAGCAGCAGACAGGCTGCAGACCAGGCAAGAGAGTTATCCCTGGACGTCTTCCACTGCTCACCTCTGGGTCTGATCCCATGAGAAGAGACCAGGACATGCATGAACCTGGGCACTCAAGACCAGCAGGTCAATGCACGGAGATACTTTTCTAGGTGTAGAGTTGTCAAGAGAGAATGGCCCGAGCTCCTGGCCTATTCCCTATCCCCAGCTCTTCTTCTCAATCCCAGGGACATTCTTCTCAGTCCCTGACTCCTAGGCCAGCTTCCTGTCTGCTCAAGGCTCAGCCTGAACTTTCATCAAGGGATTCTCCAATGACACTCAGGGGTTCCCAGCATGCAGCTTGCATACCACAGCCCCATTGTTGGGGCCCTTGATTATTCCTGTTCCCTCAACTTCAACCTGAGGATGCTGGAAACCAGCCAACATTACGCATGACTAAGCATCACACATGACTGTCCTTGTGGACAATGGAGTTTTTTCCCTGGATCACCCAGAACTGGAGAGGAGGACTTTTCCAGTTTGGGGAAGGTACTGTGCCTAACCCAGGAGCTAGTTCATCACTAATCCATGTTCCCCTCCTACACAGGCTGGGATGTATCTGGGGACATTGGAAAAACCTTGTGGGTGCCTCTTATCAGCTATAGCTCAAGTGTCCCAAAGACCCTGGTCATTTTATTCTGAAACAGTGGTACCCCAGTGCTGGTGCCTCATCCCAGTTCTCCCTCTTGCAGCACCAGCCATGGGCAACTACATCCTTTCCCTAGCACCATCCCTGAGCCCAGAAGTTCGACAGGACCGCTCACTGGCCAGGTCGTGGCTGCCCATCTAACGGCGACCTGACCCAACTCATGGGGTCCCTGGTTCTCTCTGATCCTATACCTGGATGTGCTCATTCATGGTGGCCTGGCCCTGCCTCTATCAGGATGGCCAGGTATCCTATCTCTAGGTCTTGTTGCCTAATAGCAACAGCAGGGCCACCAGTGAGGGGCCTCAGGGGATCTCACACAGATAAGGGCGCTGGGCTTGTAATGGCCACAGACAGCAGGAAATGGTTTCTCCTGAGTGAGCCCTCCAGTCACTCCTTAGACTTTGCTAGGTTCCTTGGAAAATGTAAGGGGCCCATCCCTGAACTCACTTCCTGTCTGTGCTCCATGCAGCTGTCCAGATGGGCATCCCTTGTCTCAGAGGATCCATCTCTACCTTTTTGCCATTCCTGGTCTTGTTTTGTGTTGTCTTTTGAGATAGGCTCTCACTATGTAGCCTATTTTAGCCCGGAGCTTACTATTTAGGTCAGACTACCCGAAAATCACAGAGATCCACCTGCCCCTGGTTTCTGAGTTCCAGGATTTAAAGATGTATTGCTATCACACCCAGCCTGCTGTTCCCCGTCTTGATGGTCCATTCACATTTCACACTAGGCTTTCTCTGAGGGTGACATTCCCAACCTCAGTCCCTCCTAGCTTTGCCACAGTGCAAGGGCCCCAGAGCCAGACATTTTATGTCCTGATTCTAGGCTTAGATGATTCTCCCAAAGTGCCCTGACCCATCCTGGGTCCTCGGGTCTTGCACTGTCTCCATGCACAGATAGGTGCTCTGTCTCCTTAGCTCAGCCTCTCAGGGCTGGCTCTCATGGACCAGGACCTGGGGCCAGGTATAGTCTCCCTTGCTTCCTCCACACTCCCCAGACACAGCCAGCCCTGAGCAGCTCTGTGTGCTGTTCCACTACCACCATCTGCAACTCTAAAGCCCACTTGTGGTCCTGTGGCTGGGAAGGTGGGGACACAGGACTTTTAGGAATACTGATGAGCCACCCTAGGCTAATTGAGGAAGCCCCAGGCAAGTGGGTTTTTTTTTTTTTTTTAAGACGCCTGAAGTTGACCTCTGTTTTCTATACAAGTGTGCACACACATGCAGGCACGCACACACACACACACACACACACACACACACACACACACACACACACACACACATAGGAGTGAGAAAGGACAGCCAGTATCAGCAACAGCACGGTACTTGTGACTTTTCTGACTACTGAATGGAGGTGAAGACACATTTCGTCAAGAGAGCGATTTTCTATTGTTTAGACAAATGGGGACCTGTTACCCCAAGTTCTCGGCCATGCCTTTTGGCAGCAGGTTCCAGGCACAGGACCTCTATCTGCACAGGAGCAGCAGTGACCTGAGAAGCCAGAAGGGGAACAGGCTGCACCTGACTGCAACCACCACATTGCATTTCAAACAGCAGGCATGGAGCTGACCTGAGCTTGGCAGTGTCTGTGGGAAGGTGAGCCTCTAGGACATTCCCCACTGGGCACAGTCATGTGAGCAGTTAATCTGGCAAAAAAGAATGTCTCTTGTTCCCTGCAGGTAGGATGGCGGAGTATGCCTGGCTGAGGGGAAGGGTGCAGGCTAGGCTACATTTCTTGGTTTGTTTGTGAGGAGCCTTGCGATCCTCCTCCTCCTCTTCCTCCTCCCTCCCTCCCCCCTCTCTCTGGATGTATGTAAGTCTCTCTCTCTCTCTCTCTCTCTCTCTCTCTCTCTCTCTCTCTCTCTCTCTCTGTGTGTGTGTGTGTGTGTGAAGATCAGAGGTCACCCTGAGATGTCATTCCTCAGGGTATTATCCTTTTTTTTTTTTTTTTTTTTAAGCTGCTTACACCTTTTATCCCAGCACTTGGGTGGCAGGGGCCAAAGGATCTCCATGAGTTCTAGGCCATCCTGGTCTATAGAGCAAGGACACCAAGGACAACCAGGACAACCAAGACTACAGAGAGAAACCCTATCTTGAAAGACCAAGAATAAAAACAGACTCCAAAAGACACCTTCTGTCAAAAGAAACCAACCCAACAACAAAACAGGGTGTCTTAGACAGGGTTTCTATTCCTGCACAAAAATCATGAACAAGATGCAAGTTTTGGAGGTAAGGGTTTATTGAGCTTACACTTCCATGCTGCTGTTTATCATGAAAGGAAGTCAGGACTGGAACTCAAGCAGGTCAGGAGCAGGTGCTGATGCAGAGGCCATGGAGGACTGCTGCTTACTGGCTTGCTTGTTTGCTTCTCCTGGCTTACTCAGCCTGCTTTCTTATAGAACCCAAGGCTATCAGCCCACAGATGGTACCACCCACAAAAGGCCCTCCGCCCTTGATCACTAATTGAGAAAATGCCTTACACCTGGATCTCATAGAGGCATTTTCTCAACTGAAGCTCCTTTCTGTTTGATAACTCCAGCTTGTGTCAAGTTGACACACAAAACTAGCCAGTACACGGGGTGTCCTGGTTTTGGCTGGAGCTTGATCATTTCTCTAGGCTGCGTGTTTCCAGCTCTCTATGGTTAGGGCTACAAGCATGTCTTATCACACATTGTTTTTTCGAATGGGTTCTGGGGACTTAACTCTGGTCTTCATGCTTTGCTGACTGTGTTATCTACTGAGTCCTATGTTTCTCTTTTTGCTGTTTTGTTTAGTTGTTTTTTCTGACACGGGGTTTCTCCATGTAGCCCTGGGTATCCTGGAACTCTCTGTATAGACCAGGCTGGTCTCAAACTCATAGAAATCCACCTGCCTCTGCCTCCCGAGTGCTGGGATTAAAGGCATGTGTCAGCACTACCTGGCATCTTTAGATTTTAAGATTACATTTATTTGCTTATTTTTATTGCCATCACGATTGTGTGTGTGTGTGTGTGTGTGTGTGTGTGTGTGTGTGTGTGTGTAGGTGTAGGTGTTCATGCACATACCATGGCCTGCATGTGTGAAGGCTTGGGGACAACTTGTGTTCTCTTCTTGCACCATGTCTGCCCTAGGTCCTCAGGCTTAGTGACAAGGATCTTTACCTGCTGCACCATCTTGCCAACCCTCCCAGCCCTATATGTATCTCTAAAAGTTTTCCTGCCATGTCCTGGATCCCAAGGGGGTGACTCCCCATACCCTGAAGGAATGAACTTGTGTAGAAAGAAGTTAGGATGACAGACAGGTGGTGAGGAGGATCCACTTCACTGTAGGAGCCAAACCCCATGGCTAGTACCCAATGCTCAAGCAACGTTACCCCAAATCTCCCAGGCACTTCATTTACCCCTGTATCCAGAATCACAGCAAAACTCACGGCTGCTTTAATGCATTTTATTGAGCCATAGCAGAGAGTGGTGGTCTGCACAGTGTAGCTACCTGAGTGGACACGGGTGGTCAGGGGCTCAGGATGGGGAGCAGGAGAGGAAAGCAGGGATGCCATCTGGGCAGGAAGCAGCATGTTGGGAGCAACAGAGGTCACCCTGGATGCGACTCAGAAGTACTTGGGGACATAGCGGTAGATCCAGTCCAAGTAGTATGTCACCCGGGTATAGATGCCAGGCCTGTTGGGCTGTGCACAGCCGTCACCCCAGCTCACCACTCCTGCCTGCAGCCAGGTGTCTTCTACCTTGCAGACCAGAGGTCCTCCGGTGTCGCCCTAGAGAGGATGGGGTCAGTATTCCTGTAAGGGCTAGGTGGGGGTGGCAGAGCGAGGGGACAGGAGCTCACCTGGCAGGAGTCATGTTTTTCATTCCCAGCACACAACATGTCTTCGTGGACAATGTGGAATTTGTCTCCAGTGTTGAGGCCTTTGTGATACATCGAGTCACAAAGGTTGTTTTCTACAATGGGAACTTGCACCTCCATCAGAGGATATGGCGGTGGCAGCTTTACTGTGAGGGAAGGAAAGACCATCATGTGGGCAGGGTCCCAGGTGGCTGGCTGGGATGGGCTCAGCTAACCCTGTTCTCTGAGGACAGTTCTGTTCACAAGTCCCTCTCTGAGCCAGGCTCACTTCATTCAGCTCTACCAACCTGGCCTCTTCCTCCAGGCTGGACCTGGCTTTCTGACCTTATTCAGAGCAGGAAGACAGTCCTGAGGGTCATTAGCAGCCATCTGGTTGACAGAGAGCAAGGGCAAAGGCTATCATCTCCCCTCAGCATAGCTGGCTCTGGCCTAGGCTAGGTAGAGGATCCCAGTGGAGCCTGGTCTTGGACACTACTCTCCCGCCACACCTCTGTGTACAGGGAGATAGGATCCATCCTGAGGTCCACAGCCAAAGCCTGCCTGCTCAAGGCCCTATCCCTGAAACTCTACTCTGCGTTGTCCAAAGAAATTAAGCAAGAGCACCAGGGAGAAGGGAAACTGGCACTGGAGGCTCCAATGGAGTTGTCCAGCCCCACAGAATGCCTGTGGCCTCAGAATCCGGTCCCTGAAGTTGTAACCAGTGTGTGTGTGACACTGCTGATAATGTGGTCTTACTCTTCCTTAATCAAATCTCTGAAATACAAGCAGACTGTGGCCCCTTCAGACATGAAGCCTCTGAGATGCAAGGGACCAAATGACTCTCCTAACTACGCTGGGGTACCCTGGCTTATGGAACCGGGGAGCCCTGTTGTTCTGATGCCTTCCCACTTCCTAGGTCTTCAGACTTCCATCCTACAAGTTGGAGGGAAGCCCTGTGCTGGGGATGTGGCGTGGCCACGCCCTCACCTGTCTAACCCTCTGTTGTCTCTACCACATACCATAATTGCGGATGTTACCCCAGCCTGTCACCCAGCACAATGTGCCTGAGGGAAAGGTCTTTGAGGCAGGAGGCAGGCGAACAGGCTGGATAGATTGGGAAGTTTTCACAGGGTTTGTGAGTCTCAGCAGGGCAATGTCTGCCCCCTCCTGAACGATGTAGAAGTCAGGGTGTGTGATGATCCGGCTCACAGTCAGCAGGTGGTCATGGTAATAGAGGTACTGCTCGCCGAGCTGTACTCTAACATTGTTGGGGTCAGGGGTATTCCTAAAGAGAAGAGATATTCGTTGAGGAAGCCTGTGTCACTTTCAGAAACCCAGAGATGGTGTGTGATGACCCCGTCCTACCCCACTCTCCTACCCATCCCTTGTCCCACCCTGCCAAGCCCAGAGAGACTCACGGTCCCACACAGTGTGCCGCAGTGAGCACCCACTGTGGGTGGATGAGGGAGCCGCCACAGTGATGCCTCCAGTAGTTCGTGGCTTTGACACGCAGGCTCACCTGCCAGGGCCACTTGTTCTCAGGTGCCTCCTGTCCCCCCACAATGCCCTCTCGTGGCATAGCTGGACCTGGGGATAGGACAGGACCAACCTTAGTATCCTGGCCTGTGAGCTATGAGGGTCAGGGAGAGGGACAGGGAGGGCCCTGGGGAGAACTCACCAGGGGCTGCGTGCACCAGGCTGGACAGGAGGGGCAGTGTCAGCAGCAGCAGCTTCAGCATTTGGACACAGTGAGGAGTACTGTGGGCCCAGATGGAGGTGAGGTCTATGCTAGGCCCAACAGTTTGTGGAGTGTAGAACAAGCCAGGAACCTGGGAGAAAGAAGGTCGATCCATTCTAGGAGGTCTCTAGTGGTTTGGCTGCTCTGCTTCAGGGCAACACACCGGTGGCAGAGGCTCTGGGAGAGAGCACCTTAGCTGTCTCTGATCTTCTCCACCCAGCCTCAAGTACCCTCTCTATTTATCCTTCCAAGTCAGGGTGGGGTGGGAGGAAGGGCATGCCACCCTCCAATCCAAGCCTGGAGGAAATGGGTGACTCAGACTCAGGGCCCAAGCATCTGGGCCAAGAAGGGGCTCTGTCAACTTTCTGCTACATCAGACCCAGATCTGTGGATAAACCCTGTACTGTGGCCTCTGGGTCCTATCTGCTGACCCCCAGGAGCATCTGCTTATCCAATGCATCTGTGCTTCAGCAGCAGAGAGGCAATGCATGGGAAGGAGGGGATTGCAGAGAGACCACCAGCCTCCCTCAGGCACTTGCCACCCCTGCACCTGTTCTCCTGTTTATCCACCCTACTCTGTGACTCTCCTTGGCTTACTGATCACACGGCTCTAGCCCTCACCTTGAACTCCTGACCCTCCCTGGCCTTCCCCTTCCCTGTCACCTTCTGGATCTCTCTTATTCCCTGCAGGCTCTAAGCCCTACCGGGCTGTGCCTTCTGCATACCCAGTGCCTTCATCAGAACTGTGGCAGTGTGAGATGGTCAGAGGGTGTCCTGCACCATTTCTCTGCTCCCCACTGCTTCTCTAACCTATGCAGGCTTTTAATAATGATGATGATGATGGTGAATAATAATAACAATAATAATAATTAGAATAATAATAATAATTTTTTTGCTAATTCTTTGAGAATCCCATATAATATACTTTGATCAAATTCACCTTCTTTCCCAACACTTCCCATAGCTTCTCTTTCAATCCTACACAGTCTCTTATTCTGTCTACATTGGACAGTTGGGGTGTCTCTGGGTTAAGGGTTACCTTCTGTAAGGAGAATCTTCTCTGAGGAGGGCTGAGAGAAGCACTGACCTATGGATACAACAAATCAGTCGAAGCTGTTTTGATGCTATGTCCATTTAAACGAACAATAGCTTCTCTCCCAGGGTTTGGGACCTATACAGTCACAGGATATTGGTCCCATTAACAGTGCCAGGAATGGGTTCTATCTCTTGGGGCAGGTCTTAGATCCAGAGTGAAAGAGATTGGTTACTTCTGTGTCATTATTGCCACTCTTGGCATGTGAGCATACCTTACTAGGCAGTCATTGTTGTAGCTTGCTGGGTGAGAGGGATGGTTACTTTTCTCTTCTGATGTTGTGGTTAGCACCTTTCAGCACTACAAAAACTAGCCAGTAGGAAGGAAGGTTCTGGCCAGCACCAGCTTGATTCCCCCATGTTCTGTGACTCAAGTATGTAGATCTTCCACAATAGGGTCCCCCCATCAAGTTCTGGAGAGTAGCTATGTGGTGGTTCACACCTTTAATCCCAGCATTCAGGAGGCGGAGTTAGGAGGATCTCTGAGGTCAAGCTAGCCTGGTCTACAGAATGAGTTCCAGGACAGCCAGGGCTACACAGAGAAACCCCGTCTCAAATAAGAATATATTTTCTTAGCCTATAATGCTTGCAGGGTGTCTATGGGATTTCATTGTAACCCCATACCAGGTACTGGTGCTTTTAGATAATAGCATGTGGTGAATAGTTGAGGTATTCTTCCGCTACCCCCACTGTAGTGTTATTTGATTAAAAGTATTTTTATATACGTATGTATTTTAAGAAAGTTCTACAAAAGTAGTTTTCTATATATCCACCAACTGATGAATAGACGATAAAAACTATGGTACATTTACACAATAGGATATTGAGCTGTGAAGAAAATTAAAATTAAGTTATATGTGATAGTTCACACCTTGGATCCCAGCACTCAGGAGGCAAAGGCAGGTGGATCTTTGGGAGTTTAAGGTCACCCTGCTCTACCAAGGCAGTTCCAGGCCAGCCAGGGCTACTCAGGGAAACTGGATGGAACTAGAAACAGCCATTCCGAGTGAGGTAATCCAGACCCAGAAGGGCAAGCATCACATGCTTTTTCTCATTTGTGCTGTTTCATGGCTGATCACATGGGAGAGAACTTAATTCTGTTACTAAGTATCAAGAAATAAAATATTATAGGGTCAGAAAGAAGTCTATGTGGTTAAGAATATTAGATGCTTTTCTAGAGGACCAGGAGTTCAGTTCCCAGTGCCTACACGGTGGCTCACAAACCCTCTGTGAATCTCCAGATATGTGTGTTTCACTCCACATACCACAGAGATCAGAGAATAATGAAAGGGCCATGGAGGGTGGGTACTTCCAAAGGATGAAGACAGAAGGAAGACCAGAGCAGGAAGGGTTAAACTGAGCAGGGGCAGTGGCAGGCAGAGTAGAAGAGGGAATATGGGGAAGGATACTAAAGGCCTTGTGAAAAGCCACAGGTGCCTTCTAAAGTCCAAGGCTAACACGACAGGACTCTCAGGACCCCACAGGTGGCCAGAGGTTAAACCAGGAACACATAGGAAACTCAGGGCCAGGGGCCTGGCAGGCCCCACCGAGCTGTTTAGTGAACCCTGGGCCTATAAGGGGTGTTCTGATTGGCTCAGGATCCATCAGTGGAATCAATCGGCAGTGTTGAAGAAGATGTGGACAGAAACTGAGGAGATTCTGTGCAAGTGCTCTCAGGGTGACTTTCTTAGTCATCACCCAGTATCCTAACCCTTTAAAAATTGGATCTGAAGGATTTACTTAGATTGTTTTGTGTATGTGGGTGTGTTGCCTGCAGGTGTGTTTGCATCCCATATGCCTGCCTGTGGAGGTTAGAAGAAGACATCAGATCCCCTGGAGCTGGAGTCACAGATGGTTTGTGAGCCACCGTGTGGGCATTGGGAACTGAACTCCTGGTCCTCTAGGAGAGCATCTAACACTCTTAACCACACAGCCATCTTTCTGACCCTATAATATTTTATCTCTCGATAGTCAGTGACACAGTTAAGTTCTCTCATATGCAATCAGCCATGAAACAGACAATTGACATCAAAACCTCATAATGCATTGAAGACAGGCGAAAGATTCCATGTAGTTAATGAAAATGCAAAAGATTTTGAGCTGTCAATTTGGGATTCAAATTCCAAAGGTCCTGTAATGGAACTACCCTTGGTGCTGGTGTGTGGTGTGTGCAGTGTACTGTTGCCCTCGGGGTTGGGATGGAGCGTGTCTTGGTTTTCTAAGAGACACCGTTGTGAGGCAGTGACCTCCTCAGCTTACTGCAGACCCCTAGTGCTCTGAAAACTGCAGGATGGATGAATGAGGGAATGGATGAATGAGTGAATGGATGAATGAGTGAATGGATGAATGGATGAATGAGTGAATGGATGAATGAGTGAATGGACGAATGACTGAATGGATGAATGACTGAATGGATGAATGAGTGAGTGGATGAATGAGTGAATGGATGAATGACTGAATGGATGAATGAGTGAATGGATGAATGAGTGAATGGATGAATGAACACCAGCTGAGTTTCCTGCGGGACCCAGGTGGCCCCTGGGAAACTCTGGCTGGGGTTCTCTCAGATGCAGAAGACACATCTGGCTTGTAGGAGAATCCTGTCTGTCCAACTCTGGACAGATGGGCAGAGTGAGCTGAGGCCCTGGGTTACTCATTCTAGATCCAGACACTGAGGTTCCATCCTCATGGGTTCTCCAGGACACTGGCTGAGGGAAGGAACCAACAGGAGAGGGACAGGGGAACTTGTGGAGGCCCAGTGAGGGTTCTAGGTGGTGCCTAGAGGACATCAGCCTTCCAGGGGCTGAGGGTGTGGGAATATATGGTCATTCCTCTTCCATGATGCAGAGGAAGCCTGAGAAGGAACCTCTAAGATGTTGTATAACGCATCCTCTGTGGTCACATTGGGAAGATGCTAGAAGGAAAGAAAGGACCAGTGTGTGTGCTGGGAAGGATTGAGATTTTAGTCATTAAACCCAGCATGGTGGCCCACACCCTTGCTTCCTTCTCTCTCTCTCTCTCTCTCTCTCTCTCTCTCTCTCTCTCTCTCTCTCTCTCTCTCGACAAGATTTCTGTGTGTAGCCCCGACTGTCCTGGAACTCACACTGTAGACCAGGCTGGCCTCAAATACAAATATCCCTCTGCCTCTGCCTCCTGATTGCTGGGATTCAAGCAATTCCACCACTAACTAACCCTGGGCGGCAGAGGCAGAGGCAGGCCAGTCTCTCTGTGTTTGAGGTCAGCCTGTTCTACACAGCACGTTCCAGGACAGTCCAAGCTACATAGAGAGACCCTATCACCCACACAAGGGATATAGACAGTCTTAATCAGTGGGCCAAAGAAGAAAGCATAAGGGAAGCCAGAAAGACAGAAATCTTTGAAATGAAATCAACACATCAAAACACATGGGATGCTGCCAAAACCCATGCTGGGAGGGAACCCAGAACTCTCCAGTTGACCCAGAGCACCAGGAACCCAGAGCCCCAGAGGCCAGAGGAGCAGATGAACTCAGCAGTCACATAAGGAAGGGAATGAGCTATCCCAGGGGAGACTGAGACTACAACGCAAGTCAGGGAGGTGAGGCTAGGGACCAGTATAACATGTTCCCACAAATCTATCCGGATAATGAGTTTGGGGTCTGGAAGACATGTCTCATGTGGCCATCTTTCCAACCTCCAGGACATTGCACCAGAATCCATAATGACAAGTCACATCTTGTCTTCTAGTACCCAGGGTAAGCTTGCCACCCACAAGTCACTGGCCCACCTCTGGCCCTGCAAACCTGGGTTAAATGCCCAGTAAACAGCAGAGGTAAAATGGGGCTTTGTAAGTGCTCTAATTTTCTTCTTTGATATTCCCTTGTCTTCACACTCTCCAAGACTGCTGGCCAGAGTCAGATGCTACTGTGAATACTGTACCGAGTTTGTCCGGTGGCTCTTTGTGATTAGATGGAGATTGTAGATTTGGGGACATCCCCACAGAGGGAGATGGTTTGCACCACCCCATCAGGGGCACCTGCTATCAACCGGATCCATTGGGGACCTTTGCCAACATTGTGCATGGTGGAGGGCAGATTCGTCGCTGGAGGGCCAGCCTTCTGCTATCCTCATGGCAGGATGAAGATGAAGAGACATGGTCCCTGAGGTAGAGGAAAACTGTGCTGAGACAGGTGAGGGATTCCTTCTCCTGTGGGCACTAGAACTCAGAATAACCAGTTTTTATGAGTTCTTGGCCTCTCCAACTCCATGATAGCAGATTTCTGGTTCCCAGGCAGGGGTGGCCAGGACTGGGGATACTTGGCTTCCACACCCTGTGCACTCCTGACTGGGGCAGCTTCCCCCCGAGGCATATGCTCTTTATGAGAGACTACCCAAGGGAGGCAGTGCCCTGTTTGCCACAGTGTGTAGCTCAGGCACCGTGTAAAGTGGCAGAACTGATACCTTCCTTAATCACGTTTCAGCCATGTGTTTAACACGAGCTTATGAGCAAAGGCTGCTGGGTGTCTCCCTAGATGGAAGTCATCCTGTCCTGTGGGTGACACTGACTTCATGGTCCCTCTGCCTTAGCCTTTGGAGTGCTGGGGTTCCAGGCATGTGCCACCAAGCCTCACTGAGGTGGCATCATCTTATACATGATAAGGCTGCTCTCCGGGCTTCAGTTTCCTTACATCTAATAGAAGCTCCCTGACAGAGAGTGTCTCAGTGGGACCCTCTACCACTGTGGGGCCTATGATTTAGAACAGGAATTGTGGAGGGTGGGAAAGTCCCTGGCTCTCAGAGTCCCACGTCTAATCAACTTACTTATCAGGCTCCAACAAGTCTGAGAATGTTAGAAAAGGCCAGCCCATTAAGTGTACTATCTGTGGTGAAGATCACAGAATCTAGGCAGATGTGGTGGAGACATTGCAGAAGTGCATCATGGGAACTCAGACCACAGGAGTGGACTTGTCTTTGGCAGGTTTTGAATGGGGTTAACACTATTTCTGTCTTCTTCTTCTTTTCCTCCTCCTCCTCCTCCTCCTCCTCCTCCTCCTCCTCCTCCTCTTCTTCTTCTTCTTCTTCTTCTTCTTTCTCATCTTCTTCCTCCTCCTCTTTTTCCTCTCCTCCCCTCTTCTCTCTAATACATGATTTGAGAACATGATAGAGTAATTAGAAAAATTAAAAAGTCAGCAGAGAGATGCCCACAGACTGCATGCATATTTTACTGTGATTAACATTCTATATTAAAATGGCCCAGGAATTACAGTCAATGAATCATTGGCAATTCAGTCCACAGTTATTTAGTTTGTTTGTTTGTTTTGGGATTTTGTTTTTGTTTTTAGAGACAGAATTTCTCTGTGTAGCTCTGGATGTCCTGGAACTTGCTGTGTAGACCAAGCTGGTATTCAACTTAGAGATCTGCCTGCCTCTGCCCTCCAAGTACTAGGATTAAAGGTGTGGACTATTCTCATGGACCCAGGCTCGGGTTATGTAAAATGGAATTCACTTTCTCTGAATGCTGTTTTCTGTCACCGGATATCCGGTGAGTTTAATTGTCCTGTCTCCTTGGGTTATTCTTGGTTGTGACAGGTTTTATTTTTATACCTTGTGTATGAGTGTTCTACCTATTGGTCGAACTGGTGTACTGTCTGTACACCAGTTGTGTGTTGGACATCCTGGGACTGGAGTTACAGACAGTTGTGAGCTGGGAATTAAACCCATGCTCTCTTGAAGAGAGAGAGAGAGAGAGAGAGAGAGAGAGAGAGAGAGAGAAGGTCCCTTGTAACCCCAGACAGTTTCTGTGCATCTGAGGCTGGTTCTGATCTCCCTGTCGCTGTCTCCCAAGTTCTATAATCACAGGTGTATAGTATGCCTGGCTTCCTCTTCCTGTTGATGCTCTCAGTGGCTTTGTAGATGGATGGTCAGGGTGTTGCAGCATGCCCCTCTCTTGAGGTTTGCTAGATGCCTCCCTGTAGGTTTTTGAGAGGAAAAGGACAGAGGTGAGATGTCTTTCCTTCAGGTTATAGCAAGGTCCCCACAAACCCTTTGTGAGCAGTCTGTGTTATATGTTTTAAGTGGCTTCAAATACACTGTGTAGTCAAGGATGACCTTGAACTTCTGATCCTCCTGCCTCTACCTCCTGGGTGTTGGGATTAAAACTGTGTGTCCTATTGTCTGTCTGTCTGTCTGTTTGCTTTGTGGCCTGGGAATTGAACTAAGGGCTTGGTGCATGCTAAGTGAGCATCAACTAAGCTGTGTTCCTAGCTCTCTTTTCCTGTTCCAAACAGCCATGCTACAAGCCCACAGGCTCCTTGCCCTGAACACCAGCCCCTGTGCACAGAGATTGCAGGCATGGGCCACAAAGCCTGGGCACTGGGCAAGGGGGCCATACTGCATCCTAGGGCCAACACTCAATTTGCTCTGTCTTAGCACTTTCCCTTCGTGAGGATCTCAATAGAGAAGTGGGGGTGCTCTGCCCTCCCCCTTTGGCCTCACGATGGGATCTTTCCTACACAGTTACTGGTGTGACCTATGCAGCCCCCTGTTTCCATGAGTATAAACATTTTAGTTCATGACTGTAGGGGGTGGTTCAGAAGATTTGGTCGGGAATCTGCACGTGAACCCTAAAGGTCTAGTTCCCCAATTGGTTCTGTTTGTTTGTTTGTTTGTTTGTTTGTTTGTTTGTTTTTCAAGACAGGGTTTCTCTGTGTATCCCTGGCTGTCCTGGAACTCACTCTGTAGATCAGGTTGGCTTCGAACTCAGAAATCTGCCTGTCTCTGCTTCCCAAGTGCTGGGATTAAAGGCATGAGCCACCACTGCCTGGTGCCCAATTGGTTCTTGATCAATCAATAAAGATGCTAGTGGCTAATGGCTGGGCAGAAGAGGCGGGACTTCCGGGTTCCCTCAGGCAGGCTATGGGACACAGGAGGAGGGAAGAGAACTTTCCATGCTTCAGGGGGAGAGAGAACCATCAGCCTTGCGATATCTCCAGTGGAGTGGCCATTGGCCGCTTTCCTGCTCGGGCCTGGGGTAGCAGGCAGGAGATGATAAACACAACTAAGCTGAGGACAGATTTAGAATGCTGAGCAAGGAGTAAAGGAAAGGGCATGTGAGCCGTGGGAGGCTTAGAAGAGCCCAGCCACTGAGCTGTGAGGCAGGTTACAAATGCGCGTGCGCGCGCATGTGTGTGTGTGTGTGTGTGTGTGTGTGTGCGTGTGTGTTTCTTTCATCTGTGGATCCAAGCGAACCAGGGCAGTGGCTGGTAGTATGGTCTGTCTGAAGCTTAAATCCAGGTAGTAGTGCCCACACGCTACACATGACAATTGTGTGTGTGTGTGTGTGTGTGTGTGTGTGTGTGTGTGTGTGTGTGTCCATGTCCCCACAGTTGATTCACACAAAGCCCAGATGTGAGTTTTAGGACAATACTGAAACTAGAGGATGTCTCTGAACAGGTTGAAATGAAAGAAGATGTAAACAAGAAGACAGACATCTCACGTGTGCACTTGAAAGCTCACCATTACAAGGACAGCAGTTCTGACCCTGCCACTGGTGTAGCAACTATCAAAACCCAGACACGGAAAAAGGGCAGCCTTCAAATTCGCAGGACTGTGATCAAATCCAGGCTGCCTGAGGAAGACTGAAAACAACGAAAAAGCTGGAAGACTTACATTCCCAATTTTGTAATTTTTCACAAAGCTTTAGGAACCCACAGTTTGACATTGGCATCTAAACAGACAGAGCAGTGGAGAAGAGCAAGCCCACACAGAGGTGCCGGTCACAGAGAAGCCGATCTGTTTATTGCCAAGGGTGCCAGGAGCACCCTTCTCTGGGAAGGGAAGGGTCTCTTCATCAAATGGTGCTGGAACAATAGGTTCCCTCATACACAGAGATGAAGCCTCTTACCCACCTCACACCATGTAGAAGTTCATAGGAGCCAGACCTGGGGGTGCATGTCTGCCATACTCGCTCTTGGAAAGCTGAGGTAGAAAGATTGTGGATTTGAGGCTTACTTGGAATATAAAAACCTTTCTGAAAAACAAAAACAACCAAACAACAACAACAACAACCACTAATACCCTCTCCCAAAATAAACAACCCAGAAACTCCCTCAGCTTGGGCAATAGGTTCTCAGGGTATATTCTCCCCTAGCTTGAGAAACAAACAAACAAACAATCAACAGTAGACAAATTCGACTTTGTTAAACGGTGGTGTGGCTCAGTGGGTAGGAGCATATAAAGCCTGAAGGGACGACTCTATGATTAAGAGCACATGTTGCTTCTAGGGACTGAGTTCTGTTCCCAGCATCCAATGAGGAGCTCACAACTGCCTGTAATTGTAGCTCCAGAAGACCTGACATCTTTGGTCTCCAAGAGGACTTGAACATACCAACATGCACAAGTACACATAGTTGTTTTCAAAAATTAAAAAATTCATAATTCAAAAAAGAAAGTTGGCTAGAGAGGTGGCTTGGCAGCTAAGAGGTGGACGGCTCTTGTAGACAACTATGTCCTAAAGCTCAGGTCTCAGCACCATGTTGGACAGCTCAACACTGCCTGTAACCCTAGCTTTAGGGGATCTGATGCTCTCTTCTAGCTTTCATGGAAACACTCACACACACACTCACACACACACACATTCACACACATTCACACAGACATTCATGACACCCACACTCACACACACATTTACACACACATTTCACACACACATTCACACACACCCTCCCCTCACCCACACACTCATGATACACAGATGCCAGTGAAGATGTGGCATTATCTATCACTCAGGAAACACCATACAAATCACCCAAGACTCCTCCTCATCTGAACAGAATGACTGTCTTATCAAGGGATTGGGACTAATTAGATGGTTCAGTGTGTGATAACTCGGGCACTACGATTAACAGCTAAGCAGTGGGGTCTCATGAAACTGAAAATCTTCTTTAAGGAAAGGACACTGTCAATTGGACAAAGAGGCCGTCTACAGAATGGGAAAAATTTTCTCTTTTTATCAACTCCACATCCTTCAGAGGTCTAATACCTGAAATATATAAAGAACTTAACAAATTAGATACAAAAAAATAATCCAGTTAAAAACAGAGTACTTATCTAAACAGAGAATTCTTAATAATGGAATGGCTAAAAAACGCTTAAAGAAATGTTCAAAATCTTTAGCCATCAGGGTAATGCAAATCAAAATGACTTTGAGATTCCATTTTAGTAAAACTGGCAGAATGGCTAAGATCAATAACACAAGCGACAGTTCATGCTGGCGAGGATATGGAGGAAGGCGAACAATCCTCCATTGCTGCCAGGCGTGTGACTGCACAGCCGCTGTGGAAATCAAT
>CM052710.1:84585445-84596733 GCA_028551405.1 Uromys caudimaculatus
GAATCCCAAATTGACAGCTCAAAATCTTTTGCATTTTCATTAACTACATGGAATCTTTCACCTGTCTTCAATGCGTTAGGAGGTTTTGATGTCAATTGTCTGTTTCATGGCTGATTGCATATGAGAGAACTTAACTGTGTCACTGACTATCGAGAGATAAAATATTATAGGGTCAGAAAGATGGCTGTGCGGTTAAGAGTGTTAGATGCTCTTCTAGAGGGCCAGGAGTTCAGTTCCCAATGCCCACACGGTGGCTCACAAACCATCTGTGACTCCAGCTCCAGGGGATCTGATGTCTTCTTCTCACCTCCACAGGCATGCCTATGGGATGCAGACACACCTGCAGGAAAAACACCACATACACAAAACAATCTAAGTAAATCCTTCAGATCCAATATTTAAAGGGTTAGGATACTGTGTGATGACTAAGAAAGTCACCCTGAGAGCACTTGCACAGAATCTCCTCAGTTTCTGTCCACATCTTCTTCAACGCTGCTGATTGATTCCACTGATGGATCCTGAGCCAATCAGAACAACCCTTATAGGCCCAGGGTTCACTAAACAGCTTGGTGGGGCTTGCCAGGCCCCTAGCCTTGAGTTTCCTATGTGTTCCTGGTTTAACCTCGGGCCACCTGTGGGGTCCTGAGAGTCCTGTCGTGTTAGCCTTGGACTTTAGAAGGCACCTGTGGCTTTTCACAAGGCCTTTAGTATCCTTCCCCATTTTCCCTCTTCTGCTCTGCCTGCCATTGACACAGCTCAGTTTAACCCTTCCTGCTCTGGTCTTCCTTCTGTCTTCATCCTTTGGAAGTACCCACCCCTCCATGGCCCTTTCATTATTCTCTGATCTCTATGGGTCTGTGGAGTGAAACACACATACCTGGAGATTCGCAGAGGGTTTGTGAGCCACCATGTACGCATTGGGAACTGAACTCCTGGCCCTCTAGAAGAGCATCCAATATTCTTAACCACGCAGCCTTCTTTCTGACCCTATAATATTTTATTTCTTGATACTTAGTAACAGAATTAAGTTCTCTCCTATGCGATCAGCCATGAAACAGCACAAATGAGAGAAAGCATGTGATGCTTGCCCTTCTGGGTCTGGATTACCTCACTCAGAATGGCTGTTTCTAGTTCTCCAGTTTCCCTGAGTAGCCCTGGCTGACCTGGAACTGCCCTTGTAGAGCAGGGTGACCTTGAACTCACAAAGATCCACCTGCCTTTGCCTCCTGAGTGCTGGGATACAAGGTGTGAACTATCACGTATAACTTTATTTTATTTTTATTAGCAGCTCAATATCCTATTGTGTAAATGTACGATAATTTTATCATCTATTCATCGGTTGGTGGATATTATAGAAACCTCCTATTGTAGAACTTTCTTAAAATACTTACATTTATTAAAATACTTTTAATCAAATATTCCTACAGTGGGGTAGGGGAAGAATACCTCAACTATTCACCACATGCTGGTATCTAAAATCACCAGTACCTGCTATGGGGTTACAACGAAATCCCATAGACACCCTGCAAGCATTATAGGCTATGAAAATATATTCTTATTTGAGATGAGGTTTCTCTGTGTAGCCCTGGCAGTCCTGGAATTCAGACTGGCTTGACCTCAGAGATCTGCCCAACTCTGCCTCCTGAATTCTGGGATTAAAGGCGTGTACCACCACCGGCCAGCTTCTCTCTAGAACTTGATAGGGGGAGCCTACTGCCAAAGATCTACATACTTGAGTCACAAAACCTGGGGGAATCAAGCTGGTGCTGGCCAGACCCTTCCTTCCTACTGGCTAGTTTTTG
Organism: Uromys caudimaculatus; assembly: GCA_028551405.1. Classification (NCBI taxonomy): domain Eukaryota; kingdom Metazoa; phylum Chordata; class Mammalia; order Rodentia; family Muridae; genus Uromys; species Uromys caudimaculatus. The sequence continues at coordinate 84,587,248 of CM052710.1, forward strand.
TAGTGCTGAAAGGTGCTAACCACAACATCAGAAGAGAAAAGTAACCATCCCTCTCACCCAGCAAGCTACAACAATGACTGCCTGGCAAGACATGCTCACATGCCAAGAGTGGCAATAATGACACAGAAGTAACCAACCTCTTTCACTCTGGCTCTAAGACCTGCCTCAAGAGATAGAACCCATTCCTGGCACTGTTAATGGGACCAATATCCTGTGGCTGTGTATGTCTCAAGCCCTGGGAGAGAATCTATTCTTGGTTGAAATGGACATAGCATCAAAACAGCTTCGACTGATTTGTTATATCCATAGGTCAGTGCATCCTTCACCCTCCTCAGAGAAGTTTCTCCTTACAGGAGAGAACCATTAACCCAGAGACACCCCCAACTGTCCAGTGTGGAGAGAATGAGAGACTGTGCAGTGCTCAGCCACAAATGAGTGGCACATGTGGCGCCCTCCCCCGAAGGCTCAGGAAAAGGGGCAGAAAGATTATCATTCAGAGGTGGTGGACAACCTCAAGGAAACAATATTTTTGGCTACAACAGAGCAGTTGCACATACAAACTCATAGCAATGGTGACAGCGTGCACAAGACCTGCACAATCTCCAGCTTGACAAAATCCTAGCATGGAGCCAGGGATTTGGACACAAAATCCTACCCATAGCCAAGCAACTATGGACAGGTGTTAGCTGTGGGGAGGGGAAAGAGATGCTCGCTTCTCTTTACTGGCTCAACCCCTGGCAGGCTGACCACACTCCAGGGCAGGCTCTGATCCCAAGTGTAGCTCAGCAATAACAACTGGAGTTGGGGCAGGGAGAAAACTCTCAATCGGATGGGTACGTTGGTGAGGATTCAAAGAGAAGCTGTGGGAAGTGTTGGGAAAGAAGGTGAATTTGATCAAAGTACATTGTATGGGATTCTCAAAGAATTAGCAAAAAAATTATTCATTATCATCATCATCATTGTTGAAAGCCGGCAAATATTAGAGAAGCAGTGGGGAGCATAGGAACAGAGCAGGACACCCTCTGACCACCTCACACTGCCTCCAGTTCTGATGAAGGCTCTGGGTGTGCAGCAGGCACAGTGCGGTAGGGCTTAGAGCCTGCAGGGAATAAGAGAGATCCAGAAGGTGACAGGAAAGGGCAAGACCAGGGAGGGACAGGAGTTCTAGGTAAGGAGAGGGCTGGAGCCTAGTGATCAGGAGGCCAAGGAGAGTCACAGAGTAGGGTGGATAAACAGGAGAACAGGTGCAGGGGTGGCAAGTGCCTGAGGGAGGCTGGTGGTCTCTCTGCAATCACCTCCTTCCCATGCACTGCCTCTCTGCTGCTGAAGCACAGATGCATTGGATAAGCAGATGCTCCTGGGGGTCAGCAGATAGGGCCCAGAGGCCACAGTACAGGGTTTATCCACAGATCTGGGTCTGATGTAGCAGAAGAGCCCTTCTTGGCCCAGATGCTTGGGCCCTGAGTCTGAGTCACCCATTTCCTCCGGGCTTGGATTGGAGGGTGGCATGCCCTTCCTCCCACCCCACCCTGATCTGGAAGGATAAATGGAGAGGGGACTTGAGGCTGGGTGGAGAAGATCACAGACAGCTAAGGTGCTCTCTCCCAGAGCCTCTGCCACCGGTGTGTTGCCCTGAGACAGAGTGGCCAAGCAACTAGAGACCTAAAGTTCCTAGAATGGACCCACCTTCCTGCTCCCGGGTTCCAGGCTTGTTCGGCAGCCCACAGCCTGTTGGGGCTAGCATAGCCCTCACCTCCATCTGGGTCCCCAGTACTCCACACTGTGTCCAATAGCTGAGGCTGGTGCTGCTGACACTGCCCCTCCTGTCCAGCCTGGTGCAAGCAGCCCCTGGTGAGTTCTCCCCGGGGCCCTCCCTGTCCCTCGTAGCTCACAGGCCAGGATACGAATGTTGGCCCTGTCCTATCGCCAGGTCCAGCTATGCCACGAGAGGGCATTGTGGGGGGACAGGAGGCACCTGGGAACAAGTGGCCCTGGCAGGTGAGCCTGCATGCCAATGCCACCACCTACTGGATGCATTTCTGCGGCGGCTCCCTCATCCACCCACAGTGGGTGCTCACTGCGGCACACTGTGTGGGACCGTGAGTCTCTCTGGGCTTGGCAGGGTGGGACAAGGGATGGGTAGGACAGTGGGGTAGGACGGGGTCATCACACACCATCTCTGGGTTTCTGGAAGTGACATAGGCTTCCTAAACGAATATCTCTTTAGGAATATCCCTGACCCCAACAGGCTCAGAGTACAGCTAGGCCAGCAGTACCTCTATTACCATGACCACCTGCTGACTGTGGCCAGATCATCACACACCCTGAATTCTACAGCGCCATAAATGGGGCCAACATTGCCCTGATGAAACTCACGAATCCTGTGAACATTTCCGGCTATGTCCACCCTGTTCCCCTGCCTCCTGCCTCAGAGACCTTTCCCTCAGGGACATTGTGCTTGGTGACAGGCTGGGGTGACATCGGCAATGATGGTATGTGGTAGAGACAACAGAGGGTTAGACAGGTGAGGGCGTGGCCACGCCACATCCCCAGCACAGGGCTTCCCTCCAACTTGTAGGATGGAAATCTGAAGACCTAGGAAGAGGGAAGGCATCAGAGCAACAGGGCTCTCCAGTTCCATAAGCCAGGATACCCCAGCATAGTTAGGAGAATCATTTGGTCCCTTGCATCTCAGAGGCTTCATGTCTGAAGGGGCCACAGTCTGCTTGTATTTCAGAGATTTGATTAAGGAAGAGTAAGACCACATTACAAGCAATGACAGGCACACACTGGTTACAACTTCAGGGACCGGAATCTCATGGGCTGTGTCAGGAACCAGCATTTCATGGACTGTGGCCCAGGCCACAGGCATTCCCTGGGGCTGACAGCTCCATTGGGAGCCTCCAGTGCCAGTTTCCCTTCTCCCTGGTGCTCTTGCTTAATTTCTTTGGACAACGCAGAGTAGAGTTTCAGGGATAGGGCCATGAGCAGGCAGGCTTTGGCTGTATACCTCAGGATGGATCCAATCTCCCTGTACACAGAGGTGTGGCGGGAGAGTAGTATCCAAGACCAGGCTCCACTGGGATCCTCTACCTAGCCTAGGCCAGAGCTAGCCATGCTAAGGGGAGATGATGGCCTTTGCCCTTACCCTCTACCAACCAGATGGCTGCTAATGACCCTCAGGACTGTCCTCCTGCTCTGAATAAGGTCAGAAAACCAGGTTCAGCCTGGAGGAAGAAGCCAGGTTGGTCGAGCTGAATGAAGTGAGCCGGGCTCAGAGAGGGACTTGTGAACAGAACTGTCCTCAGAACACAGGGTTAGCTGAGCCCATCCCAGCCAGCCACCAGGGACCCTGCCCACATGAATGTCTTTCCTTCTCTCACAGTAAACATGCCACCGCCATTTCCTCTGAAGGAGGTGCAAGTTCCCATTGTAGAAAACCACCTTTGTGACTTGAAGTATCACAAAGACCTCATCACAGGTGAAAAAGTCCACATTGTCCGTGAAGACATGTTGTGTGCTGGGAATGAAAAACATGACTCCTGCCAGGTGAGCTCCTGTCCCCTCACTCTGACACCCCCACCCAACCCTTACAGGAATACTGACCCCATCCTCTCTAGGGCGACGCTGGAGGACCTCTGGTCTGCAAGGTAAAAGACACCTGGCTGCAGGCAGGAGTGGTGAGCTGGGGTGAGGGCTGCGCACAGCCCAACAGGCCTGGCATCTATACCCGGGTGACATACTACTTGGACTGGATCCACCGCTATGTCCCCAAGGACTTCTGAGTCGCATCCAGGGTGACCTCTGTTGCTCCCAACATGCTGCTTCCTGCCCAGGTGGCATCCCTGCTTTCCTCTTCTACTCCCCATCCTGAGCCCCAACTCTGCTCTACCCGAGCCCCTGACCACCCGTATCCACTTAGGTGGCTACACTGTGCAGGCCCTCCACTCTCTGCTATGGCTCAATAAAATGCATTAAAGCAGCCGTGAGTTTTGTTGTGATTCTGGATACGGGGTAAATGTAGTGCCTGGGAGATCTGGGGTAACGTTGCTTGAGCATTGGGTATCAGTCATGGGGTTTGGTTCCTACAGTGAAGTGGATCCTCCTCACCACCTGTCCGTCATCTTAACTTCTCTCTATACAAGTTCATTCCTTCGGGGTAAGGGGAGTCACCCCCTTGGGATCCAGGAAATGGCAGGAAAACTTTAAGAGATACATATAGGGCTGGGAGGGTTGGCAAGATGGTGCAGCAGGTAAAGATCCTTGTCACTAAGCCTGAGAACCTAGGGCCAACATGGTGCAAGAAGAGACCACAAGTTGTCCCTTAGGCTGTCCTTTCTCCCTTTCTCACTTCCTGTTCTCTCTCTCTCTCTCTCTCTCTCTCTCTCTCTCTCTCTCTCTCTCTGTGTGTGTGTGTGTGTGTGCCTGCATGTGTGTGCACACTTCTGTAGAAACCACAGGTCAAGTTCAGGTGTCTTTAAAAAAAAAACAACAACACACACACAAGGTCTCTCACTTGCCTGGGGCTTGCTCAATTAGCCTAGGCTGGCTCATCAGTAAGCCTAAAAGTCCTATGTACGGACCTTCCCAGCCACAGAATCACAAGTGTGCCACCACGCCCAGGGTGTTTTGCTTGTTTTTGTTTTGTTTTACATCCTGAGCACATTTTACCCTCCCTGCTCTTCTCCCAGTCCCCCTCCCTTTGCCCAGCACCACCCCCACCCCCACCCCCCACCCCAGTCCCTGCCTCCACTCTTTCTCCATCTCCCTTTAGAAAAGAGCAGGCCTCCCTTGGATATCCACCAGCCTTTGCCTATCAAGTTGCAGACTAGGCCCCTCCTCTCCTATTGAGGCTAAACAGGGCAACCCAATAGGAGGAAGGGATCCCTTAGGCAGGCAGCAGAGTCAGAGAGGACCTCTGCGCCCACTGTAGGAGTCCCACAAAAAGACCAACTACACAGCTGTAACATGTGCAGAGGGCCTAGGTGAGTCCCATGCAGCCACCCTGGTTGGCAGTTCAGTCTCTGCGAGCCTCTATGGGCCCAGGTTAGTTGATTCTGTGGGTTTTCTTGTGGTGTCCTTGACTCCTCTGACTCCTTCAATTCTTCCTCCCCCTCTTCCACAGGATTCCTGGAGCTTCCTCTGCTGTTTGGCTGTGGGTCTCTGTATCTGCTTCCATCAGCTCCTGGGGGACCCTCTGTGATGACAATCGCGCTAGCCATGACTCTCTGAGTATAGCAGAATACATTAGGAATCATTGCATTGGCTTTTTTTTTTTATTTCTTTTTTTTTTTTTTTTTTTTTTTTTTTTTGTCAGTTATTTTTGATTGTTCCCTAGGTGTCTGAGCTCTCCAGCCTCTGGTTTCTGGCCCTCCAGGCATTATCAGGAGTGGCCTCCCTCCCACCTGGAGCAGCCACTTCCACAATTTCTGCACATTTACCCCAGCACATCTTGCAGGCAGACAAATTGTAGTTTAAAGGCTTTGTGGCTGGGATTGTGTCCCAATCAGTCCACTGGACAGAGGAGATGGCCAGTTCAGGGTTCATATTCCTCATGGCTAGATGTCTTAGCTAGGGTCACCCTGTGATTCCCGGGAGTTTCCATGGCAATAGGTTTCTAGCTCCTGCCAGAGACGATCCCCATTCTTTCCTGTGGGTTCTTGGGAGCCAAATTCAAGTCCTCCTAATGACAAGACACATGCTTTGCTGACTGAACCATGGGCGCAGCCCTGGCAGTGGTGCTATGGAGATTGTTAATGACACCAAGTCAATGTCACATAGAGCACACGCACCCTGGCCTGGCTGCCAAGCTGCCACCTGACCTGGATACCCAAAGACCCATGTCTCCATGCTTGTCTCCTCTGGTGTTACACATGTACCAGTTGTCCCCTGTCTCCCAATGGTTCTTTATTACTTTTTGTGTTTTTAATCTAGTCTCACCATGGGGCCCAAGCTGGCAAACATGACCATCCTGCTTCGGCTTCCAGAGTGCTGGGCTGTCAGGGTACACCACACCCAGTCCCCTATTAGATATTTGTGCCACTTCCTCTGTTAGGCCAGGATTGTTTGAGATCCTGAGCCTGAGGCTGCTTCCTGCTGGTGGGCTCCCTGTGAATCCCAGGACAATGCCACACTGTTTCTGAAGAGGTGGTTTCTGTGTATTATTGGCCAGCACTGGGTACAAATGCGAGAGAAGCGGAACCGTGGCTGCATAAGGAGGCACATACGTGCTACAGTGTGTGCAATGGTGTTTGCCAGAACAGGATGAGTATATCATTGGCCTCGTCGAAAAATAGCCCCACTTTTTAATTCAGTGCAACAACGCCGCCTCCCTTGCTGCTTCTGTGAATGGTCACTTCCTTTCCTGTGCTTTTAACATGGGAGGGGGTTGCCCTTCGAGATGGAAGATTTCAGTTTTGTGGCAGCATTTCTCTCTCTCTCTCTCTCTCTCTCTCTCTCTCTCTCTCTCTCTCTCTCTCTCTTCCTAGTCTTTCATATCTCTGGCTCTCTGGAACTAATTCTAGGGGGCCAACTTCTTTCCCCAACTGACAAACATCCCTCCAGCCAGCAAAAGGGTAGAGTTACAGAGCTTACAGGAGTCCGCAGTTCACTGTACAGATGAAGAGTCACTTCCTTGGTGTGGTGGTTTGACTAAGAATGTCCCCCATGGGCTCATTCATTTGAATATTTAATCACAGGAAGTGGAACATAGTTCAAGGAGTGGAAGTGCTTGGGAAGGATTAGGAGGTGTGGTCTTGCTGGAGGAAGTGTGTTACTGGCAGTGGGCTTTGAGGTTTCAAAAGCCACACCAGACCCAGTGTCTGTCTGTCTGTCTGTCTGTCTGTCTCTCTCTCTCTCTCTCTCTCTCTCAATCTCGCTCTCTTGCTCTCTGGCTGTCTCGCTCTCTTGCTCTCCCTCTTCCTCTCCCTCCCTCCCTCTCCTTGTCTCTCCCTTCCTCTCTCTCTCACTCACTCTCCCTCTTCCTCTCTCTGTCTCTCTCTCTTTCACACACATACACTCACTCTCTCCCTGCTGCATGTAGATCAGGATGCAAAGCTCTCAGCTACTGCTCCAGCGCCATGGTCTTCTTTATGTGACTATAATCATGGACTCACCCTCTAAAACTGTAACCAAGCCCTCAACTAAATTTTATTATTTGATGAGTTGCCTTTGTCATGGTGTCTCTTCACAGCAACGAAACAGTAGCTAAGAGGACCTGCATTGATTCTACACAGTCGGCCTGCCCACATAGTCAGAGAGCTCTGAGTGCACAGCCTAACCACCCTATAATACCCACTCAAGTGCAAAGGGAGCCTTCACTTGCATCTTCTCCTCCGTAACCCCTCAGCTCTTTGTGGGTTGCCACTGTCCATGTCAGGGAGGACGCTTTCTGAGAATTGAGCCATACAGTGTATGTAACAGGCTCAGAGGACAAAAGTCAGGCCCTAAAAACCCGGAGCTCTAAATGTGAGGTCCACACCCTAGCTGGGATAAGGGCACAGGGCAAGGCCCACACTGGACTTCCCTCTGTGTGTGTGCCTCAGTCCAGTGATGATTGTCAGATACACTCAGCTCAACCCTGCTTTTTGGGGCCAAAGGGCAGCCTGAGGCAAGTGAGCAGCCTGGAGGAGGGGAGCAGCTCCAGTCACACTCTTGTATAGAACCCTAGAGACAGGAAGACCAAGGCCCATGGATGGAATTGCCACTGTGGTCCTCAGCAAACTTATCTAGCCCATGACCCTGGGATGTGGGAGACCCCAGTAGTTGGGAAAGGGTTACCAAGACCAGACTGTGACCTCTCTCTCCCCTTCCATCTGGACAAGGCCACACATGTCATTGGTTGATGGGAGCATGCAGGGATGCACAGGTGGAATTTCTTCCAGAACTGCCGGATCCAGGGTGTCCAGAGCTCTGCAGGGAATTAGGTGACAAAGGGAACAGGAGGCCAGGTCCCTCAGACCAGAGGCAACAGCTCCTCCTGCAGGGACCTGTGCTGCCTCCAGTGTTTGAGACTCAGAGAATCTATCCACAAAGGACACCCCTCAAGCTGGGTGACATTAGGCTCCTGGACCAAGTAGGATGGCCTGTGGGGACACATGACTCCCTCACCCTGGCCTGTCTATGCTGGGATGAGCTGACAGCTCCTACCTCCCAAACAGTCTCTTCTTGGACCAGCACCTGAGGGAGGCAGGCCAGGACTCACACCGTGTCCTTACACATCACTCACTAGGTCAAAACACTTAGTGTGTGCTCTTTTTTTAAAGATGTATTTTGTTTTTGATAATGTGTGAAGAGCCACATGCGCACATGAGATGCCCTGGAGCTGGAGTTACAGATGGTGGCAAACCACCCATACTTGGGTTGTCTACAAAAGCAGTACTTGCTCTCAACTGTCAGGTCATCCGTCCTGTGTCTATTGTGCAGTCTTGAGCTTTGGCTGTAGGAAAAGCAGCCCTGAAATAACCACGTCATGACACATGATGTCATGTACTGGAGGAGGACTAAACAATTCTCCCCAGCCTTAGTTCTCCAACCCCTGATCTGGAGGGCGTCAGTGGAACCGTCCCACCCTGACCCGATTTGGAACTGAGAAAGGTCCTGCACTCTGCACTCTGCCCACACACCTGGTCACTAGGCCCCAGCCATGACAGGAAACCCTGCTCAGGGTCCCAGAGACTTCTTGGCCTCTCTAGCCTGAGGTGGAGTCGCAAGACCCAGGGATCAATGTCGGAACAGGGACACTGAGGAAGGTGTGTCCTCACACATGTCTACACTCACACAGAGCTTTCTTTGGAGCCCCAGAGGCTGGACTCCCAGGTGTGGGAGAGTGTGTCCTGCAGGAAACAGGAATGCTGCCTGGAGAGGACACTGCGGCCTCCTCACACTGGAAAAATAAACTAAGACGTCAATGAGGACAGCATCCTGGTTCTGCTGTATTCTGCCTGTGTGCTGCTCCCTGCATTCTGGGCTGCAGACTTCATGTGAAGACAGGTGGAGCTCTTCCCTGCCAAATGTAGTAGGATGGAGATGCTGTCCACAGACCTTACCTCCCCCCTCTCCCTCCTCCCTCCTCCCTCCTCCTTCCTCCCTCCCTCTCCTCCCTCCTCCCTCCTCTCTCCCCCTCCTCACTCCTCCCTCCTCCCTCCTTTCTCCTCCCTCCTCCCTCCTCCCAATTTACAGCAGATGTGAGGCCCAGGGCTTCCCCCATTGGTCTTGTCACCAAGATACACAGGGTTCACAGCCTTCTGGTCCAGACCTAGAAATGGCCAGATCCCTTAGAACTGTCAGTTCCTCTCCGTTCCTGTCATTCATTCTGTTCATGTCTACCCTCCCGTTCTGTGCAACAAGATCAGCCCTCCATAGAACATCTAAATGTTTAGAATACTTTGATTCAAGACACATATTATGTAGACCTCAGGAAGCAATTGTTTTAGAAGTAAAAAACATTTGTACACTCACCAAAAAAGATAAGCAAATAGACAATAC
>CM052710.1:84596833-84634915 GCA_028551405.1 Uromys caudimaculatus
GAGAGCTGGGCTGCATGAGCCATGGCTCTCTATTCCTAGACTGGGTCCATTACAGGACTACTTGCCTCATGCCCCTGCCTCCGTGCCTCCCCACAGTGATGAGCATACCGGGAGCTGGGAGCTAGAATAAGCATTTCATCCTTAAGTTTCTTTTGTTAAGATGTTTTATCAGAGCAACACTTAAAATGAAACTAAGAGACCTGGCACGGGGATGCACATCTGTAACCGTAACCCTCAGAGATGAGAGTGAGAGGTTCTGAGTTCAGGGCTAACCTGGGCTACAGGAGGCTCTGTCAGCAAGAGAGAGAGAGGGGGGGGGAGGGAGGGAGAGAGAAGCAGAGGAAAGAAGGTGAAAGGAAGGATGGAAGGAAGGAAGGAAAAAGAAAGACAGACAGAAAGGAAGAAACAAAGAAGAAAGACAAACAGAAAGACAGACAGACAGAATGAACACCACAGAACAAGCCATGGTGACTTAAAGTTTGTAAGTCTAGCACTCTGGAGGCTGAGGCAGGGCACTGCAAGTTTGAAGCCATCCTGATCTACAGGAAAAAAACATAGCTGTCACATATAAAACCCAAGAAGAAACTCTGCACCCCACCCCACCCCTGTCTAGAGTCCCTGAAGCCAAGGAGGAGTTGGTAGATACCAAAAGCTGATTAGAAGCCATTCCTATCCACAACCAACAGGCATAATCACAGCCCCAAGTCTGAAAGCCTTGTATCCTTTAAACATTCTGAGTGAGTCCGCAATCACAGATGTGTTCCTCCAAGAGAAAACAAGTGTTCACACAAAACACAAACTGTTAAAAGCAGCGTTACTCCTAAGAGCCCTAATTGGAAACAGCCCCAAATGTCCATTCCCTTGTACCCGGAAGATTGAGTCCCGTGGACTCCTTCAACAGACAGTATTAGCCACACGGGAAGAACCAGGACATCCTGTAAAACATGTGTGTTAAGACACAGGGAGCAGAGGACACCCAAGTCTAGAGACACAGGTCTGCCTTCTCAGCCACAGGAGAGGCTAAGGCAGAAGGACTGCTGTGAGTTCAAAGGCAGCCAACCTAACAATACTGACTCAGAATGTCAAAAAGCTCTGAGGATGTAGCCAATGGTGGAGTTTCCCCAATACACACAAAGCTCTGGATTAGACAGGGCATTAAATCCTGCTGTTCTAGGGCAAGCCTAGGGGCATCCCCAAGAAGCCAGATGGCTTCCTGCCAATCAGGAGCCAGACAGGCAGGCAGAGCACAACTAATTGATAGGACCCACTTTCTACCGGGATTCTGAGGGCTTCACAGCTACATCTGTGTTACAAAACTCCTAACCTGTGTGGTCCCATAGGACTGTGGCAGGGGTGCTGGGAGCCTGGCCATGCATATAACCAGCCATGACCCATTTTCCTGTAGAAAGTACCAGGTCCCTAAATCCTGCTTCCCACTGCATCTTATCCCAGACTCTGCAGCTGAATACAGGCTGGGCTGTCCATCTTCTTTCAGCCAGCAGCCCATCAAATAGTAAATGAAAGCCTTGAAAAGAGTGAACACTCCGAAAGAGCATGGCATGGGAATTTTAGACCAGCCTGATCCACATAGTTCTCTGTCCTCCAAAAGAAACAAAATTTAAAAGGACCCTGAAGAGTGTGAAAGGCTGTGTTCTGCCTGCTGAGTGCAAACAGTCCCTGCACCTGGAGGCCTTGGGCTTCCTTATGGAGGAGCCCTTTGCACACCCCTTGGCATGCCGGGACTGCAGTTCCTTCTTCCCATCCTGCAGCGCCACCTGGAGGCCGTGTGAGTGAACAGCAAAGAGCATTTCCGCATTTCCAAGGATTTACTTAGCAGCTCTTTGGAAGCTCATCCAGCCCTTTGATTTTAGCAATTGCCTGACACACTTTCTTTTCCTGTTCTTCCCGTTAAAGCCATCCCCAGGCTTCACAGGGCCAAAGACAGATGTGCAGGGGTATCAGGGTTCACCATCCCCCTTGGCCTCCCTCAGTCCCAGCCTTGAAGGTCCCAAAGTGCAGGAAAGAGAAGGCACCATGATCCTGGGGTGCATCTCTGATAGAGAACTGGGGGCTGGGGCAGGAGTGGGCATAGGCAGGTGGTTGTTTGGGGATATCCTAGACCTGCAGCTGGCCACAGAACTGGCTGATTCTCTTTTGAATACAGTCAACCCCCGATGCCCTGCTCACTAGGATAGTGAAAGGCCAGCCCCATCTCGCCATAGCCCTGTGTGACTGTGGTGGGGGTGGGACCACCCCCTGCGATCCTTTTTGTCTCTCATCCCTCAGGTGAACCCTGACTGGAGCTCTTCTCACACTCCTTGGGTAAATCTCTCCTGGTCTGGGTTTAGTCCCAAACAAGGCTACTGCCCTGTCCCTCCTGTCCCCTAAATTATGTACCATTGTTCTGAAGCCCAGTTCACCTTTCCAGGCCTGTGAGCATCTTCCTTGGGAAACTGAGAATGTGCTCTAGGTGAGACTAGTTGCTGTAAGCTTCATCCTCGCCTGCTGATTCCTCATCAGGGCTCAGCCGGCCATGCCTGCTGGGGCGGGGCTCTGGCAGATGGTACTGATGCAGGTAGGTCTTTCCCAGCCCCGTGTTCTACAGGTCACCTTATCTGTATGGTCTGAGGCTACAGAGTTCCAGCACAGAGTGAGGATGAAGGTTGAGACTTTCTGTGAGTCACTAATCGCAAACACACTGTGTCCCTTGTGATGGCTAAAGGCTTTTGTCATCCTGAAGATCTCCCCTGGTCCCAAACTCTTCATGTACAATATGGCGGCACCTGGACTTCAAGGACATTTGGGATGCCAAGATATTAAGATCCATTAGTGACTATCTGGATACCCGTCCAGGACAAGGACACAAAGCCCAAACAAGTTTAGCAGCACAGGCAGATAGTTCTCTCAGCATATGGTAAAGCACACCTGTGGGCATCTTTTCCAAAGAGAAGGAAAAGTAAAACTCATGCAAAATCCTGAACTTGAATATGCACAAGACCTTTCTTAAGAACAGCGGAAACCAAGAACTGCTTGGTCCCTTCCACAGCTGCATGCATAAAAATCTCCATTTCTCTCCTCCTCTGTCAGGCCAGGAGCACCGACCCCTGCTGTCCATGGTCCTGCTTTCTCTGCTGGGTCAGGGGTGTCCAGACGCCCAGAAGGCCAAGGACAGGACAGATTCGGAAGGCCAGGCAAAGGCTGAAGCAGTGGGTACTGGGAGACTCATCTTCTGAAGACCGCCATGAGGCCAGCTGGGCTCAGGAGAACCTCTGTATCTGCCCCGTGGTCCAGGGCAGGAAGGACTGCACACATGCAGAGACCCCAGGGATGTCCCTCAGGGCACAACCATAGTCCCAGCTCACCACTCCTACCAAGTTCCAGGCGCCTGCTACCCTACAGACCAGGGGTCACCTGAGTCTCCCTAGAAGAGGGAGTAGCATCAGTGGTTACTGGCCCTGAAGTGGGATAAGGAACAGGAAGGAGGAAGTCAATGGAACTCACATAGCAGCCCACCGCCCTCGCTGCCTGCACACAGCATGTCATCTTGGATGAATTTGTGACCCTGGGGGTGGTGCCCTGTGGCATTATGGTATAGCTGCTCACTGATGGCATTATCCACTATCTGTACCCGAACCTGCTGCAGGCAGTAGGGAGGGGGCTGTGGAGAAAGGAAGTAGAGTTGGTGGTACATAGATCCTAACTCTCCACTACCCTACCAACTCCTCCTGGGGGCTGAGAATACTTCCAACCCTACTCAAATCCATCCCTGGAACAGTGTGTGTAGGAGACACACATCTGCAGGATCCATGCCCTACTCTGACACTGAGGAGGCTAAAGATAGTTCCTATGTGCTTACAGGGGCCAGTGAGATGGGCCACTGGGTAAAGGTGCTTGCAGCCAAGTCTGAAGACCTGAGTTCATCCCCAGGGATGCATATGATTGAAGGAGAGAACAAATTCCTGAAACCTCCTGACCTCCACATGAATGCTATGACAAAATATGACATGCCCCCAAAATAAATACATAAATACTGTAACAAAAATCTATCTGCTGACAGTTCAAGAACTGAAAGGAGGGGAGTCAGATGTTCTAGTATTTCCAAAAAGAAGAGGAGGGGAGGGGTGGGGATGAGGGAGAGAAGAAAGAGGATGGGGAGGAGGAGGAGAAAGAGGAGGAGGGTGAGGGAGAGGAGGAGGGAGAGGAGGAGGGAGAGGAGGCAGAGGAGGAGGAGCATGGAGGGGGAGATTATGAAGGAAGGGCCTTTGCCCCTGGGAGTCTTGGGTTCTGGCCTTACGTAGAGTTCTGGTGGACATCTTAAGTATCTGGAGAAAAGCAGCCAGAGGTGTTCTGTACTCACTAGCTTCCTCTTCCCTCAATGGATTCTGTTCCCTAGGATCTCAGTGCCACCCAGAAGGGATCCTCAGATGCCCAATTTGTTCCCACAGCCCCAATCTTGCCTTGATACATACAATGCGTATGGACCATGCCCCAGCCAGTCAACTAGCATGGGTACCTTGAGTTGACCTCAAGAGACCCAGAGAGTAGCTTGACAGGCTGATGTTAGCAGAACAGGCCAGGGGTTTCTCCAGCCTAAGCAGAGCCACATCTGTGCCCAGGACACCCTGCACGTTTCCCGATGGATGATGACCCTGCTCACACTCGACAGCTCCTTGCCACCACAGAGGTACACATCCCCAGCCTGGATGTGAAAAGCTGATGGGTCCGCATCTCTCCTGGGGTCAGAAAGAGGTTGTGACTACAGATTCTAGGTACTGTGGGGGAAGTTCTCCTGAACAGAATCAAGTGAACCCCATGCTGGCCTTTCTGATTCACCTGGCATCCTACACAGCACTGGATGACAAAGATACTCACTCACGAATGCAGGGGGCAGCAGTCAGCACCCACTGTGGGTGGATGATGGAGCCCCCACAGATGTGTACTCAGAGGGCCCAGTAGTATCTGTGGATCCTCAGACTGACCGGCCATGGCCACTTCCCCTGCGGGGCACTATGGCCCCCACGATGCCCACCAGCACATCCTTAGGCACAGGTGCTGCAAGCAACACATAGAAGGTCAGGAGCCCAGTGCTGAGCCTGCACTGGTGCAAACAAAGCAGGTCATACCTGTGTCCCCAGGGCCCTGGGAACAGGGCTTTCTGGAGCCTGTTTAGACGGTGGCCTGGAGTGAGGACTCACCCGTGCTCCCAGCAACGGAGCCTCCAAGAAAGAAGATGGTCAGACTCAGCAGACTTAACTCTGTAGAGAAAAACAGAGAGACTGTAGAGGGGGCTGGGCTAGCTTCCATCAGGATGGAGAGGGCTGGAACCCCTGCATGGATCTGGGAGCAGCCCGAAGCATGGAAGGGCATGGAGGAAGTTAGGCTTGCCTGGGTTGGGATGGAGAAGCTATAAGAAAGCAAGCAAGCCAGTAAGGAACATCCCTCCATGGTCTCTGCATCAGCTCCTGCTCCTTGACCTGCCTGAGTTCCAGTCCTGACTTCCTTTCATGATGAACAGCAGCATGGAAGTGTAAGCTCAATAAACCCTTTCCTCCCCAACTTGCTTCTTGGTCATGATGTTTGTGCAGGAATAGAAACCCTGACTAAGACAAATTGGTACCAGCGAAGTGGGGTATTCCTGTGACAACCTGACCATGTTTTGGGGAGGACTGTGGAAGGACTTTGGAACTTTGAGCTACAAGAGTCATTGAGATGTTAAGAGCTCTGTGGGGTGTTCTGTAGGAGCTTGGAAGATAATGTTGAGGACAGTTCAGAAGATGGAGGCCTGGCTTGTGAAATTTCAGAGGGAAGACTAAAGATTCTTATCAGGGCCATTGCTATTTTGACTGTGAAGATTCTGTGGTTTTGGTTAGCTGGGGCTGAAGGATCAGCTGTGAATTACAAGATACCAGAACTACTAAAGCAAAACTATTGCATTGCTGGGACTATTGATGCTGGTCAGCTGGAGCTGGGAAATTGGCAGTGATTGAGAGAAGACCAGCATCACTGAGGTGAAATCTTCTGAGAAATGTTTTCTGAGAGCACAGAGGCAGCGTTCCAGAGATAGCCAGGGTTGTACCTTGTGCTGTGGCTGGACTTGGTAATGTGTAAGAGTCACCCAGGTGGTACTGGTTTTGAAGGCATGAAGGAGTCATGAAGAGCAGCTGAGGCCTGGGCACTGTTGAGAGGCCTCAGAAGGCCATTGGTGAAGGTGCAGTCTCAGTTGCAGTTGATGGCCCAGGACTGAAGGGGAGCTGAGGCTTGGCACCATGGGGAGAACCTATGAGAGGCTGTTGGTAAAGCCTAGTTGCAGCGGAAGACAGCAGTGTTTTGGAGATGCCAGTACTATGAGATAACAACCAAGAACAGCAGCAGCAGTGGAGTACAGACATCTGGGGCCTAGAAGACAAGGTGTGTGCTACAAAGGGCAGAACTGGAGAAGTGACTCAAGCCCTTGGAAGAATCCAGAAGATCATGAGTGGATCCCAGACATTGGACAGTAGGAGTTTGATTTTTATTTTGATTGTGACTGTGACCTGATATTTTTCCCTCTTGAAGAAAGAAGGTATTTTAGTGGAGCCCACAGTTAAGACTTTGAATGTTTAAAAGACCTTGAATTTTAAGAGATTGGATGTTTAGAAGGGACTGAAATGTTAATATGTAAGAAATTGTAAAGACTGTGGGACTTTTAAAGTTATTTAGATCTTGGGGATGAATAAGGAAGTAAGGGTCGAGGCTTATTGGTGATGTGTTTGTGAGTCAAGTTGACAAGGGGTCAATTGTACTGGCTAGTTTTGTGTGTCAACTTGACACAAGCTGGAGTTATCACAGAGAAAGGAGTTTCAGTTGAGAAAATGCCTCCATGAGATCCAGAGGTAAGGCATTTTCTCAATTAGTGATCAAGGGGGGAGGGCCCCTTGTGAGTGGTACCATCTGTGGGCTGGTAGACTTGGGCTCTATAAGAAAGCCAGCCCAGCAAGCCAGGAGAAGCAAGCAAGCAAGCCAGTAAGAAAATCCCTCCATGGCCTCTACATCAGCTCCTGCTTCCTGACCTGCTTGAGTTCCAGTCCTGACTTCCTTTAGTGATGAACAGCAGCATGGAAGTGTAAGCTCAATAAACCCTTTCCTCCCCAACTTGCTTCTTGGTCATGATGATTGTGCAGGAATAGAAACCCTGACTAAGACAGAAGGGCATGGAGGAAGTTGGCCTTGCCTGAGTTGGGATGGAGAAGTTTGCACCCAGAGTTCACTGAGGGCACCCAGAAGGGAAGAGGGTGATGCCTTTACCATGCCAGGTCTCTGTAGCTCTCTCTTTGTCAGAGCCTCTCAGTCCTTTATCCTCGAGCCCCAGGAAGTGGCAGGAGGCTTGATCAAGCCTGTGCTTCAAGGAGGGGCAAGAAGGAAGTGACATTTAACCTCTGGCAGGGACTATTGAGAACTATGTTCTTCCCTGGTCCAGGTACCCAGAAAAACAGTCATAGGAATGTCACTGTCTGCTCAAAGTAGCATCATGGAGAAGTTTGGGAGAGGAGGGCTGCAGCCTAGCCTGGTGCTAGTGCTAGCTCATCCTGTGAGGGACCAGGGAAGAGAACCCTCCCCAGATGTATAGGCGACACTCATGCCCAGGTAAACCAGCTCCCCCTTGCCAGGTGCATAGAGCCGTGCTATTGACATCATAGGGAAGCTTCTGCCCAGGGCTCCACTTCTGGGCCAAAAGTGACTAGAACACAGGCCTCAAATATACTTCACAAAAACTAGCTGAGTAGCTGAGAAGCTTACCACATGGACACCCATAGGCAGAGCTTACAGCACTGAACATGGGACCCATTCTTTAGGCCCTGTGGGAGGCTGAGGCCATGGATCCCAAATCAGACCAGCAATTCCCACACTCCACATCCCTGGCCACAGTAACTCAGTCTTGGGTTTCCCTCCAGAAATCTTAGTATGAGATGCGCCCTGGAGCCGCTATGGGCCCTAGCTAAACTCTCCCCCCATTTGTGGCCAGCCTGTGTGTGTCTGGGGGCGGGGGGGTTCTCATGTAATCTAAGATGGCCTCAAGCTCAGTATGTAGCCTAGGATAACCTAGAACTTCTGATTCTCCTTTATTTCCTTCTCTACTTCCCAAGTACTGGGATTACAGGTGTGCACCACCATGTCTGGTTTTATGCAATCCTGGGGCCTCGTGTGTTTTAGGCAAGTACTCTACCCACTCCCAGCCTCCGGCAGTTCTTTTACCTACAATATAGTGTTAGCTTTGGAATACTGGGGAAAGTTCATTGCCCCAGGAAGGAACCTAGGGGGCCTATCCCCTATACTCATGGTCAGATCCTTATGTTTGTGATGCACCTGCACCTGCTCCTGCACCTGCACCTGCACCTGCACCTGCACTGCATAGAATGTGGCTCCGTTGGGTGGGTATACTAACCCCACGAGAACCTTTTCAGCCACCATTGCACCATCTTCCACAAGAGTCCCACTAGTCATTGGAAACTTGCCCAGGCTATTCCCCACAAGGTGAGCCAGAAAGCAATGCCCGTGCCTTCTCAGGACTTGGTGTCTCTAAGCTCTAAGACCAGAGTGGGCTTTACAGTTGCAGATGGTGCTAGTGGAACAGCACACAGAGCTGCTCAGGGCTGGCTGTATCTGGGGAGGGTGGAGGAAGCAAGGGAGACTATACCTGGCCCCAGGTCCTGGTCCAGTGAGAGCCAGCCCTGAGAGGCTGAGCTAAGGAGACAGAGCACCTATCTGTGCATAGAGACAGTGTAAGACCCGAGGACCCAGGATGGGTCAGGGTACTTTTGGGGAACCATGTAAGCCAAGTATCAGGACATAAAATGTCTGGCTCTGGAGCTCTTGCACGGTGGCAAAGCTAGGAGGGACTATGGTTGGGAATGTCACCCTGAGAGAAAGCCTAGTGTGAAACGGGAATGGACCATCAAGACAGGGAACAGCTGGCTGGGTGTGGTGGCAATACATCTTTAAATCCTGGCACCCAGAAACCAGGGGCAGGTGGATCTCTGTAGTTTTCAGCTAGTCTGACCTAAATAGTAAACTCCAGGCTAGCTGAGGCTACATAGTGAGACCCTATCTCATAAAACAACACTAACCAAGACCAGGAATGGCAAAAAGGGAAAGATAGATCCTCTGAGACAAGGGATGCCCATCTGGACAGCTGCATGGGGCACAGACAGGAAGTGAGTTCAGGGTTGGGCCCTTTACATTTTCCAAGGAACCTAGCAAAGTCTAAGGAGTGACCGGAGGGGTCACTCAGGAGAAACCATTTCCTGCTGTCTGTGGCTATTACAAGCCCAGCGCACCTTATCTGTGTGAGATCCCCTGAGGCCCCTCACTGATGGCCCTGCTGTTGCTGTTAGGCAACAAGACCTAGAGATAGGATACCTGGCCGTCCTGATAGAGGCAGGGCCAGGCCACCATGAATGAGCACATCCAGCGATAGGATCAGAGAGAACCAGGGATGGTTGGGTCAGGTTGCCGTTAGATGGGCAGCCACAACCTGGTCAGTGAGCGGTCCTGTCGAACTTCTGGGCTCAGGGATGGTGCTAGGGAAAGGATGTAGTTGCCCAGGGCTGGTGCTGCAAGAGGGAGAACTGGGATGAGGCACCAGCACTGGGGTACCACTGTTTCAGAGTAAAATGACAGAGTCTTTCGAACACTTGAGCTATAGCTGATAACAGCCACCCACGAGTTTTTTCCAATGTCTCCAAATACATCCCAGCCTGTGTAGGAGGGGAACATGGATTAGTGATGAACTACCTCCTGGGTTAGGCACAGTACCTTCCCACAACTGGAAAAGTCCTCCTCTCCAGTTCTGGGTGATCCAGGGAAAAATCTCCATTGTCCACAAGGACAGTCATGTGTGATGCTTCGTCATGTGTAATGTTGCCTGGTTCCCAGCATCCTCAGGTTGAAGTTGAGGGAACAGGAATAATCAAGGGCCCCGACAACGGGGCTGTGGTGTGCAAGCTGCATGCTGGGAACCCCTGAGTGTCATTGGAGTATTCCTTGGTGCAAGTTCAGGCCAAGCCTTGAGCAGACAGGAAGTTGGCCTAGGAGTCAGGGACAGAGCAGAATGTCCCTGGGATTGAGAAGAAGAGCTGGGGATAGGGATTAGGCCAGGAGCTCGGGCCATTCTGTCTTGACAACTCTACCTCACATAGAAAAGTATCTCCGTGCATTGACCTGCTGGTCTTGGGTGCCCAGGGTCACGCATGTCCTGGTCTCTTCTCATGGGATCAGACCCAGAGGTGAGCAGTGGAAGAGGTCCAGGGTTCACACTCTTGCCTGGTCCGCAGCCCGTGCGCTGCTGTGTGTGGCTTTAGAGAAACCATTGTCTCCATGGTTTTTAACCTGGAGTGCAGGGACTATCTCCCTTGCCTTGGAAGAAAGGAGCTGTTCCCAATGAGTGCCCCTAGGAAAAGGTCTCAGGAGCTACTATTGGTCATTACCAATGAACTTGGTGAATTTACCAAGAACATTCCAGAAAGAGCTCTGGCACTGAAAGGTTTATTTACCCAAAGATTGCATTAGGGGGCAGCCGATTGTATATTCATGATAACAGCTGTCAAGGCCATCGGATACAGTGCCCCCGCCCTGAGAATGACCAGGCTGGGCTGAAACCTCTCTCTGCAGACTACCCCAGCATTCAGTTAGGATTTTCTCCATTTAATTTTCTTGTCTTTTACACTTAATCGTCTACTCTCTTTAAGAGCATTTTGCTATTTAAAAAGCAATGATGTCAGACTCGGGGCATAACTCAATGGCAGAGTGCTTGTCCATTGTGTGCAAGATTCTTGTTTCAACCAGCACTGTAGCAGAAAAAAAACACCCAAGCAACAGCGTTCATAATGAAAGCCCATCTGATTCCTTGTTTGAAAGACAATGACAGGGCCTGAACCATTTGTGAGGAAGGGGGGTGTGTGCCAACTCTACCTATCATACTTGCAACCACCTTCTAAGTGTGTGCCCCGCTAGGCACTGCCCCACAGGAACTAAAACTCCTCACCCCAAGCTGCCCCTGCAGGGGTCACTACACTGGGGGCTTTACAGGCTACAAGGAGAAAGACACATTTTGGCATGTGGCAGAGGTCATGGTACCTGCTGAGTCTGGAGAAGATGCATCCACAGACCGGGTACCCCATTCTCTGAGAATGGCTGCCAGGGCCCTTGCAGGGAAAAGCCACTAAGAACTGTGGAGACAAAGCCCCTTCCTAGGGGTAAGAGGAGGTTACAGCAGGAATATCACCAGATTACGTTCTCTGGAAGCCAGTGCCATCCTATAGACCTGTGGTTCTCAGCCTTCCTAATGCTGTCACTCTTAATACAGTTCTTCATGGTAGGGACCCCCCTTCCATAAAACGATTCTCATTGCTACTTCATAACTGTAATTTTGCTAGTGTCACGAATGGGAATGTAATTATTCCTGTTTTTTGAAGACTCAGTGACAGAAGTATATCTCGGTGGGAGCAAGACAGATGATCCCCACAACCCTGGGCAAAAGGAAGGGTTTATATTGCTAAACTAGACAAAGGTGACCCACAGCTCCCTGGAGTGAATCCTGGCTTTTCCAAACACCATTAACCTGTCCAACGTCAGTAAAAAGACAAGCAGAGCACCAGAACCTGGCAGGAAACACATAGATGACTATCTTAATGACTTTGTGTATGCTGTACCCCTGGCATAACTGACATGGTGGAAGTGAGGGCCAACATGGACATGGTCAGAGAAGCCAGGCCTCCTTTTAGGTGGTAGAACATGGTCTTTTGAACAAACCATCTTCATCAGATTATCTGTGGCTCATGGCAAGAGGCCATCACTGTGATCAGTTGTTGCCCCTTGACAATCCCTCAGAGAAGAGGGAGTCTTTGGATCCCTGTCTGAGAACTGATCATCATGGGGCTGAAGAAGTAGCTGGGATGATCAAAGAGGGCAGCATCACTGAAGTAAAGTTTCCCATGATTCACTGGGACAATCGCAATGTGCTTCCTCAGGGTCAGCACACAGAAGCTGTCAAAGGGGACCAGGCTCCACACTGAGCTGGTTAAACTTGGCAGTGTGGGTGAGCATTGTTCTGGTGGTTTTGAGGGCACGAAAAGTCCAAGAAGAGGTCATGGAAAGCAGCTGAGGCTTGACACCTTGTGGCAGGGTCAAATCCGTGCAGAGGTGCTGAGAAGACACGGTCAAGGCGAAGCCTCAGGTGCAGCATCCTTCACGTATTGAAGACAGTCTCATAGTTGAGAGTCTCTGGAGGCTTTTGGAGCTGGACCTATTTTATATCCTATTAAGAGATGGGACTTTGGAGACATGCAAAATGATGGCTTAAAATGACATATTTGGGTATCAAGCTGGCAAGGGGAGAATTGGACTGGTTAGTTTTGTCAATGTGACTGGCTTAGTCAGTGCTCTGTTGCCGTGAAGAGACACCATGACCGTGACAACTCTTATAAAGGAAAGCATTTAACAGGGTTTTGCTTACAGTTTCACAAGTTTAGTTCATTGTCATCGTGGTGGGGAGCATGGTGGCATGCAGGCAGATGTGGTGCTGGAGAAGCCATTGAGAGTTCCACATCTGGATCCAGAGTCACAGGCAGTAGGAGGAAAGAGACTCTGGGTTTGAAATGGGCTTGGAAGCCTCAAAGCCCACCCTCTCCAACAAGACCACACCTCCCAATCCTTTCAAATTGTGCCACTCCCTGGTGATGAAAACCTTGAATATATGAGCCCATGGGGCCATTCTTACTCAAACCACCACAGTGACACAACTTAGAACCACATGGGAGGAGAGTTACAAAGAGGAATCAGCTAGGTCAGGTTGGTCTGTGAGCGTGCTTGTGAGGTGCTGCTTTGGTGGGAACTGGTGTAGGAAGCCCCAGCCCACTGTGGGTAGCAGTATTCCCTAGGCAGAGGCTCCTGAACTTTTAACAGAGGAGCCAGCTAGCTGAGAAGAACAAGGGATCAAACAGTTATCCATGTTGTTATTCTCTCTGCTCTTGTCTGTGAATGTGATGCATTAAGTTTCTGCACTGAATTTTCTGCAATAATGGATTGTGACCTGGAGTTTTGAGCCAAATAAACCATTTCTGTTCAAAGTTGCCTTGTTGGGAAATTTTATCATAGCAGCAAAAATGAAACTAGAACAGCTTTTTTCCCCATTTTTAGTGATATGGTTTCTCTTTGTAGCTCTGGCTGTCCAGGACCACACTCTGTAGACCAGGCTGGCCTCCAACTCAAAGATTCAGCTGCCTTTGCCTCTTGAGTGTTTTTTTTTGTTTGATTGGTTAGTTGATTTTGGTTTTGGTGTTTTTGGGGGTTTTTTGTTTGTTTGTTTTTTGTTTTGTTTTTTTTTTTTGTTTTGGGGTGGGTTTTTTTTGTTGTTGTTTTGGTTTTGGTTTTTCGAGACAGGGTTTCTCTGTGTAGCCCTGGTTGTCCTGGAACTCACTCAGTAGACCAGGCTGGCCTTGAACTCAGAAACCCACCTGCCTCTGCCTCACAAGTGCTGGGATTAAAGGCGTGTGCCACCACTGCCTGACTTAAAGAAATTCCCCACCACTTGCGACCGTTAGCACTTTGTTATTGTAGATGTAGGTGTGTGTCTGTCTGTGTCCGTGTGAGTGTGTGTTTGTGTGTATCTCTGTGTCTGTGTGTGTCTCTCTGTGTCCACCTCTTAGCTGCCAAGCCACCTCTCTAGTCAACTTTCTTTTTTTGAGTTATGAATTTTTTAATTTTTCAAAACAACTATGTGTACTTGTGCATGTTGGTATGTTCAAGTCCTCTTGGAGACCAAAGATGTCAGGTCTTCTGGAGCTACAATTACAGGCAGTTGGGAGCTCCTCATTGGATGCTGGGAACAGAACTCAGTCCCTAGAAGCAACATGTGCTCTTAATCATAGAGTTGCCCTTCAGGCTTTATATGCTCCTACCCACTGAGCCACACCACCGTTTAACAAAGTCCAATACGTCTACTGTTGATTGTTTGTTTGTTTGTTTCTCAAGCTAGGGGAGAATATACCCTGAGAATCCATTGCCCAAGCTGAGGGAGTTTCTGGGTTGTTTGTTTGGGGAGAGGGTATTAGTGGTTGTGGTTGTTGTTGTTGTTTGGTTGTTTTTGTTTTTCAGAAAGGTTCTTCTATTCCAAGTAAGCCTCAAATCCACAATCTTTCTACCTCAGCTTTCCAAGAGCGAGTATGGCAGACATGCGCCCCCAGGTCTGGCTCCTATGAACTTCTACATGGTGTGAGGTGGGTAAGAGGCTTCATCTCTGTGTATGAGGGAACCTATTGTCCCAGCACCATTTGATGAAGAGACCCTTCCCTTCCCAGAGAAGGGTGCTCCTGGCACCCTTGTCAATAAACAGATCGGCTTCTCTGTGACCGGCACCTCTGTGTGGGCTTGCTCTTCTCCACTGCTCTGTCTGTTTAGATGCCAATGTCAAACTGTGGGATCCTAAAGCTTTGCACAAAATTACAAAATTGGGAATGTAAGTCTTCCAGCTTTTTCCTGTTTCCAGTCTTCCTCTGACTGCCTGGGTTTGATGGCTGCCCTGCGAATTTGAAGGCTGCCCTTTTTCCATGTCTGGGTTTTGATAGTCCTTACAGCAGTGGCAGGGGCAGAACTGCTGTCCTTGTAATGACGAGCTTTCAAGTGCACCGTGAGATGTCTGTCTCCTTGTTTACATCTTCTTTCATTTTAGCCTGTTCAGAGACAGTCTCTAGTTTCAGTATTGTCCTAAAACTCACATCTGGTCTTTCTTTGAGTCAAGTGTGGACACACACACACATACACACACACACACACACACACACACACACAATTGTCATGTGTAGTGTGTGGGCACTACTACCTGGATTTTAGCTGCAGACAGACCACACTACCAGCCACTGCCCTGGTTTGCTTGGATCCACAGATGAAAGAAACACACACACACACACACACACACACACACACACACACACACACACATGTGTGCGCACGCGCATTTGTAACCTGCCTCACAGCTCAGTGGCTGGGCTCTTCTAAGCCTCCCACGGTTCACATGCCCTTTCCTTTACTCCTTGCTCAGCATTCTAAATCTCTCCTCAGCTTAGTTGTGTTTATCATCTCCTGCCTGCTACCCCAGGCCCAATCGGGAAAGCGGCCAATGGCCACTCCACTGGAGATCTCACACAGCTGATGGTTCTCTCTCCCCCTGAAGTATGGCAAATTCCCTTTCCTCCTCCTGTGTCCCATAGCCTGCCTGCGGGAACCTGGAAGTCCCGCCTCTTCTGCCCAGCCATTAGCCACTAGCATCTTTATTGATTGGTCAAGAACCAATTGGGCGCCAGGCAGTGGTGGCGCATGTCTCTAATCCAAGTACTTAGGAGGCAGAGACAAGCAGATTTCTGAGTTCGAGGCCAGCATGGTCTACAGAGTGAGTTCCAGGACAGCCAGGGCTATACAGAGAAACTCTGTCTCAAAAAACCAAAAAAAAACAAAAAAGGAAGAAAGAAAGAAAGAAAGAAAGAAAGAAAGAAAGAAAGAAAGAAAGAAAGAAAGAAAGAAAGAAAGAAAGAAAGAAAGAAAGAAAGAAAAGAAAAGAACCAATTGGGGAACTAGACCTTTAGCATTCACATGCAGATTCCCGACCAAAGCTTCTGAACCACCCCCTACAGCCATGAACTAAAATGTTTATACTCATGGAAACAGGGGGCTCCATAGGTCACACCAGTAACTGTAGGAAAGATCCCATCGTGAGGCCAAAGAGGGAGGGCAGAGTACCCCCACTTCTCTATTGAGATCCTCATGAAGGGAAAGTGCTAAGACTGAGCAAATTGAGCGTTGGCCCTAGGATGCAGTATGGCCCCTTGCCCAGTGCCCAGGCTTTGTGGCCCATGCCTGCAATCTCTGTGCACAGGGGCTGGTGTTCAGGGCAAGGAACCTGTGGGCTTGTAGCATGGCTGTTTGGAACAGGAAAAGAGAGCTAGGAACACAGCTTAGTTGATGCTCACTTAGCATGCACCAAGCACCAAGTTCAATTCCCAGGCCACAAAGCAAACAGACAGATAGACAGAGAGACAGACAGACAATAGTAGCACACAGTTTTAATCCCAACACCCAGGAGGTAGAGGCAGGAGGATCAGAAGTCCAAGGTCATCCTTGACTACACAGTGTATTTGAAACCACTTAAAACATATAACACAGACTGCTCACAAAGTGTTTGTGGGGATCTTGCTATAACCTGAAGGAAAGACACCTCATCTCTGTCCTTTTCCTCTCAAAAACCTACAGGGGGGCATCTAGCAAACTGCAAGAGAGGGACATGCTGCGACACCCTGACCATCCATCAACAAAGCCACCGAGAGCATCAACAGGAAGAGGAAGCCAGGAATACTGTACACCTGGGATTATAGAACTTTGGAGTCAGCGACAGGGAGATCAGAACCAGTCTCAGGGGCACAGAAACTGTCTGGGGTTACGAGAGACCTTGTCTCTCAATATATATCTCCAGGGGCTGGAGAGATGGCTCAAAAGTTAAGAGCACTGGTTGTTCTTCCAGAGAGCATGGGTTTAATTCCTGGCTCACAACTGCCTGTAACTCCAGTCCCAGGATGTCCAACACACAGCTGGTGTACAGACAGTACACAAGTTTTATCAGTAGGTAGAACACTCATACACAAAATATAAAAATAAAAGTTAAAATCATTTTTAAAAAAACCTGTCACAACCAAGAATAACCCAAGGAGACAGGACAATTAAACATCACCAGATATCCGGGAACAGAAAACAGCATTCAGAGAAAGTGAATTACATTTTAAATAACCTGAGGCTGGGTCCATGAGAATAGTCGACACCTTTAATCCTAGTACTTGGAGGGCAGAGGCAGGCAGATTTCAGAGTTGAATGCCAGCCTGGTCTACACAGTAATTTCCATGACATCCAGAGTTACACAGAGAAATTCTGTCTCTAAAAACAAAAACAAAATCCCAAAACAAACAAACAAACTTAAATAACTGTGGACTGAATTGCCAATGATTCATTGACTGTAATTCCTGGGCCATTTTAATATAGAATGTTAATCACAGTAAAATATGGATGCAGTCTGTGGGCATCTCTCTGCTGACTTTTCAATTTTTCAAATTATTCTATCCTGTTCTCAAATCAGGTATTAGAGAGAAGGGGGGAGGAGAGGAAAAGGAGGAGGAGGAAGAAGGAGGAGGAGGAGGAGCAGGAGGAGGAGGAGGAGGAGAAGGAAGAGGAGGAGGAGAAAAAGAAGAAGAAGACAGAAAAAGTGACAACCCCATATAAAACCTGGAAAAGACAGATCCACTCCTGTGGTTTGAGTCCCCATGATGCATTTCTGCAATGTCTCCACCACATCTGCCCAGATCCTGGGAGCTTCACCATAGATAGCACACTTAATGGACACCCCCTTTCTAACGTTCTCAGACTCATTGGAGCCTGATAAGTAAGTTGATTAGACATGGGGCTCTGAGAGCCGGGGGCTTTCCCACCCTCCCCAATTCCTGTTCTAAATCATAGGCCCCACAGTGGTAGAGAGTCCCACTGAGACTCTCTATGTCAGGGAGCTTCTATTAGATGTAAGGAAACTGAAGCCCGGAGAGCAACCTTATCATGTATAAGATGATGCCACCTCACTGAGGCTTGGTGGCACATGCCTGGAACCCCTGTACTCCAAAGGCTAAGGCAGAGGGACCATGATGTCAGTGCCACCAAGGGACAGGGTGACTTCCATCCAGGGTGACACCCAGCAGCCTTTGATCATAAGCTCATGTTAAACACATGGCTGAAACGTGATTAAGGAAGGTATCAGTTCTGCCACTGTACATGGTGCCTGAGCACTGTGACAAACAGGGCCCTGCCTCCCGTGAGTAGTCTCTCATAGAGAGCATATGCCTGGGGGGGAGCTGCCCCAGTCAGGAGAGCACAGGGTGTGGAAGCCAAGTATCCCCAGGCCTGACCACCCCTACCTGGGAACCAGAAATCTGCTATCATGGAGGTGGAGAGGTCAAGAACTCATGGAAATTGGTTATTCTGAGTTCTGGTGCCCACAGGAGAAGGAATCCCTCACCTGTCTCAGCACAGTTTTCCTCTACCTCAGGGACCATGTCTCTTTATCTTCATCCTGCCATGAGGATGGCAGAAGGCTGGCCCTCCAGCGACGAATCTGCCCTCCACCATGCACAGTGGTGGCAAAGATCCCCAACGGATCCGGTTGATAGCAGGTGCCCCTGATGGGGTGGTGCAAACCATCCCCCTCCGTGGGGATGTCCCCAAATCTACAACCTCCATCTAATCACAAAGAGCCACCGGACAAACGCAGTACAGTATTCACAGTAGCATCTGACTCTGGCCAGCTGTCTTGGAGAGTGTGAAGACAAGGGAATATCAAAGAAGAAAATTAGAGCATTTACCAAACCCCATATTACCTCTGCTGTTTACTGGGCATTTATCCCAGGTTTGCAGGGCCAGAGGTGGGCCAGTGACTTGTGGATGGCAAGCTTAGCCTGGTATTAGAAGACAAGATGTGACTTGTCATCATGGATTCTGGTGCAATGTCCTGGAGGTTCGAAAGATGGCCACATGAGACATGTCTTCCAGACCCCAAACCCTTTATCCGGATAGATTTGTGGGAACATGTTATACCGGTCCCTAGCCTCACCTCCCTGCCTTGCATTGTAGTCTCAGTCTCTCCTGGGATAGCTCATTCCCTTCCTTATGTGACTGCTGAGTCCATCTGCTCCTCTGGCCTCTGGGGCTCTGGGTTCCTGGTGCTCTGGGTCAACTGGAGAGTTCTGAGTTCCCTCCCAGCATGGGTTTTGACAGCATCCCATGTGTTTTGATGTGTTGATTTCATTTCACACATTTCTGTCTTTCTGGCTTCCCTTATGATTTCTTCTTTGGCCCACTGATTAAGACTGTCTATAACCCTTGGGTGGGTGATAGGGTCTCTCTATGTAGCTTTGACTATCCTGGAATTTGCTGTGTAGACCAGGCTGACTTCAAACACATGGAGACTGGCCTGCCTCTGCCTCTGCCTCTGCCTCTGCCTCTGCCTCTGCCTCTGCCTCTGCCTCCCAGTGTTAGTTAGTGATGGAATACCCTTAATCCCAACAATCAGGAGGCAGAAGCAGAGGAATATCTGAATTTGAGGCCAGTCTGGTCTACAGTATGCGTTCCAGGATAGCCGGGGAAGCCCTGAGTTTTGAGAGAGAGAGAAAGAGAGAGAGAGAGAGAGAGAGAGAGAGAGAGAGAGAGAGAGAGAAGGAAGGATGTGGGCCACCATGCTGGGTTTAATGACTAAAATCTCAATCCTTCCCAGCACAAACACTGGTCTTTTCTTCACTACTAGCATCTTCCCAATGTGACCACAGAGGATGCTTTATACAACATCTTAGAGGTTCCTTCTCAGGCTTCCTCTGCATCATGGAGAGGAATGACCATATATTCCCACACCCTCAGCCCCTGGAAGGCTGATGTCCTCAGGCACCACCTAGAACCCTCACTGGGCCGCCACACGTTCCCTCGTCCCTCTCCTGTGGGGTCCTTCCCTCGGTCAGTGTCCTGGAGAATCCATGAGGACAGAACCTCAGTGTCTAGGTCTAGAATGAGTAACCCAGGGCCTCAGCTCACTCTGCCCATCTGTCCAGAGTTGGAGAGACAGGATTCTCCTAAGGCGTGAACCACCACCGCCCAGCTACTCTCCAGAACTTGATGGGGGGAGCCTATTGCCAAAGATCTACATACTTGAGTCACAGAACATGGGGGAATCAAGCTGGTGCTGCCCAGACCCTTCCTTCCTACTGGCTAGTTTTTGTAGTGCTCAAAGGTGCTAACCACAACATCAGAAGAGAAAAGTAACCATCCCTCTCACGCAGCAAGCTACAACAATGACTGCCTGGCAAGACATGCTCACATGCCAAGAGTGGCAATAATGACACAGAAGTAACCAACCTCTTTCACTCTGGATCTAAGACCTGCTCCAAGAGATAGAACCCATTCCTGGCACTGTTAATGGGACCAATATCCTGTGGCTGTATAGGTCCCAAGCCCTGGGAGAGAATCTATTCTCCGTTTAAATGGACATAGCTTCTAGTGATTTGTTATATCCATAGGTCAGTGCATCCCTCAGCCCTCCTCAGAGAAGTTTCTCCTTACAGGAGAGAACCCTTAACACACATACCCCCCCCCCAACTGTCCAATGTAGGGAGAATAAGAGACTATGTAGGATTGAAAGAGAAGCTATGGGAAGTGTTAGGAAAGAAGGTGAATTTGATCAAAGTATATTGTATGGGATTCTCAAAGAATTAGCAAAAAAATTCTTCTTATTATTCATATTCTTATTCTTCACCATCACCATCATCATCATCATCATCATCATAGTTGAAAGCCGGCAAATGTTAGAGAAGCAGTGGGGAGCAGAGGAACAGAGCAGGACACCCTCTGACCACCTCACACTGCCTCCAGTTCTGATGAAGGTGCTGGGGTGTGCACAGGCACAGTCCGGTAGGGCTTAGAGCCTGCAGGGAATAAGAGAGATCGAGAAGGTGACAGGAAAGGGCAAGACCAGGGAAGGACAGGAGTTCAAGGTGAGGGCTAGAGCCTAGTGATCAGGAGGCCAAGGAGAGTCACAGAGTAGGGTGGATAAACAGGAGAACAGGTGCAGGGGTGGCAAGTGCCTGAGGGAGGCTGGTGGACTCTCTGCAATCCCCTCCTTTCCATGCATTGCCTCTCTGCTGCTGAAGCACAGATGCACTGGATAAGCAGATACTCCTGGTGGTCAGCAGATAGGGCCCAGAGGCCACAGTACAGGGTTTATCCACAGATCTGGGTTTGACGTAGCAGAAGGTTGACAGGGCCCCGTCTTGGCCCAGGTGCTTGGGCCCTGAGTCTGAGTCACCCATTTCCTCCAGGCTTGGATTGGAGGGTGGCATGCCCTTCCTCCCACCCCGCCCTGATCTGGAAGGATAAATGGAGAGGGGACTTGAGGCTGGGTGGAGAAGATCACAGACAGCCAAGGTCCTCTCTCCCAGAGCCTCTGCCATCGGTGTGTTGTCCTGAAGCAGAGCGGCCAAGCCACTAGAGACCTGAATCTCCTAGAATGGACTGACCCTCCTGCTCCCAGGTTCCTGACCTGTTCTGCACCCCACAACCTGTTGGGCTGGGAGTAGCCCTCACCTCCATCCAGGCCCACAGTACTCCTCACTGTGTCCAAATGCTGAAGCTGCTGCTGCTGACACTGCCCCTCCTGTCCAGTCTGGTGCACACAGCCCCTGGTGAGTTTTCCCAGGGGCCCTCCCTGTCCCTTTCCCTGACCCTCGTAGCTCACAGGCCAGGATACTAAGATTGACATTGTCCTATCCCTAGGTCCAGCTATGCCACGAGAGGGCATTGTGGGGGGACAGGAGACACCTGAAAACAAGTGGCCCTGGCAGGTGAGCCTGCGTGTCTATGCTGGCACCTACTGGATGCATCAGTGTGGGGGCTCCCTCATCCACCCACAGTGGGTGCTCACTGCAGCACACTGTGTGGGACCGTGAGTCTCTCTGGGCTTGGCAGGGTGGGACAAGGGATGGGTAGGAGAGTGGGGTAGGACGGGGTCATCACACACCATCTCTGGGTTTCTGGAAGTGACACAGGCTGCCTAAATGAATATCTCTTCTCTTTAGGAATATCCCTGACCCCAACAGGCTCAGAGTACAGCTGCGCAAGCAGTACCTCTATTACCATGACCACCTGCTGACTGTGAGCCGGATCATCACACACCCTGACTTCTACATCGTCGAGAATGGGGCCGACATTGCCCTACTGAAACTCACGAACCCTGTGAAAATTTCCGGCAATATCCGCCCTGTCACCCTGCCTCCTGCCTCAGAGACCTTTCGCTCAGGGACATGGTGCTGGGTGACAGGCTGGGGTGACATCAACTATAAGGGTATGTGGTAGAGACAACAGAGGGTTAGACAAGTGAGGGCGTGGCCACACCACATCCCCAGCACAGGGCTTCCCTCCAACTTGTAGGATGGAAATCTGAAGACCTAGGAAGTGGGAAGGCATCAGAACAACAGGGCTCTCAGGTTCCATAAGCAAGGATACCCCAGCGTAGTTTGGAGAGTCATTTGGTCCCTTGAATATCAGACGCTTCATGTCTGAAGGGCCACAGTCTGCTTGTATTTCAGAGATTTGATTAAGGAAGAGTAAGACCACATTATCAGCAGTGTCACGCACACACTGGTTACAACTTCAGGGACCGGAATCTCATGGGCTGTGTCAGGGACCAGCATTTCATGGACTGTGGCCCAGGCCACAGGCATTCTCTGGGGCTGGACAGCTCCATTGGGAGCCTCCAGTGCCAGTTTCCCTTCTCCCTGGTGCTCTTGCTTAATTTCTTTTGACAACTCAGAGTAGAGTTTCAGGGATAGGGCCATGAGCAGGCAGGCTTTGGCTGTGGACCTCAGGATGGATCCAATCTCCCTGTACACAGAGGTGTGGCAGGAGAGTAGTGTCCAAGACCAGGCTCCACTGGGATCCTCTACCTAGCCTAGGCCAGAGCCAGCCGTGCTGAGGGGAGATGAAGGTCTTTGCCCTCGCCCTCTACCAACCAGATGGCTGCTAACGTCCCTCAGGACTGTCCTCCTGCTCTGAATAAGGTCAGAAAGTCAGGTCCAGACTGGAGGAAGAAGCCAGGTTGGCAGAGCTGAATGAAGTGAGCCCAGCTCAGAGAGGGACTTGTGAACAGAACTGTCCTCAGAGAACAGGGTTAGCTGAGCCCATCCCAGCGAGCCACCTGGGACCCTGCCCACATGATGGTCTTTCCTTCCCTCACAGTAAACCTACCACCACCATTTCCTCTGAAGGAGGTGCAAGTTCCCATTGTAGAAAACCACCTTTGTGACTCGATGTATCACAAAGGCCTCATCACAGGTGACAAAGTCCACATTGTCCGAGAAGACATGCTGTGTGCTGGGAATGAAAAACATGATGCCTGCCAGGTGAGCTCCTGTCCCCTTACTCTGCCACCCCCACCCAGCCCTTACAGGAATACTGACCCCATCCTCTCTAGGGCGACTCCGGAGGACCTCTGGTCTGCAAGGTAAAAGACACCTGGCTGCAGGCAGGAGTGGTGAGCTGGGGTGAGGGCTGCGCACAGGCTAACAGGCCTGGCATCTACACCCGGGTGACTTACTACTTGGACTGGATCCACCGCTATGTCCCCAAGGACTTCTGAGTCGCATCCAGGGTGACCTCTGTTGCTCCCAACATGCTGCTTCCTGCCCAGGTGGCATCCCTGCTTTCCTCTCCTGCTCCCCATCCTGAGCCCCACCTCTGCTCTACCAGAGTCCCTGACCGCCTGTGTCCACTCAGGTGGCTACACTGTGCAGGCCCTCCACTCTCTGCTCTGGCTCAATAAAATGCATTAGAGCAGCTGTGAGTTGTGCTGTGATTCTGGATACAGGGGTAAATGTAGTGCCTGGGAGATCTGGCTAACGTTGCTTGAGCATTGGGTACCAGCCATGGGGTTGGCTCCTACAGTGAAGTGGATCCTCCTCACCACCTGTCCGTCATCCTAACTGCTCTCTACACAAGTTCATTCCTTCGGGGTATGGGGAGTCACCCCCTTGGGATCCAGGAAATGGCAGGAAAACGTTAAGAGATACATAGAGGGCTGGGAGGGTTGGCAAGATGGTGCAGCAGGTAAAGATCCTTGTCACTAAGCCTGAGGACCTAGGGCCGACATGGTGCAAGAAGAGAACACAAGTTGTCCCCTAGCCTTCACACATGCAGGCCATGGTATATGCATGAACACCTACACACACACACACACACACACACACACACACACACACACACACACACAATCGTGATGGCAATAAAAATAAGCAAATAAATGTAATCTTAAAATCTAAAGATGCCAGGTAGTGCTGACACATGCCTTTAATCCCAGCATTCGGGAGGCAGAGGCAGGTAGATTTCTATGAGTTTGAGGCCATCGTGGTTTATAGAGAGAGTTCCAGGATGCCCAGGGCTACATGGAAAAACTCTGACTCAGAAAAAAACAACTAAACAAAACACCAAAAAGAGAAACATAGGACTCGGTAGATAACACAGTCAGTAAAGCATGAAGAACGGAGTTAGGTCCCCAGAACCCATTCGAAAAAACGAGGTGTGATAAGACATGACTGTAGCCCTAACCCTAGAGAGCTGGTAACATGCAACCTAGAGAAAAGAGAGAGCTTCAGCCAAAACCAGGACACCCCATGTACTGGCTAGTTTTGTGTGTCAACTTGACACAGGCTGGAGTTAACAAACAGAAAGGAGCTTCAGCTGAGAAAATGCCTCTATGAGATCCAGGTGTAAGGCATTTTCTCAATTACTGATCAAGGGCTGAGGGCCCTTGTGGGTGGTGCAATCTGTGGGCTCGTAGCCTTGGGTTCTACAAGAAAGCAGGCTGAGCAAGCCAGGAGAAGCAAGCAAGCAAGCCAGTAAGCAGCAGTCCTCCATGACCTCTGCATCAGCACCTGCTCCTTGACCTGCTTGAGTTCCAGTCCTGACTTCCTTTCATGATAAACAGCAGCATGGAAGTGTAAGCTCAATAAACCCTTTCCTCTGAAACTTGCATCTTGTTCATGATTTTTGTGCAGGAATAGAAACCCTGACTAAGACACCCTGTTTTGTTGTTGGGTTAATTTCTTTTGAAGGGAGGTGTCTTTTGGGGTGTCTGTTTTTATTTTTGGTCTTTCAAGATAGGGTCTCTCTGTGTAGTCTTGGTTGTCCTGTTTGTCCTAGGTTGTCCTTACTCTGTAGACCAGGATGGCCTTGAACTCATGGACATCCTTTTGCCCCTGCCACCCAAGTGCTGGGATTAAAGGTGCGAGCAGCTTAAAAAAAAAAAAAAAAATAGGATAATACCCTGAGGAATGACATCTAAGGTTGACGTCTGATCTTCACACACACAGTGAGAGAGACATGTACATACATACAAGGGGGGGGGGAGGAAGAGGAGGAGGAGGATCGCAAGGCTCCTCACAAACAAACCAAGAAATGTAGCCTAGCCTCCACCCTTCCCCTCAGGCAGGCATACTCCGCCATCCTACCTGCAGGGAACAAGAGACATTCTTTTTTGCCAGATTAACTGCTCACATGACTGTGCCCAGTGGGGAATGTCCTAGAGGCTCACCTTCCCACAGACACTGCCAAGCTCAGGTCAGCTCCATCCCTGCTGTTTGAAATGCAATGTGATGGTTGCAGTCAGGTGCAACCTGTTACCTTTCTGGCTTCTCAGGTCACTGCTGCTCCTGTGCACATAGATGTCCAGTGCCTGGAACCTGCTGCCAAAAGGCATGGCCGAGATCTTAGGGTAACAGGTCCCCGTTTGTCTAAACAATAGAAAATCGCTCCCTTGGGGAAATGTGTCTTCACCTCCCTTCAGTAGTCAGAAAAGTCACAAGTGCTGTGCTGTTGCTGATACTGGCTGTCCTTTCTCACTTCTCTGTGTGTGAGTGTGTGTGTGTGTGTGTGTGTGTGTGTGTGTGTGTGTGCCTGCATGTGTGTGCACACTTGTGTAGAATCCAGAGGTCACCTTCGGGTGTCTTTCAAAAAAAAAAAAAAACACTTGCCTGGGGCTTCCTCAATTAGCCTACGGTGGCTCATCAGTATTCCTAAAAGTCCTGTGTCCCCACCTTCCCAGCCACAGGACCACAAGTGGGCTTTACAGTTGCAGATGGTGCTCGTGGAACAGCATACAGAGTTGCTCAGGGCTGGCTGTATCTGGGGAGTGTGGAGGAAGCAAAGGAGACTATACCTTGCCCCAGGTCCTGGTCCAGTGAGAGCCAGCCCTGAGAGGCTGAGCTAAGGAGACAGAGCACCTATCTGTGCATGCAGACAGTGCAAGTCCCGAGGCCCCAGGATGGGTCAGGGCACTTTGGGAGAATCATGTAAGCCT
Source organism: Uromys caudimaculatus (assembly GCA_028551405.1). Classification (NCBI taxonomy): domain Eukaryota; kingdom Metazoa; phylum Chordata; class Mammalia; order Rodentia; family Muridae; genus Uromys; species Uromys caudimaculatus. Next base: position 84,622,785 of record CM052710.1, read on the forward strand.
AGTATCAGGACATAAAATGTCTGGCTCTGGGGCCCTTGCACGGTGACAAAGCTAGGAGGGACTGAGGTTGGGAATCTCACCCTGAGAGAAAGCCTAGTGGGAAACGTGAATGGACCATCAAGACGGGGGACAGCAGGCTGGGTGTGGTAGCAATACATCTTTAAATCCTGGCACTCAGAAACCAGGGGCAGGTGGATCTCTCTGATAGTCAGCTAGTCTGACCTAAATAGTAAGCTCTGGGCTAGCTGAGGCTACATAGTGAGACCCTATATCAAAAAACAACACGAAACAAGACCAGGAATGGCAAAAAGGGAGAGATAGATCCTCTGAGACAAGGGATGCCCATCTGGACAGCTGCCTGGGGCACAGACAGGAAGTGAGTTCAGGGTTGGGCCCTTTACATTTTCCAAGGAACCTAGCAAAGTCTAAGGAGTGACCAGAGGGCTCACTCAGGAGAAACCATTTCCTGCTGTCTGTGGCCATTACAAGCCCAGCGCGCCTTATCTGTGTGAGATCCCCTGAGGCCCCTCACTGATGGCCCTGCTGTTGCTGTTAGGCAACAAGACCTAGAGATAGGATACCTGGCCGTCCTGATAGAGGCAGGGCCAGGCCACCATGAATGAGCACATCCAGCGATAGGATCAGAGAGAACCAGGACCCCATGAGTTGGGTCAGGTCGCCGTTAGATGGGCAGCCACAACCTGACCAGGGAGCGGTCCTGTCGAACTTCTGGGCTCATGGATGGTGCTAGGGAAAGGATGTAGTTGCCCAGGGCTGGTGCTGCAAGAGGGAGAACTGAGATGAGGCACCAGCACTGGGGTACCACTGTTTCAGAGTAAAATGACCAGAGTCTTTGGGACACTTGAGCTATAGCTGATAAGAGGCACCCACAAGGTTTTTCCAGTGTCCCCAGATACATCCCAGCCTGTGTAGGAGGGGAACATGGATTAGTGATGAACTACCTCCTGGGTTAGGCACAGTACCTTCCCCAAACTGGAAAAGTCCTCCTCTCCAGTTCTGGGTGAGCCAGGGAAAAATCTCCATTGTCCACAAGGACAGTCATGTGTGATGCTTACTCATGCGTAATGTTGCCTGGTTCCCAGCATCCTCAGGTTGAAGTTGAGGGAACAGGAATAATCAAGGGCCCCAACAATGGGGCTGTGGTGTGCAAGCTGCATGCTGGGTACCCCTGAGTGTCATTGGAGAATCCCTTGGTGCAAGATCAGGCTGAGCCTTGAGCAGACAGGAAGTTTGCCTAGGAGTCAGGGACTGAGCAGAATGTCCCTGGGATTGAGAAGAAGAGCTGGAGATAGGAAATAGGCAATGCTTGGGCTATTCTGTCTTGACAATTCTACCTCACATAGAAAAGTATCTCCATGCATTGACCTGCTGGTCTTGGGTGCCCAGGGTCACGCATGTCCTGGTCTCTTCTCATGGGGTTAGACCCAGAGGTGAGCAGTGGAAGAGGTCCAGGGTTCACACTCTTGCCTGGTCTGCAGCCTGTCTGCTGCTGTGTGTGGCTTTAGAGAAACCACTGTCTCCATGGTTTTTAACCTGGAGTGCAGGGACAATCTCACTTGCCTTGGGAGAAAGGAACTGTTCCCAATGAGTGTCCCGAGGAAAAGGTCCAAGGAGCTACTATTGGTCATTACCAATGAACTTGGTGAATTTACCAAGAACATTCCAGAAAGAGCTCTGGCACTGAAAGGTTTATTTACCCAAAGATTGCATTAGGGGGCAGCCGATTGTATATTCATGATAACAGCTGTCAAGGCCATCGGATACAATGCCCCAGCCCTGAGAATGACCAGGCTGGGCTGAAACCTCTCTCTGCAGACTACCCCAGCATTCATTTAGGATTTTCTCCATTTAATTCTCTTGTCTTTTACACTTAATCATCTAATCTCTTAAAGAGCATTTTGCTATTTAAAAAGCAATGAAGTCAGTAGGGGCATAACTCAGTGGCAGAGTGCTTGTCCATTGTGTGCAAGATTCTTATTTCAACCAGCACTATAGCAGGAAAAAAACACCCAAGCAACATCGTCCATAATGAAAGCCCATCTGATTCCTTGTTTGAAAGATAATGACAGGGCCTGAACCGTTTGTGAGGAAGTAGGGTGTGTGCCAACTCTACCTATCATACTTGCAACCACCTGCTAAGTGTGTGTCCCGCTAGGCACTGCCCCACAGGCACTAAAACTCCTCACCCCAAGCTGCCCCTGCAGGGGTCACTACACTGGGGGCTTCACAGGCTACAAGGAGAAGGACACATTTGGGCATGTAGCAGAGGTCATGGTACCTGCTGAGTCTGGAGAAGATGCATCCACAGACCGGGTACCCCATTCTCTGAGAATGGCTGCCAGGAAAAAGCCACTAAGAACTGTGGAGACAAAGCCCCTTCCTAGGGGTAAGAGGAGGTTACAGCCGGAATATCACCAGAATACCTTCTCTGGAAGCCAGTGCCACCCTATAGACAAGTGGTTCTGAGCCTTCCTACAGTTCTTCGTGTGTGGGACTCCTCTTCCACAAAACGATTCTCATTGCTACTTCATAACTGTAATTTTGCTAGTGTTACAAATCAGAATATAAATGTTCCCGTTTCCCATTGTCTCACTTGACCCCACAGGCTGAGAACAGCTGCTGCAGAGGAAGGGCGGCGGCTTGGGGGGACCTCGCCTCCTCCTCCAGAGTAATCAAGCACCATCAACTTTCTGAGCCTCCCGGCCAATGCTGCTCACTGAAACTTGGTAAGAAGGACCAGGTGCCATGGGGACTACTGTAGCATGTACCTTTTCCCCAGGGCTTAGGAAGCCAGGAGTTTGAGGCCAGTGTGGCCTGCCATGGCTACAGAGCAAGATCCTGGCTCAGGAGGTTAGGGGAAGAGCCAGCTGAGATGAGGCAAAAGCCAGACAACCTGAGCTCCATCCCTGAGGCGCACACGGTTGGAAGGAAGGAGAAAACTCCTGTAAGTTGTCCTCTGAATTCAACCTGTGCAGCCTTTTTCCACCTACACACTACACACACACACACACACACACACACACACACACACACCTGACCACTAGCTTTGGGGCAAAGACTGAGGGAATGTTTCTGTACCCTGAGAGGTAGGCTGTGGGAACATGTGCTTACATGTTCTTCGGAAGGGCAGCAGAACACCTTTAGTATGGCCTCTGGCACCTAGAGGTCTTAACTAGTATTGCTTCCCTGATCCAGATCTTTGTGTCCCTGGGAGCCACTCAGAAATACTTCAAGGGACATCAACTGCCACAGCAGGCATGGCATCCAGTGTCACACAGAGCACTGCTGGGCACAGATCTTGGGCTCAAAAAAGTCCACTGATCACATTCCTCCAGCCCTGGCTTCCAGTGCGTCACTGACAGAAAAGGCCATCCTTGGGGTACCTGGGGTCCCAGTGGCACTGGAAGGGTCTCAAGCACAGGTTGTGGGGAACCAGACTCTGCATTAGTCAGAGGAGCAGTGACCACTGCCCCAAAGCCCCGACCACCCTATCTTCTCAGCAGCCTGAGCACCCACTCCTCACACCCAGGAAGGGGGCATGGCAAGAGAAGGGTTGGGTCAATCCATTTCCAGCATCCTGGGAGCACTGAATAGCCATGGTCCAGAGACTCCAGGCTCTGCTACCTTTTGCCCTCTGAGCCTTAAGTAGTGTCATCAGGTTGTGCTACTGAAAAGCCTTTACCTTCCACCTTCCCTGTCCAGAGGAGGTGCTGGAAGCACCAGGCGGGTCTTACTCTTGGTGGGCCGTGTTGGAGAAATATGTGTGTGCACGTCTGCATGCATGTGTGTGTGCGCGTGTGTGCGTGTGTGTGTGTGTGTGTGTGTGTGTGTGTGTGTGTAGAAAGAGAGAGAGAGACAGAGAGACAGAGAGACAGAGAGAGACAGAGAGAGCGCATGTGGCAGCTTGAGGACATTATCTGTGGCACTATTCAGATGCCGGTGGGAGCCATGAGAATCAGGTAACTACCAGTCTCCATGGAGCGACCTCCTCTGTCTCACTGCTCTGCCCAGCTACAGGGAAGAAAGGGAAAGAAATCATACTAAAGGCATCAGCTTCCCTTCAGAAGAACAGAGGCCAGACCTGCTGAGAGCTGCACAGGCCCTAAGGTCTCCCCTGTGATCCTGATTCCCACTCCAGAATCAGCAGAGCCCCACTCAGAGCTCTTCCATCCCCTCTCGACTGCTGACCCCAGCTCCTTGAGATGAATCTGGTCTGGGGTGACTCTAGTCAGACACCTCCCATCTCCTACACACCACAAAGGTCAGTGCCAATCACTGCCCTAAGCACCTGATGACCTCCTCAGACTGTCAGCTCCTAGGTGGAGGCTCAGGGTGAGAGGACAGCCTTGTTTGAGGCCGAGGGATAAACCTCCTTCTCCTGCTGCTCACAGTGAAGGGTTAGTCAGCCCCTCCTGGCCATGCACGCAGGGTCAGAACGGCTCTGTGAGGGAGGCTGTGTAGCCATTGGCCCTCACTCTCACCCTGCGCACTAAACAGCCGCCCCTGTGTGCAGTTCTAGGCAACACCCAGCCATGCAGGTAACCTTAGCCACACGGGGCATCTGAATCTACAGGGTCCTGGGGCGCCTAAATGAGGTACAGGAAGAGCATCCACAATAGTCTTCTGCCCCATGATGGTGGTGAGGAGGGTCAGAGGATCATTGTCCCAACGGTGGAAACCTGGGATGGTTACCCTTTCTACCCCAACGTCACCACATCCAGGGTCTAGGGTACTATAGGGATGCTAGGTGCTTGGGGGGCAGGAATCAGCCTGTTAACTGTTCAGGATGTCTGGGGTTCGGGGACAAGAACATAGTGCAGACCTGCCTGAGTCCCACCTTAGGTGAGTTCAAGCCTTGGTTTCCTCAATTATAAAACCATTAAAACAGCATCCATAGGTGTTTACAGTAAAGGTAAATAGTTTTGTATTCACACAAAAAAAAACTTGAACATGCATGTCCAACCCATCTTTATTTAGGAAGCCAGGAAACAGAGCCATGTCCTTTAGTAGCTAGTGCTCGGTGCCCTGGGCACCTACACTCCAGAGCCTAAACCCTGGCTGTCCACTCTGGAATCGTGACCAAAGCCAATCCATCCTCAACTGACCACCATGAGGCCAGCAGCTGGGCTCAGGAGAACCTCTGCATCTGCCCTGTGATCCAGGGCAGAAAGGACTGCACACATGTGTAGACTCCAGGGATGTCCCTCAGGGCACATCCATAGCCCCAGCTCACCACTCCCACCAGGGTCCATGAGCCTGTCACATTGCAGATCAGAGGACCACCTGAGTCACCCTGGAAGAAAAAGAAACTCTTACTAGCCCTGACATGGAAATGGGGACAGAGAGGAGCAGGTGAGTGGGACTCACATAGCAGGAGTCTTGGCCCTGGCTGCCTGCGCATAACATGTCCTGTAGGATCAGTCTCTGGCCACGTCCGTGGTGCCTGGTGGAATTGTGGTACATCTCCTCACAAAGGGCATCGTCCACTCTCTTCACCTGCACCTGCTGCAGGCGGTAGGGAGGAGGCAGGAATCCTGAGGAGAAGAGAGGTGTGGCTCTCTGGTGGCCCATGGATCCCCACCTGTCCCACAATTCTACTGCTCCACCTGGGGATACAGGGGAGGACCATCTACAGTATAGCTCTATCCCTGTCCAGCTCCAGCTCCCCCCCTGATCTCGGCATCATCCTCCTGGAATAGAAGATGTAGATGCCTGTCCTAAGGGCCCATATCTACCTCCGAGTTCTAGGATTCTGTCTGCTTGCCAGTCAAGGGCCAAACAATCAGGGTTTTTTTCTAATAGTTTCTCCAGATTACTTTATTATTAGATGGAAAACAGGAAGCAACTGTTCCAACTCAGGGTCACAGATTCTGGGCCCTGCTGTGTCACTGACCTCAGGTACAGACTCTGAAGGACAGCATGAATAGCTTGGTGATGTGACCCTTTAGTCAGGCCTGTCAGCAGCTCTCTTTGCTCCCTGGATCCTGCTCCCAGGCCCTTGGTACCACACACCAGGAATCCTCAGGTGGCAAGTGTGCTCCCACAGTTCAAATCCTTCCCCAATACTTCCTGTACATGCTCACTGCACCCCAGCCGGTCACCGAGCACACATCCTTCTTGGTGACCTCAAGAGACTCAGAGGACATCTTGACTGGCTTGGCATTAGGACAGGATTGCACAGACTCTGCCAGCTGGAACAGAGCCATGTCTGAACCCAGGCCAGCACGGACAACGTCTAGGTGGACGATGACCCGACTCACTTTCAGGAGCTCCTTGCCCCCATAGAGGTCCACCTCCCCAACATGGATCCAAAAGGCTAATGGGTCGGCATCTCTCCTGAGGTCAGAAAGAGGTTGTGACTCTAGGGAAGTTCTCCACAGTCCTGGAGAGAATCAACTAGAACCCAGGCCTCTGGACCAGCCTTTCTTGGTCCAGCCTTTCTGATTCACCCGGCATCCTACCCAGCACTGGATGACAAAGGAACTCACTCACGAATGCAGTGGGCAGCAGTCAGCACCCACTGTGGGTGGATGATGGAGCCCCCACAGATGTGGACCCAGAAGGCCCAGTAGCACCTGTAGATCCTCAGGCTGACCCGGCATGGCCACTTCCCCTGCGGGGCACTATGGCCCCCCACAATGCCCACCAGCACATCCTCAGGGACAGATGCTGCAAGCAAGAGGTAAGAAGGTCAGGAGGCAGTGCTCGGTCTGACACCCACCCTGCAGCAGAACAGGTCACACACATCTCCACGATGCTGGGGACAGAGCTGCTTGGAGCCTCTGTAGAATGTAGGGAGTGCAGGGGATAAGGACTCACCTGGGGTTCCAGCAATGGAGCAGACAAGAACAAAGACGGTCGGCACAGCTGGCTCAGCATCTGTATATTGAGGCACAAGGGTGGGAAGTGAGAGGGTCTGGGAGTAGCCCAGATGGGGCTGGAGAGGGCTGGAGCCTCTGCATGATTCTGGGCAAAGATAGAAGGGTGGAGAGGCATGGAGAGGGCTAGGCTTGCCCAGGTTGGGATAGAGATGATGAAATCCAAAACCAGTTAGAGGCCTCTGGGAGAGGAAGGGATGGTGGCCTCACCCTGCCAGGTCTCTGCAACTTCCTCCTGTTTAGGCCTCTCCACCCCTTTATCCTCAAGCCCCAGGACGTGGGCAGGGGGCTTGGCCAGGCGTCTACTTGGAGAAAGAGCTGGGCAGACAGAGGCATTTGTCCTCAGAAAGGATGGGAGGGCCTGTTGACCCATGCTCAGGGACCTGAAGTCCTTTGTCACCAGGTTACATGGATATCACCACCCGCTTGCAGTACCATCACCAGGAATGTCAGGAAGAGGAGGGCTGTGCCTCAGGCTGGTGTCTCAGAATTACCAGGCATTCCTAACAGAGCCTGTGTTTTATGGGTGAGACAACCCCCCATCCAGCCAGTGAACTCTGAGACACTGTGAAACAGCTCCCCCATGCTGGGAACACACAGCTATACCCAGCACATGTCCCAGGGAGCTTCAAGCCTATGGTTCCTCTGCTGGAGCTGCAGTGTCCAGCATCATAGTATCCTGGGGAGACTGCCCCCAGGGCATTCTGGGAGGAAATCCTTACTACCTCTGTGGACAGCTGAGGTTTAAGAGCCCAGTGATGGTCAGGCACACCCACCGCCCAGGTTTGTGGCTGCTGTGACTAACTTTACTGTCAAATCTGAGAACAGATGCTCCTTGGTGCTTACAGTAGGCCAAGCCAAGGGCTCCTGTTATGGACCACATAGACAGCACTTGCCTGCAGCCATATTCTGGCTGCTAGAGTCTTTAGGTGGGTGGATGGCCCTTTAAGAATCCCAGGGGACCTCTGTACTCGAGGACAGGCCATGTACCTGTTCCACTCCTAGTTCTACAATGGGATTTGCTGCTCCAAGGTAAAAGGGACACCTAGCCACCCAGATCTGGATGTTCTATGCTCCTGACAAGAACTCACACGACACCTGGGGCCATGTCCAGCCCAGCACTTCACAGGCAGAAGAGACATCTGACAACATCTGTGGGCATTTCTGCTTTGGAGCCTGTGAAGACACTGCTGGCCGCTGGCCGCTGGCGCGCGCACGCGCACACACACACACACACACACACACACACACAAGCACCCATCTTGTGGCCAACACAAGGACACCAAAGAAACATCTAGACCTCAGCTGAGAAACTGTCAGTAAGGCTTCCTGAAGTGTCTCTATCATCCAAGTAAGAGGATCAGGACACCCATGGTCCCCTCCATAGGGTCTATCAGAGGCAGCTCAGACCTAAGTTGGGGACTCACCTTGGCGTCAGAAATACCAGGTGCCTTTGTATCAGAACTACCCACAAGTGTTGTGACACTTCCCAAAAGATGTGGGCGTGACCAGGATTCTCCAGGACACAGGTTCTTAGGAACTCAGTGGCAGAAGTATGTTCCAGGTAGAAGCAAGACAGACCGTTCCCACACCCCTGAGGAAGGGTTTATATGCTAAACTGGACAAAGGGACCCCCAACTATGTCAAACCTGAACCCTGAATCCTGGCTTCCTCAAACACTATTAGCATGTCCAACGTCAGCAAAAAGACAATGTGAGCATCAGAGCCTGATGGAACTGCTCGGATGACTATCATGACAACAAAGTCAGGCCACCATTATCCCATGCAGTGATAGGATCAGAAAGAACCAGGACAACTGTTAGCAAGGAGGCGATAGACTGACCAATGAGAGGGTCCTCACCAGGTTCTGGGCTCAGGGATGCCATTAGAAGGATGTGGCTACCGGGGCTTCTGTTGCAAGAAGGGGTGTTGGGCAGAGGCTGGGACCAGGGAACAGCACTGGGGTACCAGGGTCTCAGAGCAACGGGTCCGCTCAGGAGTAGTGCAAAGGCAAATCATGTTCTCCACGTGCCCCGCTGCATCTCAGCCCGAGGGACAGGAAGCATGTAGATGAGTGATCAACTGAGGAAGGTACTTTGGAAAGACATGAAATGTCAAACTGAGGGATGAGGAGTTAGATGCACCCCTGACAGGATGGCGGAGAGGGAGGGGCACCACTAGGTAATAAAGACAGCAAGGGGGCTGGAGAGATGGCTCAGCAGTTAAGATCACTTGCTGCTCTTGCCGAAGTCCTGGGTTCAATTCCAAGCACCCATGTGAGCAGCTCAGAATCGCCTGTAACTCCAGCTCCTGGGCTTCCAACACCTCTGGCATCTTTGGGTACCTTCACATGTACAAATCTATACACAGACAATACACGTGATTAAAAATAATAAAAATAAACCTTATAAAATAAAAGGCAAACTTCTGATTTGGCACAAGTCTAGCTTCTTCTTCACCCTCCCGGCCTGAGACAAAAGCCTAACAAATTAAAACAAAGGTCTGGTGAGGCCTTTTTCTCCTGCCAGGAGAGCTCCTGTCCTGACAAGCTGAAGATCTGTCTGATCGGGACATTGTTAATGAGAATTTGTGGAAAGAAGCTGTCTGAAAAGACAGACAGACAGATAGACTGACTGACTGACTGACAGATTGACTGACTGACTGATTAAAATTACAGTGATGGGGGAAGTTGGAATGTTGCAGATCCAGAAGCTAATTTTCGTTCCTTGGGCCAGCTTTGGCCCCCAGAATAGCCTCCTTGCCCACCTCTATGTCTGAACTAGCTAGCATCCTGTGACTAATAGATAAAAATCTCTGGAATCCAGAGCTGGAAAGATGACTCAGGGTTAAGAGCACTGGTTGTTTTTCCAAAGGACCCAGGTTCAATTCCCAGCACCCACTTGGCAGCTCAGAACTGTCTGTGTAACTTCAGCTCCAGGGGATCCAACGGCCTCACACAGACACACAGGTGGGCAAAACACCAATGCACAAAAAATAAAAATAAACAAATCATCAAAAAGAATCTTTGGAGCCAGGCTTTTAGTCCAAGCACTCAGGAAGCAGAAACAGGCAGATCTCTGTGGGTTCAAGACCAGCCTGGGCTACAGACTGAGTCGAGGACAGTCAGGGCCACACAGAGAAATCCTGTCTTTAAAACAAAACTCCCAGCATCCTTGGAATCTATTAACTTCACAAACCACTAGCTTCCACCAGCCCCAAAGCTAAGAGTGTCACCAGAAAAGCCTCCCCCATCTTGCTGTAACCACTTCTCTGGTGTTACCCCCACCAAAGCTTTCTTGTGGTGTTTGGTGGTGGACGTGTTTTATTTTATTTGTCTTTGGTTTTTCAAGACAGTGTTTCTCCGTGTAGCCCTGGCTGTCCTGGAATTCACTCTGTAGACCAGGCTGGCTCAAACTCACAGAGATCCTCCTGCCTCTGCCTCCCAAGTGCTGAAATTAAAGGTGTGTACCACCACACCAGGCTAGGAAGTCTCTTTCTTATGGGTGCACCTCAGGCTTTTGTTAATCCCACCAAACAAGAGTAAAGACCATTACCCAAATTTCTTGGTCAAATTATACAAGCTCTATATTCTATCAGACAGGGCTATCACCTGAAAGTAAGGTGTGAGAAATAGCATTGAACACGGGAGAAGGTAGGGTTTATATCAGCGCCAAAACTGCTGGGGGGTTTCAAGGGCTGAGGGATTTCCAGGAAAACTTTGGTTATGAAGGGACGTGGCTGAACATTTCAGAATTATTTGGCAGAACATCTAATCGGGGTGGAAGTCAGGGTATAGGGTGTGGAACGTGCCAAATTCCAGAAAATGAGCCAAAATCTGGTCAGATTTAAGTTTTACAGAAAACAGGAATGAATTTATTTTGACCTTGTAAAAGATGGCTTCTCATCTTAAGGTGGAGTCAGACTAGTTCATCACTTCACCTTCCTGTTTGTCTTTGGATGCTTTTGAGCAATTTGTTGTTACTATTGTTGTTGCTGCTGCTGCTGCTTCTTACCTGCTTGCTTGCTTTTGTTGTTGTTTTGTGACGTGGTCTCAGTGTGTAGCCTCGGCTCGCCTGGAATTCTCTAGTAGACCAGGTTGAACCTCAGACTCATAAGGATTCATATACCTCTGCCTTCCAAGTGCTGGGATTAAAGTCATGTGCTACCACACCCAGATCAATTTGAGGTTCTTTTGAAGCATTTGATGTAGTCGTCCTTTGGTACCTGGCTTCGTCTTTCTGTGCTCTTGAACAATATTGGGGTATTACTGTTAAATAGGGAAACATGGTATCCACATGACGAAAGAGAGAGGGTTGTCAAAGTCACTGGAACCTGACTGTAACTTAAAGTCTGCAGAGATTGGAAGATAGAGCTCTGCCATTCCTTCAGGGAGTGGCTTCAGAGAGACATAGTTAGGTCTCCTTTGCCTTTGGTTTGCTTTTTCCCATCTGTGACCTGTGCAAAAGGGCCCTGTCAGCTCTAGGTGGGAACTTGGCTTATCTTTATAGAATAGTGACTCTCTTAAAGGGACAGGCTCATAGCCTACCAATAACCCCATTTCTAGGACAGGCCTTGTCAATGTGCAAACTCTTTTGTTTAAATTTATTTATTTATTTATTTTTGATACTTTATTTGCATTTCCAATGTTTCCCCTTTTCTAGGTCTCCTCTTTGGAAACCCCCTATCCCTTCCCCCTCCCCGCCTCTATGAGGGAATTCCTCCTCCCACCCACCCACCCACCATTCCCATATTCCCACCTTGACATTCCCCTTTACTGGGGCCTCTAACACCCTCAGGCCCAAGGGCCTCTCCTCTCCCTGATGGCCAAAAAGGCCCTCCTCTGCCACATGTGTGGTCCGAACCATGGGTCCATAGATGTGTATTCTTTGGTTGGTGGTCCAAACTCCAGGACGACTGGGGGCAGGAGGGTCAGGCCCGTTGACACTGTTGCTCCCTCCATGGGGTTGCAAACTCCCTCAGCTCCTTCAGTCCTTTCTCCAACTCCTCCATCTTGGACCTCACTCTCAGTCCAATGGTTACTGTTAAGTGAAACTTGGGCATTCTGAACTTTTGGGCTAATATCCACTTATCAGTGAGTACATACCCTGTTCGTTCTTTTGTGACTGAGTTACCTCGCTCAGGATGATATTTTCAAGTTCCATCCATTTGCCTGCAAATTTCATGAAGTCATTGTTTTTAATAGCTGAGTAGTACTCCATTGTGTAGATGTAC
>CM052710.1:84635415-84857545 GCA_028551405.1 Uromys caudimaculatus
ACAGGGTCAGCTCTGGGGTGCAGACAGAAATCAGAAGGATCTTGTCCCCAGCTGTCCCTTGGTTCCTATGTCCTGATGGCTCTGCAAGGGTCCCTCTTGATCCAGTGAGTTTGAACAGAAGGGGTGGTTTTGCCTATGCTCAAAGGTGTGTCAGCACTCCTGGGATACCAGCTCTCTCCTGGAGCCCTGTGGCCCAGGCTGAAGTCTCCAGGTCCTGGTGAGCAGTGGTGCTTGTCTTATCCACACTCAAGGCTTTTCCACCCTCCTGGGAGGGTGACTTTCTCCTAGCACTGCTTGTCTATGTAACCCTGGTTGCCCAGGCACAGGTCTCCTGCCACAGATAGAAACCGGAAGGTTCCTGTCCCTTACTTTTCCTCCTCGGTCTCTGTGTCCTGAGAGCCTGGGAGAGTAACTTTCTTGTGGCACTGCTTGGCTGTGGGACCCTGGTGGCCCAGGCAGAGGTCTCCTGCCTCAAATGGGAAGTAGAGGGTTCCTATGCCCACCTACCTCAGTCCCTGTGTCCCGCAGGTTCGGGGCAGTTCCTGGTGAGCAGTGATACTCGTCTTGGCCCCACTCCCAGCTTTTCCAAGCTCCTGGGAGGGTAGCTTTCTCCCAGCCCTAATTGACTATGGGGCCCTGTGGCCCAAGCCGAGGTCCCCAGCCACAGGTCACGCAAACTCTTTTGAGCAAATATGGAGTTCTATTGAACTATCTAGAATATCTACCTTGGGGCAGGAAAGGTTTGAGGCTCTCTTGAGCCATCGGGTTCTGTCGAGCAGTTGAAATAGAGAAACAAAGGTTTTGGGATCGACCACGATGTATGTCACCATTAAAATATTGTCTTGGGGTATCTGCCAAGGACAGCTGCAGACAGGGAGTAGAAATTGACCAAGAGAGAAGCGCGCTGCTGTCAGCACCGCTGGAAAGACAGCACCATCTGCATTCTCCAACCCAGGACACAGAGCCACAGAACTTGGAGCGTGCCCAGCTGGGTTTTAGTCTTGCTTTTGTCTGGTATTTCCACACTAGGCCCCTTTTCCTCCCCTTTGGAATGTGAGAACATTGCAGCACAGAGAGATGAAACATTTCTCCAAGGCCACAGAGTGAGAAAGGACTTGGGATCCAGTCTACAATCTGAGCTCTGCCTCAGCCTGTCTATCTGTCATCAGAGGAATAAACAATTTGTATGTGGTTACTGGAGATGGAACTCAGTGCCTCAATCTTATCAAGCAACTAAGCTACATCCCCAGCCAGAAAAGAATATGTAAATAAAATAAAACCTGAACCCAGCAGTGGCAGTGCTTGCCCTTAATCCCAGCACTCGGGAAGCAGAGGTAGGCAGATCTCTGAATTTGAGGCTAGCAAGTTGAGTTCCAGGACAGCCAGGGATACTAAGAGAAACCCTGGATCAAAACAAATAAAAACAAACAAATAAAAATAAATCTAACCCTACATCTTCTTTTCTCTGCTATGTCCCTGTGCTTGTTAAGATGACAGATGAACTACATGTGAGTTTATTAAAATCGAAACAGTGACAGCTTACTTAATGTATGACTATCCTATGGGATTGCTTATGGAAAATAAGTCCTAGACTCAAGGTCAGATCTCTGTAGTGTGCCTTCTACCTTCTTTGACATTTATCAGAGAAAAAGAAAAGAGAGAGAGACAGATAGCCTAGTTCAAATCTAACCTAAGCATTCTTATAAAAATCCCATGTCTGTACATGCTTTCTCTGCAGTTTGTTCTATGGAATTTTACTGGCCGTTCTTCCCTTAAACTACCTAACATTTAAGCACTTTGACCAATTAACTGGTTTTAAAATATAACTGTGCTTGTATGTCTTTTTCTCGATTGCGAGATGAGTATGTTTTAAGTGATACAGAGTAACCAAGTTCCCTGTGTCTAAAGCAACAAGACAGACGGTTTGTCTTATTTTGTTGAGGGAGGGGAATCACCATGTAGCTTTGGCTATCCTGGGACTCACTCTGTAGACCAGGCTGGTCTCAAACTCATGAAGATCCATCTGCCTCTGCCTACCAAGTTCTGGGATCAAAGGTGTGCACCACACCCAGCTACAAGATGGTTTTGATTTCGTTTTGTTTTAAGATTTTATTTACTTTTATTTTATGAGAATGAGTGTTTCACCTGTATGTTAAACTTATCGTGTATGTATAGTACCCCTGAAGACCAGAAGAGGATGTCAGATCCCCTAAAACTAGAGCAACAATGTTTGTGCTGGGTCCAAATCAGGCCTCCAAAATGGCAGTGCTGGTGACTGTGTCCTAAACAGCAGGAGGACCCTGACCGGTCAACAGAAGGATTGTTACTGGGTGAATAGAAACCTAAATTCAGAATCCCTCAGGAATCGCAGGTGGTGGGTTCTATTTACCAGGAAAGCCATCCCTTCCTTGTCCACCTTGCCGGTCAACTACCCCCAGCAGGGGCATCTAGTTCCTGATTTACACAAACTGCCTGTAACAGGTCCAAGCCCCCAAATCAGATTCCCAAGCTGTTCTGGCCCTCGCCTCTCCTCCCACCAATACCTGTCTTCTTTAACTGATAAACCCCCCTCCTCCTGGCTATTGTGCTTAGCTGCTGAGAAGCAGCCCAGCAGTTTGATTCCCCAAATACACTTTTCTTTCTGCCTAGGGAATGGTCCAGTTTAGTGATTTCACTGCGTCCTTATGTAAAGTTCTGATCTGCCATGCAAGTCCTATCACCCAAGCCGGCTTCCTCCAGAAGAGAAGCCAGTACTTTCAAGCACTGAGCCATCTCCACAGTCCCTACACAATGTTCTTAAAGAATTTGTTTATTACTATGTTGTAAATTTAAGACAAGAGTGTATGTTTCATACAAATAAGTTGTGTTGTGTTCTCTAATGTCTGTGTTTCAGACTTTTAGCTATTAAGGAAATGTCTTAAAGTCAAGATCTATTTAAGGATTATCTGTGGTGAAGTCTTTAAGTGCTTTGTAAGCAACTATTTTCAGTTGACTTTTAGTGCCTTTAATGCCTTATGTATCTGACTACAAACACATTTAGCTGTTTCTAAACTTTATACATTATGCAAAATTTGCAATACTGTTGCTCAAGAGGAGACACTGACAGATCAGAACCAGCCTGAGCCATGGGCATAAAAGAGCAGAACAGCCCTGCTTCCCTATGTTAGAAATAAGTTTAGGACACAGAGACCACCATGCCAACTGACATGTGAACACATGGGACTTGTTTAAGAAGGACACTTGGTTTTAGTCTAGTTCACACAGGGACTGTCTCTTTTTCCCATTGGCTAGGGTCCAACCTCATGGTCTTTCATGATTGGCTAGTTTAAAAAAAAAAAAAAAAACAGCACAAAGAAAAGAAGAAAGGGGGAGGGAATTGGCCCCTTTAGGGCTTTAATGAAAACGAACGGTCCACCAAGTTGGGGAACCAAAACATTTGCGTACAGGTAGGAGAATATAAAGATATTTTAATTCCTTATCATAATCACCAGTTTATGGTATTTAATAAAAAGATGAATATTTAATGATTCCTACACTTTTGATCATGCGTCAAGCTGACTAGCACAAGCTAACTCCACTAAGGATTTTGTACAAGAAAACCACGTGACAATACGTGGGTGAGCAAAGCAATCTCAGGCCATTGTGGATTGCAGAGCTAACATGGAAGGCCTCCGGGTCCACCAAGCTGTGCCTAACTGCACTCTTAAAGGAACAACTGATAAAAAGAACGGAATCTTGTCATGCTGTATTGGGCTTTCCTCCAGCTAGGACAATGGTAGGAACCAGAGAGACCTGATAATAATGTTTAAAATAGCTTTACTGCTGTTGGTTGTATTTTTGTAGAGCCTTATAAGAAAACTGTTAACATTCTACAGAAGTACAGCTTCTGACGAAGGAACATGAAGGACGCTCTCAAGATGCCAGGATGTTATCCACCCGACTAGCAGAGTGGCCTCAGGTACGACTGACCTAAGAGTCATTCCTTCCCTACCTCTATTGCAAGTTTATTAGAATTAACTCCTTAAAATCTGTCCTCCATCCCACCCCCACCAATGTGTGCCTCAGGCCAACCAGGGCAGATCTTCCCTGGCCATCATCGGACAATGACAGACAGACAATCAGATGGCTAATCAGCACTGCCTTTAGAGACTATTGTTCAGACACAAGGGGGAAAGTTGTTAGAACTGAAATCAAGTCACACTGGTCCTGGAAGCACTTGCCTGTAACCCCAACACTTGGGAAGCTAAATCAGGGGTTGTAAGTTTGAGGCTAGCCGAGGCTTCATGAAAAGATGATATCTCAAACCAATGAGATGGAGTTAGCTGCTAGGATGAGCCTTTCCAAAAGTAACTAAAAGCTGAGACATTATGAAAAATGCATTTTGTTTATTATGTTTCATAGATATATTCCACCTCAAGACTGAGGTGCTAAAACCGAAAGTGGAGAATTATAACTGGCCTTAGAGATTCTGAGTCCATAGGAGAGAACCTGGTGTTTCTGGAGCCAAGGTGAGTCCCAGCTTGGTTCTGAGTCACTCTGACAGCCGCTATGGAGGGGACAGTGGGTGTCCTGATCCTTTTACATGGACAGTAGGGACACTGCAGGGAGCCTTACTGATAGTTTTTCAGCTGAGATCTAGAAGCTTCTTTGGCATCCTTGTTTTGGCCACAAGATGGTTGTTTGTGGCCAAACTGGAATTATTTTAATGGGCCACTGTGGGTATGTGAAGTGGGAGGGCCCCAGAGTTTGGCAGCACCCCTGACCTCTGCCGTGTGTGTGTGTGTGTGTGTGTGTGTGTGTGTGTGTGTGTGTGTGTGCGTGCACCAGCAGTGTATTCACAGGCTACAAAACAGAAACGCTCACAGATGCTATCAGATGTCTTCCCTGGCTGTGAAGTACTGGGCAGGGCATGGGACCCAGGTGGCATGTGCATTTCTGTCAGGAGCACTCTGGGCCCAGAGCAGGGAGATATAGAGGCCTGTATTTTGAGTGCTGTCTTCATTTTAGGGAAACTCCACCAAGTCCAACCCTGGCTACTGTGCCCTGGGACTTCCCAAAGCCGCCTGCCTGGAGCTTAGCTTGGGTACAACATTCAGATAAGATGTTAATAGCCACCAGCAAATTGTTACCAAGTTCCCTTAGGGCAACCCATAGAGGTGCTAAGCTGCACACATTCCCAAAGAGGCTGCTGTTTGCAACCATCTCACTCTGGTTTAATTGGCTTCAGGCTCGCTATAGTTCTGAGGCAGGATCTCTGCAGCCCAGGCTAGCCTTGAACTCACATCCCTCTTTCTGTCTGAGCTTCTTGAATGCTAGGATTATAGATATGAACCACCATACATGGTTCCACTGGGATACTTTTCAAAGCCCTGAACTGATTAGTTAATTCATCAAAGGTTCTGGTCCACTCCCTTTCTGCAGAAAGCCTTGGAAATTTCTGGTTCTTGCTTTCTGAGACTCCATAGAGCTATCCTCACTTAAACCTGGCCAAGCTGCTGCATTTGTTTGGCTCCCATACAGGCACAATATTAGACCAATGGTTGCAGTTTCCTAGCTGGCAAGATAATGCCTACAGAGCCACTTCCGTGCAGGACCCATGACGGCAGGAAGGCGATTTGAATAAATCAGTTGACAAACTGCTGATGACTAATATTTGTGAGTTTAAGTGAAAGAAAGCAATTTTCCTTTACAAATATTGGATCAGACACAATTGTTGATGGCATATTTAGGAGAGTCACACTGCCCTGAGGACAGAGAATGTAACCTAGGCAGTGAGAACAGACTGTCATGGATGCTTGGGTTTGTTTGTTTTTGTTTTTGTTTTTTTCAAAGCAACTGTACACATCTAAACTTTGAAAATATTTTTGTGCTTTTGCTTGTGACAGACACCTTTTTGTCCCCAAAGCAGCCCACTTGCTTATGAGGAAAAGATGGCTAGGATGTAGCTGACTTAGTGGTACTTGCCAGCATGCATGTAGCCCTAAGTTCCACCACTAGCCCTGTAGAGTCTGGGGATGGTATAAGTCTGTGATCCCGAGCACTATAGAGGCAGAGCAGGAAGATCAGAAGTTCAATGTCATCCTCAGCTAGGCAGTCATTTGAAGGCTAGCCTGGGCTACATGTGATCCCATCACAAGACACACAGAAGGGACGGGGAGATGGCACAGCACTGAGAGCATGCATACACTGCCCTTTTGAGTGGGTGGTTTCCCAGTACCCACATGGAGGCTCACAACGCTGTCTCTAGTTGCTGAGGGCCTGACACCCTCTTTTGGCCTCTGTGTACCAGGCATGCATGTGGTGCACATATATAATTCAGACAAAATACTTATACACATAAAATAAAATTTAAAAATCTGAAAGAAAGATGCTTTGAATCAATGCTGAATACAGTTTAGCACTTTGAATTCCCCCAAATTTTTGTTCCAACAAAGTACATTTTACCCAAGGAGTTGCTTGTCTCCTTTCTTTTGCTTGTGTGGTGCTGAAGACTAAACCCAGGGTCTTATCCATTCTAGACAAATATTCTAGCACTGGGCTCCATCCCCAGCCCACTACTGCAGCTTATAACCAAAGGCTAATTCTCCTGTAACCAATAAAAACTTTCTACCTCTGTAGTAAAAATTTTAAACTCATCTGGGTATGGTAGCTCAGGACTCTAATCCCAAGACCCTTGAGGCAGTAGCAGGAAGACGGTTATGAGTTCAAGGCCAGCCCCATCTTTACAGTGAGTTCCAGGCCAGCCAGGACCACACAGTGAGACCCTGTCTGAAAACAAACAGACAAAAATCATTCAAACAACAACAACCACAACCATGTTGTTGTGCTTCTCTGAAATCTGTGTTAGTGTTTGACTGGGACTTCCATGAACATGTGGTGTCGATGTCCCCATTTGTGGCCACAGGCCTCTGACACACATAATTCTATGTCCTGGCACTCCGTTGGTTAAGTTCTTCTGTAAAACCTTGCATTGGAAGTGGTGGTTCATGCCTATGACCCCAACATTTAAATGGACTTCGAACTTGAGACCTCTCTGAGCTATAGAGAGAGGGAGACCTTGCTTCAAATTTTTCTGAGTGATTTTTAGTCTCTTTAGCTGGAACGCTCTTCTACTCTGGTTTCTTGTCTAGTTGGTCATTGCCAGTGTCGATAAGTTATGTCTATTTAATGTGTTGAGTCTTGCACTGGCAATGACTTCTGCAGAAAGCTTCCCCCCTGTGGCCCTGGGTCTCTAACAGTGGCCATGGTCATGTGGACTGCCGCTCGGTCTGCCAGTGTGGAGGGTGAATCTCATCTTCTCCTTGGGTTCTTCAGACCTTTTGTTTATTTCCCAGCTAGCCCGCTGCCCAGATACTCAGGCTGGTAGAAGCAGGGAGGCAGCTGCTCTCATCTGCCCTTCACCTTCCAGGCTTTGACAGTTCGCCCTCAAACAGCACACTTGCTGTGGGCTTGGTGAGATCCCACAAATTTACCAAGAGTTTAATCATGATCAGTGCTGGAGTTTATCAGCCGGAGGAGTGAAAGCCTTGGGTTGGGTAATAGCTCAGTTGATAGTATCTGCCTTGAAAGCATGAGGACCCAAGTCTGATGTTTGTATTCCTAGTTGGGGATTATGGAGACAGAAAGATCCCTAAGGCCCACTGGACAGCCAGTCTAACTTAATCAGTGAATTCCAGGCCAGTAAAAAACCCTATCTCAAAACACAAGGTGGACAGCACCTAAGGAACAACAGCTGTGTTTGTCCTCTGACCTCCACATGCTGGTGCATACACAGACACAGAGAGACACACAATCACACAGACACACACACTCACACAGACACACACACGCATACATCTAAAATAATAAAGTGCTAATGGTCGGGAGTGGTGGGGAATTCCTGTAATCAGAGCACTCATGCAGGTCTCTGTAAATCTGAGACCAGTCTGGTCTACATAGTGAGTTCTAGGCCAGCCAGAACTACATAGTTAAACTCTGTCTCCAAAAAAAAAAAAAAAAAGAGTAATGGAATTGTTTTCAGTTTATTATTTCTGACGACCTTGCTGAAATGTGATTTGCATACCACTTAAAGAGTCTGGCCCATCACGGCAGTGCATGCCTGCAATCCTAACACTTACACTTGGGAAGCTAAGGCATGAGGATTGCTTAGAGTTCAAGGCTAACTTGGGCTACAGAGTGAGACCCTGTCTCAAAAACAAAACACAGAGAGTGTAGTTGTGTGGGTTTTGGCCCATGCGTGGAGTGCAAGTCATCCCCACATCCCATGTTACACCATTTCCTCTGAAAAGACACCTGTTCTTTACCACTCACCTCCTGTCCTGGCTCCCCTACCCAACCCCACTGCAGCCACCAGCCCACGGTCTGTGCATTTCCTTCTCCAGGGAGATCAGACAGTGTGGTCTTTCATGACCAGCTTCACTAACTCATCTAACGGAGAAGTGCTTCCTATTTGGTCCCTAGCCATCTCAGGAACCTAGATGACTCTCTGATTCAACTTGTAGCTTAGAAACTACCTACTTTAGACCCCTGAGGCTGCTCCACCCAGCACTGTGGATATGGTGACTTATGTACACCAGGTCTTTCAATCTGCTGGTCTAGAGCTAGGTGTCCTCAGGTGGACTTTAGAGAGGGCCCACCTACTGGATCACAGGAGCACCTCCCCCTGTATCCCTACATGTCAGATGGACAAGTCAGCTCTCTGGGGTCCCTGTTATAATCACCTCCTAGTGTGTCCAAGCTAGAGAGTAGAATGTCAAGACTCAGAGCAAAGCCACCATCAGTGGCAAGAGGAGCTCTTTCCTAGGCACTGAATGGCAGACACATTTGTGGGCCCCTGAAGAACTTGCCTCCTCCGATGACATCCAGTTGGGATGAGATGTGGGGAGGCAGAAGGGCCTCAAGGTGCATGCAGAAGATTTCAAAGCATCATGGGTAGATTTAAACACTTGAGAGTGATAGCTGTAGCTCAGTTGGTAGAGCCCTTGCCTAGCTTTTCACTAAGCCCTGGGTGTAACCACATAATGGGGTATGGTAGTGCATATCTATAATACCTGTGATTCCAGCACTTAGGAGGTGGAAACAGGAGGGTCAGAAGTTCAAGGTGATCCTCAACTATTTTATAAGTTCCGGGCCAGTCTGGGCTATATCTGACCCTGTGTCAAAAAACAAAAATGGGCAGACTGGAGAGATGGCTCAGTGGTTAAGAGCACTGTCTGCTCTTCCAGAGGTCCTGAGTTCAATTCCCAGCAACCACATGGTGGCTCACAAACATCTGTAATGGGATCTGATGCTCTCTTCTGGTGTGTCTGAAGACAGCTACAGTGTGCTCATATACATAAAATAAATAAATCTTTAAAAACTAAAGAAAACAAAATGGGCTAGGGAGATAGTTCAGTGGATCAAGCACTGTGCAAGCAGAAGGACTGGAATTCAGACCCCCAGAAGCCACATGAAAGCCCAGGGGGATGTGGCAGTCCAACCAAAATCTCCACCAGAGACAGAGATGAGGAATTCCTGGGGCAAGTGGGCCAGCTAAACCATCTGAATGGGCAAGCTCTGGGTTCAGCCAGGGACCCTGCCTTAGTAAATAAAGTAGAAAGTAATAGAGGAAGAGATCTAATGTCTATCTCCAGCTTCCACATGCACACAAACACATGTGTGTACACACATGCACACACACAACACATTGTTCATGCAAGCAAAGCAAACACGCAAGAGAGGAAGAAAGGGAAAAAGGCGAAACTATCGTTTAGAATTTGAATGGCCATGTGGGCTCAGGAAGGAGCATTTTGACATCACTATTCAAAAGCTGAAGTCTCCGGGTGTCCCCCAAATCTGACCCCTGCCTATTGTTCCTGGAGTCTAAATAGGCAGGCAAGTGAGAACAGCCCAGGACCATCCATGTTGGGGAGTCTGGGCTAACTTAGTGACTGAGAGTACCTCCCCTTCACACCACCACGGGCTCAGAGACACTAATGGGGGATGCCCCCCTCCGTCAGCTCAGCCCCACCCTTAGTGCCAACCTCTGGATTCAAAGTCCAGACAGACATCAATTAGACAATCTATCATTTAATGAGAAACATGGTAAGGACGGGATCCATGCTGCCCAGCTGTGGTTTGAGCCCCTCCCTCCCAGAGTTAAGGGACACCAGAGACTCCAGACCAGGAGCACAAGGTAGTTTCACTACCACGGGATAGGGAGGTTTAAGAAAGTAAAGCTGGACTGGAAGGAGGGGTGAACGGATCAACATGAGCGGCTGGGGTCTCCTCTGTTGTATGAATCCCATCTGACCCCACCGAAGGTTCCAGGAACTTGGGGACGTAGTAATGGATCCAGGACATGTAGCTCATCACTCGGGTGTATACACCGGGGAAGTCAGGAAGGCCACAGCCTATGCCCCAGCTGACCACACCCACCTGGACCCAGGAGCAGTTCCAACTGCATACCAAGGGGCCCCCCGGAGTCAAACTGTGGAAAAAGACAGGAATCAGCACTCCCACAATGCCAAGTCGGGTAGGTGCCAGTGTCCTAGGCAAGGAAGGGACAGAGGAGAGAGGATGGGTGAGGCTGTTACCCAGCAGGAGTCTCGGCCCTCCATCCCAGCACAAAGCATGTCATCTTTGATGATCCTGGTAGTGCCGTCCCAGGAAGGACTGGTCGGGTACTTCTGCTCACAGTCGCTATTTCCCACAATGGGGACTGCCACTTCTCTCAGGTTGTAGGGTGGGGGCAGTGGCTCTGTAGAGAAAAGCCAAAGCTGGGTGCTTCTGCCTCTTCCCACCAGTGCTGACAAAGGACACAAGGTCTTCCTAATACCCACTGTGGTCCTCGATGACACCCCAGCCAGCCACCGAACAGGTCTTCTTTGAGGAGATCTTCTGGGAGGCAGCAGGGAGGGAAACAGGGTGGACATGCTCAGACAGCACAACTGGGGTGTCCAGTTTCAGCAGAGCAATATCTGCACCCCCAGGGGCAGACAGCTTCTCACTAAACTTAGGGTGGCAGATGATCTTGGCCACTTTCATCAGCTGGTCATTCTCATAGAGCCTCAGCTGTCCAACTTGGACTCTAAAGTATCGGGCCTCCATCTCTTTCCTGGGAGACAGGACAATGAACCCCTCAGAGGGGCTGAAGGGTAGGAAAAATCAATCCCAGCAGAGACTTAGGGGTTGGTCAGAACAGACGAGGGGATCAGGAGGGTCTCAGAAATCCTGCCTCCGACAGGAAACCCTTGCTCGCCAAGTACCACCCACCTCCCAACATCCATCTGCTCTCAACCAAGGGAACCGGTGACCCCACTCACGGCTTCACACAGTGGGCAGCAGTTAGCACCCACTGAGGGTGGATGAGGGAGCCCCCACAGATGTGTTCCCATCTGCCGTGCTTCATCTTGTAGGACCTCAGGCTGACCTGCCAGGGGAACCGGCTGACTGAGACAGGGCAACCCCCAATGATGCCTACCAACTCCTGTCCTGAGCCGAGGTCTGTGGAAGAAGTAGGGTCATCAGATTCCAAGGTTCAGGCATCAGTGAGATTACTGGCAAATCGATAATCTGACAAAACCCCAGGGTATCTGAAGCAGGACTCTGAGCCTGGGACAACATAAGGGCTCCCGGTTAGGACTCACCAGAAGTCAGAGGCGTTGTGCTCCCCAGACAGGGGAGAGTGAGGAACAGAAGCCACAGCATCCCCAAGCACATATCACAGAGAGTTCTGGTCCCAAATACTGGCTTCTGCAGCCAGGAGACCTGAGGGCAGAGGCGCTGATGGATTGGAATAGCTGTACTCCACTCTGTCTGCCCTTCAGGCCACAGGGTCCCATTTATCTTTCTTCCACATGATGTGGGCTCAGAATGCAACCTCTACATGATATGAATGGACCAGCCAGGGCAAGTTCACTGCCTCCCAGGCAGGCAGAGTGGGCTGTGCAGGTATGCTGAGCTTGAAGGCATGCCCTACAGTAGATGGGTCAGGCTGCAAACTGAATATTCAAAAGGAGGGAAAAAAAAAAAACAAACCCGAGATGGAGAGACTAGTCTGCTGCCCCACACCCAAGGCACAGCAGGAGAGACTCTGACATACTCTTACTGAACTTGGCTACAGTCACTGCCCCTCCATCCACAGAAACCTGCCAACTGGAGCTGATGATAGCCCCAGATCTGGGCTGTGTCTCAGAGGTGCTAGAGTGCCATTTTGACAGAAGTGAGGGAGTCTTCCAAGCACTGCACGTTTGCTGGGTCAGAGCACAAAACTGGATTCTAGGGGCCATGGCCACCCCCTATAATGGCATGCATATGGAAGTGTGCAAGACACAAGCTGAAACTGTTTCTTTCTGGGGGCCACCTATCCAGGCTTGGAGCTCCATATCCCAGCTGCCCACTCTATAAGATCTACACACTACAGACTTCTAGTGTCCTGGCTCTGGGAACAGCTGGGCCCTTGCCAGTGGCTGTTTGTGAGAGCATCTAGGCTCAGAGAAGAAGTAAAGAGGTCCTGCCTTACCAAGACCTTAGGGGAACTCCCCACAGTCTGAAGAGGCTCATGCCTATGTCTCTCAATCATAATAAGCATCCCCTGAGCCTGTCTGCCCCCTCTGTTAGGGCCCTTGGACTCCAAAGCTTCTTTAAGGTCAAGATACACCTTTGGAGCCACAGGCAACAGATGGGTTCCCTGGAGGAAGAACTGTCTTTGCTTCCCCTTAATCCTGCAGCCTTTCCTCTGCTGGTTAAAGCAGGCCTGGAAATGTGACTAGAAACATCTGAGGCTTAGCGAACAGGGCATCTTGCTGAGGGTGTGCACTGAGGCAGGCCAGGTGATGTGAGCAACAGCAGCCTGTTGCAGGAGCAGCATGTGTTCTGATGCTATAGGAACTGAGAGACTCTGTATGTTCAGTGAGGAGCAGGACCTAGCTGTGGTATAAACTGTGTCCCTCAACCCACCCAGGACTTCATAACATGACCACATTTGGACAAGGGATCTCCTATGTGATGATCAAGGAAAAGTAAGGTCATTAGAGTAGACCCAGACTGATGGGGGTCCTGATGAGGTCACAGGTAGGAAGAGGTCCATCAATCAATGTGAGGACACAGGGAGAAGGTGATGCATGCAGGCCTAGGACTCCAGGGGTATCCTAGCTCTGCTCACAGGGATACTCCAGCTCTGTTCACAGCTCCATGGCACCGAGCATTGGTGACTGAAGGAATACATCTCCACATGTGAGCTATCTCTAGGTCCTTTCTTAGTTCCCTGAGCTGAGAAGGAAGACCCCTGCTGGTCTCGGCATCGCAAAAGCTTGAAAGCACTTGGGAAAGAGGGCCCACAGTGAGCTAGGGTCTCCCAAAAAGAGCTCAGATGAATTGGGAGGTGAGTTTGTTTGGGTCTGAGACAGGGTCTGGCTATATAACCCAGGATGGCCTTAAAATCTAGGTCGCTCTCTGACCTAAGTGATGGGATTACCAAGATGTGCCACCATGCCCTGGGACTTGAGACTTGTTGTTTTCTTAATCTCTGTCTGTCTGCCTGTCTATCTATCTATCTATCTATCTATCTATCTATCTATCTATCTATCTATCTATCTGAGATTCCTATGCAGTGCCTGGCCAAGTGTGAAACTCCTCAGCTGGGTGGTGCCTTTAATCCCAGCATTCAGGAGGCAGAGGCAGGCAGATCTCTGTGAGTTCAAGGCCAGCATGGTCTACAAAGCAAGTTCCAGGACAACCATGGCTACACAGAAAAAGCTGTCTTGAAATGCACGCACACACACACACACACACACACACACACACACACACACACGTGAAACTCCCCAACCTGAAATCCCACTAGCACATGCTGTTTTTTAAGCTATTAGAACTCCCCAGGCAGAAACTCAGGACTCCTTATGTGTCCCAGCACCAGGACCCATGGGTGCCATGAATTCGAGGCCTAGATTTCCTCTTTTCTTTCTTTTGTTTTTTTAAACAGGATCTCACTCTGTAGCTTGGGCTAGCCTGAAGTTTACTAAGTGGATCAGGCTGACCTCAGTCCTACAGAGACCCTCCTGCCTCTGCTTCCGGGTGCTATTATAGGATTAGAGGCATGTGCCATCACACCCCTCTAGATTCCCTCTTGAAGATGTCAGGACTTAACCAAAATTTACCTCTTCCCCACATTCAGTGTTGCAACAGGAAACTAGACAAGAGCACCAGTGAGCAGTTACCAACCTCTGTCTTGCAGTCCAGGCCCAGTTTGTATCATTGCTGAATCAAGAAATCCCACTTACTCTGCCAGACAGCCAAATGCCATTTGGATAGCTGTGGAATACTTAGAGATGGGCTGAAGCCAGGCAGTGGTGGCGCATGCCTTTAATCCCAGCACTTGGGAGGCAGAGACAGGCGGATTTCTGAGTTCGAGGCCAGCCTGGTCTACAGAGTGAGTTCCAGGACAGCCAGGGCTACACAGAGAAACCCTGTCTCGGAAAAACAAGGAAAAAAAAAAAAGAGAGAGAGATGGACTGGGAGGAAGATAGGTGCCTTGTGTTAGCCAGACCCTCCAGAGCACTCTTCCATATGCTGGCAGGTGACCCTGATCTTGCTTCTGAGTATTGAAGCCACCCAGAGTCACAAGTTTTCCCTCGGGGTCAGCCCTCAATGCTGCAGCCAGATGGGTCTGTACTCCAACATACAAATCACTCTAACAATAGCTAAGAATGCTGACTTCATACCCCTAAGGGACACCACATTAGTCCTCACGGACCAGAGCCATCACTCACCCAAGGCCACCAATCTTTTTACTGACCTTCAAGAGTAAAGGACTGACTATAGCCCTCAGGGAGGCTACACCCTCAACGCTGCCATGCATATCTGTGTCTGCCATGAGACCTGTGAAATCAGGGACAGTAAGCCACCATCCCATGGTCATAAGATTCCACTCCTCAGCCAGGCCTAGTGGTGTATGACCAACCTCTGTGAGTTTCACCAGTTCCATAGCTACCACCCAGCCCAGATTCAGAGCTTTGAGTTGGCCCACCCCAACATCTACCTCATCTATGAACTGCTGCAATGTGGGCAAGGGCTGGTTCTGCAGCTCCAAAGCTGCAGGATCTCCATGACACACTGCAGCTTCCACGATGAGATTTTTTTATGTTGTGTTTTATTTATTTTTGTTTGTTTTTTAATTTTCTTTTGGGGAAGAGGATGCAAGAGTAGAGAGCAGACACAAAGGAATGGGGAGATGTGTGAGATTGGGGTGCATGATATGAAACTCCCAAAGGATCATTAAAAATTATAAAAATTTTAAAAAAGCACTTGCCCTTGCAGAAGGCACAGATTCCGTTCCCAGCACCCGCACGGTGGCTCCCAACCATCTGTAACTGCAGCTCCAGGGCATCTGACTCTCTCTTCCGGCCTCCATGATACCAGGCATGCATGTGGTGCACAAACATACATGTAGGAAAACATTCACATGTAAAGATAAATTACTCTTTTCAAAAAGAAATGCACACATGAAGGAAAGAAGGGGGGGGGGAGGAAGGGACTTTGGCTTTCTGACCGAGGAAGGGGTAGGTTGTGTCTAGATTCTTGTCACCATAAACATAAATGGCCATTTTAATTTAAGATTCATGCTGGCACAAGCCTGGTTTCCAAAAATCCACATATCAGGTGGGATATCAGGTATCTGGCCATGGAACCCACACCCCTCACAGTCTTAGCCCTCAAATGGACTCGGAAACTCCTGTCACCTCAGTACAACCTCCCTCTGGAGCACAAAGTCCTACTACACATTCACACACACACACACACACACACACACACACACACACACACACACACACCTTGCAAAAAATCCCATTAACACCTCAGGGACCTACTCCGAGTCCAGTTTATTTATTTACATTTGTTATTGTGTCCATGTGTATGAGCACAGATTCACATGTCTGGAGATTAGAAATTGGTTTCCTCCATTTACATGGGTTTCAGGTATGAAACTCGGGTTGTCAGATCTGGGCAATACGCCTCATTGCCAGTAGAGACCTCTCCAACCTCACCCGTTAGCATCTGTATGTGGCTAGGTTCCACTTCCAAGCCTAGCACTAGCTCTGCTGGCTTTGCTGTTGACCAGAGTAGAGCAGGTATCTCTTTAAGTGACCACAGCAGCAGCTGTCTCTGTCCCTCAGGATGGGGACTTGGGAACACATGCTGCTGGCTTCCAGAGCACTCTGACAATCAAGCTCCAGGGACCTCCTTGGAAGTACGCACCCTACTGGCCTTTGCCTCCTCTTCTCAAATACCGCGCACCCTACTGGCCTTTGCCGCCTCTTCTCAAATACCCTGCTCCTAGCTGAGTCCTGTCCCAGGCTTGGCTTCTGGCTGACTCAAGTCCAAGCCCATGCTAAGAGTGTTCTGATGTTACTTTTGAGGATCAGGTCTCACTATGTAACCCAGGCTAACTTTAAACTTTCAACCACCCTGCCTCAGTCTCCCAGTTGTAGGGATTACAGATATGCACTACCACACCCAGCCTAACTTCACATTTTGAGAAAACCCACTGATTGTTTGAACAAGCAACAGTAGATGCAGACTGATCACAAAGTAACATTTTTAAGCCAGGAAAAGAATGGCTTAGAACCCAGAGCATTTCTCTGAGGAAAAGGTAAGGCAGTGTGAATGTCAGGCACAGGACTTGTGAGACCCGTAACAAGATAACATGTGTTAGCAAAAGGATACAGAGACAAACATCTGTAACAAAAGGAAAGACAGTTGCAGAAACAGCAAAGGATACCAAAGGTCACAGCAAAGGTTACTATAGCTTTAAGAAATAACACTTGCTGAAAGCAGAAAATGTATCCTCGGTGACCCAGAATTAACAGTTGTGATGTTATCTGTGATAGATTTGAGAGAGGAAGCGTGAAGATGAGCTGGAAGACTGAGCAAATGATCGAAGGATGTAGTGTAATTTTAAGACGGGAGCAGGCCAGTCTGAGTGACCAGTTTTTCTACTAAGTACAGAGGGAGCGAATGCAAACAGCTAGGATACAAATACTGGGATGTCCCTCAGTGGGAGAGCGTATGCCTAATGTGTCTGAGACGGACTCTAGACTCCAGCCCCAGTTCCACCACAATAACCAAGGTAGTTAACTGACTAAAATAAACTCAGAATAAAATATAAATATTGACTGTAAAAAAAAAAAAAAAGTCCCGGTATATTCTATGCTGTCATAGGAAAACAAACTGACAGTTTACTCTCTCTGGAGTAGCCAGGCCTCTCCTGGGTGCTGCACCTTCTCCTTCCCCACCAATGCCCCTGCTTATATCTACAGTAAGACTTTTCCGTAATAAACTCCAGCTCTGTCTCAAACAACAAAAATAAGATCTTTAACGCAAATCTTCGCCAGAAGTCGATTGGATTTCATCACATTCAAAATCTTACACTCATCAGGAAAATCTCAAGAAAATGGAAAAACCAGCCGGATATATGGACTCATGTGACAGAACTGGTCACGTGAAAGGCCAGCCTGGGGTACAGTGTAAGACTGACCCAAAAAGAAAAAGGAAAGAAAGGAAGAAAGAACACACGCTAGAGAGAAAGAAATGTAATATAAACCACAAAGGAAACAGACACTCTAGTGGCCAGTGAGGACGAAGTGAGGCCAGACTTCTACTCACAGGGGAAGGGACGCGCAAACAAACACCTGTATGCAAATGTCTATATTGACTTTATGCACAGCCAAACCTTGGGACAATACAGGGTAGATTCAGATTTCTTTGCTTGTTTTTAAAGTCAGTCTTTTAAAAAGCAACTAGACGAACCAACAAGAGTCCACTCAGCAATGGGAAGAAACAAACAATGGGAGCGGCCACCAGGAGAAAAATAGCTGTGCTCTGTAGAGCATCCTGACTTCCAGTCAGGCCTGGGAGCCTGGGAGCTCAGAACAGGGTCCTAAACACCTGCCCATGGACAGCCAACGCCAGCACCATGCTCTTCCACCAATCTACTGCTTTGCTTATGAGTTTGGTTTCTCTGGAGACCTTGTTACCGGAATCATACTTTTTTGCCATTTTTTTTTTTTTAATAAAAGCTTTATTTTATTCTTCTTGACGTGGTGGTACACATCTTTAATCCAGGCACTCAGCTGAGGCAGGCAGAGTTCAAAGCTACCTTGGTCTATATAATGAATTCCAGGACAGCCAGGCCTACCCTGTCTCAAAAAAACAAACAAACAAAGACAAACAAAAGTTATTTTAATTCTGTGTATTGTATGTGTGCACCTGTGTGAGTGTATGTCACTTGAGCGCAGGGCCTGAGGAGACCAGAAGAGGTTGTGAGACCCCACACACTCACTTAGCACAGCATCCCTGAAAAACAATCCCAGAGGCAGCTGGGATAGAGGAGGGTGTGCTCAGACTTCAGCCCCGAGGCTGTCAGTCTCGGCAAGGCAGTATCTGCACTTGCACTGACAGACAGGCTATCATTGTACTTGGGGTGGCAGATGATTTCAACTGCCTTCTTCAGTTCTAAACTGTAAAAGCAAAGAGTCCCCTAGCTCTTTCCTGGGGGACAGGAGACCTTCAGGAAGGATGGAAGATAGAGAAGCCAAGCTCATTGTAAGCATAGGGACACCCCCAAATACTTCCATCGAGGCTGGAGAGGATTTCAGAAATCCTCCACCCATGATTTGGCCCACGACACTCCTCTCCCTCCCCTCCCCTCCCCTCCCCTCCCCTCCTCCTCCCAGCCCCACCTGTTCTCAGTGAAGGACTGTGGCAGAGCCATCATCCGTGTCTCTGCTTCAGGGTCACCTGCCTCTGTAGGTGAGCATCCATGCTTTTAGTAAGCCAAGGAGCTCATTGGCTGCCCTGGGTGAACTTTGATAGAACCATATTATATTTCTTGGAAGATCCACTCCTTCCTCCTAAGCAGACTGTGACTATGTTTGGTCCCAGTGGAGAGACTCACCCTAAGAGACCATTAGTCCCACCCAGTGCCTTCCTTGGCTCTGTTGGATACGGTGTTGCAAACACAGATTAATCAGATGGTGGACAGTCTTGGGCATTTCTGACCTAAACCACAGCTCTCAGTCTCCTTCCCCAGCCACACTGAATCACAGCAGGGCCAAGGAATCCAAGCCTTACAGGGAGGGACTCTGTGGGCTTCCTGCAGCCTAAGGTATGAGATCTGAAAATCCTACCAGCCTGGGACCCGTCTGGGACCCAGGGTGAAAGTCTGGCCTGTCTCTTCTTTGTCAGGTCTTCAGTGCCCTCCCCTGGCCTTCAGGGCTGGTACAGTTAAGACCGGACAGTTAGCTGGGCAGTGGTGGCACAGGCCTTTAATCCCAGCACTTGGGAGGCAGAGGCAGGCGGATTTCTGAGTTCAAGGCCAGCCTGGTGTACAGAGTGAGTTCCAGGACAGCCAGGGCTACGCAGAGAAACCCTGTCTCGAGAAACGAGGAAAAAAAAAAAAAAAAAAAGACCGGACAGTTAAGAGAGCCACCCTGTAGAAGTGTGGACAGGGTGCAGACACCCTCAGCTGCCTCCTCAGCTTTCTAAACCCTGAGCACAACCTGCTGGATAGCCTGGCCCCTTGTTCCCATCTCCTGGCAACATTTACCAGGTTCATCACCCAGGAGTGACAGACAGACAGACAGGATCTTCAGCCCAATGCCACAACCCAGAAAAATGTATTTCCTAGTGAAAACTGCCTTCCTCTGGAGCTCAGGGCTGGTGCTGTAGGACTGTTTAGCCTGAGTGTCTGAGATTCTACTGCTTGTGTTTGCAGATGAGAAGACACGAAATTGTTTTTATTTTATTTTGTATCAGGGTTTCTCTATGAACTTCAGGCTGTTCATAGACTTTTTCTTTCCTCCCCTCCTCCCCCTACTCCTCCTCCTCCTCCTCCTCCTCCTCCTCCTCCTCCTCCTCCTCTTCCTTCTTCAATTTGTTTTCTGAGACAGTCTTAATGGGATTAAAGGCGTGTGTCCACAACTAACCTTCCCTCAAACTCTTTTTTTTTTTTTAAAGATTTATTTATTTATTATATGTAAGTACACTGTAGCTGTCTTCAGACACCCCAGCAGAGGGCATCAGCTCTCATTATGAATGGTTGTGAGCCACCATGTGGTTGCTGGGATTTGAACTCAGGACCTTCGGAAGAGCAGTCAGTGCTCTTACTCGCTGAGCCATCTCTCCAGCCCCTCCCTCAAACTCTTAATCCCCCTGCTTTAGAGTATGCCACAATCCTAGTTTGCTTTCAGAAAAATGTAATCAAGTTGTTAAACACAGACAATAATAAAAATTCAAGCCACATCAACTTTTTCTATTTTTCCCCTGTTGACAGTTTCCCTGCCCTCCACTCCTCCCAGTAATGCCCCACCATCTTCCCTCTCCCCCAGATCCAATGCTTCTCTGTTTCCCTTCAGAAATAAAGCAAGCATTCCAGGGATGCCTGATATCCTAGGGATGTCAACTGAACACGGCACAGCAAGTGTGTGTGTGTGTGTGTGTGTGTGTGTGTGTGTGTGTGTGTGTGTGTGTGTGTTTTACAGGATGAAAGGGAAGCCGTAGTAATGGTGAAAATAAAAATGGAGACCAAAGCTGTCTGGTGGCGACACCTTTAAGCCTAGCACTCAGGAAGCAGAGGCAGGCAAATCTCTGAGTTCCGGGCCAGCCTGCTCTATAGGCGAAGTTCCAAGACAGCCAGGGCTACACACACACACACACACACACACACACACACACACACACACACACACACGCACACATGCAAGTACAGGGGAAAGGGAGAGAGACAGAGACAGAGACAGAGAGAGACAGAGACAGAGAGAGAGAACTCTCAGATTTTATTGGGAAGAAAAGCAGTTCAAGAATGAGGAACACGGGCATGGTGGAACATGCCTTTAGTCCCAACAGAAGCCAATGGATTTCTGTGAGTCTGAGACCAATCTGGTCTATATAGCCCAGTTCCAAGCTAGCCAGGGCTACTTAATGAGATGTTGTCTCAGAGGAGGGGGAGAGGAGGAGGAGGAGGAAGAGGAGGAGGAGGAGGAGGAAGAGGAGGAGGAGGGTGGTAATGGCCACGGATGAAAAGGACATTATCTGAAAGAGCTGGTGGTGCTTGTGACTCCTAACTTACAGCTGGTCACAATGCCACCATGTGGCTGGAGGCAGCTCATTCATCAGCTTTCATCCCTGAATGATGTGCTCACTGCTGTCCTTGTAAATTGGTCCCACAGCGCTGGCATAGCACTGAGAGATCCTTTCCAGAGCCAGTCTGACTCTTTTTGCTTACTATAGTTTTGTTTTGAAATAGAATTCTGTGTAGCCCTGGCTGTCCTGGAACTCTGTAGATCAGGCTGGCCTCAAACTCAGAGATCTGTCTGTCTCTGCTTCCTAAGTACTACGATTAAAGGCATGTACCACTACCGCCCAACTTGTTCACATAATTATTATCAAATCACTTCAGTTTTTCTTCCTGTTGGATGTTTAAGAATTTTAGGTAAGACTGGAAAGATGGCTCAGCAGTTAAGAACTCTGGCTGCTCTTCCAGAGGTCCTGAGTTCAATTCCCAGCAACTACATGGCTCACAAATATCTATACTGGGATCTGATGCTCTCTTCTAGCATGCAGGTGTGCATGCAGAGAGAATTCTCATATACATAAAATAAACAAATAAATCTTAAAAGAAAGAAACAAAGAAAGTGGGGATAGCCAACAATTAAAGGTTTTTCTTTTTACTGTTAAGGTGAATTGGGGCTCCTTGGGATTCCTTTTGGTGACTCACAAGGAACACGCTGGCTCCCCCTCCCCATGCACTATGCCATCTGCTGGGACGCACCAGAGTCTTGCTGAGGATGTGGCTTTCTTTGGACCCTCCCTTTTGCAGGGTGTGTACCAGTTACAGGACAATGTCTGGAGTCTCCATGGCTTCTCCGACCAACGTGACACAGGACTCATTGGACCTATAAAGCCATACGTCTTTCTTTGTATGGTGGCTGACCTGGAGTGGAGAGGAAAATGCTAAAATACTGGCAATTCCTCTTAGATTGTTATTTTCTTTGGCTTTGACCTCCAAGGCTTGGTTGTTGAATCCCCTAAAAGACAGTTTTACTTGTCTGGAAGTAAGAGTGCTGGGATTTAATACAATATCTGTATAAAGTTTAGACACACAGTGCCTTCGGCACTCAGATGTATGCGTGCTGTGTGTTACACATATGTGGTATTGAGTATACTATAATAACCTAGGATAATAATTATTGAACTGGAGTTATAAAGTGACATTTTAAAAGAAACTTTGTTAGCCGGGCAGTGGTGGCAGCACTTGGGAAACAGGCAAGTGGATTTCTGAGTTCAAGGCCAGCCTGGTCTACAGAGTGAGTTCCAGGATAGCCAGGGCTACACAGAGAAACCCTTTCTCAAAAAAAAAAAAAAACAAACAAACAAACTTTGTTGAGTTTGGTGGCACATGCCTTTAATCAAAGCAATAGAAGGCAGATGCAGGCAGATCTCTGTGATTTCAAGGCCAGCCTGGTCTGCATAGCAAGTTCCAGGCTAGCAATAGCTACACAGTGAGACCTCTCTGTTGGAGAGATGGTTCCACAACTGAAAGCACTTACGAATCTATCAGAGGACTGGTATTTGTCCCATCACCTGCATCGGGCAGCTCACAACCACTTGTAACCTCCAGCTCCACTCCAGGATTTGACACATTCTTCTGGCCTCCATGGGTATCCATACAGAAATACCTAAACACATAATAAAAGAAAAAGAACTTGAAAAACCAAAAAAAAAAAAAAAAGAAAGAAAGAAAAAGAAAAAAAAATAAATGAAAAAATTCAAACAAACTTGCTTAAATCCTAATTCTTGTAAGACTTGTCTTCCTGAGTTGTTAAAAATCCAACAGAGAAGCTGGACATGGTGGCAGATGCCTTTAGTCCCAGCACCAAAGAAAAAAAGCACTAAATTAAAAATTTTGACCTTATCTCTCTAATTCAATTACAGAGCAATAGCTTGCTTTGAGATAAAACCTTATTTTACCAGACAAAATCCTTTCCTGCCCAAGTTTGTGTTTCTTGGTTAGTTGGTTGTTTTGAGGTTTGTTAGTTTTGGTTTTTGGTTTTTCGAGACAGGGTTTCTCTGTGTAGCTCTGACTGTCTTAGAACTTCCTCTGTAGACCAGGCTGGCCTCGAACTCAGAAATCTGCCTGCCTCTGCCACTGAGTCCTGGGGTTGAAGGTGTGTCCCACCACCAACCACCCAGCAAATCTATGTTTAAAAAGTTCTTTTAACTGAAAATGTATTTGCAGGCTGGCAAGATGTCTCAGTGCCAGGGTGCTTGCCTCCAAACCTGACAACCTGAGTTCTGTCTCTGAAATCTGCATGACAGAAAGAAATAAAACCCACAAATGGTCCTCTGACCTCCACATGTGCACCATGACATATACATATACCTATTCACACAACAAATGAATGTTTAAAGAAAATAGTCAAGTTTGTTTGCATGCTTTTAGCTTTGTATAGCTTTTATTCCCTTGATGGGTTTGTTTTTTTGTTTTTTTGCCTTACTTCTTCTTTACAACATTCCCTGGGAAAAAATTGGTGGTGGTCGGGGAGCTGAATAATTTATCCAGTGGTTCAGTGGTTCAAAGCACTGGCTGCTCTTCTAGAGGACCAGGGTTCTATTCCCAGCACCCACATGGCTGCTCACAGCCATCTGTAACTACAGTTACAGGTGATCTGATGCCCTCTTCTGGCCTCCTTGAACACCAGGCATACCTGTGGTACACAGATATACATGGGAGCAAAACATCCACACATAAAATAAATGTTGTAGGGGTGGGGTAGTGGTTTTGAAGCCTTAAGCGATCGAGGCTGGCCTGGAACCTCTGATCCTCCCGCCTCTCACTGTGGAGGGCTGTAATTGCAGGTGTGCACCACCACGCCAACAAAAAGTGTCAGATTTTGTTGCTGTTTTGCAGTAGTAGGGTACAACTCATGACAAGTGATGTACAGCTGACCCATGCCCTCGGCTGTGTGGTTGTTGCTGTTGTTGTTTTTATTAATAAAAATAAAATAATGTCTTTTACAATGTATTTTGTTATATTTTAGTGTTTGCGGGGTGGCCACATGTGAATGGCACTGAACGCTACCCTGGACATTTCAGTGCAAAGCAGATTCCAAGATTCCAAGGGAATATGACCAGAGCTCCTCAATGCCGGAAGCTGCCTTGGACAAAAGAAAACTTAACCAAGCGAAGTCAGAGCACACCCAGATCCTGAAGCATCAGCAAACCTTTTGGAGATGAGAGCTAACATCTAGGATAGGTGTCTGATGCCTGCTGACCTGGGTCTGACCAGGGACACAACCCACTTCATAAGCCTGGCTCTGGATTCTGCTCTCAGCGTCCTTGAAGAAATTGCCTCTGGGTTGGCAATGAACCTAGCCTTGAACCTAACAAGCCCATTCATTCTCCCATTCAAACCCTGGTCACTTGTCTCAAGGCAGCACCATTCCTAATGTAGCCATCAGAGGGCAGCAGAGAGCCAAAGCTCTAGGGACCCAGGTGCCAAAGCTTCCAAAGTTGCACAAGTGTATTATTAGTAAGGCATGTTTGTCTTCCCATTAACTTTCCTCAGCTGGCTATTCTGGATACCAGTGGCTTCCTTAAAAAAAGTGATTTCTATTTCTTCCCTCACCCCCTCTCAGACCATTTCTTAAACCTTCTTGATTCTCCTGGAAGAGCCTCACCCCTAAGGCATACCATCTTGCCACTGAGAAATGCTGCTAAAACTCAGGAATACCTGACCAAGGGTGGCACTCCCCACACACAATGGACTGATCATTCCCACATCAATCTCTGTAGAAGTATCTTTTATTAACCAGATGTAACTGTCTCTTAGGAGACTTACTGCTGAATAAACTCACCCTTTCTAGCTCTTTCTGAGCTCTGGCTGGTTGGTTCAACTCAGTTGTTGACTGACCACAGGTTCCTGGATCTGGGTTCTCATTTCTGGGAAACAGAAACTTAGGCCTAGTCTCTCAAACTGCCAGTTTGCAGCCTGTCATGGAGTCAGTCTGGCTATGGCTAACTCACTCCTCTCAACCTCAAACTAACTCTGGCAATCCATTGTAATCTTCTAGCTCCATCTCATTCTCTGGCTCATTCTGTCTTCACCTGTGTCTAGCTTGTTCTCTCTTCAACCTGTCTCTGTAAAACAACTCCCTCTCCTCTCTCTCCTGCTCTGCTCCCTCTTGTGTCACCTCCCTTTCCTCTCTCTCCATGAGAGTTGGGCATATCCTATTCTGTCAAATCTTTCTCTGATTCATCACTTTGTCTGCCACTCACTTAGACATCACTTTCAAACATGGGTGCTTCCTTCTACAAACTAACTTTACCTTCATAGTTTGAAATTAAAGGTGTACAGTTTGTAGTTTATATAAAACTTTTTACAGAAACAATTGTCAATTCCACAAACTTAACAGTCCAAATGCCCTCATGAAGATCTGTTGATGCAATGACCCTTCATAACTGCAGTGCCGATCATCTGTCTTCAGCAACAGTCCACTTCGGCATGAGTGGTCTGTCCTTCAACTGTTTCCTTGCGCTGTCTCAGGGGCTCTTCAGTTTCTGTTAGACTCTTGAAGAAACAGGTTCTATCTAATAGCAGGGAAGTAATGCCTCAGCTGCAGGATACATGAACCTGCCAACAAGAGTGAGTGCAAACAGGCAAAGAGCAAAAGCTTCCTTCTTCCATATCTTTTTGTACAGGCTGCCATCAGAAGATGTGGCTCATATTTAGG
This sequence comes from Uromys caudimaculatus, assembly GCA_028551405.1. NCBI lineage: Eukaryota > Metazoa > Chordata > Mammalia > Rodentia > Muridae > Uromys > Uromys caudimaculatus. The sequence continues at coordinate 84,661,185 of CM052710.1, forward strand.
GTGGATCTTCCCACCTCTAATACTCCAGATTTAGGGCGGGTCTTTATGGTGGTGGTTTGCATGAGCATGTCTTCCATAAAATTCATATATTTGGATGTCTTATTCCCATGGTTTTAGAAGGGTTAGGTGGTGTGGCCTTGTTGGAACCAAGCCAAGTCAGTCAGAGTCAGAGTCTCTCTCTCTCTCTCTCTCTCTCTCTCTCCCTCTCTGCCTGTTGCCTGTGGGTAAGGTTGTAAGCTTCCAGATACTGTTCTAACACTATGCCTGCCTGCCTGCCTGTCTGCCACCAGGGTCCCCACCATGATCACCATGGACTAAACCTCTAAAACTGTAAGTTAGTCCCTAATTGGTTCCTTTTATAAGTTACCTTGGTCATGGTGGTTTTTAAATTTTGTTTATTTATTTTATATATAAGTGCTTTGTGTGCATGCATGCCTGCATACTAGATGGGGGCATCAGATCCCAAGATAGTTGTGAGCCACCATGTGGTTGCTGGAAATTGAACTTAGGACCTCTGGAAGAGCAGCCAGTTACCTTAGTTGCTGAGCCATCTCTCAAGTCCCAGGTTCTCACAACCATAGAAAAGATCTGAATCTTCCCAGTTCCCATAATCCAGTCAAGAAAAAATCCCTCACAGGTAAGCCTAGCTGCTTGGCTTTTTGGTAATTCTAAATCAAGTTGACAAACAATGAAACTGGGCATTACAGAGAGAAAGGAAGGGTATATCTTCCTTGCTCTGCCTAGACTGAGAGACTCTGGGGTCAGTGGTATAGCTTCAGTGTGAGGAGGAATCAAAAGACATCCAGACCTGGGCTAGAAAAGGTGTTCCCGTTGAGTTGTAGTTCTTCACATGTTCTGGGTATTAACCTTAATTGCCAGATTGTGTCTGAACCACCAGCTCCTGAATAATGGACACAGACTTTTTATTATTTATGAAAGCTTAGGCACTATAGCTTAGACTATTTCCCAACTAGCTTGTATAACCTAATTAACCCGTTTATTCTAGTCCATGTGTGCCACATGGCCTCTCACTCAGTCCTGGTGTGTCTGACATCCTCCATGTCTGGCTGGCGAATGTCCCACCTCTCAGTTCTTTCCCAGAGTTCCTATCTCTGCTGGAAAAGTTCCACCTTTCCTCTCTTGCCAACCTACCTACCGTCAGATCTTTAGTAAACCAATCAGAAGGTAAGGGAAGTGACTGTTTACAAAATACTAAAGCAGGTGATGATCCAATAAAAATAACAATACCAAAGTCCAGCCTGTACTCAATACTCTGCCAGTACAGCAATCAACACCAAAATAATAGACAACCTTTACACAGTGCACAAAAAGATAATCCCAACATCTCCCCCTTTTAGTCCAATAAAAGGCTTTTCTCTAACATCAATAAATTGTATACAATAAGAACAATTATGAGAACTATTAGGTAAGAATTACATTCCCAATGTCCGGCCCATTTGTTTTTGTCAGCCTTTGAGAAAGTGCTCCATTCCCTATCCGACCTTGGTAAGTCCCGAGTTCTGAACCTAGATTGCTTTCTATCGTTTCTTGTATTACAAACCTAAAAATATCTTTTTAGACCTGAAAATATTTTCTTAAATCCTAAACAACTTAAGGTTAATTGTGAGACCATAACTATCCAGTCTTCAACCCCATCAAAGACCCAAGAAGGATAAACATTCCCTGAGTAAACAGGAAGTGCAGAGCAAGCAGCTTCCAAAACTATAGAAATGACAGAGGCTACTGTCTGCTTGGACAGTAACCTAAGTTTCCTCTGTAATGATGGGGCAGCCATCTTCAGCCTACAGGCCCAGAGTATCTGATAGACTTTTCTGAGAAGCAGAAATTATGAAGGACTGTCCTACCTTGACTCTGCAAAGTTGGTCGACTGACTTCCTAGTATTCTGCTTGCCCATGGTTTAGACAGCATGCTGTCAGCAGTAGAGGAAAGGACGTTTTCTTTGCTCAGTGGCTAGCTTTACCACATTTGAAACAAACTCAGTATGGAGGTTCTTCAATGCCCATAATCTTCTTGAAGTAGTATGGGGGTGTGGCCAGGAACAAGTATCTCACTGTCATGAAAAGCCTTTTGTTATTAAAACATCACGCCACACCAGGCAGTAGTGGTGCACGCCTTTAATCCCAGCACTTGGGAGGCAGAGGCAGGTGGATTTCTGAGTTTGAGGCCAGCCTGGTCTACAGAGTGAGTTCCAGGACAGCCAGGGCTACACAGAGAAACCCTGTCTCAAAAAACCAAAAAAAAAAAAAAAAAAAAAAAATCTGAAATGCCATATTCTGTAGATCTCTGAAGTGTTTGAAGACCATTCATCTATCTAAAGTATACCTGAATAGGCAAATGTTGCTTGTTTCCAGCTATCTACTATCTGTTAACTTTGAAATCTATAGGGAGCTAAATAAAGCTCTTTTTGTAATTAACTAAACTGGTACCTAGTAAGACCGCAAGTCTCATTGACTAGTAACTTGCATTTCTTAATTATCATAAGCAGTTTGTAATAGTAGCTTTCAAGGGCTATAACTTTACATTATATTTTAATTGAGTCACATAGATATAATACCTAGTAAAAACATATATATACACACACACACACACACACACACACACACACATATATATATATATATATATATATATATATATATATATATATATATATATATACTATGTAGTAACAAAAATAACCTTAAATTTTTATCACTATACAAAATCCATACCAATGTAATGTTTTTTGGGTTTTTTTTTGTTTTTGGTTTTGGTTTTGGTTTTTCAAGACAGAGTTTCTCAGTATAGCCCTAGCCAATGTAATGTATTTGAGATTTGTAGTTGATTTCTAGTCTAAAAGTATATCCAATATCTACCCTTATGTCCTATCATTCCTCTATCCCCCTCTTTTCTTTTCATCCCCTCTCCCTCTTTTCTCTCCAATATTAGATAGCAGAAAAAGAAAAAGGAAAGAAAAAGAAAGAAAGGGATTCCTAAATCCATCCTTCTATATGTTATCTCCTCACTGACCAAGACTATTAACAATCTGTGACTGTGGTGGTTTGAGTATGCATGGCTCATGGGAAATGACACTTAGGAGATGTGACCTTGTTGGAGGAAGTGAATCACTGTGGAGGTGTACTTTGAAGCTCGGCCCAGTGTGGACGAGACCTTCCTACTGGCAGCCTACAGAAGAGTCGGTCTCTCCCTGGTTACCTTCCGATCAAGATGTAGAACTCTCCGCTCCTCCAGCACCATGTCTGCCTGTATACTGTCATGTTTCCTGCCATGGTGATAATGGATTCAAACTCTGAACCTGTAAGCCAGCCCCAGTTAAACGTTGTCCTTTATAAGAGCTGCCTTGGTCCTGGTGTCTCTTCACAGCAATGGAAACCCTAACTAAGACAGTGACCAAACCCCTAAGCAATGACAAACACCCATCACCCATTGAATGATCAAAAAACCTCCACCCCACATCTTGGGAATGGGGGCATCACGTTCTTAAGATTGCTTTCTGCTGTCTGCGGACAATGGCATCTCTTAGGGCCCTAAGAAAATTGGGATATTGGCCAAGTCCTGGGAGAGCTAGCTGTATCATTTGTTGTCCAGACTATGTAATGGGAAAGTGCTGGGATTAACTGAAGTCCTGGCTGGAACAGTCCTGGAGGCTGGATCAGTTGAGGTAGCACTTTTTTTTTTTAAAGATTTATTTTATTTATATGAGTACACTGTGGCTGTCTTCAGACACACCAGAAGAGGGCATCAGATCCCATTACAGATGGTTGTGAGCCACCATGTGGTTGCTGGGAATTGAACTGAGGACCTTTGGAAGTGCAGTCAGTGCTCTTAACCACTGAGCCATCTCTCCAGCTCCTTGAGGTAGCACTTTGAAGTTGTCCTGAATGCAAATTTTTTGAAGAAACAGCAACGAAAGCAATCTGTGGGGCTGGGTCACCTGGGCTACTTGTCTTGTCTTCTTTGGTATCTGGTTCTTTTGCTCTGAAAACACATAAAAATGTAAAGGTAATATACATTTTTGTATCAACACATGTAGAATGTGTGCTATGCACAAATCAAATAAGGTGATTCTCTGCTCTATGTTTGAGCAGGAAAGAATCAAACTTTATAATTCCATTTGGACTGTATAAGCAAACTGTAATATAAATAAATCTCCATCCACGCCATATGAAAGGCTAGCATGTAACAATATAAGTCCCCAGGACTCTGTAGCCAACAAGATTGGTTGGCTAAGCAGCCATGCATGTCTCAGCCAGTCTCTGAACTGTTCCCAGGCAGATGGATCAGCATTCATGTCACCTGTTTTGTTGGTCTTCGTCTCTTCCTTCATGTCTGCAGCCAAGATTTTCAGGAGGTCTCCCCTGGTCAAATCAGTTCTTTATTAATTTTGAAGTAATCCACAGCTTTTCATTTCCTGTTGAAACAAAGACATAACCTCTCCCTCAACACAGCACATTTCCAGACTTCCATTCTGAAGCTAGCACATCCTTAACGTATATAGGCCATTTTAATTAAGCAGTCCATATACTAGTCCGGGTTTGCCACGTGGCCCATTATCTCTCACTCAGCCCTGTATGTCTGACTTCCTCCATGTCTGGATGGCGAATCCAGTGCCCCCAATTCTCCAGAGTTCCTATCTCTCTGGACATCCCACCTTTTCTTTCCTGCCCAGCTATTGACAGTCAGATCTTTATCAAACCAATCAGAAGGTAAAGGAAGTGCGTTTACAAAATACAAAAGCAGGTGATGATCCAATAAAAATAATACCAAAGTCCCCTAACTCTAACCAGCCTGTACTCAATTCTATGCTGGTACAACAACGAGCATTTGAATAATTCAAAGACAATCTTATGTGATGCACAAAATGATTATCCCAACAAACCTTTAGCAGATAAAAGTGAAGTGCAAACATAAGGATTCTTTGGAAAGTCGGTTAGTGTTAAGAGGAGGTTTCGCTCAAGCAGACACGTGGAAGAACGTTTCGCTGAAGTGGGCACAGGTGAAAGGCTAAGGCCGACTCATGAAGGAGCGTTTAGCTGGAGTAGACACAGTAAAAGGGTGTTCTGCTAAAGCAAGGACGAGAAAGGACAAAGGACTCTTCACTAATGACATGCATGTGTTGGTCAGCCTTACACTGGGGAGCTGAGCTCCATTTGTTGGGACTCCATAGAGAGAAACTCACCAAAAAGCTTTTGGCAGCTTCTTGCTGCTTCTGAGGACTCCGGCTAATTAGCAAAGTGATGTCGGCTGAGATAGACTCACATACTGAGGGGAGACGTGGTGAAGAAAGGCCTGTGGGGGAAATGTGGCGTTTGGAGGAATGTAACTAGGACTCAAGGGAGGCTGAGCTAGGTTTGCTTAAGGGCTAACTGTGCAACACTTGGTCTCATGTCTTCTTCACAGATCTTCAATTCTCTGAGAGAGTCACAGTCAAGAACTTCTCCTGGAGTTCCCTCTGGTTCCTCCTACTGACTCTTACTGAGGCCTGGCTGACTCTTCTAGGTCATGTTACCACTGCTGATTCATGCTTACTCTCCTGACTCTACCGAACTGGACTGCTGGGATATCTGTGAAGTGTTTGCCAGTGAATCGAGCTGCCACTACTGACCTGTGAACTGAACTGCTGATTTCCTGACAACACAGATGGGAGTTGCTCCAAAGAACCATTTCTAAACAGGTCCACTTCCCTGTATCCTTTCTTTCCCACTACCTCTGGTGGGTGGTGGGCTAGAAGGGAGGTTAAAGCATTTAAAAATAAGGCATTGAAAATATTAAAGTTATGTAAAAGCAAGTCTACAAAACTTTCTACTACTCTCTGGATGGCCTATGACTGTCTTAACTGATTAATCTTTAGTGCACAAGTGTTTGGTTTTTTTTTTCTTTTTTTCTTGACAGGGTTTCTCTGTGTAGCCCTGGCTGTCCTGGATCTCACTCTGTAGACCAGGCTGGCCTCAAACTCAGAAATCTGCCTGCCTCTGCCTCCCAAATGCTGGGATTAAAGGTGTGAGCCACCACTGCCTGGCTGCACAAGGGTTCTTTTTTAAAAAGTTTATGTTTGCGTGTATTGCCTGAATTTATGTGCACCATATGCAGGACTAAGATTTGAAGAGGGCACCAGATTCCCTGGATCTGGATGAGCTGAAGTTACAGATGCTTGTGAGGTGTCATGTGCATGCTGGGAACTGAATCTGGGTCTCTAGAGGAGGAGCTGCTGGTTCCTCCTTCTGACTCGTACTGAGGCTGAGTCATCTATCTCTCCAGACCTGATAACATAGGCTTTGATGAAATGCAATATATTTAAGTTCGCTCTTCTTGGAGTGCAGAAAACTCTGTGGAGTTTTTTCTTTTGTTTTTCATATCACATCCAAAAAAACATTGCTAAATACCTCTTTAAGCAGAGTAGGTTTCATATATGGCACAAGGAATCCAAATTCACACTTTTGCTGGTAAATCTTTTATTGAAACCAGACCATAGAGTAGCAACCCCTGTTCACAACCTTGTGTGCAGAGCCCAGCTTCCAGAGAAGGAGATGGCACTCGGGAAACATGGGGCACTCCTACATCAGGCAGTACCCAACCCACTGATTCTTATAAGGTAACTGGGCAAACGATGGGTGTGCATAACAGCCAAAGCCCTTCACTGGGGTTTACTGATTCTCCACAAACCTCTTACTCCACTTCATTCTTGGCAGTTGGAGATTGGTTCAAATGCTTTGATTCAATCGGGAATCTGTGTGTCCAAATGCTAAAGGTCCTTGTCCCCAATTGGGTTTTGGTTGATCAATAAAGATGCCAACAGCCAATGGCTGGGCAAAGAGAGATGGGGCAGGAGCCTTAAGAGTTTCAAGGGCTAGGACACAGAGGGGTGGGGGATGGAGGAGGAAGAGAAATTGCCATGAAGTGGTGGGATACAGATATAGATAGGAGCTGCAGGAGATAAAGCCAACCAGCCATGTGAGATTTCACTTCCCCTATTGGGCCTGGGGTAGCCTTTGAGGTAGCAAAGGCATTTAAAAATTAACTGGTGCGCGCGCGCGCGCGCACACACACACACACACACACACACGTGTCTTCCATTCAGGAATCCAGATAGCTCCTAGACAGGTGCATGCATGAGTGAAACCCACCGAGAACCAAAACCATGTAGCACAAACTCATTGCTACACTTGGCTTCTCTTTTATACCCAGAGAGATGGCCCCAGTCAAGACTCCGGTCCCCTGAGAATGCATATTCTGAAAAATAAAGGTTTCTAGGTTGATATAACCTCCTCCAGTCCAACCCAGCCACCTCCACCACTACCATTCCTGACATTCCCTCTAGCACAAGGGCCTTTGGGCCTCACACTACATCTGCCAGGATGTGAGTTCTCTGTGCTGGTTGGAACTCAGCACCCAGGACCAATGGCAAGTGTCTCCTGCATCTACTCAGCAAACAAAGTGGGAACCATGGTGTTGTGGATTTGGTTTATTGCTTATATTAACTGGGTTCCCAAATTGCACAGGAATTCTCACATCTGCATATAAGACACAGTGGGACCCTGCCCCCAGTTGGCTCTAATTGGTAAAGTTGCCAGTGGCTGGGCAGGGAGACAGAGGTGGGACTTTGGAGTTCCCCAGCAAGGGAACCATGGGAAAAAAGAGGGATTTTAGAATCACCATGCTGGGGAAGCAAGAAGATCAGTCCTGGAAGCTGCAGGAGAGAAAGCATACAGCCATTAAGAGGTGAGGAAAAGAGGCTGAGCAAATGGCTCAACTCTTAAGAGCACTGACTGTTCTTCCAGAGGTTCTGAGTTCAATTCCCAGCAACCACATGGTGGCTCACAACCATCTGTAATGGGATCAGATGCCCTCTTCTGGTATGTCTGAAGCTACAGTGTACTCACATGCATAAAAATAAATATCTCTAAAAAATAAATAAAAAAGAGGTGAGGAAGAGTGGCCCCAGGGGCCCCTTCCCCAGTTGAGTCTGGGGTAGCAAAGTAATAATTCAGGAGTTTTGGAGGGTAAGGTTAGCAATGTGCAAGTTTGGGAGTGGCCCAGCTGTTGGGCTGCTTAGGGCATATTAAAAATAAGGCTACATGTATGTGTCTTTCTTTCCAAAGAAAGAAGTGTGTGCCTGCACCATGGCTTACAACCTTCTGCAGCACCCTGTGGACCACAGATCAAGTCCTCCAATAACTACATACCACTTCCAGCTGACCTCGTCACCCAGGCAGTTCTGCCCTTCCCTCAGTCTCATTCCTGCAGAAAATCCAATAGACATGAGTCCAGACCAGGCTCAACTGTGGTGCAAGCTGAAAAGTAGATTCCAAAGTGGATGTGGTATGATTTGTGCAACAATTTGGGGGTGGAATCACATGGAACAGGAGTTCAAGGTCATCCTTGAGTTGGAGGCCAGGCAGGGCTAATGCATAAGACCCTAAGCTAAAAACCAAAAAGTAAAAAGATTACTGGACCACTCAGAGCCACCGGCCACAAGATGAGAGCCCCCAGACTATCTGCTGATAACTTTTGTCCTTGATGGTACAATCCATAGGGCTGGGGCTGCTCTTGATCAACATATGTACCCAGGAGCCACCAGTCTTGTATGGGCCTTCTCTACTGGGGTCACCAACCACAACTGGGTGTCAGGGACTTGTATCTAAGCCAACCTTGTCTACAACTCAGCCCCAGTGAGAGACCAAGGTCCCTCGGGATCTGGTACTATTCGTGATCTTAACTCTATAACAGTACGGCTAAGAACAGGAGGAATTAACTGGGTGAGCTTCGGGGAACGGTGGGCAATTATGAGCAAGGGGCATGGGACCTTGGTCCCTGTTCTGGGGCACCCAACAGCCTCAGAAGGCAAGAGGAGAACGAAGGAAGGAGAGAGAGCTGAGTAGATGGATGGAGACACGGACAGATGGAGTTCCCAGTAACATCCCAGTCCATAGTCCCATAGTCCAACATCCCAGGAAGCCCTAGTTGGCTGCAACTGGCCCCGGAAGGCTTCCAGCACGTGTCAAAAAAATACAGCAGGCTCCAGAATGGCCACCAGGGGGCCAGCCGACGGTTCTAAGTACCCGTCCCGTCGGTGAGTCGGTGAGGAAGCATCCGAGCACGGAGCTGGGTTGCAGAGGACTGGCCGAGGAAACTGAACTAGGCCACGGCGTGGAAAGAGCGTGTCCAGCGGGGCCAGCAGAAGACGCGAAGGGGTTTCAGGTGGAACTGAGGTGTGGGGTGCAGCACAGGGGCGGGGGTTCTCGGGTGCTGCCCCTCCCCCATGGTTCAGGCTCATTCCCCTCCCCCACTAAGGGCTAACTCGTAGGTTAGGGAGCATCCACATTTCTCTCCCCGTCGGTTTTGCATGCGTTTGGTCCTTTGTATGAGGCCAGTTCATTGGGTACGTTCGAGGTTTACCCCGCCCAAGTTCCTGTGCTGGCCAATTGCAGAAAGTGTCACAGCGCGCTATGTTCCGGGGATCGTCACCGTACTGCGACGATTCCCAGGATGTTTAGGCCTCAGTGGTCTTTGCTCCCGGGACTCGGGCCTTGAGCCCAAGAATACCTCCAGAGCCTGTGCCCGGGAAGATGTCTTCTGAGCATCCGGATGACCCTTGTAAATCTATGCTTCCTTTTCTTCACACGACTCTCTGATGTGTCCTCGAGTGGACGCGCTTATCCCGAAGAGGAGTTTGCAGACGCTCCCTCGAGCCTAGGACGCGGCCCCTTTAAGAGTGCGGCCGTTCAGGGCACCGCCTGCTTGGACAGGCGCCCCAGGCCCGGGCTCCGTAGGCGGCCGCGGACAACGAGAGCGAGGCAACCGAGTGAGGGCTGCGGGAAGCTCATGTTTACGTAGACGGCGTAGGCCACCGGACAGGAGCGACTGTACTCTGAGCAGGCGTGCGGCGGGCAGCCCAGCTCAGGCCCCGCCCCCCCCGCTGGGGTCCTGCGCTCCGGGCTGCGCGCGGCGGGCGCGGAGGGAAGTCCCGAGACAAAGGAGCGCCGCCGCCTCTGCCGCCGCGACGGTCCGGGCCGCGGTCGCCCAGGTGAGCCGCCACCGGCCTGCGCGCGCACTCTATCCTCGCCCCGAGTCGCCGCCGTTCCCAGTGAGCTTCCGGGAGGCGCCGAGCGGAGCCACGGTGGCCTCCTTTCGCTCGCGGCCTCCTCCCGCCTCCGAGTCGGCCTTCGAGGCACTAGGGCCCAGCCGCTGTGCCACGGGCGAATGCAGGGTTGGGAGCACGGCCACTGCCCCCCTACTCTTGGCGTACTGAGTCCCGCCGATCCCGCAGTAGATAATCTGAGCTTCCTAGTAGCTCCCAGACACGTTCTGGGTGGTGCTGGGCTCCGTAGTTAGGCGAGCGGGAGTGCAGGAAGGCCATGGGCACTGGGCCGTGTCGCGGCCTGTAAGCACCCGGAGTCACAGCAGAAGGCTTGGCTTATTTCGTTCGTTGCTGAGACTCTAGGCTTGTAGTCTGGGTTTTTGTGGGGGTCTTGTGCATATTCTCTGCCTCACTGTCCTTTATTCTTAAGGAGCTGTTGTTTTAGTGGATGAGTTACCTGCCTGCATAGCAGAAAACGGCATCGAAGGGGAATTTGTTTTGATTCTAAAGGTATTTAGGCTGTAAGTGATTGCAGTCCTGCCCTCCTCTGGCCGTCTCTGCCACTGGAAACTTAAGAAATAGCATGGTATACTTAGTGAAGAATCCTGAGGGTCTACAGTGTGCATTTGAGTAGAAGAGGCCGCTTAGCCCTATCCAAGCCAGCCGTAGTGCCTGGTACCCGTGTTTCTTCTGCCGAGGTGGGCGGAGATAAGCAACCTTGCACAGGCTCTCAGACCGGTAAGTAGCTCTGAAGTAGGTGGTGTTGCCAGACAGATACCGCACACTGCAGGAATCCTGGGGTGGTAAGATCCATCCCTGTATGTCCTGCCTGTCTCGTAGTGGGGAGGAGATTTTTGTTTTGTTTTTTTCTTCGAAGTTTTTTTTATTTTTTGGTCTTTTCATCACAGAACTTTAGCTCGTGAAGTGGTTGTTACCTAGGAAGGCAAGTTGTATTTAAGTGGCTTTTGGTTTTGGAGTGCTCGTGGGAACAGCAGCACTGTCCCAAGGCACAGGTTCCTGCCTAGTTCTTTGCCAGTGTGTCCCTAGGGTTCCTTTTCCTTGACCGTGGGCAAAAGGCTTTTAAGAGCTCTGGTAAGAGCCGTCTCTCACTTCCCCTCCCTGTTTTTGAGACAGCATCTCTTGTAGCCAAGGCTAACCTTGAATTCTTGGTGGTTCCCCCGGTTCAGTCTCCTTAACACCGAGTGTACAGGCACGAGCCACCACTTGAGCTAGCTTCTCCGCTCTTCTCACTTAGGATAGATACTGCAGTTGGATGCTAGGACAGAGTTCTCTGTGCCAACAACTTTGGTAGCACAATATCCAGGCTTCTTTCTCCAGAGCACTGGCCTGGGGTCCAGAGACCTGTTTGGAAAACCTGCCCAGACTTGCTTAGGATCTTCCGCCATCTGATTGGCAAGGTGAGGATAGCAGTTCCTTCACAGCCTCCCCTCAGTTGGAGAAGCTAAAGTGCTGCCGAGGAGGAGATTGGGCCTGTGTGTTGAGATGTTAAAAAGAGGGACGCATTGGAAGTGAAGCCCTAGGCTTCTGTGCCCTGCTCCAGCCATTGACGGCCCCACGTCTGCCCCCATGCACTTCTTTCTTTTTCTTTTTTGTTGTTGTTGTTTTGTTTTTCAAGACAGGGTTTCTCTGTGTAGCCCTGACTGTCCTGGAACTCACTCTGTAGACCAGGCTGGCCTCGAACTCAGAAATTCACCTGCCTCTGCCTCCCAAGTGCTGGGATTAAAGGCGTGCACCACACTGCCCGGCCCCCATGTGCTTCTAACCAAACAGCCCAGAGCTAGCTCTTCTCTGCCTGGGTGTTGCAGCCTCTTATCAACAGCCCCTATGGCCAGCAAACTGCCTTTCCCTCTTAGATTAGTGCCACCTGGGTCCTAAGTTGCCTAAGAGATGAGTATTAGGGCAGGTGTTGGGGTTTTGTGGCAGAACCTTGGTAGAGATGCTTGTTCCTGGGCAGGCCCTCTCCTGTGCTGGGGAAAGACAGTTGGCTTTGGGCTGGACCCTCTGTTTTGGAGTGAGATCGGTAAGAGAGAAGCCTTGCTTTATTTTGTACACTTTGTGCTTTGGGACTGGGGCCTGTGGAACATAAGTGCTGTCTGTTGTGATTTATAAAAAAGGAATCAGGATATGTTTGATAGAGCCAGGTATGCTTAGGAGGAATTCCAACACTGTCAAGGCTTGTCCTGGTGGCTTGTGCCTTTTTTTTTTTATCTTATTTTAAAAATATATTTCATGTGCACTGTTGTTTTATCTGCTTGTTTGTACGTGTGAGGGGTCAGGCCCCCTGGAACTGGAGTTACAGGCAATCATAAGCTACCATGTGGGTGCTGGGAATTGAACCCAGGTCCTCTGGAAGAGCATCTGGTACTCTAAATTGCTGAGCCATCTCGCCAGTCTCAGCTTGTGCTTCTGAAAGAGTTTCTTCATGTTGGCTTAGAGCGTACAGGATGTTAAAAATGCCAATACATGGGGTGTTTGTCTGATAATGACCTCACCCATTGAAATGTTTCTTGAACTCTGGGGTCCTGGATGATGCTGCCACCTCTGATGGCAGTCCCAGCCCTTCTCTGCTTGTCTAGGGTGGTGTGGTTGGTGTATGATTGTCAAGGCCAGCCTGGTCTACATAGTATGTTTCTGGCCAGCTGTGGCCACATTTGGACTATCTCCAAAAATAAAGGAAAAGAAAAAGTGGTCTAGGAGCCAGATGTAGTGGCTCATGCCAGTAATCCCATTATCAGGAGCTAGCCAGGAGGATTGTTTGTGAGTTTTGGGCTAACCTGGGCAACAATATGAGACTCTGGTCTCAAAGCAAGCCACCTATGACTTCAGTGCAGGGCTTCGCCAGATTACTGTGACCCAGTGGGTCTGTCTGTTCAGGTAATACCACAGAACAACTATGTTTACAGATGGAGATGCATATCTAATCAGCCCACCTGTAGCACAGGGATCATGACCTGGGCAACTGTGTAAGCTCTAGAGGCCCTGGCTGGGTCAAGAACACACAGTACTTTTAGGGTAGTCATGGCTTTACAGGTAAAATGGGCAGATTGAGCTAAATCTAAGTAGCAGGAACTCTAGGGAGGTCTTCTTGAGGCCTGTCAGAAGCTGTAACCGGTGTGTTCTAGCAAGAATCTTGCTCTTGTCCAGAGGTGGTTGAAGGTTCCACCTCAGAGTGAAGACTTGGAGCTGAAAACAAGAGACTGAGCTAATGCTAGTCCAGCTGGGAGATTTTACCCACAAGCCCAATGGAAGCCCGAAGCTGGGATCAAATACAGAACCTCTGAGAAGCAGCTCAATGTGGAATATCCATTGCCCTGCTAGATTCTTGCTGGGGGTGTGGGGGGTGTTGTGTCCCTGTGATTCACACACCCCTAAATCCCAGTGCTCTGTAGATTTGGGAGTCTGAATACTGTTTCATGTGATTTTTTTTTTTTTTTTTTTTTTTTGAAGTAATACTAAAAAGGATACAGAGGTTTAAAAAAAAGCCTACGCAGGTGGTAGCCAGGTTGGAGCCACAGAGCAGCAGCCATGGGCCTAGGTGGAGATGCTCCTTCACCCATGAGTACAATTTAAGGGCCTCAGCCAAGTATGCCGAGATGGTCCCTGGCAGAGGCTGCTGGCCTGACCTGGATCTTGCCCTCCTCCTTCCCCCAGGGTCATAGGGCAGATCTCTGAACTGTGAGCTGATAAGCTGTAGGCCTCTCGGGGTAGTTTGCCTATGGAGTTTACCACACACTGCCTTGTGGTGTAGATTTTTCTCACTACTTTAGGAGTAGTGTTGTCCTGTCAGGCCTGATTCTAAGGGTCTCAGGGCCCTTGTTCCTGAACCCTCCTCTAACTCCCAGGCTAGCACTCTACCTTTGTGGTATTTTGTATGGTGCTGTGGTAAACCATGAGCCACATCTTAGCCTCAGATGAGTGTGGGGTACCTGCGAGGTCCTGCCTGTCCTGAGAGTTTGACTGTGGAGTGGGTGTCAACTCCCTCCAGAGATGTTCAGTGCCTGCCAGGAAGGTGACAGCCTTTGTGCAGGCTTTTCTCACTGCACCTTCCTGCAGTTGAATTTGCAAAGCACAAGAGAGACAGCAGTGGTGTCTCTGCCTACCTGCCTGGAGGTGCTCTGAGGTGCGGGTTGAGGGGCGATGCTAGCACTTGCTCCAAGGGCGCTTGCCCAGCTGGACTCCAGCATTCACCTGCTTCTTGGTAACAGCCCCCTCTGGGTGGGGTGGGAGGTAGGAGGTGGCTTAGAGGGGATGTGTGTGCTTTACCTGACTCCCTCTGTGGATTCTGTTCCAGGGACTTTGAATATGTCGGGGATTGCCCTCAGCCGACTTGCGCAGGAAAGGAAAGCTTGGAGGAAGGACCACCCTTTTGTAAGGAGCATCCTGTGTCTGCCACAGGAGGGGCTTTCTGTTGGGTTTGTGTTCTCAGCCTGTGGCCAGGCTTATTGTCTAAGCTGGTTTGTTTTGTGACTGTTCTTTCTTTTTCAGGGCTTTGTGGCTGTCCCAACAAAGAACCCTGATGGCACGATGAACCTGATGAACTGGGAGTGCGCTATCCCTGGAAAGAAGGGGGTAAGGGCCACCACCACCTTTGCACCTACTAACTTTTTACAAGAGATCTGAGGGAGCAGATCTACTAGAAGGGACCTGAGTTCATGTATTTGTGAGCACAGCTAGCCTACCAGGTCAAGCTCTCCCCAGGATGAGGAGTGGCCTGTGGTGGTAGGGAGTAGACCCTGGCAACTCATTGGATCAGTGAATAGCTCTAGGGTGAGGAACAGGTGAAGGCTGCTGGCTACAAAGTGGTGAGCCCCAATGGCAAAGTGCCCACAGAGAGCACAGACTTTGTTTCTATACACATACTGGCCTCAATGCAGCCAGTTGTCTACCCTTGTCCAGCACATGTGAGAGGGAAGGTCTCCTATAACTTCAGGCATTGTCCAAACCTGGGCCTCCAGGTTCAGCTTAGTGTCTGTCTGAACAAAAATGTAGTTTGGGTTCATCTGTCCATGGCTCTGTTGCAGAGTGTGGGGTGGGTCACTGACATATGCTGAGGGTGTTCTTGTCTCTCAAGTCGTGTCGGGGCATTTGCATCGTAGTGCTTCCATCACATGAGGTGAGGGTAGGAAAATGGTCTAGTTGGGGAGCAGTGCCCTTTCCCTACCTTGATAGGATCCAAGGTGCTGGCTTGAATAATAAGGGTACACGCTGCTGGGCCTAGCTTTTGTTTGCTGAGCTTTTTGGTGTTCTCAGGCACCCAAGAACTGTGGATCCTAAGCCTTCCAGCAACTGGCAAGCTCCCCTACTTGTGTTCAAGCCAGCTTCTGCCTCCATCCTATCTGAGGAGGGCTCTTATCTAGCTCCTCACAGGCACAGTGGGGGTATTCTTTGGTCCTAGGGGGACAGTAATGGTGTAGGGCAGTTAGAGAACAAGCCCAAAAGACCCAGGTTTCAGGAAACTTCTAGGCTTACCTTGGCAAGTGAGCCACAGGTTTAACCTTGGTTCCCTCCCCACAGACTCCGTGGGAAGGAGGCTTGTTCAAACTACGGATGCTTTTCAAAGATGACTATCCATCCTCACCACCAAAATGTAAGTTGTGCAAAGAGCCTGCAGTTCACTTCCCAGTGCCACCTTTTGGGAGCCTTGTCTATGGATGCTCGGCCTAGCGGGCAAGTGTCAGTGCTGGGATAAAGTCAGTACTGGTGAGTTGACTTGGATGACAAGTCCCAGGGTAGAGGCTCACGTAATTAGTGTGGTCTCTAATCCCAGCCAATCAGAATGTACCACATGGCAGAAGGAGAGTTGTGTCAGGCTTAAGCTCCTGGGTGCTTTTGTGCCCACAGGTGCCACAGGGGAGTAGGACAACAGGAGTCTGTAAGTTCCCGCTAGATTAGGTGTGTGGTTAGCATATATCAGGCTCTGAGTTCAGTTCATAGCACTAAAAGAGAGAGAATAGTCTCACTCATTCCCGGCACTTGTGTTCTGTTGGGTGCCCAGCATCCCAGTGAGAGGCTGTACCTGTGGCCTTCAGACCTGTAGGTCAGAAGAGAAGACTGGACTGGCTCAGCAGAACTTGCTTGGGGGTGCAGTGCCCACCACTACCATTCTGCCCAGGGTGAGGCCAGGTCTGAGCTGGTTTGTAAATAGAGATGTTGCCTGCTGCAGGTTCCCCCGGGAGTACTTAAACATAGCTTATTGGGAACCGCTGGATGGAGTCTTGCCTGTTCTGTTTGGGATTTCCTTGTCTGTCTGAGTTCTTTTTGCCATACTGTTATTAATTAGTTCTTTCTTTTAATGAAGGGGTATGTAGCTAAGATTGAGACAGAGTTGTTCGTCTCATTGCTTTCATGTGGTGCTGGAATCCTGAGCAAATACAATGAGACAAGAAGTCTATCAAAACTAGCTAGGAAAACCAAGATGCAATTGCTTATGAGGAAAAAAGTGAACGTGAAGAAATAGGTTATTGACGTTTGAAAACTGAGCTGTTGTAGTCGCACTATATCCTGTGGGAGGGAAGTCTCTGGAAACCATGGACATTTCTGAGAAGCCTGGGATAGCCTCAGCCATTATGTGGGAAGACAATTATCCTAACTAGTCTGCAAGTGCCACAGGGTGTCCCAATCAATCAAGCAGGATCTAAAGTGTGTGTGGAGGTGCAAAGGGCAGGGGCAGTCAGTCCCTTGAAGTTTCAGAACCCTCGAGATCCAGACAGAGACCCAGGATAAACAGGTTGCCCAGACCCATCAGCAGGGTGGACCATTATCTATCGTCAGCTGAGACGTGGTTAGATGTTGTGGGATTTGTGCAAAGACAGGCAAGCAGACCATGAAGCAGAAAGGATAGTCCAGAAAAGCCATACCCACTCACAGCCGGATGTGATGAAGCTACTAGGCATTGCTGGTGGGTGTGAGGGGGATCTCCTTTGCCATAGCCTGTAGGTTCAGCTCAGCCAAGTGAATGAGGAACAGGGCAGCTTTGGAGGAGGCTCCAGAGGTTTTCTGATCTTGGAGTGGGGGACATTCTTTCTTTATTGGGGATGTACAAGGGGTGTTGGCCGCAGGGATTGGCTATCTGTGTGACCCTGGAATTAAGTCAGTCTTAGAAGATACCAGCTAGTAAGAGAAATGCAACTGAGTAAAGTACGCCTTTTCTAGGCTCTTCTGGGTTACCAAGGAGGAGGGCT
This sequence comes from Uromys caudimaculatus, assembly GCA_028551405.1. Classification (NCBI taxonomy): domain Eukaryota; kingdom Metazoa; phylum Chordata; class Mammalia; order Rodentia; family Muridae; genus Uromys; species Uromys caudimaculatus. The sequence continues at coordinate 84,678,487 of CM052710.1, forward strand.
GAGGCAGCCAAGAGCTGAGTGGCAGAAGCTCTTGGGCACTTGCTGTGGTATGTGAAGGCTGTTTCTCTGGAAGATCTCTACTGTCACCAGTAAAGTTGACCTGCCACTATTCTGTAGAACTAACCAGTAGAAATGCCCACACATTTTCACAAAGACAAGGCAGGAACACTGTGAAAGCCTGGTTGGTGAGGACCACAAGTCAGAGTTGGTACAGGTGTATATTAGTAGCAACCTGGGAAATAATTGAGAGTAAAGGGAAGCAAGATGTAGCATATAAATCCCCAGACAACAAAATGGTGGGCTCCTTAATGTCTGATCCATGCAGCTCAAAGCAGCTTCTACTGCTGAGTGAGGCTAAAAGCATAGAGGGGCTGATGGGCTTGCTGAGATTCATATGCAAGTTATCACTGGTAGAAGTAAACATGCTTGGAAGTAAGATTAAACTTGTGTTTGCAAAGTACAAGTTAAAGAACAAAAAGATGAGCCCAGAATTGGGAAAGATGCCTGCTGGAGAAGATTTGTGTTGGGAGTTGCTGATGAGTAAGGGACCCCGGGATAAGGCGTGCTTTAAGGCAGAAGTGTTGCCTCTGGATTAAGAGTCCTAGCTGCTCTTCTGATGGACCAAGGCTGGATTCTAACATCCCATGACAGCTCGCAACTAGCTACAACTCCTGTCCTAGGGGATTTGACACCCTTTTCTGGCTTCCATGGGCTCTGCACACACATGATCCGCAAATATACATGCAGGTACAGTATCTACACGCATTAAAAACAGAAAAAAAATTGTATTGGCGTTGGGGTGAAACAGGTTTTCCTATGTAGCCCTGGCTGTCCTGGAACTGCTGTACAGACCAGGCTGGCCTCAAACTCAGAGATCTGCCTGTCTCTGTCTACCAGGTGCTGGGATCAGAGGTGCGTCCCATAGCCCTTCACTGGTTGTGGTGGTGGTGGTGTTTTAAATTAAGGTGGCTGTCAGAAGTGCCTCTGGAAATGGGAACAGGAACCCTGGAGGCCTGACCCAATTGTGAGATGGTTGAGCTGGAGGAACTGATGAAGTTAGTTTGGAGTCTTGACACCTACAACCCTCTCCATTTGTGTATCACTGTGCCTGTGGCACAAGTCACTCTCAAGTTCTTCCTCACAGCTTCGCCTGGAGAGGCATGCAGTAACCACAGCCATTCTGGCTGCACAGAGACATTGTGCAGAGCAGTTGGGAGTTTTCTATGATTTAACCTTAATGCTGGTGTTCATTCTTTGTCTCATTCTTTATAACTTAGCATTTTTGTGATGCTTTGGATTAAACCCAGGGCCTCACAGATGCTAGGCAAGTGCTCCATCAATGAGCTGTGCTCCCACCTTTCCTTTGTGATTTAAAGCTCGATGACAGTGAGGGTTTAACAAAACTTGGTGCGGGGATAGCATCTTTTATCCCACCTGCGTTCAAGGCAGGACAGCCAGGGCTACATAGAGAAACCCACTTTTTAAAAAAAAAATCAAAGAAAGGGGCTGGAGAGATGGCTCAGTGGTTAAGAGCACTGACACTGTACTTCCAGAGGTCCTGAGTTCAATTCCCAGCATCCACATGGTGGCTCACAACCATCTGTAATGGGATCTGATGCCTTCTTCTGGTGTCTGAAGACAGCTACAGTGTATTCCTATATACATTTTTTAAAAAAGAAAAAAGAAAGAAAGGAAGGAAGGAAAGAAGGAACAAGCACTCATTCCCTCCCCAGAGCAGCAGTAGTTGTAAGTCTCCATACAAGTCCTGGGAATTGAACCCAGATCCTCTGGAAGCAGTTAGTGTTCCTAACCTCTAAACCTTTATCAACCCAACCTCACCCCTGTTTTTTTGTTGTTGTTGTTGTTGTTGGTTGTTTGTTTTTTAAACAAGATTTCACTAAGATGCTTAGGCTGGCCTTCCACTCATAATCTTCTGGCATAGCCTACAGAGTAGTTGGTATAGGTGTGCAGCTGCTCAGCTCATTTGTTTGTAGTACTGGGAACCCAGCCAAAGCCTTATGTGCACCAGGGAAGTGCACTGCCACAGAGCTATCCAAGATCCCTTCATTGGCTAAAAAACCAGGCTGCCTTTAGACTTGCACTTTTGGGGGTATATGGGCTTGAAAATAAAGAGAAAGAAGTTTGCATAGATCAAAGTGAGGCACATTCTCAAGTGTCAGCTGTGGAATAGAACCTGAGTGGAGCAGATTTTTCTACTATTGTGAAGAAATGTGTACTTGAAGCCTGTGTTATGAAGTGGCCTACGTACTGAAAAGGTCTTTGGGGCGCGTATTCTGGCCTCTTTCCTTTTGATATGAACATGAGAGAAGAACATAGGCTCAGCTCCCCTGGCTCCTGACCACGGTCTCTTCTGGCTGCTCCTCAAGGCAGAGTTGTCTGCTGAATCTAGGCTTAGCTCCTCAGGAAGGAAAGGTATATTCTCCTCTTTCTGGCTCCTCTGCTATTGAGTTTCTGAGTTTGTTTCTTTTAAAGGAAGAAGGGCAGGGGCAGCACGGGGTGAGGACAGCATCTGCCTCCAAAAGCGTTCCTTTCCCTCCCTGTCCTCCAGGTAAATTTGAGCCACCACTGTTTCATCCAAATGTGTATCCTTCTGGCACAGTGTGCCTGTCTATCCTGGAGGAAGACAAGGACTGGAGGCCAGCTATCACGATCAAACAGGTATGAAGTGGCACCTGACTGTTGTACTATGAAATTGTCCTGTTCACAGTAGCCAAGGCTGTATTTTTCACACCCCACAAGTCCCATCAGTGTAAGTTGATTGTTTTTGTTTCTCTTACAGATCTTATTAGGAATACAAGAACTTCTAAATGAACCAAATATTCAAGACCCAGCTCAAGCAGAGGCCTACACAATTTACTGGTTAGTAGCAACTGCCAGCTGGCTAAGCTTCCTTCCTGGAAGTGCACACTGGCCGCCTGTCAGATTAGAACTCTGGGGTATGTAGCTGAGAGGGAGGCCCTGGGGAAGAGGCGAATACTCCCAGTGGGTGGCAGCGCCATAAGAGCCACCAAGAAAACTGCATGTCTGACCTGTCAGCAACAGAACCATAAGTACAGGGAGCTTACTCTGAGCAAGGACAGGGCCCAGAGTACGGTGATACATATAGAAAGGTGGTGTGGGCACTGGCTGACTGTTGGAGTGATCTGTAGTAGGTGTATAAAAAGTTGTGGCCCATTGCATCATAACAGCCTTGCAGGTAGAGTGCTCTTGGCTCTTTTTGTATCTACTGTGGGAGAATAACCTCACATGATCGGTTAGAATTAGAATGACAGTTGAACCAGTTCTGTAGGCATCCAGGAAAACACTTTAAAAATCTAAAAGTCCTACACATATGCGCATATGCACACACTCTTACACTTCATCCTTGCTGACTGAAGATCCTGCTGATCTAGACAAGGACTGAAGTTACTGTGGCTGGAATTCCTAAGATTAGTCTTACTGCGGGGACCTTGACCCCACGGTTCTCCCTGTATCTCAGGCACCAACCTCCTACTAACCCCAATGGGAATAGAGCAGAGGTCCTCTGAGCAGAGTCCCAGGCACGTCTATCTTAGCCTGTGGACCTGAGGAGGTCTGTCACCCCACCAAGTCTGCTCTTTCCAAGAACTAGGCAGGCGCCGGGCACTGGTGGCGCGTGCCTTTAATCCCAGCACTTGGGAGGCAGAGGCAGGTGGATTCTGAGTTCGAGGCCAGCCTGGTCTACAGAGTGAGTTCCAGGACAGCCAGGGCTACACAGAGAAACCCTGCCTCAAAAAAAAAAAAAAAAAAAGAGAGAGGCAGGACAGGAAGGAGTGGGTATGCACTGTATCTTTAGGGAAGGAACCAGAAGAAAGTTGGGTATGTGCCCAACCTTGGTACTTGTGTGCTGCCTTCTCTGGTGGCCAAGGCAAGCCTTTCTAGCATCCCTGGGAATGTAGATTACACCCCTTGGTGTATGGCCTGTTGTGTACTGACCACCTGTGCTCCAGGCTCTTCTGGGCCTGACTTTGTGTAAGATGCTGTGGTAAGCCCCATCAGTGCTCTGTTGTGCTGGCTACTGGTGCTGGCCTGCGTGCCTCCTGACGGAGTGGCCCTGCACAGGAGCGTGCAGCTCATGAAGCGGTGTACTCCTGCCAGGCCCTTGGACCTCTCATTGTGCCGGTGCTTAGTGGCGCGCTCTGGCTTAGACGGAGCTCTGTTCACAGTTGGCCTTAGGGTTTGGCTAGCTAACATGGGCTCTGTTCTTCCAGCACTTACTGTAGTTCTCCGTGCTGGGGTTTCTCTCCTGTATCTTTTGGATTTCTGTCGATGGCTTGATTGTGTATGTGGTTTTACTATATATGTAGAAGCTTCATGTCCCTCCTTCCTGAGTGGCTGTTACATATCCTTGCTTAGTGAATGGCAGTACTCCTGGTTGAGGGCTGGGCTGCTGTCCTCATGGTAATGTCAGCCCCTCCCAGAACTAGCATGTGCTTCTATTATGTCATCCCTGCTTAGGTTCTGCTACTGGGCCTTTCTGGGGTGACGTTGGCACAAGAACCTGTCATGTGCACCTTGGCCACTCTGTAAACTCTGAGGCCAGGCAACTTGGGCTCAGGCTTGCTCTAGGGACACTTCGCAAGCCCACTGATGTGTTGCAGTTCACGCTGTGCCAGGACTGTCGGATGAGACCTAAGGGCTGCTGCTCTAAGGAGCCAGCCTGGAAATGGCTTCTTGTTCCCATGGTCCTTAAGGTCACATTGTTCCCTTACATCAGTTTTCTTTTCCCATACATAGTGCAGGCTAGCCTAGGTCTGAAGTCTCAATAGTGGGTCCATGCCTTCTATATTGAAAGCCCACAGATGCTCTTATCTGTTTTCAGAACTTAGCAAAACCTAGTGCCAGTGGGCTCTCCACCTGATTGCACTGTCTCACACTTAACTTGTTCATGGCTGATTAAGACCAGACTTACTGAACTTGCGGTGGAGATTCACATACTTGTGTTCCCAGCTGAACTGAGAGGCTGTGGTGTAGTGAGTTCACCATTGATCTGGTTTCCCAGCAGTAGAGCCAGCAGACTGCACTTACTCGTCAGTAGTGGGAGTGTACTGGGGTACCATTGTGTTCTAGTCTGGGTGGCGAGACCCAGACTCCTAGCAAAAGGCTTGCCACAGCACAGGTACTGTGACACTGCAGGAAACCGAGGCCACTGTCTTCCATGTGGTTGTCTGTGTTCTGTCCCCAAGGCTGAAGTGGACACAGAACTTCTCAGTGGAGGTTGCTGCCCCTCCCCTGTCACAGGGCCACCTAGTATAACCAACCACCTTGCCTCTCTGCTCCTGGGCAGACACTGGATGGGTTCTCTCTCCATCTCTGCAAACAGGTCATGTTGTCACCCTACCTAACTCTCTTTTTCTCTCTTGACCTCCTCAGCCAAAACAGAGTGGAATATGAGAAAAGGGTTCGAGCACAAGCGAAGAAGTTTGCCCCCTCATAAGCAGCGGCCCTGGGCTCCGTGACGAGGAAGGGATTGGCTTGGCAAGAACTTGTTTACAACCTTTTGCAGATCTAAGTCGCTCCGTACAGTTACTAGTGTCGCCTGGGAGGGTTGAGCGGGCGCCATTTTCCATTTCCGCCACTGGCATATTCAGTCTTTTGTATTTTTGATTATTAAGTAAAACTTGCTTTTATTTTAATATTGATGTCAGTATTTCAACTGCTGTAAAGTGATAAACTTTTGTACTTGGTAAGCCCCTAGGAGCTAGTTTCTTCGCGTCGCGCTCGGATGCAGGCATGCTTCCCACTGTTGAGAGCTCTGGCCTCCAGCTGGCTGTATGACAGAACCACACTGTCCTCCTTCCCTACCCTCGTCCTTCTCAGAAACCCGGGCTGTTGCTTATGAGCCTCAGATCCAAAGTTGCCTGCATCTCCATTCTGCACCACTCCCTTTGTGTTTATATGGCGTTTTGTCTGTGTTGCTGGTTAGAGTAAATAAACTGTTTATATAAAGGTTTTTGTTGCATTATCATCATTAAAATGTGAGGAGGTACCTCAGTATGTCTGGCCCTCCTCACGTGGCTACAGCCCTTGCCAGGCACCAAGGCTGAGCCCCAGGACCAGCACCTAGGAGGTCTCACAGCTTCTGCTAGGGATATGCCCAGGCCCCATCCATCTTCATCAGGCTCTTTGTAAATAGGACTGTGTACAGAGATGTGTTCTGTTCTCCCCACCTGGGCCCTTGGGCCTTAAGGTACCAGGCAGCGTTGAGATCCTCGTGAAGTTGGAATCCGCATCCAGCCTTTGTAACCCCAGCAAGGTGAAAGACTGGCTGATCCAGACCAAGGCTGAGGCCAGGTGAGAGCCAAGAACAAACTAGCCTGCACTGGTCTCCCTGCCTGTTAGCTGTACAGTGGCCCACTGTGGCCTGAAGGCTAGCTTCAGGCCTTTTGATGCCCTGTCCTTGCACCTGGAAGAGGCAACCCTGCCACCGGTCCAGGCAAACAGCGGGTCCTTCCTCTAGAGCACCTGAGCACACAGCTCCTGCACCTCCTGGCCTGCATCCAACCCTACCCTACGGCCCAGGAGACAAGCCTGGTGTGGCCTCGGCACAGGATGACCTCGGGTACTACCATCCACATACTCTGCTTGCTGGAGCTGGGCTGGGTGAAGCTGCTCTTGGCAGTGCCTGTGCTGGGTCTATGATCTTGGGGCTTACAGGACACAGGGAGGTGCAGTGGACATAGGCAGTGATCAGTCTCCATCAGACTTGTTCCTGAGGCCCCCTGGAAGACCCTTGACATGGGAACCGGGCACCAGTGGCTCAAGTTTAGGGACCAATCAAGGGGTGGCCAGGTTTGCAGCCAACAGTCTTCATTCTGGAATTGGAGGGACTTGTGCTCACACAGCTGATGGCACAGGGCCTCACCTGGGGAGTTCAGGCTGGTGTGTGTGTGTGTGTAGCCTGCTCTCAGAATGTCTTATTTTGTAACAACTGACTACATTTAGTAATAGGTACACATGTATATGGTTAATATATGGAAATTCAATATATTTTATAGTTAAAGTATTCTAAAGTAACTGATGTTTCTAGCAAACTGTAGTGACCCCAGCTATGAAGTGTTCCTTTTGTACCACAATCCTTGGATTACCAGAGATGTGAATCTTGTAACATGAGAATGTGGTCTGTGACCATCCTGTGTTAAGATGGTGGGGAGGAGGGTATCCCAGCATGAAGCCTCATTGGTAAGGAATTGTGGGCAACAGATTAACCACTGTATCTACAAATCCTCTAATTAAAACATTTCCACAAACTGCAGCCCTCGGGTTGTGTCCTTTGCTTCCTCCTCCCTGCCTCCTAGTCTTTCCCAGTCGTAGTGGGGGCTCTCCCATGCCCATTGTCCATCAGCCCCCATTATCACTCTTAGGATCTCACCAGCATCTCCCCAAGCCTAGGAAAGTAAGGTCTTCTTGGGAACCCAGTTCCTGGGTGGGGCTTCTTGGTGAGGGAAGTTTTACTGACATCAAAGTGAGTGCTCCTTGGGGAGTCTGTTGGAGGTGGGGGCTGTAGCTGAAAGATGGCAGAGGAACAAGATCTGGTTCCCAGGACCCATGTCAAGTGATTCTGCAATAGCCTATAATCAATCACCAAAGGATCCAATACCCTCTTGGCCTTCACAGGCACCCACCCAGACAAAAAAAGTCTTTGGGCTGGAGAGATGGCTCAGCAGTTAAGAGCACTGATTGCTCTTCCAGGGGACCTGAGTTGGTTCCCAGCAACAACATGGTGGCTCACAACCCTCTGTAATTGGATCCAATGCCCTCTTCTGGTGTTTCAGAATATAACTACAGTGTAATCATATACATAAAATAAATCTTTAAAAAAAAAAAAAAAGAACGAAAGTCTTTGATAGGGCTCCAGGAGTGCTAGTGATCAGAATTGGCCATGCCCATCAGGTGATTTCATGGGTGCAAAAAGCTGATTCCCAAGCAGCTTCCAGGAGCTTGGGCCTTGTGCTCTGTCTATGGACACATCATGGCCTTTGTCTTATTGCTGTGATGAAACACCATCACCAGGAATCAAGTTACACAGGAAAGAGTTTATTTGGCTTACACCTCCATATCACTTTTCATCATCAAAGGAAGTCAGGACAGGAACCTGCCTACCTGCCCAGGCCAGATGCAGGCAGATGCAGAGGCAATGGGGCCGTGCTGTTTACTGGCTTGCTCCCTATAGCTTGCTCAGCCTTTCTTACAGAGCCCAGGAGCACCTGCCCAGAATGACCTGATTCACAATGGGCCGGGCCCTTACCTAACAATCACTAATTAGGAAAATGCCCTACTGAGCCTGATCTCAAGGCATTTTCTTAATTGAGGTTCCCTCCCCTCCCCATGACTTTAGCTTATGTCAAGTTGACATTAAACTATACAGCACAACCTTGCATCTACCAAGATCCACTGGGACTTGGCCAGCTAGAAGACCTAGCCACTGGCTGCTCCCAGCAGTGATGGCTTGGAGCTTATTGGTTCCCCTGGCTTTCCCGGACCATCCAGCCACAGACCACGGAGGAAGCCCAAGGACACCTGGGCAATTCAGAAGACAAAGTGCCCAATGACATCTGGATATGCTACATCATTTTGAGGTTGTCAGGGCCCAGTACTGACTTGGACCTCTTAGAACTGATTTGAACCAGTTCCAGCAGGGAGGACTCAAGAAATGTTGGGTTTGGGGAACTTGTTCCACCTGACCCTGACCCTGAGTTGTGGATGGGGGCATGCAGTACCGCTAGTGTTAGAGGCCTCCAAATACTGTCAGTGACACTGAGGAGTCATTGGGTCTGGTGGGGGACCTGACCTGGGGCAATCGTGTCCCTGGCCCAGCCTGAAGGCCAAACCTGAACTCTTGGAGGAAAAAGGAGGCAAATGACAGAAATGTAGGAGAAACAGTCTGGGTTTGTCATCTGGATCCTTATCCCAGGACTCCCCTATAAGACAGTTCTCCCCCCTCTAAGGATTCCTGTCTCTGGAAGGGGCTGGTACCTGAGCTGAGAAGAGGAGGGTTCTGTGGAAAACGATGAGCACATATGAACCCCATTTCACAGTGCATGCCCTTTGTTTCCACTTGGCCTTTGACCATAGCAATAACCATTAAGGAAAACAGGCCCTGGCACACTACCCCTCACTGGACAGATGTCAAGAGCTGGTGTTCCCCAGCAGGCTCTCCAGAGTCTCACAGACGGACTTGGACCCATCAAATAGCCTTGTGTTGCTCTTGGCCCCACCCTATCCAGGACCTGCCTCTTTTGCCTCCCCTCCAGCTTGGTCCCACAAAAATCAGCATGTGAAATAGCAATATCCTTTGGTGGGAGAATGCTGGCCTAGCATGCCTCACACCCTACGTTCAGTCCCTAGTAGTGCCTTACACAAAAACAAAGACTGGCTCATTACTCAACCTTTGGGCTAATGATGGAGTGCTTGCTTGCCTAGCATGCACAAGGCCCTGGATCCATCTCCACACCCACATAAAACCAGGAATGGTGGCATATGCCTGTAACTCCAGCACTCAAGAGATGGAGGCAGAAAGATCAGAAAATTAAAGTTAACCAAGGCTACCTAGCAAGTCTGAGCTTTGATGCCAACCTGAGCTATATGAAAATCTGGGTTTTTCTTTGTTTTGGTTTTGAGAAAAACAAAAGACAACAACAACAACAAAAAACCAAACCTCACATTCGGTAGCACCCAGACCTGAGCTGGCTCCAGGCGCCTGCACACTGGCTGCAGAAAGATCACAAAATACTTGGTGTGAACTGCAGTTCAAGGACCAGCTTGTCAGGCAGGCGATCCTGAGCCACATCTACCCCTGAAGCCACTCTTCTTCAGCTGGTGGATGGATTCTGGCAGGCCTCAGGGGAAAATGGAACTCTTTAACCAAAGCCCGTGGTTTTTGACCCTATGAGCCCTCCCTGGCTCTCCGTTCAGGCTGAGCTCAGGATCTAAGGTTCACCACAGTCTCTGGGGTCAGTAGTCATCCCGTTACAGATGGGGGCAGGCAGGGCTCTGAGCGAAGGAGAAAATGCACAGTGCATCTGAGCCATGCCAGCCTTAGAATGAGTCAAGAAAGACGACAGCATGAGTCACCAATGGGTTGTCGTGCGCGCGCGCGCACACACACACACACACACACACACACACACACACACACACACACACACACACACACACACACACACACAACTACTAAAGGTCTGTAGAGGGAAGAGCCCAGGAAAGACTAGACTCGACTCCCGGGGCTGGGTTTGGGATGCAGTCAGTGCTATGTGACTCAAAGCCTCTTTCCATGTTTGGATCTCAGATTCCTATCAGACAGGAGCAAATCTTACCCAACCCAGTCTCAGACGCTGGAGCCCCTGCAGTGAGACTCTCCCCCCCCCCACTTCCTGTTTACTGCAGCCTCTAGCTCATCCTTTTACCCCAAAGCCATTACAGTCACCATGGCAACCAGACTCTGTGTGTTCCAACAGGTTGCCAAAACCTGATGCAAGACTATTCTAGTGGGCACATCAACTCCAGACTCTGGGAGGGGGGTTGGCTGTCCCACTCCAACCCCTATCCCCTAGAGCAGGGCAGTGTGTGGGACACAGAGTCCAGGACCCTTCCCTTACTCATCTGATATCCTGGTCCTGACAGTGGTTTCATCTTTTATCCATTTTGCCTGGCCGGGCTGTGCCAAGTAGGAGGCTAACTGAGAACTGAGCATTCTGCAGAGACAATATTCCATCTTCTGTCTTCAGTGATGGGTGTAGGACTTGACATACATGTGAACTCGGATACAGACAGGTGACCTCACTTGTATGCTCCCTGGAATGAAGTACTATGGCTGGGCTGGTGTCCCCCAGATGCTTCCTCTTCAGTTCCCGGTAATGGGGAGCACAGGCCGCTGCCCAGCACTCTTTTGAAAGCCTGTTTCAACTTTGTCTCCCCAGCCCAGATGGTCTTTGCTACAGCCTGAATTGGAGGATTTTCAGGCCTGCTTTCCTGATCTTCACACTGGTTGGTGTCGTTCCCATAAGAATGAGAACTTTGAGGCAGTGAGGCGGGCAGTAGTGGAGAATGCCTTTAAATCCAGCAGAAGCAGGTGACTCTCTGAGTTCAAGGCCAGCCTGGTCTACAGAGTAAGTTTCAGGACAGCCAGGGCTACACAGAGAAATGAAAAACCAAACCAACCAAACAAACAAACAAAGACCTTTGGTATAAACTCCAAAGTGGAACTACCTAGGAGCCACGTGGCCACCAGTGGTTTTCCACTGTAGTTTGTGTTGGTCTTCAGGGGCCCAGTGGGCACTAGAACAGCCAAGAACAATTCTCAGTGGGTGCTGAGAACTCACACAGTTGGAACCTTGTCAGGTATGCCCTCTGCCCCTAGCTTCAGAGCTAGCACTTTTGGGAACTGGACAGGAACTTGGTTAACAAGTCTCCAGGCCCTAGGAGAAGTGGGCTGGAAACAGCAGGATCCATCTACTGTGGCTTCATCTCCGCCTTCTGCACACATTCACAGATAACAATGACATCATGAGATGTCTCAGATTAATACCAGAGCTGACTTCCCTGGAAGAGAGCAGCTCTGGGCAGTACTGAGGGGCACAGCTTTGGTGAAAGGGTTGACTTTGGACATGGCTGTACAGCACTTCAAGAAACACCAGGCACTTCGTGTTTCCTTTGGGCCACTGTAGCTTCCCTGCGGCCCTAGGAAGGAGACCCCGTGACAGCCTCCTCCCTCGGGACAGAAGGGGGAGGACAGCTAACACAGCCAAACGAGATCCAACGCAGCGCCCATCTCTGCACCCACCTGTAGGTTACTGAGCCCTGCGCCCAGAGAAGGGTCTCTCTGGCTGGTACCAAGAGGGTAGGGACCCCCCCCGACCCCAAACGCGCAGGGTAGGGGCGGGCAGAGCTGGAACCTCTGACCAGCAAACGAGGCCAGGCCCCGCCTCCGCCCGCCCGCGCCCCCCGCCCGTGGCTCTGCAGTGCTCAGTCTCCAGCGCGCACGGCTGCTAGCGGTCGCTGTGCCTCGGTGTCCCCAGCTAGTGCGACAGCGACGCCAGCAGGGACCCCCGACCCTGTGGCCCCGAAGCCCTGTCCACGGTGAGTGCTGTAACTCCTGCCCAATGCCATCAGACTGTCGTCGAGGCTTAAACGGCTTTTTAACCACAGACAGACAGACGGACGGACGGACAGACGCGACCGCCCCCTCGGGCTTAGCCCCACCCCCACCCCGGTTTCAGCACTAGCTCCCAGTGGAGCAAGGGAATTGCTAGCGTCAGAGGCAACGGGAAACTGAGGTCCTGGGGAAACTGAGGCCGATCGTGCTCAGAGAGAGGGGCGGGGTCGCACTGCCCGCGTCCTAGGCTCTGAGCGCAGTAGAGGGCGCCGGGAGGTCCGCACTGCACAACCCCGGGGAGGGTTGAAGGGTGAGACCTCAGGACCCAGAGAGTGCACACCCTCCAACCTCGGTTCCCACGGCCGCCGCTGCTGAGCCACCTGACTGTAACCCCTCTTCCCAATAGAGGCCGCTGACTGAAGCGGAACTGGGGACTTCGGAGACGCCCTGCGGGGCTTCTCTGAGCAGGTTGAATCCCATCAAGCCCCCAGCGCCTGTGTCCTTCCCACTTTCCGACGCCCCTCATGAGACCTTTGCCCTCACTAACCTGAAATCCCTGCCAGGGTAAGCCTTTGTCCCCCCTAGTGATACAGGACTACTTCAGGCCCCACTATTTGCTCTGGGGTCTGATTGTGTGTGTGTGTGTGTGTGTGTGTGTGTGTGTGTGTGTGTGTGTGTGTGTGCGCGCGCGCGCGCGCGTGTGCATGTGCGAGAGAGACAGAGGCAGAGACACAGAGAGAGAGAAAGACTCAGAGACACAGACAGACAGAAAGAAAGCAAGAGAACTATTACACCAGAGCAGCTCCCAAACTCTCTTCAGACCTCCTGCCTTCAAGGAGAAGAAACCTCAATAGAACAGGGGAAGGTAACCACACACACACACACCCATCATTAAAAACAGCCGACCCCGAGCAACTCAACAGAGACAGGTAAGTAGCAGGTAAGGCTCCTGGGAAGAGTGAACCAGTGTCCATCTGAGGGGCCTGGAGAGCATCCAGCTGCTGCTTGCCTCTGACCCGAGACTTCTAGTTCACTTACAGATCCTCCCCCAACCCCCTCTCTCCCCGCCCCTCTCCTGCTCCCTCTTGTGAATCAGGAGAGAGGAGCAAGCAGCATGTGTAACAGGTGGTCCAGGTGTATCTGGTCACTTGAGGGGTGGGGGGTGAGTTACTGAGGCAGTGGGGAGAGCTGAGAATACAGGAAGACGTGGGTGGGGACTGGCCAGGAAGAGAGAAAAAAAAGCAAAGGAGACCAAAGAAGAGATCAAGGGAAGCCATCCTACGACATTAATCTGCCCCAGTTTCCAGAGGTCCATAGGCACTAAGGGTGTCCCACTCGACGCTCTTGTGTTTGCTATGGACTGGAAGCCTAGGGAGACTCCTCCAGCCCTCTACTAAGCTGCCCCACACGATCTTCAAATGACTGTCTGGTAGGTGACAGCTTGGTGTGAGAGTCCTGGGTTAAACCCTGCCTCTGTCCAGCTTGTCTAATCTTGGACCTGAAGGAGGTGACCAGAACTTTGGATCAGGTTCATATGGCAAGAGCTTCCTGACGGATCCTTCCTTTGCTTAGTGGGCAGTTGGAAGCTCTGACTCTGGCCCTAGTGACTGAGTGTGAGCAGGCCTGTGGGCACGTCCTGCTGAACTACCCAAGCCTAGGAGGGACAGTGAAATACAGGACAGTCTCTGAGCTGTGCCTGCCAGAGAGACTGGGGTGGAAAGTGGGCTTTGGGGGGATATCTTTGTCCTTAGCTCATTGCTGTCCTCTACAGGTTAAGGTTTCCAGAAATCCACAGGCAGTAGTCAAACGCATGCAGGTTTTCAGAGGTAGAGATGAATGATGAGGGTCACCTGGCTGGCCACAGTCAGAGGCCTTTTTGACAGGTGTCTCTCAGGGCCTGGGCTATTGGGTCTGAGAAGATAACAGCTGTTCAAGCAGCCCAAGGTTTCCAAGGGGACCAGAGCCGTTTCTGGGCACCCAGATGAGCCATCTCTTAGAGACACTGGCTCTGATATACTGCTGTTAGCCTTATCCTAGCAACAGACTGGGGGGGGGGGGCAGCTGAACCCAAGCGCAGGACACCCCAGGAAAATATGTTTGCACAGCAGAGCCTTAAATCCCAGGATACCACCTGCTGGTAGTGACCCTGGGCAAGTCCCCAAGCCCACACTTCTTTCCTTGTTTGAGGCAGGGCAGGGGTGCATGACTTAGCTCCAGCAATGTCAGGTTACTTTGTTTCTGCGTCACATTTTTCTCTGGGACTGCAAGCCCCTGTGGCCCCGTCACACGTAGATGCGGCTGGTGGTTGCCTTGGCAACAGCTCAAGAAGCAGCTGCTTTCCTGGCTTGGAGCGCAGGGGGGAGCAGCTCTCCTTTTAGTTAGGGAGAAGATGGGCTTGTGACACTTGGTCACCTGGGACCTCAGGACTGGCTACGTGTAGCAAAAGCTTACTGGGTCCCCACATTTGGGACGAGGTTTATGGGGCTTCTCCTCAGCATGCAGAGCCACCTGGCCTCTGTCACATCTGCGGCTCTTGGGGGCTCATCAGATAGGAACTCGATGGAGCAAAGGGCTCAGAATGCAGCACAGCGGAGGAAAGCTGGCCTGAGCCAGTGGGGATAGGGGAAATAGAGGTGGGATGGAGGGCTTTTTGCCACAGACAGGCTCCCTAGCAGAAAGAAGCTGCATCCTCTGGCTGCCTGAGACCCTGGGCCAGGAGCAGAACCTGCCGCAGAGTTCATTTCCTGTTTCACACAATGGAAATGCCAGTCTCCCCTTGAAACTGGGTAGATGGGTACATATAGTGGATGGCAGGCACAGGTTTCTTGTTAATGAGCCAGAAAAACAGGGAGCCCAAGGGGTAGGTGCTGTGTGATGTGGGAGCGTTTTCCTCAGGAGAGAGAGAGGACCTCCCTAGGGTAGTGTGGGGAAGGCCCAGGCCAAGAAGTGGTTGTGTGACCCAGGGTGGGGGGTGGTGGTGGCAGGGTGGTGGTGTAGAAACAGGGCACTCAATAGGCCATGGTATCTTAGATACTATACTAGCCTTAAACTTGGGGTCTACAGGGTAAACCTGGAAGATTATGCAGGTGTGGATGCCACTAGCTTTTCCTCCTTGATGTGGGTAGGTAGGGTCTGGGAACTCTCAAACATAAGAGAAGCAAGAATTCTCAGGTGATCTTAGGCCTGCCACTCCAAATGGAGGGGTGCCCTTCTGGTATTCAGTCTCCGAATTGCCACCATGACCCCTTGGTGTCTCAGCCACCTACCAGGGTTGTAGATCTGTTTAGACCATACCCCCCCTAAGCCTCAGCTTCAGAATAGAATGGCTGAGGGAGGCCACAGGCTCAGCCTGGGCCTCGACTCCATTTGCAGTTGCAAGACCACTCTCCTAGAGATGAAAACCAGACTGCTTTGGCAGGATGCAGCAGGATGGATTGGTTGCCACAGCAACAGGCAGGCAGCTGATTTGATGTGCTAGTTGACAGGGAGCTTAGGATACAGCTGAACACTTCCTGCCTTCCCCAAATGAGATACATGTATATTTCATGTGTTTCTTTTTACTGATTGTGGGGGGAAAACTCTACTCTGGGGGTACCGGCCCCTTATATTTTATTGGATGTATGTAAGGACCCCAGAGTAGCTCCCTTGTGGGCATCTTGGCCTCAGTGACAGCTGCCAACCCTACTTATGGGTGTAAGGGCCAAACCACGGATGAGCCCCTACCTCACTGTTTGGGGCCCGGGTACTATCTGTCCTGGCTCCAACTGGGCAAGGGTATTGATGAGGAGACAGGAAACAGCCACATTCTGTCCCTTTCCCGGGTGATCAGGGCACAGTACAAGTACCAGCCTTGGATGTGGGAACAGAACATATCTATCCCTACTGAGATCCCAGAGTACTTTCACACAGAGCACCAACTCTGTGCCTGGCACTTCTTACACCCCTGCAGGTGTCTGCCACTATCGCTCAAAGCCACTTTACAGGGGGTACAAAAGGCTATTAGTTCACCTATCCAGTGTGGCAGCAGAATCCACAAAGCCCCCTCCAGGGACCCAGCACAATGCAGGGTGGTGGCAGACCCCTGGGCCTTTAGATACCCTCTGTTAGCCTGTGCCATGATAGGACAGTTGATCAACTAATGTACTCGCTACAGGTGGCTGCCATGTCAACCTTGCTGGACATCAAGAGCAGCGTACTCAGGCAGGTGCAGGTGTGCCCGTCCTTCCGCCGCAAGACAGAGCAGGAACCTGAGATCACAAACTCACAGGAGCCCCCCACGGGGGCCTGGTGGGTACCTAGGGCCGACCCTGCAGGGCATGTATACCTGACCTCCCTCCCCCCCCAGCTGGCCTGTACACTCATTGTCCATTGCCAATCCACTTGGGTGGGAAGGGGGACCAAGAGGGTCCTAAGGCCAAGATCACGATGGTCTTCCCCTTGATCTACTGTCTCCGTGGAATCGTGTTCTGACCCCAGCTTTCTTCCAGGAAACCCGGGGATGGTGTGGAGTTCTTTGCTCACATGCGCCTCATCCTGAAAAAGGGGGATGGCAGACAGGGCCTGCCATGTCCTGAGGTAAGGAATCCATTTCTGAAGGGCCTAGGGACTGCTACTCAGCACAGGCTACTGTCCTAGATCCCATCGGACTGCCCACCGAAACCTCTAACCTCCCATCTCCCTGGGGCACATTTGTCAGCTAGAGGGCCTCAGACTGCAGACTAAGGGGCTACACCCACCGTCACAGATCTAACATCACCAGCTGCTCTAACCCTCACAGGTTCTTCTGCGAAGTGGTTCCCCAGCCCCTGCTGAGCCTGTGGACCCCAATCGTGGCCTGAGAGCCCTGACCCAGGAGGAGGTAACGGGTGCGGGGATGCAGTGGGAGGAACTACCTGGGGCTGAGGACTGGATGCACACAAGAGCAGGGGTTGGAAGCTCTCCTCTGGCTGGGAACTCAGGGCCTGTTTCCTGAAGGTGGAGATGCTCTATGAGGAGACCTTATACACAGTCCTCCACCGGGCTGGCACCATGGGCCCCGACCAAGTAGATGACGAGGAAGTCTTGCTAAGCTACCTTCAGCAGGTGAGCAGGGCCCCACTCTGGGGAGGACTGAGGTGTGGTATGTGTGTATAGGTACGTGAACACACACACACACACTGGTGTCTGCATCACCTGACTGACACACAGAGTCACAGAATGCACATACCACTGTACACTAGTGAATATACACAGTGGATAGAGACCTGGCTAGCCATGTAGACACATGCGCAGAGGATGCAAGAAGGATAACTCAGAAAGAATTAGAAAGGGCAGACTGGGTCTGGAGAGATGGCTCAGTGGTTAAGAGCACTGACTGCTCTTCCAGAGGTCCCGAGTTCAATTCCCAGCAACCACATGGTGACTCATGACCATCTGTAATGGGATCTGATGCCCTCTTCTGGTGTGTCTGAAGACAATGTACTCTTTTTTTTTCCGAGACAGGGTTTCTTTGTGTAGCCCTGGCTGTCCTGAAACTCACTCTATAGACCAGGTTGTCCTCGAACTCAGAAATCCGCCTGCCTCTGCCTCCCAAGTGCTGGGATTAAAGATGTGAGCCACCACTGCCCGGCAACAGTGTACTCTTATACATTAAATAAATAAATAAATACTTACTTAAAAAAAAAAAAAAGAAAAGGCAGAGTGGTGCTTAGAGAATCGGGGAGTACTCACAGGACACGCTTCCTTCCCACTGGTTTGTGCAGTGAATTATCTTGTCCCTGCCCCATTTGTTAGTGCCATGCCCTCACTGGCTCATTCCTCTGGGTGCTCAGAACCATAGCACCAGCTGGTCAGTGGCCTTCCCAGGGCTAGGGCAGAGGGCTCATTCACTCCTATGTGCATTCCTTGAGGCTCTCAGGACAGCCTCTCCCCAGGATCCTGTTTACCTGTCCACTGCCCACAGGTGTTTGGCACCAGTTCTGAGGAACACATGGAGGCTATCATGCGTGTGAAGAAAGCCAAGGTGAGGCTATGCCCACCCAAGCAGGTGCCAGCTGACCGGCAACAGCAGGGTGGGATGCCAGGGTGGTGGGGAAAGCGGGAGACTGTACCATGCATACTGAGGCTGCTTAGTCCTGTGAAATCCCCCAGTACCCTTCTGTCAACAGGCCCCCACGTATGCCCTGAAAGTCTCTGTCATGCGTGCCAAGAACCTTCTGGCTAAAGACCCCAATGGTGAGTGGGTATCTGGCAGACCCTTGTAGTGCCTGGCAGCTGCTCCTGGAAGCTGTGGAGAGTGCAGAACACGAGGGAGGGCCAAGGGCTGAGGCACCTGCTCCATTTCAGGCTTCAGCGACCCGTACTGCATGCTGGGCATCCTGCCGGCCTCAAGCGCCCCACCGGAGTCAAGCGGGCAGAAGGAGCAGCGCTTTGGCTTTCGAAAGGGCAGCAAGCGTAGCAGCCCACTGCCTGCCAAGTGTATCCAGGTCACGGAGGTCAAAAACAGCACCCTGAATCCTGTCTGGAAAGAACACTTCCTGTTGTAAGGCTTCTACCCTGCTGATAGCCACATACCTCAGATGACAGCCACTCCTTAAGAGTTGTCTCAGGCATCTCTTAAGCGGGACTGGTAACATACCTACTTTCCAAAAAAATAAACTGAGGCCCACAGATGTTTTTGTATTGGTATGACCACATGACTGGTAGCAGGTGGAAGTTAGGATGTGGGCCCAGCAGGCTGTGTGGAGATTCTGAACTTACGGCTCCAACCTGTTGCCCCCTGGACATCATCTTACCTCAGTGCGGGGCAGATATGTCCTGGGAGTTTCATAGACATTTCTGTCTTCTCTGCAGTGAAATTGAGGATGTCAATACAGACCAGCTGCACCTGGACATCTGGTAAAGAACCTCAAGCTCTGCAGGGCATGGAGGGTGGTGGGACCTCTCATTTCAGAAGGAATTGGGGAGGGGGTTCTCAGAGCTGGGTGGGAACTCCAGCTGAGACATCCTCCACCTTCAGGGACCACGATGATGACGTGTCCCTGGCGGAAGCATGCAGGAAGCTGAATGAAGTTATTGGCCTGAAGGGCATGACCAGGTATGGGGTGGGGGAGAGGGGATGTAACAACCCTAGGCCCGTGCATGCAGCTTAGCCGCAGGGGCCAGCAGCTTTCCAGAACCCCCAGAGTGACACCACCTTGCTGTCCACCCTGTTGTACCCAGATACTTCAAACAGATTGTCAAGTCGGCCCGTGCAAACGGGACAGCAGGACCCACTGAGGACCACACTGATGACTTCTTGGGGTGCCTCAACATCCCTATCCGGGTGTGTGAGGAGGGATGGGACGGAGCCATGGGATATGTGTGGTGCCCCAGGATGCTTGGTGTGTGCGTGGGAGGTGCCCCAGGGCTCTTGGGCATCTCTTGTGTAGAATCCTATGATTCTCATGGCACATTCCCCTCTCTTGTGACTGGAGGACGTGGGCTGCATTGGGCCCTATGCAGCATTCTGGGGTCCCAGAGGGTAGTTTGTCCTGTTTGGTCTTTAATGCGATTTGAAAGCACTCTACTGCTGAGCTATACTCCAGCCATATGTGACTGTGTGGGAAGGAGAGGGGCAGAGTGTGTAGGCATTACACCTTCCCACCCTCGCCCTCTCAGGAGGTGCCTGTGGCAGGTGCTGACCGCTGGTTTAAGCTGGAACCACGCTCCAGTGCCTCCCGTGTGCAGGGAGACTGCCACCTGGTCCTGAAGCTGATCACTACCCAGGTGGGAAGCTGTGTGGAGCCGTATCTGCACCCCTGCCTTCAAGGCTTAGGAAGAGCTGATGACAGACCTCAGGTTCTGCCTTGCAGAGGGACACTGTTATGAGTCAGCGTGGACGCTCAGGCTTCCTGTCCTACCTGTTGCTCCTCAGCCGTGTACTACGGTTTGAGCATCGTGTGGAGGAGGTAGTGGGTGCCCTTGGGCTGTTGAGTAGAGTAAGGGCCTAGAGCAGGGATGGAGGGGCTCTCTGGCCTCTGCCCATCCCTGGATTCCTTCTCCAGCCCAATTCCAGCAGTTGGCGTGGCGAGCTTAGTGGGCCTGGGACCACAGTCCTTTGTTTGCATGGAGCCCAAAGCAATCTGTCCCCCTTGCAGCTGGCGGTGCTGTGAGTAGGCAGGGTAGCCCTTGTGGGTGGAGCCTTCTGAGAAGTGGACGGAGCATGGGAAATGGCAGTGCTGTGGGTGGGCCCGTTAACACAAGAGCAGACCACAAGCTCGGGCTCCTACAGGCACTGGCAAGTCAGTAGCCGTCACCATCAGACACGGACCCTGGACTATGGGTACCTGCTGGGACTGCTGGAAGACGTGCAGGCACACTGGGAGGAGGCAGCTTCACTGCCCCAGGAGCAGGTAGGCATGGACATTGCTACATTGCTGTGTGCTGTTGGAAAGAGCCTACTCGGGGCCAAGGGAAAGAGACCTGCCCTCAGAGGGTTTGAAAACACAAAATACATGTTGAAGGAAAGAGCGCCGTGCAGTAAGGAAGCGGTGATTGTAATGGTGTAACCTTGGACGGATGTCACAAAGCTCAGACTGGGCTGAGGGCAACGCCTCTGAGGTGGCAAGTGTCTGAGCAGCAGGACCAAGTGGGTGCTGGCAGCATGGAGCAGGGGACAGGAGCTGTCAAGGCACCGGGGCACACAGGTGCAGTAAGATGGGAGCTGTAGGAGACTGGAACCGGCCGTTGAGAAGGGACTGAGGTAGCTACACGGAACGGTGGTGTTTCAGTATCTGTGAGCAAAGCTGCCTTGGATCTTGACCCTGAAGAACCCATTCCCTGCAGGAGGAGAGCCTAGCTGACAGCTTTTCTGCCTTCTCGGAGTTCGGGCTGAAACTGCTGCGCCAGCTCCGAGATTACTTCCCCGCTACCAACAGCACGGCTGTGTATCGCCTGGAGCTGCTGCTCAAGTGGGTGTCACAGAGCAGGGCCAGGGGCCTGAAGGACTGGGGTTGGGGCCGGTCTCCTCAGTTAGCTGTCCTCCCCAGGTGCCTAGAGAAGTTACAGCTCTTTCAGCCAGCCTTTGAGATCTGCCCCTTCGAGACAGAGCTCAGCATGGACATTGCTGCCGCCCTGAAGGTGTGTCCGGATCCATCTTGGCCCTCCTTGGCCCCTGACAGGATTGCTCCCCACAGCCCCTTCACCTGATTCTTCCCTTCAATCTGCTCTGTTACCTTCCCTGGCTGCTGCTATAGCGGGGTAACCGTGAGTGGTACGACCAGCTCCTGAACACCAAGAGTCCTCGGGAACAGGTGTGGATCTGGATGGCCTGGGTGGGAGGCACAGGGCACTTGGGGGGTACATAGGTCGCTCCAAGTTTGGCTTTCTTGCAGCCAGGGCCACAGCGCCTAGCGGGGCTCGTTGAGCTTGCAGACATCATCTATGAGGACTTGCAGTCATGCTATGGGGTCTACGCCAGCCTCTTCCATGGGTAGGTTCTTCCCCTGGACGATGGTAGTAGGCCAGAATGGGCTATGTTGGGTTGGTAGGACTGGCTAGTGGAGAACAGGAAGCTGAGGCATATCTTTTGCAGTATCCTGAAGGTGGACTTCTTCACCCTTACCTTCCGGCAGCTGGAACGTCTGGTGAGGGGGCAGTCCCTTACCCTGGGTGCCTGTGGGTACTGGAAACTGGGGAGAAGTCCCCAGTTAAGAGGGTGCCTAGGTTTACTTTGGCATCGGCCTAATCCCACCGTCTGAGGCAGGTGGCTGAGGAGGCATGGGTGCTGACAGAGGAACTGAGCCCCAAGATGAACTTAGAGGTGGCCTCGGGGCTCTTTGAGCTCTACCTGACCCTGGCAGACACCCAGCGCTTCTGGAGCTGCATCCCTGGACGGTGGGTACCCCCAAACTTGGACCAGTATCTTTTTAGCTCTGAATGTGGAGACCTCTGGGTGAAGGTATATGAGTCTTGATGGGCTCTGAGTGAGTGTTCTCTGCAGGGAAAGCCGCTCCCTAGCTCTGGCTGGCATCCACACCCCATTCCTGCCCGCTGTGAAGCTCTGGCTGCAGGTGCTGCGGGACCAGGCCAAGTGGCGCCTTCAGGGAGCTGTGGATGTAGACACGGTGAGTGTGTGTGCCCAGCCACGTGATGCTGCCTCATCCTGTATCCCTGCAACACCAGCACCCTCTGCCTTTGTAGCTGGAGCCTGTGGATGCGGCTTCCAAACACAGCAGTTCTGCAGCTACCGCCAGCCTCTGCCTTAGTCACATCCAGGAGCTCTGGGTCCGCCTGGCTTGGCCTGACCCTGCCCAGGCCCAGGGGCTAGGCACTCAGCTCAGCCAGGTACATGGGCTGCGGTTATATGGGGAGTAGACCAGGAGATGGGGTAGGGGCAGGGTCTTAAGCTCCCAGCCTATCTCCTGCGCCAGGACATGTGTGAAGCCTCCCTCTTCTACACGGAATTGCTGAGGAAGAAGGTGGACACCCAGCCAGGGGCTGCTGGTGAGGCAGTGAGTGAGCAGGTGAGAGGCTGGCTGTCAGGTGAGGCCAGCAGGTGGCTGGGTGTCCCTCCCCTTGGTTCCCTCCTGAGACAGCTGGCCATCTGCCCCTGTTCACACCTTTCCAGCTCTGCGTGGTGCTCAACAACGTGGAGTTGGTGCGCAGAGCTTCCGGGCAGGCACTAAGAGGACTGGCGTGGTCTGAAGGGGCCAATGGGCTGGAGGGAGTGCTCCCCCGCCCTCTACTCAGCAGCATACAGGCCCTGGATGAAGACCTTCAACGGGAGGCCCACACTGTGACAGCACACCTGACTTCCAAGGTGGGAAGAGGGGTGGGGCCCGGGACTGTACCCATGAGAGGACTATTCTTGAGTCCCGCTCTTGTTCTGAGCACCACCCCTCTCTCAGATGGTGGCAGACATCAGGAAGTACGTACAGCACATCAGTCTGTCCCCTGACTCCATTCAGAATGATGAGGTAAGTGGATCAGATGAGCAGGGAGTGTGGATGCAGGGGGCAGGCCAGGTCTAGCTTGGCCAGCCCTGAGGACTCCTGCCTGCAGGCTGTAGCTCCACTCCTGAAATACCTCGATGAGAAGCTGGCTTTGCTGAATGACTCGCTGGTGAAGGAGAACCTGAGCAGGTACCAGCTAGGCGGTGGGGTAGGTGGGATGGTGCTGGCCCAGGCAGTCACGCAGGTCCTGTTCCTGCAGGGTGCTAGAAGCCCTCTGGGAGCTGCTGCTGCAGGCCATTCTGCAGGCGCTGAGTGCAAATAAGGATGTCTCTGCTGACTTCTATGGGCGCTTCCATTTCACACTGGAGGTAAGGTTATAAGGAGCTCCTAGCCCCATCTCCCCAAAGTCCTCTCCCTGCTGCCCCTGTAGGACAGTAAACCTCTGGGCAGGTACTCCACAGCTGTGCTGGCAGCTCTTGTCCCTACAGCCCAAATACCCTAGGACCATCTGTTCTCGCAGCTGTCTGGCCTCCACTTGCTGACATTTCCCAGGACTCCTAGGGGTGTCTGAGGCACTTCAAGTTTGAGAAGTTTGCCTTGGCTCCTAAGACCCCATGCTTTCTGAATCCACAGGTCTTCAGCATAGGCTAGCCCTCTGACAACCCTCTCTTCTTTCCCTGTTATAGGCTCTGGTCACTTTCTTCCATGCTGAGGGCCAGGGGCTGCCCCTGGAGAATCTGAGGGATGGAAGCTACAAGGTGAGTGGAGCCTTCTGCAGGAACAAGTTTACCTTGGTGCCCCGTCGTGGGCATCCTTGTTGTGTTGGTGAAACCAAATGGCCACGAGGCAGTTCAGATGACTGTGTGAAGACACCGGCTGTGCTGCCAGCGAGCAGAGTTACTAGTGCCAGCTTCCTTTGCAGAGGCTGGAGGAGCAGCTTCGGCTACACAAATGCTCCACCCGAGAGTGCATCGAGCAGTTTTACCTGGACAAGCTCAAGCAGGTGAGCCTGTCATTGTCTCTCCGCAGGCCTGCTGAGAACCAGCTTCATTCACTGGCTTTTTCCATTGGCCTTTCCCACAGAGGTCTCTGGAGCAGAACCGGTTTGGGCGCCTGACTGTCCGGTGTCATTATGAAGCAGCTGAGCAGCGGCTAGTTGTGGAGGTGCTGCATGCCGCAGACTTACTGCCTCTGGATGCCAACGGTGAGGCACAGCAGCAGCAGCTGGGGGTGGGGTTTGGGGGCAGGGAGACATTTGGCTCGCAATGTATCTTCTAGGCCTGAGTGACCCGTTTGTGATTGTGGAGCTTGGTCCACCACACCTCTTCCCACTGGTCCGCAGCCAGAGGACCCAAGTCAAAGCTCGGACACTGCATCCGGTGTATGATGAACTCTTCCACTTGTGAGTGCCTGCCTGGCCTGCTGTGCCCTCTGCCTGTGCCATATGGCCTCAGCAGGCTCCTGACTGTCCTGTCCACAGCTCTGTGCCTGCAGAGGCATGCCGCCGCCGTGGGGCCTGTGTGCTGTTCACGGTTATGGACCACGACTGGCTGTCCACCAATGACTTTGCTGGGGAAGCAGCCCTTGGCCTGGGTGGTGTAAGTGGCATCACAAAGCCGCATGTGGGAGGGGCCATGAGGTCGGGCCAGCCCATCACACTACACCTGCGCAGGCCCAGAGCTCAGGGTAAGTGAGGGTCTATGGGGTTGAGGGGTCTGGGCCTGGCCTAAACTGGCTTCCTCACGCCCACCTGCATGTCCACCTCCAGTGAGGTCTGCACTGCGGATGTTGGAGGGCCGCGCCAACAGAGAAGCACAGGAGTTCGTCAAGAAACTCAAGGAGCTGGAGAAGTGCATGGAGGCTGACCTCTGAGCACCCCGACGGTCACAGCCCCGCCTCCCCAATTCCTTGTGGGCCCACTTTGTGCAGCAAGGGCTTCTGGGGGCCCCTCCCTCACCACGTGATCTGCCTGCTCTGGTTGGACCCTGTGGCTTCTGTCTGCCCTGGCCGTGTCTTTGGTGTGTGCTGTACCCTATGTGCCCCAGCATGCCCCACCCAGAATATGGGCAGCCGACTCGGTGAAACTGGCAGCATCTGCCCTAGACAACGGAGCAGGATGGATGGGACCTGATCCTAGTGGGCTCTCCTCCCTGGAGCAGTGCTCATATGCTCTCAGAGGACTCTGCCTCCTAGAGGCCATTGGGTAATATCTGGAGGAGGCATTTATGGTCACAACTAGGGAGTAGAGGCCACTACAAGGGTGGAGGCCAATGTTGCTGTTCACACCCTTGTAACCACCACTTGGCTTGATGAGAAAACAATTTGTGCCTCATGACAGCAGTGTCAATGAGGAAGCCTCTTCTAGAGAAGGCCCTGCCCTGCTTCCTGAGGAAAAGGCCTCCATAGGCAGAGGCAAGAATGTCAGGGGACAAGATGGGAAGTTACCAGCTGCCAAGGCCTCAGGCAGAGGGTGAGGGTCAGAGAAGAGCTGCTCTCTCCTGGATCTGGACACACTACCCACAGCAGGTGAGCAAGGGGCCAGCTGAGGATCCCTTGTGTTCTGGTCCCGGCCTGGCTCCCGGGCCCAGGAGTTTCTCCCATAGTCACCATCAGGAAAGGGAATTGCCCACAGCTGGAGACCAGGGTTAAGGACTCGATGGCTAGCTGCTCAGATAGGCTTTTACACATCTGGATATGCCCATATCACGCTTACCTCATAGGCTAGATCCACCAGGGTAGACTTCCCTAGCGCTTAGCCAAGTACAAATTGACAGACCCATAGTGGGGGCTCCTCCTTGGTTTATTGAGAGCACTAAGGCAGGACTCCAAACAAGGCTGTCCCAGAATTGTCCCAACAGGCTTGTCCATGCCAGGTCCCCTGCCACTTCTGACTAATGCACGCCAGCTTGTCCATGCCCAGGTCCCCTGCCACTTCTGACTAATGCACACCAGCTTCAATAATATGTTCGCAACCTTCAGTCTCTCTGTCGTCCTTGATTCCTTTCCAAATTTCAGTGGAGTCTCCGGCCTGAGCCTCTTGTTCTGCGGTCTCTTCTTCTTGAGAGTAGCTGCTGTCTCCTCCATTAGCACCAGGTCCTTGTTCCTCACACTCATCACCGTCTTCCCCAGAATCTTCACTGTGGTCCTCAGACTCATCAGTGTCATCCGTGTCCATAGGCAGCCTGGAGGGTGGGATGGACCACAGTGTAGACACAGGCCAGTACAAGGTTAGCCTCCCTAATAGGCTCACTAAAAAAGCCCTCAAGCAGAGGATGCTCTGAGCCCAGCCTCCTCTAGGAGGCAGCTGCTTTATACTTTGTAATCGCCACCAGGCCTTGTTCAGAAAGCCACACCCACAAGGTTCCAGAAGCACACAGGGACTCGCAGGACCTACCGGGTACTGGCCACAGGCCTATTGAGGTTTGCAAACTCCCGCCCCGAGTCCACATCAAAGGGATCTGAACATAGAAAGAGAGGAAGGCAACCTCTAAGTGATTTCAGGGCAGAGACAAACCAGTGGCTCTAGGCTCCTATGGCCCTGGAGGGGCTTGATTGCTTCCCTGGGGCTCCCAACCATGCCGGGCCTCACCGATGTCCTCCTCAGGGGTGTCCTTGGTGCTAGCCAAGTACCCCTGTTCTGCCTGCAGCACCTCCTCTGGGCCACGGCAGGCTGCATACTTCTCCAGGAGTTGTCGGTTCAGGTCCAGGAAGCCTTTGCCCCACTTAAACTTCCGAAGCAAAATGACAGCAAGGTCTGAAAAGCCTTGTGGAACAAAAACCAAAAAGATGCCTGGGGCACCTATAGAGAGCACAACTGTATGACCCTGCCTGCTAAATGTGCCTGCTATCCCAGGAAGCTGTCGCCTCCTCTAGTTTCCAGGGTTCCTCTCATTTGCTGAGAAACAGTTCTACTGTACTAGTCGTTGTGTTTTTTTTTTTTTTTTTTTTAAAAAGATCTATTTATTTTACATATATGAGTACACTACTGCTCTCTTCAGACACACCAGAAGACGGCATCAGATCCCATTACAGATGGTTGTGAGCCACCATGTGGTTGCTGGGAATTGAACTCAGGACCTCTGGAAGAGCAGTCAGTGCTCTTAACCTCTGACCCATCTCTCCTGCCTGTCTTATGGGGTATCCATCGGGCCCACACACCATCCAAGGAAGGCAGCTGTCCATTTTGCCTTTATCTCTGCTTCATAAGGTCACAGCTGTATGTGGGCACTGAGACTAAAGCCAAAGGCTGTTCTAATGGCTCTCAATATATTCTCCTCACACACCACAACCCCTCGCTCAGAATCTCCCAGAAGAAAGCGGTCTCGGGGTGGGGGAGTGGTGGTGGGGCAGGCAAAGTCAGGCCCCAGACTGACAGGCCAGGGTTCTGTCAGACCCAAAACTCACCTACGATACAGAAAGCAGCAGCGAATGCTTCCACACAGGAAAGTTTGCAGGGCCGTCCATAGTTCACAGGGTTGGCAGCTACGAGGTAAGGCAGGAGCCGCAAGTGGCTCCCTCGCATCTTCCCAAAGGGTGTCTCATCCAATTTGGCCCAAGAACAGTCTATGACAGCGATCCCTGACTGTGCCACCAGCTGCCTGTCAGAGAGTGTAGGGTAGAGTCTGGGGTCCCAAATAAGGCATGTCCTTGGAGACTGGCTTCACTACAGATGAAATATCACTCTGGTATTTCCAAATTATAGTTTATTGCAGTGGTACAAAGAGCCCTTGTTAGCAAGCTTAGAGGCAGCAGTTGAGGGTATCTGGACAATGTTTACTTTACACAACAAATGTTTCTCCTAGGCTTTTCTACACTTTAGCCTTGCTCTATGAAAAGGGTCAGGTTAGATACAACTCTTCCCATGTATAAGACGTGAACATCCAAGACCAATAAGCAAGGCTTGAAGAAAATGATACTCCCGATACGGGGCGGTTTAACAAAGACAAGATGATGGGGAGGGCACTCCGACCCCTCTCCGATCCCTCCCCGATCCCCAGGCCTCTGGTGTCTACCTGTCTGCCGGAGACACGTACTGAGTGCCTACTGGGCTGAGCACCAGACCGCCAAATCTTTGGCTCAGGCGCAGGCAGCGCACCAGACCCAGACGGGCCAGTTTGCGGCCCGTACAGCGCTTGGGGTCGCAGTGGCCGAGCTCCCACATAGCCAAGGCACAAGGCAGCGCCGCAGGGCCCGGACCGTCCTGGTCCTCGGCCTCCTCAGGCTGCACGGATGCTACAAGGAAAGAGAGAAGGCCGGGTCCTCAGCGCCTGCTCCCAGGCCCGACCCGCTGCTCCGACTGCTCCAAACTCACCGTGCAGCGCAGCGCCCACCTCCTCAGCGAAAGCATCCAGAGAGCGGCCCGGGGGTCGCCGAACACGCCCGCTCTCTGTCCTGGACCCGCGAGCAACCTTCTTGCGGCCCATAGTGTTAGATGAACTCCTCAGCTCCAGGGTTTGTTCGAGAGTCGGTGCGCGTGCGCGTGCGCGCTCGCACAGCTTCCGGTTTTGAGTTAAGTCAGTTCCTGCTGTCGCTCACGTGACCGTGCGACCCTAGGAGCGATGGCGGGGCGGCTGGCTGGCTTCCTGATGTTGCTGGGGCTCGCGGCACAGGGTCAGTGGCTCCTCGCGCATAGCCGCCCGCACGCCGGCGTCGCCCGCGCCTCCGCTCCTTGCTCACCGCCTCGCTCTCCGCAGGGCCCGCGCCGACACGTGCCGGGAAGATGAAGGTGGTGGAGGAGCCCAACACATTCGGGTGAGCGGATCGTGGTCCTGCGGCTTGGGGGGCCGGGCGTGGCTGGCTCTTCTGACCTTCTCTGTTCCATAGGCTGAATAACCCGTTCTTGCCCCAGGCAAGCCGCCTTCAGCCCAAGAGAGAGCCCTCCGCTGTATCCGGTAAGCTCGGGAGGGTGCGGAGCTGGCCGAGGTGCTGACTGAGGGGGTCGAAAAAAAGCTCTCGGGTTCCGGAGGGGAAGGGTGCCTTGGATGCCACATCCAGTTCATGAATTTTTAATCTTTGAGACAGAGTCTCACTATGTAGCCCTGGGTGGCCTGGAACTTGCTGTGTAGATCAGGCTAGCCTCAGACTCAGAGATCCACTTGCCACTCCCTACCGAGTGTGGGATTAAAGACGTATGTTACTAAACCCCACATAAACTTAAAAGTTCTAAATCCCCATGGTTGTCACACTAAATGTAAAACTTGTAACTGAAAATTTAAAAACTGTCAGCTGAGACGGGCAGTGGTGGCGCATGCCTTTAATCCCAGCACTTGGGAGGCAGAGGCAGGCGGATTTCTGAGTTCGAGGCCAGCCTGGTCTACAGAGTGAGTTCCAGGACAGCCAGGGCTATACAGAGAGAAACCCTGTCTCGAAAAACCAAAACCAAAACCAAACCAAACCAAACCAAACAAAAAAACTCTGTTAGCTGGTTGTGGTGATTCATGAGTGTGCACACACACACAAACACACTTACACACCTTTCTCAACAAGAGGATGGTCTTACCAATGGGTCTGTGGTCCAAGTCTGTAACTAGGTTCCAGAAGGGTATGGGCAGCCTAGACAGATACTGAGAGCCTCCACAGGAACAGGCATGGGAGTCCTGCCACAGACAACCAGTTCTGTGGTCTGGAGATGAGTTTGTCAGTTCCTAGGAGTTAGGTCAGCCAGTCTGTGAGATTCCCAGTCATATAGGGAAAGGAGCTTGGGGCTTTCTGGCCTTGATGGTTAGTGCCCTCCTGCCTACCTTAGCCTCTAGCTTTAGGGGTAGCCGAGGTTTATACCTACGCTGAACTGCTGTTGTGTTCTCCTCCAGGGCCCCTGCATCTCGTCAGACTTGCTGGCAAGTGCTTCAGCCTTGTGGAGTCCACGTGAGTGCCAGACTGGCGGGTGGAGTGGGTCTAGCCTGCAGAGCTCCTTCCTGATGTGCCTGTGCTCCCAGATACAAGTATGAATTCTGCCCTTTCCACAACGTGACACAGCATGAGCAGACCTTCCGCTGGAACGCCTACAGCGGGATCCTTGGGTGAGCTGGGCTGGGCAGTGGTGGGAGTCTGCTCCCTAGGCCCCCACGTCATCGCTCTGCTGCCTCTCTTTCTTTCCCCCAGTATCTGGCATGAGTGGGAGATCATCAACAATACCTTCAAGGGCATGTGGATGACTGATGGGGACTCCTGCCACGCCCGGAGCCGGCAGAGCAAGGTGAGGCCCATAGGGAATGGGGGTGGTAGGGAGCAACCCCCTGCCCCCACCAGCCACTGAGGCTCTCTTCTCAGGTGGAGCTCACCTGTGGAAAGATCAACCGACTGGCCCACGTGTCTGAGCCAAGCACCTGTGTCTATGCACTGACATTCGAGACCCCTCTCGTGTGCCATCCCCACTCTTTGTTAGGTAGGCCTATGGGTAGGGGTGGGTGCAGGGGAGGGGGGTAGGGGTGGGTGCAGGGGAGGGGGGTAAGGGAGGGGAGGTAGAAGGTTGCAATGTCTGGCTCCTGCTGTCTGTAGTGTATCCAACTCTGTCAGAGGCCCTGCAGCAGCGCTGGGATCAGGTGGAACAGGACCTGGCAGATGAGCTGATCACACTGCAGGTGGGTGCACACTCAGGGGGTGTCCCCTTGCCTATGATACCAGGCCCTCCTCCTCCCTCTTCCACCTTCAGGGCTATGAGAAGTTGCTGAGGGGACTTTTTGAGGATGCTGGCTACTTAAAGGTCCCAGGAGAAACCCATCCCACCCAGCTGGCAGCAGGTTCCAAGGGCCTGGGGCTTGAGACTCTGGACAACTGTAGAAAGGTAGAGTCTCGGGACAAGGAAGGTCACAGGGGTCCCTAGTCCTGATAGCCCCCACCAGACTTTGACCAGGCTGGCAATCTTGTCTAGGCACATGCAGAGCTGTCACAGGAAGTTCAAAGACTGACGAGTCTGCTGGAACAGCATGGAATCCCCCACAGTAGGCCCACAGGTCAGTCTGCCTGCCCTGGTCAGCTGAAAGCCACACTGGGGCTGCAGCGCTAGGGGCAGATCCTTATTGTTACCTTTTCTGGCAGAAAGCACCCACTCTCAGCACCCCCCCATAGGTGCAATCTCAGAGCAGCTGCAGGGTGACCCAGGACTACGTGGGAACATCCTGTGATCCAGGTGGCCGTGAAGAATAGAAATATCCTGAGCCTCGAGTGTCCTTTCACAGAGAGACCAGGTATGGTCTCAGCAGAGTGCAAAAAACTGCTGTGGTATAGTCATGGCTTCTTTTGGCACCTTCTAGACCAGACAGTGTCACTGACAAACAAGAGGGACCTGTTGGCCAGCCTTTGTTGTGCTCAAAGATCCAGACAAGATAAAGATTCGAAGTTTTAATTAATTCCATACTGATAAAAAATAACTCCATGACTTCTGTAAACCATTGCATAAATGCTATTGTAAAAAAATTTAAACAAATGTTAACAACTTTAACAATTCACTAAAGTAAATGGGTATGTATTATAAATATGACCATCTGGGTTAAGAAGATTCCATTCACATAACATTCTCAACTAATTTGTGAGAACAAATGCACACAAAGGCTTCCATAAGGTAACCCACATGCGCATCCATCCTGGAGGAAGGCCTGCCCACCAGGTACACAAGACTTTGACACTATCTTTTACTGTTACTATTTAACACTAGAGTTAGAAGACGACGGGCATCAGGACAATGGTGGGTCTCACTTCCTAGACCCACGGCCCCACCTCCATTACCCACACACGGGCCTTGAACCCCTCTCTCCCCTTCTTGGCCCTTTCCACCCAGGGTAGATCCTAGAAGCCTCAGCTTATAAGAGGTCTGGAATGGATGGGGAAAGTGGCCTCTTCTGGGAAGTTCTTTGGTCTTCCCCTGATTCCAGAAGAACAGATGCTCAGGAAAGCTCCCCTCATGGGATGGGACCCAGTGTGCACTACCTCCTGCCTCCTCAGCCCTCACACAACAGCCCCATAACTGTCCCAGCCTGGAATGTCAGCCCAGGAGGAGTTAACCAGAGTAGCTTACATACAATCTAAAGCTTAATGCTTATAACGGTTACAACTTGAAATTGTCCAGATGAGCTATCAATCACAAACACTGTCCTGTTACCACAGAGACCAAAGGCCTGACATGGGAAACAGTGCATAAATATGAATAAAAATAAACAATCTTAAACCATGGTAACAGTAGCACAAAATACACATGATCTAGGTACTGAGCTAATAAATCATTATCATTATAATTAAAAACAAAAGTCACTGAAATCAGGTCAATAGTTACCTTATTAAGTAGTGGGCTAGCTGTGGAATGTTGAAGATCCATTTCCTTTAAAATGATAGGCCTTTTCTACCAGTTTGTCTTATATTAAAAAATGCTTTTAAATTTCCTACTATATTAAATACATTCTAATTTGGTCACTGATAAAAACGTTTTATCTAGTCACTCTGCACTTAAAAAATGCTATTAAATGTCTTTGGCAAAGCCATAGGGAATGAGAACCACTTCGAGGCCTGGGCAGAACCTGTAGGTAGGAAAGCTACCCTGTCTAGGTCTGCCACCATGGGCAGGGTCACCTGGACAGATGTCTCCTCCCTAGATTTCCAGGAACAGGCCCAGTCTTTACCGTAGAGGGCTGAAGTCATCACCCTAGATACACAGTCTCAGCAGAATTTGAGCCATAGGTCTGAGGCCAAGCTGTGAGCAGTGCCCCTGCCTTCGCCTTGGAAGCTGATGGGTGAACTGCATCAGAGCTGTGGTTGCTGGTCATGTGATGAATTCTGGTAATATCTGGATGTACAGCTCAGGTACCAGATGTGTGCTAAAACTGTCACGGACTCATGCCTCGGGGCATCTCTGGATCAGCTAGAGGTGAAGTGGTCACAGGTGCAGCAGACTGCAGTCTCAGGTTCACAGCCCCTTTGTTCAGCACAAGCTGGGGTGCCCCAGGCGACTCAGAGGTTACAAAGCACCATTGCCATTACAGACAAGACATCAGAGCACAGCTCCTTCCTTCCCGAGTAGATCTTGGACTCCTCTGAATGTCTGACTCCTTTGCTGCATTTTTCATTAGCATGAAATTGTCTTTCAAGGGAGAAGAAAAAACCCAAATGAACCAATTCCTTCACTTCTCTTGCAAGGCACAGGCACTTGGAAGTGGCCACGGATCACCTAAGTGCGTGACAGAGTTCTGGATATCACTCTATGATACTGGAATATAAAACTCCACCTACATGTGCACCTGCACATGTTTAGGAAAATTAGTTCCTTCCATAAAATTAAGAACATCTAAATGTATATGTGTCTTTCAATAACCACTCTCTGCTTATAAATACTATTTGTTTGCACTTAATTTTAAAATGTAAAAATTCTAGTTCTTCACTACTAGATAAAGGTTCCTTTCCTAAATAGTTTCAGAATATGAAATCTAACATAGTTACCATTACTATGATTATGTTAACCACAAACTGATAGGAAACTTCAAGTTCACAGTATGCTTATAAAGCCTCATGTTATCGCATATTAAAAAACATGGACCTAGAAAGCAGCTTATACAATTTATAATATCTAATTAATTCCTCGGTTTAAAAAGTGCTTTGACAAGGCCTGACCTCCCACTGGCCTGGCACAGCAGCCTCAGGACTGGGGGCACCAAAAACATGCCACCTGCCTAGGGGACAGGCAGTGGGTTCGGTGGTGCTTCAAAGGTTTTTTGATAATACCTTGACACCGATGGTGGGACATGGTAGGGAAGAAGTAAATGAAAGGCTGTCAGACTGGGCATGAACTCACATCCGGCATGGGGTACTGGAGGCAAGCTTCGACACTGTAGTGGCACATGGCATGCCCAGGCCTTTGTACTGCTCACCAGGGAAAGAATGGGTCTGGCTCTGGTCACCATGGGAGGGGCTGGCCCTTGCAGTAGGGGCACTCAGGGGTACTGGCTGCACACGGTTCACATAAGACACGGTGCTGGCAGGGCCGCAGGACAGTGCCATGGGCCCGCTCCTGGCAGGCCACACACTGTTTGGCACGGAGCTGGAAGATCACCTGTGGGGAAGAGGTAGCTGGTGAGTGTGGGGAGCCAAGGTGGCCCTGAGTGAATGTGAAGTCCTGAGTGGGTGTGTACAGCTGACACAGACATGACCAAAGCTTTTCAACAGAGGTCAGCTGTGGAATCAGCCAGCCTTCCTCTGGTCCATGTATGAGTTTAGAAGCTGACCAGTGTGTGCAGAAATTAGCAAGTGCACGCACTTTCCTCCTTTCAGAAGTCTCCTGAGACTGTTCAGCTACAGACTCCTCCTACCTTGAAGAGCTAACTCCGCTGTGCTGTGCATAATAAACACACCAAGACTCTGGGTTTCAGTGGTGGCAGTATGGCTCCATCAGAGCTTGCACAGCCTGCCTGCTTCCCACTTTGATGTGTCCCTTTGTTGTCCCTTTCCCTTGCTGCCCCTAGCCAAGTCAAGGTTCGAGGCTGTGTAGGTCACATTGGGTAAGATCAAGCAAATGATGGTATCTCAGAACAGTGGGCCACAATCCTTTGAGTGACAGGCCTGGGATGGACACTTGCCCAAGGGCCCACAGGGTAGAGTAGTTAGTAGGAGACACTTTCCCTTGAGATGACCCCCACCCCAGGGAGGGGTGCGTGTGTGTGTGTGCGCGCACACGCGTGTGTACGTGTGCAGAGAACTGGGTCCTGAGGCAGAGTCACTCTGGCCATAAGAAAGGCTGGAAGCAGGATACCCACAATAGGTACCAAGAGGGATCCTGTGGCTAAAGCCCAAGAGGCTACATCTTGGAGACAAAAGTACATGTGGCAGCTGGACCTTGGCGTGGTCAATGGGACACATGCGAGAGGCACCAACCAGAGTCCAGGCAAGGAGCCAGGGAAGAAGGAGAAGAAATGTCTGGCCAGGTCTCAGGCCCCTCACTAGCTAGTCCCCTTTGACCTCCCCTAAAGTGACAGCCACTACAGGGCAGGACTCACCCCATCCACAGCCTCTAAGTCCAAGCGCAGCTGGCTCTGGAGAGAATGCAGCTTGGGGAGAGGGATGTCGCTGATGTCACCCAAGCTCCGAAGCCCTGGCAGTGAGGACAAACCCAGGCCCTCTACCTCTTCCTGCAGCTGCTTCACCTGGGCCTCCACCTCTTCTCTCCTCCGCAGGGCCAGCTGCCGGTCACTGTCCGCCACACGGGCTCTCTCCTTGGCCTCCTGAGCCTCTCTCTGCCAGGCGTCACAAGCCTGAAACCCAAGGCGTCATGTCATGCAAGAGGCAGCCGTGCCTGGGTGTCCACAAGCTCGCCTGCCCTGCCTGTGGAAACCTTTTCTTCCCTTACCTCCCCAGCCCCCCTTCCCCATGCTTACCTGCTTCACTTGCTGCCAAGATTCTTCCCACTGCCTGATCTTCCTCTTGGCCTCATCCAGCTGTCGCCTGACCCGTGCCAGCTCAGCACTGTTTGGACTTGCACTTGACGAAGCCGAAGGGCCAGAGTTCAGAATGGGGGATGGGCTAGGAGAGAAGCTGCCAGAAACAAAGTCCCAGATGCTCCCAGGGACGCCGTTCAAACCTGGGTTTAGGAGAAACAGGGATGATGAAGCCCATGCTGCACCCAAGGGCTGAGATGCCTGCATATGTCTCTCTCTCTCTAGTGGCCTGGCCACCCACCTTGGTACCCTGTACATCACTTGCTCATGACTGCTGAAGCCTCAGCTTCTGGACTGCCTCCCCTAAATGAGGCCCAGTTGGCTCAGGAAGATGAGAGTAAACAGAAAATTAGGTTCAGAGTTCCTAGTCCTAGCAGTTCTCATTGTATAGCAGGTCCTGGAGGCTCAGAAGGGTGCCCACGTTCGTTAACTAGCAGCTAAGATGGACACATCTGGAGACAGGCACATTCTGAGATATAACAGATGATGGAAGAGGTGAAGAACTTCTTTGTAAAAATGTGAGAGCAGAAGACAGAGTCCTGCTGCTCTGTCACACCAGCTTCTCACAGCCGGCACCATACAATAAACCCCAGGTATGCTGTCGGGACCCTAAGGTGGCTCCATGTATGACTGGCCCAGAGCCCAGAGTGATCTGGCAAGCAGGAGGTTGTGATCTAGGGCCCTGTGAGAATGCCCAGCTGTGGGCAGCTAGCTGTCCATGGCAGACATGTTTGTTCACCAGGCTATGTCACATGGGTTGGAGTGGATGGCGCCTCTCAAGACTCAGAACTACCTACAGAGGTGAGAGTCCTACCCAGGACTGGGTTGGACAGAGCCTATTCCAGGACCCAAAGCCGGCGGGGAGG
The DNA here is from genome assembly GCA_028551405.1 of Uromys caudimaculatus. Lineage (NCBI taxonomy): Eukaryota > Metazoa > Chordata > Mammalia > Rodentia > Muridae > Uromys > Uromys caudimaculatus. Next base: position 84,714,812 of record CM052710.1, read on the forward strand.
GACCCTCGCCCAGGCACGCACCTAAAGAGCTGTAAGATGAGGCTGCAGAGCCCAGCGTAGCCGGCTCCGACCGGAGGGGTGGTGGCTGCTGGGGGGGCGTCATGGCTGAGGAGACGAGTGGCCCCGACAGGGACTGGGAGAGCGAGCTGAGTGGGGAGGTGGACAGGGATGAGGACGAGTGCAAGGATGGCGAGCGGGGCAGGGAGCCCGGAATGGTGACTGGTGCTGAGCCTGCCAGCGACCTGGGACCTGGTAGGAGGAGGGAGGCTGAGTGAACAAGGGCAGGCAGGGTTTCTGCCATGGAACCACTTGCCCATAAGCCTGCAGGTCAGTAACTACGCAGCTAAACACCAGAGATACCTAGGGGCAGGGTCACATCAGAGGAACCAGGCCAGCACCCGAAGATGCAGTCATCAGGCCCCCACAACTCGAGTGTCCTGGTAGTGATCCTGGTAGAGCCAGGAACTCACTAGCATGGTGCTCACAGAACCACCAGGCCTCTAAGATGGCTCAATTTCATTTGAAACAGAGAAAATAACTTTCAAAATGAAGAAAATGATGAAATAACAGGAACCTCTCTCTATGCCACACTGTAGTGAAAACAATTTGTGTTTCCTCATGAGAGGCCCTGGCCAAGTCAAAAAAAAAGGGGGGGCTGCTTTGTCACACAGAGTTAAACTGAGGAAGCAGCAAGAAGCTGAGCCATACAGGCAGGTGGCAGGAGATTCTAAAAAGAGGACCCCAGCAGACGCCTTCCCCAACCCCTATTGTGAGCCAGGCAGCATGCATGTAGACAGATGAGCAGCTGACCTCAGCACTCACCTGTCAATCCAAGATCCTGCTCTTCTAAGTTTTTATCTAAGGACGCGATGTTTATGTCACTAAGACGAAGATCTAAGGCAGAACCTGTGAAATAAACCGGGCATTACCCACTCACCTCTCAGCCAAGACAAAACCTTGCTGAAGGAATCCCTGGCCCCATACCCACCAACACGCACCTAGCTGGAGCAAAGCAGCCACCCTGCCACCCAACGGTAGCACAGCGTAACTCTGCTGACCAACAAGGCTGCTTTCGGGGGCTGGAGAGATGGCTCAGCAGTTAAGAGCACTGACTGCTCTTCTGAAGATCCTGAGTTCAAGTCCCAACAACCACATGGTGGCTCACAACCATCCGTAATGAGATCTGATGCCTTCTTCTGGGGTGTCTGAAGACAGCTACAGTGTACTTATATATAATAATAAATAAATAAATGAATCTTAAAAAAAAAAGAAAAAGCTGGGCAGCGATGGTGCACGCCTTTAATCCCAGCACTTGGGAGGCAGAGGTAGGTAGATTTCTGAGTTCGAGGCCAGCATGGACTATAGAGTGAGTTCCAGGACAGCCAGGGCTACACAAAGAAACCTTATCTCGAAAAAACCCAAAACAAAAACCAAGGCTGCTTTCTCCTCCACAGCCAGAGGTGTTTTATCTGAACCACCCTGCAGCAGCTGCACCCACAGCTCTGGCCCACAGATGTTCTGCTTCAAAGGTTTTCTGGTTTTGTTTTGTTTGCCTTTTGTTTTTTTAAGACAGGATCTCATGTAGCTCATGACTGGCCTCAACTCACTATGCAGCCAAGGATGACCTGAACTTCTGATCCTCTTGCCCTCCACCTCCCAAGTGCTGGGACCATACAAGCATGTACCGCAATGTCCAGTTGTTTCTCCTTTTACTTCTAACCATTTGTTAAAATTTGACCAAGAAAATACATTCAACTATTAAAAATTTTACAGGAGGTCAATTCTGACAGGAAAATGGTTCTGAGGCCATGTTAAGTTGAATACTAGGATAATGAACTCTGACACCTTGAGGACCTAAGACTAGGACCTGAGCCCCGAGACAGTCTCCTCAAAAGCAGAAGTTGCTGGATGTGGTAGAATACACCTATAAGTCCAGTACTACAGAAGCTAAGGCAGGAGAATCACTGTAAGTTTGAGGCTGACATAATCTATATAGTGAGTTTCAGGAGCAGGATGAGACCAGGACACACCTCCACAGCCATCTGAGGGGAGGGAGGAGGGACAGGACTGGCTGTAGGAGCATGCCTGTGGGTTGTGTCACATTCTCAATACAGTCAGAGTCCAACTTAAATATGTAGGAATCCTGCACTGAGAAGCAATGAGACTGCAGCTGCCACTACTCTCTGTGGCTGTGTCTGCCTGTGACTTCACAGTATGCGATGTGGTTCAGTCCTATCTCCACTGTTGGCAAAGGCCCCTTCAGTCCCCAAGAACTCTGAGTTCAACTTCAAGATGGCATATATACTGTGGTGGCATATGCTTATAATCCCAGCAACTGGGAGGCCAAGGCAGGATGATTGTGAATTCCAGGTTAGCCTGGGCTATGTTGCAAGCTAGCCCACCTCAAAAAAACAAACCGAACCACCATCAACAAAACCCCAAACTTTCCCTGCAGGCCCCTTGCTGGAGACAAAGGGCCTCTCCACAGCAGAGTGACAGCTCATAGACCGTAAGGAAACCTCTCTGTACCAGGGCAGCATATAACTCCAGGGACCACTGTTTGTCACCACATCCTCTAGGTCATGTCCATTAGGGACTTCATATGAAAATTCTCAGGCAAAACTGTCACTGCTCAATCAGTGACATATAGGTGGGCCAGAACACTCCTACTGCCCAAGCCTGAGTCTCTACCTAGCACAGAGCCAGACACATCTTAGCCAGGACAAGAATGCAGGGAAGCATGTCTACCAGGAAGTGAAGGAGGAAACAGAGGCCAGTGCACTAGATAACTCAGTTTAGCTTCGGCCAAGGAGTGGCTTGGAATGCAAATGTCTATCATCGGAGAGAGCCAGAGGGTAGCACTGGTCCAGTCCCAGCTGTACTTCGAGTTGTGGGAACCTGTATGGTACACACTCGAGCCTACACCCAGCCATACCATCCTTTCCCGGACTCTCTGATTCGCACTCTTAGGACCAGTGAGCACTGCTCAGCCTCATGGTGACCACCAGACCCAAGGACAGAACGCACCTCTCTTGAGGAATGCTTTTCAGCGGCTCCAAGCAGCAGCAGCGGCTAGATGTTCCTGACCCCTGAGGAACCGCTCATGGCTGTGTGGCTCAAGCCAGAGTGGATCAGCCTTGGCTTACTTATGGTGTTTCTAAACCTATTTCTAAGCTGCTGGCACAATTGGATCCCAGCTCCATCTGACCTAGCCACGCCACGTTCCCCTCATTATCGGAGCCATGAAAAGACCTACTCACTCTGACAAGAGTCTCAAGAGCAATCTTCAGGGCACTGAAGCCAGGATGCTAAAGCACCCAAGAGAAAACATTCCGCCTTGTACCACGTGGGCAAGAAGCCAGAGCTCCACTCAGTGCAGAGATCTCTACTCCTTAGGAGGCCAGGGTGAGAGAAATACACAGGCAACAACTCTCAAAGACAAGTCATTCCAATAAGGTCTGAGTATAATTGAGAAGAGGTGAATGAGCAGGATGGCAGGGCTGGCAAGACCCTGAGGCCTGGGACTCAGGGCTCCCAGCCTAGACACTGGACACCATGGACCTGACACCCTTAACGACAGGTGTTGGTGAGGAAGGCCTTTTTACACCACCCACTGTAGGCTTAGGACAGCAGTGACAAGATAAAGTACAGGCAAGATAGGGCTGTCCCAGAATGTACTTCTGTAATCTGATACCCTGAGGACACGGAACCAGGCACTGGTGTGATAACTGACTGAAGAGAATTACAAGGAAAGAAACAAGTTGCTAAAAAGGAAAAGAAAAAAAAACACAAACCACCTCTGCCATCAGAGAGCAGATGAGAAGGGAAGCAGGCCACCCATGCTGACTGACAGCACAGGCCTCCTGCTGCACAGGCCACCATTCCAATGCTGGTTGACAGCACAGGTCTCCTGATTCTTGTATGTCTCCCCGTGTTGGGCACCTGTCCCTGACCAAGCTTCTGAGGTCCTTGTGTTAAGTGCCTCCTGCTACACAAGCTGCCACTTTCACACAGCCTGGGACAGAGAGATGCCGGTGTCCAGCCTTTCAGCTGATCAAGGACCATGGGCATCCTGGGCTTCACTTGCTGGGTAGCTTCAGCTCAGAAGTTCATCACCTCATAGTACTGCAGGCTTCAAGTTCAAAATCCAAGTGTGTACACCTGCCTGCACTCTGTCTACTGGCTTAGGGATTATTTCCAAGGTTCCGTGGGCTTCCGAGCTTCCTGGGCACGGGACTCCAGGGATCCTGACTCAGTCTCCACGGTCACACCCTACGTGTGCGTCCCCGTTTCTTCTTAGAAGGACAGTATCACTGATTCAGGGCCTACTCTAATGACCTCATCTTGACCTGATGACCAAGATCCCATTTCCAAATGAGGCCACGTTCACAATGTGTCCTCCACTGCTGGTAACTGAACTTGAGCCTCACAGACTAAGCAAATACTTTACCACTCAACTAGATTCCCTACTACTAAACTAGATTCATCTTTTTGGGGAGAAACAATTTAACCCACAACAAAGGGGCCCTACCTGGGTACACCCCCTTATCATGTCTGCCCCATGGACTCCAGGCCCTGTCCACCACTCACAGAACTGCCTGCCCTTTGCTGTGAGCGCATGCCAAACTGGGCTAACTTCAGGCAGGACGTATGTCCCCAGCTCTGCTCCTCTGCTGCCATCTTTGCTGTTTCCTACCCCTCTCATCCTCACACCTTCTCAAGTCTCTCCTTTAGATCCTTCTGTCCAGCTCCGTCTCTTCCCCACCCAACCCTGCATCCCACTCCTGCAGCTTTTCTCTGGGAGCCTGTGGCCTTTGCCACAGCCTGGTCACAGCCTCACAGTGGCTGCTGGAGCCCTACCGTAACAGGCCCCAAACCTTAGCACAACTGACTCCATGACAGAAATATCAGTCAGGCCTTAAAACCCAGCAGACAGGCAGCAAAAATTCGAACCTCCAGAAATGAGAAAAAAGACCTCACCTATCCAAGTCCATAGTTCTGGGAAAGTCCCTGGATGTGCTAACCCTGCTTCTGGTTTCTACAGTTCTGCTTCTTGCTAACTGTTCTTGCTAACTGAGGTGTGTCAACCCAGGATGTGGTTTTTGTGCTTAAAAGCCCACCCTGACAGACAGCCAGGGCTACACAGTGAAATGCTCTCTCACACAAACAAACAAACAAGCAGCCCAGACTGAGAAAGGCTTGGGACTGCACTTAGTCCTGAACACCCAGTGTGGTTGCCAGGTGGCTGATAGACTTTCTGTTGATATAAACTCATGGTGGATCATGGGGGGTACCTCACAACACTGCGTACCCCCTTTCTCCAGGTCTTAGATGGCCTCCCACAACACCACACCTACCCCCTCATCTCTCCATGCTGGGGAGAGCAGCTGTCTCCCAAGAGTAGGCATGTGGCAAGGTCTCTTCTTCCATAACAGCATGCTAAGCACAGCTCTTTCTCTCAACCCAACACCAGCTAAGACCCAAGTCAGTTTTCATGGCTTCCATCATCCATCCTCTGGCCATCCCTGTACTGCCTACAGCCTGTAGGAACAAGCCTTGTCTTGTATGGAATTCTAGCCTCCCAAGCCTGAGGCCCTCAGTGAGGTAGCCAAAGCTTCCTGGTGGGTCTTTCCTGGCCACAGTCTTTCATAAGCTACTGCTGAGCATGTCCCATTAGTCCCAGATCTCATCAGCCTCCAGATCCTGTGTGCTAATCTACTACATCTGAACAGAGCTGGCCAAAGCACGCAGACTGAGGATATGCTCCCATCCTCCCACACAGCGACCTGCCCTATCCTCCTCTGTTGTTCCCAGTGCAGAGGCCCCGCCCATCCTTTACACCTGATTTGGAGCAGGGAGGCCATCCAGGAGTTCCAATCTGGACTGGCAGCCTCTGTACCTCAAAATGAAGTGAGAGACAGTCCCACTGCTCTAGTGCCCCTGGCAAAGCTGCAAAAACTCATTTTGAAGAACTAAGGAGCAAAGAAAGGCATGCAGTGGGAACCTGTCTTCCTTGTCAGGGTCTCTGTGACCCAGCGAGCCTCAGGTGCTAAGGCAGCCCTGCACTACACAGCACGTGCAGCTCAGAACAGCACTGCAATCAATCCTAACTGGAGCTTAGCACAGGGTGTGAGCCATGGCCCTGGAGCCCAGCAAGATAGCAACAAAAAGGGGATGTCTAGGAAGTCTCTGGGCCCTGTCCGCATTAATTCAGAGCCCAGGGTCCCAAGGGGCTACCCTACTCTTTTAAGTGTTGTTTAGGGACCCATCCTACACCCTAGTCCACCAGGCTCTTCTCTCCAACCTCACTAAACCTAATGCTCCAGATGATCACACCCAGTACTTCTGAATCATGCTGAAAAGAAAGAACCACCTTAGAAAAAGATAAAAATCTAGGTGAGCCTCCTTACATAAAATACAAGTGTTTGAAGGCCAGGCTGTGCCTCCTGACCCAGAACTAGCTCCACCAAATGACCTGAAGCCACTTGGATCTCAACAGCAACAGCAGAGACCTGCTAGGTATTGTCCCAGGCATCACCAGTTCTCAATATGACACAGCACATTCAAAAGATGCTGCAGTCCTCTAGGGTAAGGGATATATGAAGTGACAAACCACACGGACTGCAAGGACTTAAAGGCAAGGTAGGATGAGAACCTTTTCTTTCGGCAGCTACAGAACCGAGGAGCACCAACAACCAGTATATCTGTACTCTGAACTGGGATAGTTAGAGGAACTGAGGAAGCCAGGACACAAGGGAGAAGAAACACAAGTTGCAGGGGGCCACAGGACCCTGGGTAAGCAGCAACAACAACATATAAAAGCAGGCACATGAGTTAACCTCCTTCTGCAGTCTGAAAAATCCGGCATAGCTCTCATGATCTCACCGTGAAAGAGGTGCATGTTTTCTGGGAACATGCACCCTGAGGGACATGCATTTTGAAGGGAAATGACCTGATGAGATGCTCACCAAGACCTTCACCTGAGCAGGGGTGCATTTAGAAGGAAAACTACCTGGGGGTTCGCTGGCCGACCAGGACGATCTCAGAGGGAGACGCGCGTCAAGGGGGGACCACTTGAGTAGATGCGCGCTAAGGGAGACTCCACCTGGGAGGATGTGAGTATAGTACAGAAGCCCCCTGGGGAACCCGCGCCGGAGGGGGGAGGGAGGACGCACACCTGGGAAGGAGGGAGGACGCATGCTCGTTCCAAATCGTCGAGAAATGACGACCCACAACTTGGTGCTGGGTTGACGCGAGACCGGGATCTGCGGCAGCCACTGTCAATGCTGACTCATATCCTCCGCAGCCCCGGCCGGCTGTCAGTCACAGAGGATTCAAACCTGCCTGGCTCGCGCTCCGCCTTTGCCAGCCGCTGGCCCTGTCGGTGTGCAGACCCCGCCTACTCATGCTTTGCACCCTGCCCCGGAGCACCAGGACACGCCCCCTGCCTGCCAAGGTGTGCAAGAGCAGGCAGGTTCCGGCAAAAAGGCTGACTCACGGGGGAAGGGAGGGGCGGAGCGCGCGAGGGGGGGTGGTGGTGCCGGGGCGGATGGTGGAGAGGGTGAGCTTAGGGAGAGCTCATGGGCTGAGTCCTCTATAGTCAAAAACCGGAGGAGAGGCTCACACTGACTACCAAAAGCGGGGTCCGCTGCCACTGCACCTCTTAAATGTGCAGGTTCTACACTTGGCTTCATTTAAATTTAAAGGAAACTGCCCCACAAAGATATTGGCCTCCAGTCTACTCCCTCCTCAGCCCCAGCCCTCTAAAAGTGGAAGAAAAAGAGCGAGGGAAGGCCAACCCCATGGGGTTGGAGCATGTGGGTCAGGCTGGCTATTGGGTGGAAGCAAGGATTGAGTGCCTAGGGGCCATGGACAACCCATCACTGGGAAGAGAACCCACTGCCTTCTTGTGTCAGGCAATGCTGAGGATGGGAATCTTACAGAAGAAACTGGTTTAAGACAGGAAGGGTCTTGATATAAAAGTGATCCTCCTGCCCCAGCGTCTCAAGCACTGAGATTACAGTACCAATCTAGATTCACATATGACCTCAGCTAGCAGGGTCAAGGGGATTTGTAGTGAGGAGAGGAAATGTTCACTATTTTAACCAGGAAGCAACTACAATACACTGTCTGTAAACAAAAACAGGTGCCCAGTAGACCTGAGGCCTTGGGTCCTATCCCCAGCAATGCAAAACAAATAAAAAATGCATCTTCCAATTTTTGACTGTGTGGCTGAGGCCATGCATCATATATTAAATAATGGCTAGGAGAATTACTGTAGTTAAGCCATCTGTCAGTCTGAAACACCAGGGACACTGGCACCCTGGTGCTTGCTTGCTCAGGGCTGGGGTCTAACTTCCCCTCAACACTTCTGCTGCATGTCCTCCTTACCACTGCTACTTTCACGCTAGAAAACCAGAGGCAGAAGGCTGGCAGGTCCTGAGGCCAGCGGGATTCTCAGAGCTGCAAGGAGCCTGAGAGAGTGGGCAAGCACCCGAGGTAACTGCAGGACAGCCTCTAGATCCAGACCTGGGTCCATCTGCAATAATCCTTGGGACACAGCACCTAGGGCCTACAGAACTTCCCTCCCTCTCTCCCTGAACCCAACAGCAGATGACAGCAGAGACAGAGATGTTGGTTCCCACTTCCTCCACGGCCTCCTGATGCTGGATAAGCCTGAATTCTAGAGGGTTCTTCAGAGGTGAGACAGAACCCCACGCAGACCCCAAAAGAACCCCACACAGACCCATACAGAACCCCGCACACCCACACAGACCCCGACAGAACCCCACACAGAACCTGTGACCTGTGGTAGAACAGAAGAGCCAGAGTCTATCCGGAGTGAAATCAAGGTTGGAAAGGTACTGAGGCTGCTGTGGTGCAGAGCCCACAGTGCTTTCCCAGAAGCCTCAGTAGCACATCACCAGCTCCAAGATTCCCTAGTAGTCCTCATGTAGTACAGGACTGTCTTTAATGTCCCTTGAGGAGGGTGAAGGGTACTCTCTGCCAGCACTAGGGCATCATTCCCAACCTACATGCAATGTAGGACTCTAGCTGGCCTACATGGATAGAGCTTGTGCTGTCTTGTGGGATGCTGAGTAACACATCTGTATGTCCTCTAGGTAGGGCTTGCCACTTTGCTACTTGTACGTCAATGTGGACACCTGTATTCTGGGTCCCTAGGCAGCATAACTGTCTCAAAGCTACAGGGCTTATCTTCCTAGTTCCACACCTCTAAAATCATCACAGTGCCATTCTCCCGTTTATCTCCCAAGGTCACAGGGAGGAGGGTGACCTAGTGGCAGAATGAAGAGCCAGGAGGGTGAAATACAGGCATTGGGGTATGGAGGATAGGTCAATGATTAAAAGTACCAGTTACTCTTCCGGAGGACCCAGGTTTAATTCCTAGCACCCATGGGGCAGCCCACAACTGTCTGTAACTCTGTTTTCAGGGGATCCAATGCTCTCCTTCTGGCCTCCACAGGCAACGCATGCATGCAGTGCATAGACTTGTATTTAGGCAAACTCATAGACATAAAATAAAAACAGTTAACATCTTAAAAAAAAAAACAAAACAGCCGGGCAGTGGTGGCGCATGCCTTTAATCCCAGCACTTGGGAGACAGAGACAGGCGGATTTCTGAGTTCGAGGCCAGCCTGGTCTACAGAGTGAGCTCCAGGACAGCCAGGGCTATACAGAGAAACCCTGTCTCGAAAAAACAAAAAAAAACCAAAAACAAAAAAAAAACAAAACGAAACAGAAAGTTAGGCCTGGGTAAACTAGGCCCTAGTGACCACAGAATAGCAAGGAAGAAGAGCTGGACTGTTTTCAGCTAAGGAAAGGTCTAACAATATACAGCCCCAAACCATACAGAACAAACACCAATAGCGTTTCGAAAAAGGCAGGTATTAAAGAAACGCTTGCATCTGATGATGAGGAAGAGATTTCTCCTAAAGTAGGAAAGGCTTATGTCCAAAGCTGACAGGGATGGGTTACAGGTAAAATTGATAAAGTGGAGAAAGACAGACAGGAAGTACAACAAAGAGAATAGAGGAAAAAGAGTGCAGAATTGAGCAGGACCTGATAGAAAAGATGGAAATACTCCATGAATTAGCACAGAGAACTGAGCAAGTGAAAGAGGATGCAAACCAGATACAGAAACTGTTTTAAAGAGTACTGCCCTGGAAAACTCAAACTCCATTTTGAGGAAATAGAAAGGCAAAAGAAAGAAGATGAAAAAAGGAGGGGCGGTGGCCACACCCTTAGACTGCTTCCTGCTGATCAGAGCATTAGGTCCCTGGGGCAAGTCTGATCTTCACAGGCAGGGTATCTAATTTCTCCTTTTCCTCTCTTCAAACATTTGACCCAACCACAGCCAGCCAGCCAGCTCCTTCTACCAGTGCCCTAGCATTTATATACCCTCTGAAAAGTCCCCAGAACTCCAAACATCACTTGCAAAAGCTATCTGCAACTTGCAAAATCATACCCCTGCTAGAGCACGAGGCAAATCACAGCCGGCTGCTGTGGGAAATCAACAGCCCCATATCCCACCTGAGATTAAAATAAAGATATTCCCATAACATTCCTGTGTTTTTAAAGAAATCAAAATTCTCACTACCACCTGTGTCAGTTAGGCCCTCGTAACCAGACTGCAGCGGCTCAGAGCATGCCACCTGTGACCCACAAGCACCTGTGAGCACAGTATCAAGGGGTCCCTCACCCTCTTGGCCTCGGCCTTTCTGCCCAGCCTCTTGGCTCCTGTTCAGGCCCTGATATATCATGCTAGCCCTGCTACTAACTACTACCTTGGTCCTCCCTCAATGAATGACTCCCAGGTACTTGAAGTGGGCTGCCTTTTTTTTTTTCTCTTCGAGACAGGGTTTCTCTGTGTAGCCCTGGCTGTCCTAGAACTCACTCTGTAGACCAGGCTGGCCTCGAACTCAGAAATCCGCCTGCCTCTACCTCCCGAGTGCTGGGATTAAAGGCGTGCGCCACCACCGCCCGGCAGTGGGCGGCTTCTGAAGCTCTGTGTTTACCTGTCCCAGGCTTCATTACAACTCTCCCCTTGACCCTGTCGACACCCCCCACTTTTAGTTCATCATGGTTTCTAGTTCCATTTCTCCCTAGTCTCATTTTCTAGTGTCAAAAAATCCACTTGACATGACTCTTTGGTGTTTTGTGCAGTATATGATGTGGGCTCCACGTATCCTGCCCTCTTGAGCACCACACAGCATTGAGTGGCTCACACTGATAAATAATAAAAGCATGCCGCCTCTGGCTTCTACAGAGCAGCTTGTCCTGAACACAGTGTAACACAATGTGAAAGACCGTGCCCAGGAAAACAAGTGTGGACTCACCTATGACTGCCTCCACAGTGTTGCCAGCTGGATCCAGTGGAAGGGCACGGGCAGGGAGGGTAGGCAGCGTGGTGGGGGAGGAGCTACCCGAGCCAGTGCTGGGTGCCAGGCTAGATGCCACACTTGAGCTTATGCTGGGGGCCAGTGGGTGAACCACTGAGAACACAGCGAGGTGGTTCTGTTAAAAAACACAAACAATATGAGCAGGTACTGCTGGGATGCCAATGTCCCCAGTACAGCACGTAAAGACAGCCAGCTTTTCAGGTGTCACAGAGGGATGTTCACTAGCATACACTGGCCACAACAGGCTGCCTTGCTGTCACTCAGACAAACATATCTGGAAAGTGTCTGTCTGTTCACAAAACCTATCCAGCAGGCACAACCCGTGACAGGCCAGCGGCTGGGGCCTGCCCACTCTTTCAATCTCCCAGGAGCCTCTCTGCCCCTCTCCAGGTCTCACTCACCCACCCAGAGACCGAAAAAGTGAAAAAGGGGGAAAGTGGCACCATATCCATCTGTCATACAATAGCTAAAACAAGTCAGATTATATGAAACGGGGCCTGGGCTAGATTCAGGGAACACAGCAGCACAGCTGGGGGTCCTTAGCATGTTTCCACATAAAGGACACTTACATTAAAATCAGACCTATATGCTAAACCTGGGATTTTCGCATTGAGAAAAAGCAGTCCCTGAATCCTGGGCCTCACCATATCTCCCTGATCAACACCAGGGAACTCACATCCCCCATGAGTCCCACAAGGGAACCCAGGAACCCCACACCCAGAAGTGACAGAAGCACCTGGGCCAAAGAGAGAGAGGACACAAGTCACAGCCAACGGCCATGGGCTGAAAGAAACCGTTACCAGCATGAGGTGAACCAGTTCTCAGTAGACCACCAGTAGACATCACATCTGGAAACCAACAACTTAGTGGTATCCCCATCACGCAGGTAGCAGGTACAGGCACAGAAGCTGTAGGTACCTGTGCTGCCTCTCAGTCACTGCCTTCACCAGTGGGCCCAGCCAGATGAGCTGGTTCCAGTCAGTCAAGCTGAAGTCCATCCAGGACACCTGAGAGGTCAGCATTCTGGGTCATAATCACTACTGCCCCCTCCATCTGTATACTTTAAACTTCAGACTTCACAAGTTCAATACCACTAGGAACACACACACCTCTTCTCAAATGAGAGGAGACATGTCACCTCCCATAGGGCTGTGTTGAGTAGAAAAGGGACTTCCGGCCTAAAATCCCAGGAAGAATCTGTGCTCTGTCACTCTGTGACTTTAGTGCTTCAGCAGTTAAGTTGTTCTCCCAAAGAATCCAGGTTTGATTTCCAGCACCCACACAGCAGCTCACAACCACTCTGTAACTCCAATTCCCAAGAATCCGACATCCTCTTGTGGTCTCTGTAGATACCAGATATGCATATGGTACATAGACATATGTAAAGACAAAAAAATTCCATACACATACAATAATAAAGCAACAACAAAACCAAAAACACCTTCCTAGACTTTAAACCAGAGACCTTGTGAGTTGGCACAATGTTATTGCTAAGCCATCAACACAGCTGGTCTGATCTGAGGGCAGTGGTCAGTCCAAGCTGGTGGCTCAGGCAGACAATCTCATGTTTGCCTGATACTGTGAGTACAGAAGCAGTATCAACTGGGCTACGGGACACCAGGGTCCCATCTGTGAACTGACACACAGCCTGGGGCACCGGGACCTGCCAAGGGCACTGAGGCACCATCCTCTTCCTTCCCAGATGTGAGGAGGACAGTCATACCTGGGGTTCTCTCATCAGTGCACGTAACCATGGCCTCAGTGTGGCAGACACTATGACAACCCCCCCTCCAATCACATGAGCAGAGGACACAGCCCTCTCCCTAGAAGGTTCCAGGAGACTGTTTGACTCTACAAATAATAACATCATCTTGTCCTTTCCCTCAAAGTCACAATGGTCACAAATGTACAACAATGGGTCAACCTAAGAGTTTCCAATGAGTGGCAGACAGGGCCTCTCCTGGCCATGGCCAGAGAGACATCACCAAGGCGTATCATGCCTCCTCTAAAGGCAAGTTTATTACCTGGCTTTTCTCTCTCCTTCTTTCCTTCACTTTCCTTTTTTGTTCTTAAAATATACACAGGATAAAACAAATCATTTAAACCATAAAATCATTCTGGTTTTTATTAATGTTATTTATTGGGGGAGGGGTATGTGTATGGATACTCGCATGTGCAAGTCAGGTGACAACTCATGAGAGTCAGTTTTCTCCTTTAGCCTTGTGGGTCTCAGGGATCAAACCCAGGTCACTGTGCACGGTGACAAGCTCTTTTACCTGTTGAACTACCTGGCTGGCTTGTAATCATTTGTAAGTATACACTTTTATGTGGTACTAAGGACTGAACCTTAGGTCTCACACACACTAGATAAACTAGCTAGTTTTATGTCAACTTGACAAAAAGCTAGAATTATCTGACAGGAAAGACCCTCAATTGAAAAACTGTCTCCAGACAGAAGATATTTTATCATTGTATTTTTTAATGACTTGCATTTATTTTGTGTAATGGTGTTTTGCCTGCATGTACATCTGTCAGATCCCCTGGAACTGAAATTGCAGACAGTTGTGAGCTGTCATGTGCATGCTGGGAAATGAATCCAGGTCTTTTGGAAGAGCAGCCAGTGTTCTTACCCACTGAGCCATCTCTCCAGTCCTGGGTATTTAATTAGTGACTGATGGGGGAGGGCCCAGTCCCTTGTGGGTGGTGCCATACCTAGGTATGTGTTCCTGGGTTTATAAGAAAGCAGGCTGTGGTGGTCTGAATATGCTTGGTCCAGGGAGTAGCACTATTAAGAGGTGTGGCCTTGGAGCAGGTGTGTCACTGTGGGGGTGGGCTTTGAGACCCTCTTCCTAGTTGCCTGAGGAGATTCAGTCTTTTCCTGTTTGCCTTCAGAACAAGATGTAGAAGTCTCAGCTCCTCTTACACCATGCCTGGGGGGTGATGCTGCCATGCTTCCCACCATAATGATAATGGACTGAACCTCTGAACTGTAAGCCAGACCCAATTAGATGTTACAAAAGTTGCCTTGGTCATGGTGTCTGTTCACAGCAATGAAACCCTAACTAAGACACAGGCTAAACAAGCCATGACAAGCAAGCCAGTAACTAGCACTTCTCCATGTTCTCTGTATCAACTCCTGGTTCCTGCCCTGTTTGAGTTCCTGTCCTGACTTCCTTCAGTGACGAACAGTGATATGGAAGTGCAAGCTAGAACAACCCTTTCCTCCCCAACTCGCTTTTGGCCCTGGTGTTTCACCACAGCAACAGGAGCCCTGACAAAGACGCTAGGTAAGCACTCTTTATCACGGAGTCTATTTTTAACCTGTAAGAAAGGCCCTTACTATAAACCCAGGCTGGCCTTGAGCTCAGTAATATCCTTGCCTCAAGCTTCCAAGGAACTGGGATTTCATGTGCCTGACCTCCAGACCTGGCTCCTATACACTTCTGTGGCATTAAATACATCCGCCCTGTGCAAACACCATCACCACCAGTTTCCAGAACCCTTCACTTTCCCCAACTAATACTCTGTCCTTGTGACCCACGAATATCTCATCCTCCTTTCCTTGCCCTGGCTCTGTGAGGACGGCAGAAATCACAGGGAGAATAAAAATTCTCCCGCAGGAAGGAGAGAAGTGACAATTCACCCAGAGCAAGTTCTAAGCCAGTGCTGATCTATTTTATTTATTTATTTATTTATTTATTTATTTATTTATTTATTTATTTATTTATTGAGGTATGGTTCCACAATGTGGCCTAGGCTGGCCTTGAACTCATGACCTTTACTTGGCCTACCAAGTACTGGGATTTGGGATTTGGGGTTACAGGCATGGATTATGTAGCCTTGCAATGCTCACCGTTCTTTAATGGTGAAGAGGAAACACAAATGATCTTGAGTTGTTGGGGCAGCCGTGTCAAGACAAAAATCTGTTTCCTAGAACAGACAACTTAGTCTGAACCAACATATGAAAGCTAAACCGGTTGGAGAAGAGGCCTTGAGGTTGGGCACACAGGAAGCCCCCATCACAGGACCAGGGCATGGCTAGGGAGCTTTAATGAACAGACAGGCTATATTCCCTTAGATGGGAGGCTCCCCACAGCCACTGATGTCCACTCCCAGAACAAGCTAGGCTCGTGAACATGGGAGTATGGGCTAAACACTGCCCCTAAATCCGTATGTGGGAACCCTTATGAGCAAGACATCTGGGTGTGACCTAATCTGGACCCAAGAATCTTTACAGACACAGTAGGTTATGATGAGGTCACTGTCCTTGTAAGAGATGAGGACAAAGGCATGCACCAAGGGATAACCCTGTGAGGCCAGTGAGCACACAAGTCTCTGGGCCCAGGAGAGGTCCTTTACCTCAGTCTCTAACCTCAAGGACTTGGAAATGAGAGTTCTGTTGCTCAAGCCTCTGTCTGAGACACTTTGTTATGGTGGCTGCAGCTGACTGGAGGTCCTGTGTAGAGAAAAACCCTTCAAGGCTTTGATTTTGTTTTCAAGGTAGGACACAATTTTTGGGGGGTGTGGGGTGTGGTGTGCATGATTCAAGGAAGGGTTTCTTTGTGTAGACTTGACTGTCCTGGAACAAGTTTTGTAGAACAGACTGGCCCCAAAGTCACAGAGATCTGTCTGCCTCTGCCTCCCAAGTGCTGGGATTAAAGGCGTGTGCTGCTGCCACCACCAGGCTTAACTATTTTTAACAGTAAAACAAAGGACACATGAATACGAGCAAAAGAAAAAAATAATTACAGAACAAGTAGGCACTGGGACTGGGGCCTTAGCTCAGCGTAGAGCAAGACACACAGTGTACGGAAAGGCCTAACAGAAAGCCATGCTATGCGGCCCAGTTGCACAGCGCAGCACAGCCCGGGGCCCAGAACTTTACCTGCTTGCTGTCCTCAGTAGCTTTCTGGCTGCCTTCAGAGGGGGAATCTTTCCGTTTGGCCTGCAATAGAAGGACGGCTCAGGTTAGAAAGGCAAGGAGACATCTTCTGAAAACACACAGACCTATACGTTGCTTAGAATTTAGAAAATGCTGGAATGGTGTGCTGGCCTGGGCTTGTCATCCCATTACAAAGGAGGCTGAAGCAGGAGGATCATGAGTTTGAGGCTAACCTAGGCCATATAATAAGGCCTCGTCTCAAAAAACAAAAACAATAATCAACAACTCCACAAAACAAAACACTGTGGAAGTGTTTCCACAGCTCCTGTCCACTGGTACCCAAAGTCCTTCCCACACTTGGATCATTCAAGACTGACAGTCCTTGGCACATGTACCAAGAGCCAAGGAGTTATTCAGTAAAAAGGCCTGGGCATGGGCAGGTCTCTTGCTTGACCCAAATAGCATGGAGGCTGACTCTGTACAGGAGTACGGGTGTTGCCCAAGGGAGGCTGTGGTTGTCTGAATAGGTTTGCCTCCCATAGATTCATGTTTGAATGCTTGGCCATAGGGAGTGACACTATTAGGAGGTGTGGCCTTGTTGGATGAAGTGTGTCACTGTGAAGGAGGGCTTTGAGGTCTCCTATGCTCAGGCTCCACACAGTGTGTGTGGACAGCTTTTGGGTGCCACTTGGCAGGAATCTGACATTGGGCCAGGACAAGGAAGTAAGCTCAGGCAGGAATTTGATTTTAGGCTAGAACAAAGAAGTAGGCTTCAGGCAAGAATATGACTTTGGGCTAGGACAGGGAAGAAGGCTCAGATATCTTGGTCATCCTGATAAGCCCTTAGAAACAGTGATCAAGGGACTTTTATTGCCTTGCTTGTTCCTTGACTATTTGTGTTTATTGTACTGCTTGACCTTATTACTTGCATATAATTAAAATGATATAAAAGCAGATTGGGAAAAAATAAACCTGCCTCAGCCTCAGAACTGGCTGGGGTCATGCTACAATGTTGTCTAATTGTCTTTTCTTTTAGTCCTCGCTCCTGTGCTGGAGAATCTGTTGACTGACTGAGCTGGCTTGGTCAAGTGTGGAATCTAATATCCTCCTGGCTGCCAGCAGATTAAGATGTAGAACTCCTGGCTCCTCCAGCCCATGCCTGCCTGCACACTGCCATGCTTCATGCAAGATAATAATGGACTGAACCTCTGAACCTGTTAGTCAGCCCCAATTAAATGTTGTCCTTTGTAAGAGTTGCCTTGGTCATGGTGTCTGTTCATAGCAATGAAACCCTAACTTAGACAGTGACTCAGCTGTGCCTTCTTGAAGGACAGTACCTCCCAACATTTAAGATGGCCCTGTGAGGGTTTTGTGACAATTCTGAGAAGTGGCAAGTTCTAGGTTTACAGAGTACCCGTAGGGTTCCAAGCCCAAAGCAGTTAGGAATGTAGAGATGGTGCTCCACAGGTTATCCTCCACCACTCAATCAGAGAGAGGGACCCTCGGGACACCTCACTGACACCAGTGGCAGAGAGCATCACAGACTGGGGCCTCCCGAGCTCAGAGCAGCAGAGGACACCTGCTGCACCTAGGACATATACGGAGCCTGCCCTATCAGCCACAGAGAACCATCCTCTAGACCACAAAGAGACACCTCCAGGAGCCTCAGGGGCCTGTCAATAGACTCAGGGTCCACTCAACACAAGTGGCCTCAGGAAGGAAGTGCAGCGACACCTGTGAATGCATGAGCTAAGCAGAGTGGTTCTGTTCAACAAATTCAGGAATATTTCTTTTTTTTTTCCTCTTTTTTTATAGTTTGGTTTTTCTTTTTTCAAGACAGGGTTTCTGGAACTCACTCTGTAAACCAGGTTGGCCTCAAACTCAGAGATCTTCTACTTCTGCTTCCTGAGTGCTGGGCATAAACCATCACTGCTCAGCAACTTCAGGACTATGTCAATGTCACTCAAACAGTTTAGAACCAAACGCTATTTTTAATCCACTTTTGAACATCTTGTCCCCGTGTATTGGGACTGCTCCTCAGGGACCTACTCTAGTGTCTGACTCTGGCACGAACAGGAAGTGACTTCTAAGTCACAGAACTATCCATTCTCACTCATCACACCCATGAGACACAGGATGCCCTCACCCGAAGCATGGGAGGCTGCATTAGATACCATTTGTTGAGGACCCCTAACTGCCTAGGACTGACAGACCAAGGGACCTGCAAAGACGAGGGAGGCAAGGCACTGGACACCTGCTAAAGCCAAATCCCACAAGCCAGCACAGAAGGGGCAAGTCCTGCAGGTCCAGGCAAGAATATGGCCAGGAATTTTCTAGACTCTTCGAGAAGGAATCACAACTCCACAAGTAGACTGCTTTCAACCACACCACCTGAACATCACCCCATGCCTGTCCCCTCAGTGACTGAGCTGAGCAGTGTCCACTTACACTTCCAGGCTGGCTGCTGTAAGCTGAGGTGCTGTTGGAACTGAGATCACGGCAGCTCCACTCATTCACCACACCCAGGCTCTCTGCCAAGAAAAAAAAAGTAGCTGGCACTGAGGGGGACAGGTGGGGAGTACAGGTGGATGTTGTAACCATTTCCCCTTTTCTGGATGGCAGGCCAACCTACACGGAGCCATGTAATTTTAAAAAAAATTCTTTTTAGGGGCTGGAGAGGTAGCTCAATGGTTAGGAGCACTTGCTGCTCTTGCAAAGGACCTGGGTTCCCAGAACTCACATAATAGCTTATAATTATTTGTAACTCCAGTTCCAGGGAATGCAACACCTTTTGGCTTCAGCAGGCACCTGGCATGCATGTCGTACACATAAACAAATGCAAACAAAACACTCATATGCATAAAAGCAAGTAAATCTGTTTTAAGATGTGAGTTCTGCGTGGGTGTGTGCACGTGCGCACAGGTGCTCCCGGGGTCCTTGAGAGTGCAATGGATTCCCTGGTGGTTGTAGGCCTCCTGATGTGGGTGCTGGGAACTCGGCTCTCAACTGCAAGAGCAATACATGCTCTTAACCACTGAGCATCTCTCTAGCCCCAAAGAGTGCTCTTTGGATTCAGTCATTTTTAACATGAACAACAACGTGTCAAGTGTGAAGAGGAACAGCTGCCATCCCAATGGGAACAGAAGATGAAGTATGAGCTGCAACTACTTCATAACCCCAGAACCCAGACTCTAGAGCTGGGGCAGCAGCTCTGGAGAATCAATCATGAGCCTATGTGACAATTAGTGACCATTAAGGTCTGAGGCCAGCTAGCCAAGCCCAATTAAGGATCTTGGCACCTCCTGCTACAGGGATAAACAGTGACTCCACAAAGCCACTGACACTCAGTCCTACCAGGACAGCAGCTCAGGGCCAAGTGTAGGTGAGCAGGTGAATGACAACAGGTCCTACCCCCAGGAGGCAAGCGGGGTCCAGGAGGCCTTGGGGCAGGGGTCCTTTTTAAGTTTTGCAGGTCTGGTCTGTCCTAGGTGCAAAGGGCAAGGCAGGTGCAGCCTTGTGGCACGAACCCTCTCCTCTCCCTGCCCCCACCCCAGCCATCTCAACGGGGATTACATACATTATTCCCAGACAAGCCTAGTCCCAGGTCATAGTGTTGAGCCACCATTCTTGCCTCATCCTCAAAGATGGCTCTGCATGAGCCAAAACTCAGTGAGACTCTGTGGAGCTGCTGACCAAGATACTTGGCCACAGCGTGGCAGAGGTGACCCCGGGGCTGAAGATTGTCTACTTACTCTCAATGTGTGCAAAGGCACAGAAAGGGCCCCGAGGGCAGTAGCCAGTTTGACGCATATCATTGCATTTTGTAGATTTGTAGATCTAGGAAATCAGACAAAACATGAAGGCTTAGTGATCTGTTTTCGGTGAGGAGCATAGCTGGCTGCTCAGAGCACAGAAGCAGACAGACTATGTGGGCACTCCCAGCTAGAGAACAAATAAGCAGTGTCTCCAAAGGTTCATGGAAGGCCTGGTTCTCAGCACCAGAAGGAGGTGGAATATTGGCCAGGCAGGGCCTGTGACTATGAGATATGCTTGTGATCGTGGATGGGAACCTCCAAATCTCTGAGCTACACAAACCTTTTCTTTCTAGTGATAGAAAGATGGCCACCATACTGTTTGCTCCTAGATGCCCTTGGTCCTGAAAACCCTCCTCTCTGCAAAATGTATTGGTCAGAGCCAAGCCTGTCTGTCAGGCCCCCAGCAAAGTCTACTTGACACTCTGGAAAAGGTGTCTGTCTGGTATATAGCAGAAGCTCAAGCAATGCCTATTCAAATGAATACGAGCACCTCTCTTATGACCAGACTGCCCACTACTTCACTTCACTTTCCAGGTACCATACTCACTATGGGGACCTGGGAAAGAACAGAGAAGACTTTGGCACCAGGAACTGCACCCCAGGGCCAACATTCCCCAGATACCAAAACACCACCACCCACTGAAGAGGCTCAGGGAGAGCGTGACAACAGCCCCCGGCACTAGCACACACATGCCTACAAACAACCCATGTCCTTCAGGTCCCCCAGCCCAGCCCCACTGCCTGCAGACTTACGATGCCCAAGGACAGTTTGTTTGCTTATTCGTTCTTTCTGCTAATTAATTTATGTGTTCACTTTACATCCCGGATCGTAGCTCCCGTCAGACATCTCCCCTGCTTATGCATTTTAATTCAAATCTGAATGCATCTTCTTGGTGACTGAACAGCCAAGGTGAACTCCTGAGGACAGGGCCAAACACGTATCTAGACTATTCCACAGGACAGACAGTTCTTCCTAACCATGTGGTGACCTTTGAACCCCTGGAACATCCTCACTAGTGAGAGTCTGTTGCTCAGGGATAGTCAGTTTATCTCACATGGCACTCAGGTGGAGCTGTGGGCTACGCTCGATCAGTTGGACCTCAGCAGGTACTGGAAACAGGGCAGCCAGTGCCGGGGAGTAGGGGGACCCTCTTGTAACGACTGTCCCTTCCTGATTACTCTCCCTGTCTGGGAGAGGGAGGTGCTGCTCTCACTCCATGGGGTCCTTTCTGCCTCCCTGCCCCCGCCCCATGTCCCTGACCCCTCCTAGACTGATTTAATTCATTCACAGCATGTGCCATTTCTGAGGCCCACGTGCCCTTCCGGTGAGGATCCCACACAGCCAGCCCCTCTTGAGCTGCCAGCAGTCCTGTCCGGGCCCTGACCAATGCCTACCTCAGGATGGAACTGCTGCTCCGTGCGGGAATGACAGTACTGACAGCTGTCCCCACCATCACACCTTGAGGGCTCGCCCCACTCGTCACCGTGCTTCACACTAGGACAGGGCGTAGACCTAGAACAGGAAGAGCATATCCTGTGCACTCAGAATCTGGCTCTGAACACAGACCTCAGAAGGCAAAGTGAACCCCAGTGACCATGCTCCCCCTCAGGGATGCAACAGCGAACAGAATCTGAGGCTTGATACTGTTTTCACAACTCTTAATCAGGTTTTGTGACCACATTCCCCTCTTCCTATGCTCTCTGGCGGCTTCTTCACAGTCACTCGGGTTTATAGTCAAAATTTCCACCTCTGGAACTCATTTTTTTTCTTTACCCGATTTTCCATCCTTTTTACAGGGATAGCCACTGATCCTCTTAAGGCCAGGCAGTAGTGACAGCACCATTTATTTATATTACTGCTGGTTTTCTGCTCAGGTAGCTCTTGTCTCTGAAGCTATTCAGAGAGCAGTGAAATCATAAATCCACCATCTTTGTCTATCTGAAGAACAGTGTCCCTGGGCACTCAGAGGGACATGGGATTACTACAAAGAGGAGAGGGTAGCCCTCTACAAAGAAAAGGTACAGGCTCTAAGGAATTCTGTGGGAAGGCCAACAATACAGGGGGGGTGGCCGGGACAGAGTAGATGAAGCTTTGGAAGATGGGAACCATCAGGCTGATGGGACCCCAACCGAGAGGCAGGTGAAAACCAGGAAGGTAAGGAGTTCAGCACCCCCAGAACTCTCAGTCTCCAGGACTCAGTGCCCTATCAGCCTGGAAGGTGAGCTCTATCTCACATCCCAGAAAAGCCAAAGGTACAATGACTATTGGGTGGGGCACAGTCCTTACATTTAGGGTGGGACACTGTACAAGGGTGGTGTATTATCAAGAGCCCATAAAAACACAAAAGGTGCTGGACAGGCCGGAGGAGTGTGCCCAGCTGTGTTCCCCATCACCTCACAGGGCTGCCAGTAAGAGGATCATGTTAGAACCACCGTGTCTGAGTGCAAAGCAACCTAGAGCCCAGCTTTGCCCTCACGTGCCCCATGACAGATCAACAGAGGTTCTAGCCTTCACTTTGTCCCCAACAAGCCCGGCCCCTTAAGACATCTTCCTTGCCTGTGAGTGTCAGCACTGCTGAGCAGGGAATCCTCAATGGGAGAACGTAAGAGTGGGCATCTCTATGACAACTGCATGGGAAATGCCCCCCTCCCCAGGATGGGGTGCAAGGGTCACAGGAAAGAAGTGAAGAAGCCTCATGGCCCTGAATCTGTCAAGTGAAGGAAGGCAGCAGGGGCTACAGAGCCATTGGGCCAGTGGCTACAACAGAGTAATGGTAACACCAGAGCGGACTCTGATGGAACACCTGGGAGACTACTCAGGGTCCTCCTGTCTGTGGTCCCTGAGCCCACCTGTACTGGAACCTCCTGGGGTTCCGACGGCGATCTCTGCTGTTGTGGTAGTGTGGACAGGCATAGCCCTGGCGACATAGGCGTGGTGGCTTCGGGCACTGCTCCGTCTTATAGCTGCCCAATACGAAGTTACTGTCTGGAAAACAGATGCGAGAAAACCTGGCCTTGAGCACGCACAGTAACATTAGGCACAGCAGCCCAAAGTACAGACAGGCATCCATCCACCACCACTGAGTAGGTAAGCAAATACGGTGCATCCATGAAGAAGGCCGAGAGCTGCTGTACTGTGGCTTGCCCTGAAGATACTATACACAGTAGGAGACGAGACAACAATCACCAGAAGGCAGAGAAGCCATGTTAACTGGGAGAGGATTCCTTGACAGCTGGTAGAGAGCTTGCCTAGTATGCACCAAGCTTGGGTTTAGTTCCATCGTGACATGGGCACAGTGGCACATGCCTATAATCCCAGCACTTGAGAGGTATAGACATAAGTAACAGACACTCAAGTTTATTCTTAGTTACATGGCAAATTCAAGGCTACCCTTGGTGAAATGAAACCCTGTCTCAAAAAGGAAAAATAATCAAATGTCAATCAAGCCATGGTCACATTAGTGTGTGACCATATTAAAAATCACTGACAGGCTGAGGGGGTGGCTTAGTGGCTTTAAGCACTTGCTGTGTAAGCATGAGGACTGGGGTTCAAATCCTCAGCATTCATGTAAATTCCAGATGGGCATGCAGCCTGCCCACAATCCACCGCTGCAGACTCCGTATCAATGAAGATGAGAGAGCGTGACAGAGGCTGCCGTCTGATGTCAGCCTCAGGCTCCCACACAACACATATGCACCCACACTCGCCCACACACATACATATCCACAGGCATACACATCCCCAGCCCCCACACAAAGAAACAACCATGCAAACAGCGCTTCTTTGAGAATATGCGGTCCCTGCCCACACGCCCATTCCCAGGGGTGTCTTCTCTTTCTTAAACTGTTTCTATTACCATAAAAAACAACAAACCAACCTGCTGAACCGTGGGCCTGATCTCACAGGCTTGGGTAAGGACAGGCCAGTGCAGGCCTGCCCAACGCATCAGGTGACTGGTTCTACTCTGACCTCTGTCAATAAGGCTGGGGTGCACAGGGAACACAGGGAAAAGCTCTGGATCTTCTCCTGTTTGCTGTGACTACAGAACTGCTCTAAAAATACTTCTAGGCCAGTGAGATGTCTCAGCAGGTAGAAGCAGTTACTGCACAAACCTGGCAACTCGAATTCACTCTCTGGAACTCACAATAGTGGGAGAAAACTGATTCCCAAAAGTTGTCCTCTGGCCTCTACCCAAGCACCTGCATGCCAACTCCCACTCTGATGATGATGATGATGATGATGATGATGATGATGATAAAGATGATGATGATAACAGTGATGGAGGAGGAAAAGAAATTCCTACTTTTAAAAATACTTAACATTAGCCAAGTAGTGGTGGCACATGCCTTTTAATCTCAGCACTCGAGAGGCAGAGGCAGGTTAGATCTGTGAGTTCAAAGCCAGCCTGGTTTACAGAGTGAGTTCCAGGCTAGCCAGGGCTACACAGAGAAACTCAGTCTCAAGAGGGGGAAAAATCTTAATGTTTTTTAAAAAACAGGTTACACATAATCCAGGCGAGCTTCACGCTCAATCCCCTGTGCCTGCCTCCCCGTGCTGGGGTTACAGGTGTGAGCCACCATGCCCCTGCTCAGGCCGTACTGAAGACAAGCCACGGACCTAATGCCCAGACAAGTGGTCCAGCCTTGAGTCATACACACTCAGCTCTTTTTACTCTCTGTTTTGAGAGAGGGTCCATTAACTGCCCAGACTGACCTTAAACTTTCTCTGCAGTTCAAGCTGGCCTAGAGTTTGCCGTTCTGCTCAAACCCAGCCTAAGACGTAAGATTACAGGTATGTACCGACCACATCCAGCTCGGTATCTGTGTTAACATCGTTTTAGTATGTAGCCCAGGCTGGTCTCGAGTTCATGCTCATCCTGCATCAGCCTCTCGAGTACTGGACTCACCAAGTGTGCATCATCATATCCAGCTTAAAAATGATTTGACTCTGCCAAGCACGGCGGCACACACCTTTAATCCCAGCACTCATGAGGCAGAGGCAGATGGATTGCTATGAGTTTGAGGCCAGCCTGGTCTACATGGTGAGTTCCAGGAAAGCCAGAGATATGATTCATAAGACCCTACCTCAAAACAAAACAAACCAACAACAACATAACAACAACAACAACAAAAACCCAACTTTGAGGCTGGCTGCGCTGGCTCACACCGTTAATTCCAGCACTGGAGAGGCAAGCCTATCTCTATGAGTTCAAGGACAGTTTGGGCTACATAGTGAGACCCTTTGTCAAAAAAACAAAAATCCTAAATAAACAAACACATGAGTAGATCTCTCTAAAAATTACTTCCTTCCTTTCTGTCCTGTTCAGCTAAGAGTCAAATCTACCCTCCGGAGACATGGGGTTCTCACCTCCCACCTGTGGCACTGGGTCAGATGCCCACGTGGAGAAGAACAGAGCCTGCCCACAGGGAGGCTGCTGAGTAGAACAGAAGGGTGGTAGAAACGCACAAAGCCAGGCACGAGGCTCAGGCCACTCTGTCCTCTGTTGATCATCACACCCTGCCCGACTTTGGGACAGGCCACTGCAAGACTGCCCTGGGACAGAGGGACTGGGAAGGGGCCTTCCCTTCTTTCCCAACACCTACAGTGTTACAATAGGCCGCAACTTGTCAGCACCAAGCCACGCAGGGCAATGAGGAGAGTATAGAGTGAGTCCAGCCCAGTGGTGCCAGACAGCACAGTGGGGAAACACAGTAGGACATGCTGTTAACGTATCCAGCCACTGACAATCCAAAGCTGGACTATCTGCAATTTGAAGCACTGTTTATAAACTAGAAAGCCCAGAAGTTGAGCAGTAGTGGCAGACATCTATGATCCCAGCACTCGGGAGGCAGAGGCAGGCATCTGAGTTTAAGGCCAGCCTGGTCTACAGAGTGAGTTCCAGGGTGGTCAGGGCTACACAGAGAAACCCTGTTTCGGAAAAACTAAACAATAACAACAACAGCACTTTCACAGATCATGTGGTACACAAGGTAAAGGGATGGGTGCACATAACTAACTACCCTTGAATATGGAATTTCCTTTCAGGGTGAAGAGAATGTTCTAGAATTAGGTAGCTCTAGCGGTTCACACTGTGATTGTACTAAATGTAACACAACTGCTCACTTTAAAATGGTGAATTGCTGTGTGTGCGCACACATCCTTGAGTGCACATGTGGGGGCTAAAGATTGACATTAAATTTCTTCCTTTAGGGCTGGAGAGATGGCTCAGTGGTTAAGAGTACTGACTGCTCTTCCAGAGTTCAATTCCTGGGTTCAATTCCCAGCAGCCATATGGTGGTTCACAACCATCTGTAATGGGATCATGGGGGTCAGATGCCCTCTTCTGGTGTATCTGTCTATAGTGTACTCATATAAATAAAAATTAAAAAAAAAAAAAGTCTCTCTTCCTTTAACATTTCTACCTTACTTTTTTTTTACAGCTATTATTTTACGTGTAGGAGTTTTTGGTTGCATGTATGTCTTTAGACCATGTGTATGCTGGACTGTTGTGAGCTGCCCAGGAAGTGCTGGGAATCACACTCTGGTCCTCTTAAGAGCTGCTAATGCTCTCAACTGCTGAGGCATCTCTCCAGCCCCTCGCATCTTACTTTTTGGAACCCAGAGTTTACCACTTGGCTGAACTGGCTAGACGGCAAACCTTCAGGATCCTCCTGCCTCCAGCTCCCTAGCGCCTGGGTTACAGGCCTGCGCTGCAACACCGGGGTTTTCTCAGTAATCCAGGGTCCCAGACTCAGATCCCCATGCGATACAGCAAGCCCTGTACTCACTGAGCCACCTCCCCAGTCCCTAAAATGGTGACTCTTATGTATATTTTACCACAAAACAAGACTCTTACTCTTCACAACTGTCATTCTTGGAACCTGCAGAGGATGTGGGTTTTGCAGCTCCAAGGGACAAGGACAGACAAACATCTGATTTAAGCTCCAGACACACTGAAACCCAGGCTTAGGTAGGGGTCCAACTTTAATGGGGTAGGTGGCAGCAGACACCAGACAGCAATGTGCAGCCCCACGCCAACCAACACTACCCACCACATCAGGTGGCAGGATGGGTCAGCACAGTCTAGGGCCAGACGGTTAGGTTCAAATCCCACTTGGCCACCTGCTTCCTAAACGGCTCATGGTTAGCAGTGGACTGAGGAACCTTGACTCTTCCATCTGTCCTCTTGTCTAGAGCTCATGAATGGAGCAGGTACCAAGTGAAAGGCCATGGCTTCCCTGCAGGTACTGCAGCAACCCCGGGCTTACCCTGCCATCGAGGATCCTCACCAAGGATCTTCTCGATCATGGCCTGGCTGGCCACGACTCCAGGCTGTAGATCAGGCACGCCGTCGCCTCCACTGAGCTGGCCGTTCTGCAGGGCTTCCTGCGCCTGAAGCTCCCTGCAACCAACAGCACAGCACAGCAGTTATAGCCTGAGGTTCCCGGAGGTGGGGCAAGCCAGCAGCATCCATGGCTCCAGAGCCACTTGGGTGTCACATCACAAACACTACCTGAGGGCTTAGAGCCACACCACAGCGGCATCAGGCCCAGCAGCCTTGTCTTCAGACACCAGTTCTGTCACAAACTGCAATTTTAGAGCTGGTTCATTCAGAAAGGATCTGCCCCAACTCTCCACCCCTTCTATTTTAGACAGGCTCCTCCTGGCTGTCTTAGAACTTTCTATGTAGACCAGGCTGTGCTGAAACTTAAGAGACCTGCCTGCTTCTGCCTCCCAAGTACTGGGACTAAAGGTGTACACAAGCACACCTGGCTTTCTTTCTTTCTTTCTTTCTTTTGGAGAAGAGGGGCTCTCTCGATTGTAGCTCAGAATGTTCTAATGTTTACTAAGTCACATCTATCACAGACCAGCCTTGAACTCATGGCAGCTGAGCCCGACTCAGCCTCCCAAGTGTTAGGCTATTATAGGTATGAGTTTGGGAAGGAGTTTTCCACAGCAGCGGGGTACACTTGGTGTTCCTTTGTTTAGACCAGTAGTTTTCAGCCTGTGGGTCAAGGCCCCTTCAGCAAACCTCTGTCTCCAAAAAATATTTCCATTACAACTTATAATAGTAGCAACTTTACAGTTATGAAGTAGCAATGAAAATATGTGATGAATAGGGTCACCACAACACGAGGTACTGTATTAAAGAGTGCCATTGTCAGGAAGGTTGAGAACCACTAGACAGAATTTGTGGCTCACAATACACAAGGAAGAACTGAGAACATGGGGAGGCCGGGACAGAGCTCAGTTGGTAGTGTGGCCACACAGGAGATCTTGTCCCCAAAACAATAACTCAATAAAACGGGCTCAGAAAGAGATGCTTTGAAACAATAACGCCAGAAGTAGCAGTGGCCGAGCTAGTCCCTGGGTAAGTACTAACTCACCTGATGTCACACACAGGCGGCCGAAGGTCCAGGGGCCCGTGTGCGAAGGCACAGTGCAGCCCGTTCTTCACACAGTGGCCCCGTGCATCTGTCTCATGAATACACGTGCCTGTCTTGTAGTAGCGCAGGTGGTACTTGCGCTCCGTGTCCCCAGTTGTTCGATGCAGGTAAGGGCATCTGGGAAGCAGAGGGATGAACACACTGACTAGTTCTTGTGGACTTAGCTGACCTGGTGCTCCACCTGTCTTCCAGGCACTTGTGGAGTGGCTGCTTCTACATTCCTGTACACCAAGGTCTGCTCTGATCAGAAATGACACTATTCAACAAGTACCTGTCCCAAACTCTACAACCCTTCCCAAGGCGCTCAGACCAAATCTGATATACACAGCAAAAAAGCACCGATACCCACCAAAGCCATTCTCCTTAGCAACTCTCTGCCTTCACCTCAGAATAATCTGCTTGCTAAAATGGTATGCTCTGAGGTGTGCTACCTTTCCATATTTTACACCATGCACTGCTTCTGGTGCTGGTCAGTTTTTTGTCAACCTGACACAAGCCAGGGTAATCAGGAACCAGGGAACTTCAATTAAGAAAATGCCTTCGTGGGCTGGAAAGATGGCTCAGGGGTTAAGAGCACTGACTGCTCTTCCAGAGGTCCTGAGTTCAATTCCCAGCAACCACATGGTGGCTCACAACCATCTGTAATGGGAGCCGATGCCCTCTTCTGGTGTGTCTGGAAACAGCTACAGTGTACTCACATATATAAAATACATCTTAAAAAAAAAAAAAAAAAAGGAAATGCCTCCTTCGGACTGACCGGTAGACAAGCCTGTGAGGCTTTTTTTTTTTTTTTTTTTTTTGGACTGACAATTGATATGGGAGGGTCTAGCCCACTGTGGGAGGCACCAAACCTGGGCATGTCCGGATTGTGTAAGAAAGCAAACTAAGCCAGATGATGGTGGTGTATGTTTTTAATACCAGTACTATGGAGGCTGAGGCAGGCAGATCTCTGAGTTCGAGGCCAGTCTGGTCTACAGAGTATGTTCCAGGACAGCCAGGACTACACAGAGAAACCATGTATCAAACAACAAACAGAAAAAAAAAAAAAAAAAGAAAAAAAAGAAAGCAAACTGAGCAAGCCACAGAGAGCAAGATTATAAGCCCAGTTTTTCTGGGGTGTCAGCTTCAGTTTCTGCTCAAGTTCCCTCAGTGATGGACTGTGATGTAAATGAGCCAAATAAATCCTTTCTCCCCCAAACTGCTTTGGGTCAGAATGTTTTATCACAGAAAGATAAAAGCAAACTAAGACATTATCCTTATTATCATTAATTACTATGCCAAAATCCATGACATCAGATAAAGACAGAGACTTTTGACTTGTGAGAAATTTACAGGTTCTCTCTGTAGACCAGGCTGGCTTCCAAATCACAGAGATCTGCTTGCCTCTGCCTCTCAAGGGCTGGGATTAAAGGAATGCACCACCACCACCCGACTTCTTTCCTGATTTTTATTTTATTTAATCTTACCGTATTGTTGAGGTAACTTTAAGTCAATGGTTTTTGGTTTTTTTCCTGGAAGTACTGAGAATTGAGCCAGGGCTGCATTCATACTAGGCAAGTACTCTTAGCACTCAACTACAGTCCCTGCCCTCCTTTACTGACTTTAAAACAAAAGTATCACCAAGAAAAGAGAGACTTAATCTGATTATAAATAAGCATTAAAGGGCCAGCACACAGAGTCTGGAATGACGGAGCGATATCTCACTGTCTCTAAGAGCTACACTACATAAGAAGCAAGCAACTGCCAAAGCTGTGCCCATCTCTTCTCTCAAACTGGTGGGTAAAATTTCCTGCCTACTTTGTATTTTGAGACAGATTGTATGTATCCCAGGCTGGCCTTGAACTCCTAATTCTATCTCTACCCCTCAAGTGCCAGAATTACAGATATACAACACTATGTGCCACTAGGCCTGGCCTTTGCCTATTTTTTTCCATTAAAAATTTTAAGTTTTTACTTTCTAAAAAATATTTTATTACATTGTTTATTTTATGTATGTGTCCAACAACCACAAGAGACTGTTATTTCCAGGACTTAATTCACAATGTTCTTTGGTGTCAAGAACCTTTATCTAAGCCACTTCATGTGTTCTGAATTTAAAAAAATTTTTTAGACAGGATTTCACTACATAGATCTGGCTGGCTTAGAACCCTCTATGTAGATGAGGCTGGCTTTGAACCCAAGAGATCTCCTGCCTCTGTCTCCAGGGTACTGGGATTAAAGGTGTGGGCCACCACTTTTAACCCTGAATAAAATTCTCAAATGTGCATTCTTGCCATGCACACAGGCCATGTCCTCTTTCTGACAAGTTATTATCAGAGATAGTAGGGGTGGCCTCTGAGTCCACATCCCGATGCTTTCCAGGAAAGAGGAAAGGAGTCTTAGTAGATTACCAGGGCCACACACCTGGTCAAGAACAGCCAAGGCTGGCCTGGGGCAAAAAGGAAGAGATAAGACTATGTCATGTCACAATCACACAACAGGCCCAAGACCATATGCTCCCAGTAGAGTCAACCTAGAGAAACAGGAGAATGGAACAAAGAGACCTCATACTCTGTGTGTGTGTGTGTGTGTGTGTGTGTGTGTGTGTGTGTGTGTGTGTGTCTGTATGAGACAGATGACAATAATACTACAAACAAGCCCTCAAACATAATGAATGACCTCGCCTCCACTCCAGCCCCCATCTACCTGTGTAGTACCCAGGGATGTCCCATCTCAGCCCACATCTACTGTGCAGTACCCAGGGATGTCTCCATCCCAGCATTCCGTCAGAGACGGGGGAAACACAAAAACATCACTCCGAAGGGATAGGGCTCTAGAGAGGTCCCCACACTGCAGAGACAACTTAACCACCCTTATCCATCCTCCCAATTTTAGACTGAAATTTATGTGCATCCCATAAGGTTTCTCTGACTTGTGCTGAGGGGCACCTTGATTCTCAGCTCCAGGACCATTGCCATGGCAACCAGAGCACCATCTGAGAGTTTTCCCTAAGACAGTCGCACTCTTTTCTGCTTGGCCAGACAGCCGCTGCGCACTACTCCGTAACCTCCAAGCTGCGCTTGGACCAAATGTAAAGGGGCTGCCTTGATGGTGGGCGTGACTTAGTCCCTGCACTTGGGAGGCAGAGACTGCAAGTTCCAGGCCAACCTGATTTTTAATTCGATGCAATTAATTTAGTTCAAAAGCTTACTGTGGCTGGTTTTGGCATGTAGAGGACATCTCCCAAAAGAGATCTTTAGGGATTACTGCACGTAAAAACACAGGGACATTCGACAAGCAAAATGGTCCTTCCAGGGACATCCAAGAGACTTCAGCTTAAAAGATGCAATTTACTAACAACTATGCATATTTTAAGTTGATGCCCCTGTCCTCCAAGCTGACATCTTTCAGGAGCTTCCTCCTGTCACCTCCTCTGCCCCCTGCTCCACTCTAAGGCAAGAGAGCTCTTGCTGAGCTCAGTGGGCAGAACCTGTAGCCTTGGAAGCACTTTTTACATGAGTCCCTTGCAAATCCCAGCTCAGTGCTCTGTTATAATTCCATTAACCTGAGTGTCCTGGAGCCACCAAAGAGCATGCTTCCTCCAAAGCCACCAGCAGCACAACTCATACACATGCTAACACTCATGCCATGAGGGCTCCTCACGCTTCCATTCATGGAAAGTTTGGCAGGACACACTCCACTTACAGGGAATCTAGCTTTCACATAAGCCTTAGGCCTCACAAGTTTTTGTTATTTATTTTTTTGAGACAGAGTCTCACTATATAGGCTGGCTACCCTGGACTTTGCTTTGTAAATCAAGCTGGCCTTGAACTCACAGAGATTTGCCTTCCTCTGGCCCCTGGGTGCTGGGGTTAAAAATATGCACCATCACGACTGGTCTCCCACAAGTCTGTAAATGAAACACTGCGTAAGAACCGTATGACGCACACCACAGCCATTGAGACAAGACTCGCTGCTCTAAGCCTTAGAAAGGAAAACCAAGCTGGGTGGTGGTGGTCCACTTCTTTAATCCTAGCACTCGGGAGGCAGAGGCCAGCAGATCTATGAATTTGAGGCTAGTCTAGTCTACAACTTGAATTCTAGGACAGGCAGGACTACAAAGAAAAACCCTGTCTTGAAAAAACAAAACAAAACAAGAACAACAAAAAACAGAAAGAGAGAGAGAGAGAGAGAGAAAGAAAATCAAGGGGCTGTAGAGGTGGCTCAGTGGTTAAGAGCACCAGCTGCTCTACCAAAGGATCTGGGTTCAACCCCCAATATCTACATGGCAGCTCACAAGTGTTTATAATTACATCCAATACCCTTATATTGATATACACATAGGCAAAACACCAATTCACATATAATAAATACAAATAGGTATTAGAATTGGATATTTTCTTTACTTAACATTTTAAATGTATCCCCTTTCCAGGTCTCTCCAGAAGCCCCCTATCTCATTCTCATACACACACACACACACACACACACACACACCCCAGAAATTTAGGAGAAGAGGCGGGGGAGGAGGAGGAAGAGGAAGAGGAAGAAGAGGAGGAAGAGGAGGAGGAGGAGAAGAAGAAATGGAAACCCAACAAGTTGCCAACAGGTGGAGGTTTGAATAAGAACAGTGCCCATAGACTCATATATCTGAATGCTTGGTCATCAGGGAGTGGTACTACTTAAGAGGGATTAGGAGGTGTGGCCTTGTTAGAGGAAGTGTGTCACTGGGGGTGGGCTTTGAGGTCTCAAGTCTAAGCCAAGGCTAGTATTTCTTCCTGCTGCCTTTGGATCTGGATGTAGAACACTCAGCTCCTTCCCAGCACCATGTCTGCCTGTGCGCAGCCATGCTTCCTGCTATGGTAACAGACTAAAACCTCTTGTAAGAGTGCTGTGGTCAAGCCGGGCAGTGGTGGCGCACGCCTTTAATCCCAGCACTTGGGAGGCAGAGGCAGGCGGATTTCTGAGTTCAAGGCCAGCCTGGTCTACAGAGTGAGTTCCAGGACACAGCACGAGAACACTGACCAAGACAGTTTCTTCAGGAGCCACAAGGAAAAGACATCCCCTCAGTTCCAGAAGCCCATCTAGACAACATCTCTGTTCCCAGATGCCTCAAATGTCCTTAGGAGATAGAAAGGGGAAAGCTGCCCCATGAACCAAGTAAGGAAATGAGGCCTGCTGCTCAGAAAAGACAAAGCAAGCAGGGTATGGAAGCTCATTTATAATTCTAGCAGCACAGTGGCTAAGGCAGGAGGACTGCCAAAAGGTCAAGCCCACTTTGTGTTGCAGAGTGAAAACCTGTCTGAACAACAACAAACTCAGCAAAGTTGCATCAAATTCCTGAGTCCAACTTTTAGTGTAAACAAGACAAATGGAAGCTTTTAGCCAGCTACACCACCAGGGACAGTGCCTAAGTCAGACAATAGCCAGCGGGCATAGAGTGGGGGCCACTTGAATCTTTCCTACCCAAACAACC
Source organism: Uromys caudimaculatus (assembly GCA_028551405.1). NCBI lineage: Eukaryota > Metazoa > Chordata > Mammalia > Rodentia > Muridae > Uromys > Uromys caudimaculatus. Next base: position 84,748,832 of record CM052710.1, read on the forward strand.
ATGAAGACATACTCCTGGCTCCCTAGAAGAGACTTTGCCTGCTATAGTTCAGGAAGACTTACTCAAAACACCTAACCTTACCAAGTAATGTGCACCTAATCCCACAGAGGTACCACTCCTGGCCTCCTGTAAGAATGGAGCTTCTGTCCTGTGTACCAGTCCCATTCTCCTCCTGAGAAACTACCTCAAAAGAGAGGTACTGGCTGTGGTGGCACATGACTTTAAGCATGTGAGAAGATCTCTGTGAGTTTGAAGTCAGCCAAAGTCACATAGGAAGACCCTGTTCTCAAGAAAACACAGAGACAGACAGAGACACAGACAGACTTTGCTTGCAGCCCCAGGAGCACCTGTGTTGGATGTGCACGGATATGAATGTACCACCTGCCCCAGATGCTACTGAATGGGCTTGGGAGACAGATCCACGGCTAGCTAATTAGCGGCCAACCTAAGCAGGCCATATGGACGGAGCCTGAAGGCAAATTCCCATGGGGGTAAGGCCCACCACACATGACCCAGAGCTATCATCCAAAGTCAATCCTGGAAAAAGTTCATGCCCACCAGAACAAAGGGCAGGTCGTCAGCCAGGATGGGATGAAGCAGGAAGTACCCTTTGGGGCCAAACCCTGCAGTGAAGTAGTTTGTAGGGCTCCAATAGTTAGAAGGGACAGGCTAAATGGGAGTCATGGGAAGGGGCAGCAAGGGGTGACCACTGTGGTAGTTTGAATGTAAGTGGCCCCCAGAGGCCCACGGGGAGTGGCATTATTAGGTGCTATGACTTTGCTGGAGGAAGTGTGTCACTGTGGGGGCGGGCTTTGAGGTCTCTATGCTCAAGCTAAGAACACAGTCTCCTTCGCGACCTACAGCAAGATGTAGAGCTCTCGGCTCCTTCTCCAGCACCATGTCTGCCTGCACCCCACCATGCTTCCTGCCATGACAGTAATGAACTATAAACCTCTGAACTGTAAGCCAGCCCCAATGAAATGTTTCCTTTAGAAGAGTTGTCCTGATCACGGTGTCTTCACAGCGATGAAGCCCTAACTAAGCAGCCACCAAGAGTGTAGGAGGAATCTCAACCATGAGACTATAGGACAGCAAGCTTTCCCAAAGAGGGTTTGTCCGCAGGGGAGAGGTGGAGGACTCTAGGGGAGATGAAAGAGGGGAGCAGGAGGTGCTCACTGAGGTCAGGGAAGGTAGGAAAGCCGGAAGGAAAGGGTGAAAGGATAGAAGAGGGCCACAGAGATGAGCTCCAGTGCTGCCCTCCTGGAAAAGGCCTGGAGTCCCAGGACGGGCTGACAGGACATCAAGAATAACGGAGTGCCATTCACTGGTTAAAGGGGCTTTACTCTGAGAACTGGTGATGTTTTAAAATAATGGTGGGGCTAGGCATGTGGCTTAGAGGTTAACCCTACCTTTTCTGAGGACCTGCATTCTACTTCAATACTACAATAAATGTTTATTAATTGCTTGGTAGTATGCAAACAAATAAATAAGTTCAAGACCCTGAAATAAAGGGAAAGCCCCACCATCATTGCTCCGGAAGGCTCTATCTAATTTATAATTTCTATGGCAACCATGTATGATCCAGAAGATACAATTCAATAAAACTCTAGCCATTCCACACATACAGCGATGGGGAAGTCCTCAGAAATTACTAAGCAGAGATTCCCAGTGGAGACAGCCTGTCGAATGCTTCCTGAGGGGCAAATGATTCCATGTGCTCTAGATAAGCCACAAACAAAAACCTTTCCTAAGAATCATTTGACACTTAAACGTCAAATACACAGACCACAAACTGAACGGTGAGCATCCGCACAGTGAGCATCCGCACGGTGAGCATCCGCACGGTGAACATCCGCACGGTGAGCATCCGCACATTGAGCATCCGCACATTGAGCATCCGCACGGTTCACCCAGGTCTCCTAACAATAAACTGCAGGCTCCTAAGCCTGAACGTCAATTAACATGTCTAACAACTATATGTGGTTAATTACCATCGTACACAGCTAAAGAGGATCAGCTGTAGGCTGGTGTTCATTCAGTGCAACACAATTCATTCCAGTAAGAACGGGCACACTGTGGATGCCCAGCTGTGACATGCGCCAATACCAGTATGACCGAGTTTCAGAACCGCAAACTGTCTGAGATATGATTGATTTTTTTTTTCTTTTTAGATTCATTTTATTGTATGTGTTTGAGTGTTGTGCCTGCATGTTTATCTGTATGTCTGTGTGCCTGGCACCTGCAGACTTCAGTAGAGTGTTAGGATCCCCTGGACCTGGAGTCATTAGGTGGGTTGTGAGCTACCATGTGGGTGCTGGGAACTGAGCCCAGGTCGTCTGGATATGCTCTTAACCACTGAGCCAACTCTTTAGCCCAAGACATGTTTTCTTTTTATAAATTAAAATTATCTCTGGGGAATACCAGGAGATATCCGCAGGCCATACTCTAGGATGAGGTCAGGCAAGGCTGGTACCATTCACCTTATATATTCCTGCTCCAAGCTCAGGTAGCAGCAGTCCCAAGGCAACCAAAAGAACATGGAAAATTAGGAACTGAGCCTGGGTCTCAGCCAGTCACCTGTCTTCTAAGGACATGTCCAAAGGAACCAGTTCAAGAAAATTTAAGTTGGGACTGGAGAAATGGCTCAGAGGTTAAGAGCACTGACTGTTCTTCCAGAGATCCTGAGTTCAATTCCCAGCAACCACATGGTGGCTAACCACCATCTGTAATGGGATCTGATGCCCTCTTCTGGTGTGTTTGAAGAGAGCAACAGTGTACTCATATACATAAAGATTTAAGTAGCACAGCTTTGATAGATTAAATACCACAGGTGGGTGCATGCCTTCAATCTAGCACTTAGGAGACAGAGGCAGATGGATCTCTGCGCATTCAAAGCTAGCCTGGTCTACATACTGAGTTCTTGGACTACATAAAGACTATGTCTAAAAATAAATATATTGTATATATTTAGAGTGTATGTGTGTGCAAGCATGCATATGTGCCACAGTGTATGTACAGAGGTCAAAGGGTAAGTTTCTTCTTCCATAATGTATGAATTTTCTTCTTCCATTCTGTGAGTCCCAGGGAGAAAGTTTAAGTCATCAAGCTTGGCTGCAAATGCGTTTGCCCAGTGAACTGTATCGCTGGTTCTACAACAATTTATCTAGTTTGGCCCTCAAGCTACGTCAACAGCAACTATACATACATTAAAAACCTTTCTGCGAGGGGCTGGAGATGGCTCAGCAGTTAGGACTACGTACTGCTCTTGCAGAGGATCCAAGCTGAGCTTCCAGAATTCACACTTTAGCTCACAACCATCTGTACCTTGAGGACTAGCAGATCCTCCAGCCTTTGTGGACTCCTGAATGCTCATGTGCACATGCACACACACAAAATTAAAAATACAATCTCGAAAAAAGATCAGTGAGCCTGGCAGTGATGGTGCTTGCCTTTAATCCCGGCACTCAGGAGGCAGAGGCAGGAGGATCTCTGTGAGTTTGAGGCCTGCCTAGCCTACAACCTGAGTTCTAGGACAGCCAGGGTTATACAAAGAAACCGTATCTCAAAAACAAAGCAAAGCAAAACAAACGAAGCCCAGTGTGGTAGTGAATAATACCTTTGGGCAGACAATCTCTGAGAGTTCGAGGCTAGCCTGGTCTACATAGCAAGTTCTAGGCTACTCAGAGTAACACAGTCAGATACCGAGGGAGCTAAGGATATACATCAGTTGAAGAGGATTGGCTCTTGGGCTCTCTTCCTAATAACATATATATGAAACATCCATACTTTCATTCTACAAAAATAAATAAATTATCAAAAAATCACCAGCAGCACAATTCTGTATGACTATTATGACAATTTCATAGGCACTAGACCCCTCCAACGTGTCAAGAGACCAAGCCTTTAAGACAGAGACTGTTGACAGACAGTGGCGGTGACACCTTTAGTTCTAGCACTTAGGAGGCAGAAGCAAGCGGTTCTGGGTTTGGGAGGACAGCCTGGTCTACAGAGTAAGTTCCAAAACAGCCAAGGCTACACAGAGAAACCCTGTCTTGGGGGACAGGGGAGGAAAAAAAAAAAAAAAAAAAAAAGAGAGAAAGACAGATAGATCAATACTTTACCTCAGGGCAGGAAGCTACCCCCACATCCCCAAACTGCTCAAAGGAAGAACTTAACACCTCCTGATGCTATGTTCCCCCTCCCTCTGAACACAGACTCACTTGGACTTTCTCTGTCTTCATTATTTCAAAACCAAGATGTTTGGAGCTGGAGAGAAAGAGATCGGTCAGTAAAATTCCTGCCTTGGAAGCAGAAAGACTTGAGTTTGATCCCCAGAACCTCGATTTAAAAACAAACAAACAAAACTGGCCACAGCGGCACACACTTGTAATCCCAGTGCTAGGGAGGAAGAGGCAGGTGGCCCATGTCACATGCTGGCAGACCAATCAGCCTGGCCAATGAGAGAAACAACATGTAAGGTTAGCCTGTGTACACAAATCGTATGTGTCCGCAGTGGCGCAATAGCAACCACACACTCTGCACCTGCACACAGAAGCACACACATGCACACAAATAAAGACATCTGCTCATAACACCATTAGGAAACTTGTAAAATATAAACCAACCCAAACAAAACCCTGACATATTAAAATCCGAAAGTGTTACATAAATGACAATGTGCAAATAAAACAACTTTGCTACCATTAAAAAAAAAAACAAAAAAACAAAAAAACAAATGAGCTGAGTGTATCTCAGTGTTAAGAGTCCTTGCCTGCATAAGGAAGATCATGGGTTCCATCCAGCCAATATTCAATACCTTATTACTAATAATAAAAAGCAAAATCACCTTACAAAGCCCGGCAGCGGTGGCGCACGCCTTTAATCCCAGAACTTGGGAGGCAGAGGCAGATGGACTTCTGAGTTCGAGGCCAGCCTAGTCTACAGAGTGAGTTCCAGGACAGCCAGGGCTACACAGAGAAACCCTGTCTCGAAAAACAAACAAAAAAATCACCTTACAAACCCTTATCAGAATAACAATTCTACTACCTTTCTTTAAAATACATAAATAAGCAGCAAGGAAACATTCCACACTTACAAGTTACACAAGACATACTTACAATTGACCGCACAAAACCGTTTTAAATCAGCTGCAAAACATGGGTCAATTTTAAAGTAGAGCATTGGATGGGATAAGGGTGGGAAGTGAATCAAAATCAGTTTGAATTACCAAAGATTTTCCCTACAACACACATACATAACCATTCAGGAAACTAGCCTACAAATAGGGAACCCCTCGAGCACATATACTCTACTGATCCCTGGAAGTCTTGAATAAAAATGAGGTTCCCCTCTACAGGTAGTGGGTGTTAAAAAGAACCAAGGAGACCAGTGTAGTGGCATACACCTTTAATCCCAGCACTTTAAGGGGCCAAGACAGGTATCGCCATGAGTTCGAGGCCAGCCTGGTCTACATACAGTGTTTCAGGACAGCCAGGGCTGCATAAAGACACCCTGTCTCAAAACAAAACCCTGAAACCTCAAAAACCTGTTGATCACAGAGTCAACACCAGTCCTGAAGGCCAGCAGCCACCCACTGGAGCCCCACTTACTCGTCACCGTCGGGACACAGGCCGGTGGCCTCATCGTACTTGGAGCAGTATACATCCGGGCTGTAGTTGAAGGTGCCATCGCGTCGTCGGAGCGGTCTGCGCCGACGCTGATTTAGGAAATGCCAATGGAAACAGGTGAACGGCCTGTGCTGGCTGCACTTATGCTGCAAAAACAGGGAGCACTGCTCTGTCCTAAACTCCTTTAGATACCTAAAAAGACAAACAGCGTTGCGGGCCGCAGCCGCCGCAGGCTGGAGGCCCCTGGGATGCGGCGGGGCAGGGTCCCAGACGCGAAGCCCCACATCCCCACACCCCTCACCGAATCCATCTGACTGCAATGGCCCGGTACCCTCCTTTTTTTCCAAAGCACCTCGGAGACCAGGTAACTCCAGACAGCCAGACAGACTCTCCGTTCCCTAACCCCAAATACCACTTCCCAGTCCCCAGATAAGGAAGGTTCGCAGACACCAGGCATAGACCTCCTCCTAGCAGCCCCTCCCTTCTCCCTGCCCAACTCTGATCCCAGGTAACTCCACAGAACTACACTCCATTCTCCGCCCCCCTTCTAGTCCCTGACCCCTGGAGCCACCTCTCAATCCTCAGTCCTGGTCTTCCGACTCGCCCTCGAATTCCTTCCCGGGTTCCAGATGGACTGCAAGCGCCACCCGCCCACACCAGGCGCAACCCCTCTTCTGCGCCGCAGAAACGACCCCCAGGCTCACAACCCAGGCGGCCACAGGACTCTAGGTGCGGCTCCGCCCCCAACCCAGAGGTCACCCCAGACCCCGAGCACCGCCTCTCAACCTCAGGCGGCGACTTCCCGAGTCCGGATGGCCGTGCGCCCACCTCCAGCCCAGGCGCGGCCCTGAGCGACAAACGCAGGCGCTGTTCCCCAGACTCCAGTCTGGCGCGCGGGGTCGCCGGAGACCAGGAGCAAGCCCAGCCCCCAAGCCAGGGGTCACCGAAGACCCTGGGTGCCGCCACTCCACCTTAGGCGGCGGCCCGCGCCCGGACGGCGTGACCCGCAAGAGCTGGCGGCGGGGGCGCGGGCGGGGCGCACCCTCAGCGGCGACACCCGGGCCCGTGGCGCGCGCGGGCCGCTGCTCTGCGCCGCAGCGCCCAGAAGGCCACGGATCGCAGCCCAGGCACTGACCTGTAGTGGGTTGGTTTCTCGGTCTGCGGGGGGGACCCGCTCAGCGCCGCCGCCGCCGCTTTCGAAACCGACGGCATTTTCAGTCAAAACAATGCAGCGCGCATGCGCCGCGCCGGCGCCCCCGGATCTCCCCCCCGCACCGAGCCCCCTGCGCCCCCCGCCGCGCCGGCCACACCCCCGGGCACGCCGCGCCGGCCACGCCCCCGTCGACCCCTCGCCCACGCGCGCTGTGCGGCGGGGGTGACCCACAGAATCCGCCGGCCCACCAAGGCAGCAAGTTACTGGCGCAAAGCGGGACACGCCCGTTGGTGTAGAGTCCCCATGAGAGCCTCTGCGTCCGGGGCTGCTGTTGGGCACAGGTTTCTTTTAGCTGGAAAAGATCTATAATTAGACTGTAGCGATGGTCGCCTCTTTTTTAAATTTGTGAATTTAAAGATGATTCCAGTGTGTATTCTGTTGAGCCACTTTTTAAAAAACACTGAGTAAGAGGCTGCCAGATAAGCCCATCAGGTAAAAGATGTACAGAGTGGTCAGGAATCAGATCTGGGATCCACAGAATGCTAAATGCACGTGGGGGGCGGGGCTCAGCAAGTGCTAGGGGTGTATTCGGGAGGGAGAACTAGGATATAACTGTGTGGCATGAGACATTTAAATGCAAAGAAAAGTGACCACAGCTCCTCGGCTAACAGCGGGAGACTCTGAGGGATAAACACTGGGCAGCAAAGCCACAAGTGTTCTGAAAGGAATGGACGGAAAGGAAAGGGATGTTCAGAGTGGATTACAGATAATCTATTCCATTTCCAGGAACACGATCTAAAATATGAGCAGAGAGATATGGTCTACGTATGTAAGCTCTATTTTAAAATACTAATAAGGTAAAATTACCACTTGCTGGTAGGATTACTGACTTCTTCATATGACATTTTGTAGACAAAGTCTTTGAGTTGTAGACAACTTTTGGGAGTTTGCTTTGGTTTGGGTGCTCGAGGCAGAGCCCAGAGCCATGTGCATGCTAGCCAAGCACTCTACCACTGAGCAGTATCCCTAGCCCACAAACCCTGAAATTAACTTTTAAAAAAAGATTTTATTTATTTTATGTATATGAGTACACTGTAGCTGTCTTCAGACACACCAGAAGAGGGCATCAGATCCCATTGCAGATGGTTGTGAGCCACCATGTGGTTGGCTGGGACTTGAACTCAGAACCTCTGGAAGAGCAGTCGGTGTTCTTGACCACTGAGCCATCTCTCCAGCCTGAAATTAACTTATTTTAAAGGACTTATTTTAATGGTTGCACAAACATGTGGACAGTGAGTTGTAGGCCAGTCCCAGTAAACAGGAACATTGTCTTCTCAAAGATCAAATAGAAGAAGAATGAGCAAGCAGGGCAGAGCAGACAGGGAAATCTGACAGAGGAATAAACGCATCTCAGACTGCTGAGGGGTGGGGAATGAAAACTAGGCCAACCCCAAACTCCAGCTTGATGCGACACACACAAGACAACTTAAGGACCCTGTCAGACAGCAGAGCTGGCTCTGGACGATGTGACGGAACAGATGGCGGTGATGGTGGAACTGAACGACCTTTTCTGTGGACATGAGCAAAGGTGTCTCACCAAAAGATGTGTTATCCCTCTGTAGATATCACCCGTGACACCCACATATGGACCAGAAGTGTCTTTTTAACTAAAGCTGATACTCAAGGGCTAGGGCTTAAAACAAAACTAACAGCTTTTCCTCTGTGTGTAATAGCTCACTTTCAACACCACTGGGACTTTTCATTTTTAAGAATTTACAAAAAGTGGCTGTTGGGGTTGGAGAGATTGTTCACAGTGGTTAAAAGTAATGGCTCCTCTTCCAGAGGACCAAGTTCAGTTCCCAGCACCTACGTGGTTGCTCATAGCCATCTGTAACTCCAGTTCCAGGGAATCTGACACCCTCTTCGTACCTACACGTGATACGCATACATACACATAAAATAAATCTAACTTCTGAAGTGTGTTAGGTTAAGTCCTTATCCCTCCAAAGGACATTTTGTTTAATCATTTCTTTCTGCCCAACAGTTTATTTACCGTCTTGTACATGCAGCTGGCTTATGTTTACAGGTCCTCTCCCTACCTGATGTTTACTGACCCCCCCCAGAGAGTTTACCAGGCTGGGAACAATAGGAAAACAATAGGAAAACCCCAAGCTACAGTCTATTTGGGAACTAGGACAAGCACTAAATAAATAAATAAATAAATAAATAAATAAATAAATAAATAAATAAATAAATAAAAGAAACACTTAAGTAACTGTTCAGCTAATAACCTATTCTCCCATTACTCTGTAAAATAAAACACCAGATGTCAGGCTCAGGTCTGGTGGCACATGCCTTTAATCCCACCACTCAGGAGGCAGAGCCTCTGCCTCTGAGTTCACAGCCAACTGGGTCTACAGAGTTCCAGGACGGCCAGGGCTATATAAAGAAAAGTTAAAAAGAAAGAAAACAACAACAAAGCAGATGTGTAGTAAGTGTGCCAACTTCTGTTCCAGAGTTCAACTGCCCACATCACTGTGGAGAAGTTACATCAGCGTGGCAACACTGAGGAACCAATGCATGGACTATGACTTTTAAAAAAAAAAAAAAACCAATTCTATGTGAGCTGGAAATAGAGCTCATTGGTAGGCTAGCACCATAGATTCCTGGGTTCAATCCCCAACACTGTAAAAAGACAGAAACAAAAAACCCACTATGTTATTGAAAAATGATGTTTTTTGAGACAGAGTCTCCCTATGTAGCCCAAGCAGACCTCAAACTTAGGATCCTCCTGCCTCAGACTCATAAGTGATGAGAGTACAGGCATGAACTACCACTTCTGCACAGTTTTTGTTTTAAGTTCTCAAGTGAGAATGAAGAGCAGAAAAGAAAAAAAAAAAAAGGGTGGCAGCAGAAGCAGGCTGGTCTACATAGCCAGTTCCAGGTCAGCCAGAGCTATATAGTGTCTCAAAACAAACAAAACTGAACCCACTTGATGAAAAGGGAGGGGAGAAAAATTGAGTTCATTAGACTTTACTAAATGTATTTTCCACGTTAGTATTTAAAATAGCTTCAACTGATGTTGCACACACCATACATAGCTCATTACACTTCTGCAGTTAGTCTGTCTCAGAAAGAATGAACTGCAGGTAACATCTCCACCAGAACTGCTCTGGAAACATGATTAGGCTGTACAAACACATCACAAATTCAACAACACACGGTGCACCCACAACCTTTTCTATGAACCTCAAAAGTTCTTTGGACGTAATCACTGGGCATTGGTGTTCGACAAAGATCAGATTTCGAGCCTCCAATTTTGTGCTGTGTTCTTGTGCCTCAGCGCCAGGAGCACCATCCAAGTCCTTTAAGCAACGAGGACACGCGCAGAACCAGTTGAGAAATCGTCAAATTCGACGACAAAACAGAAGGACGGCTGCCTACTCCCTTCCTCAGCACGCACCCTGTTACGTTCTAGCCCCGTAGAAAGCCGGAGCTTCAAGCTCCTCCGGAGGACCTTCCGGCTCCTCCACGTCCTCCTCTCCCAACACCTGTCTCAACCACTGGTCGGTGCTGCTCTCCTCTCTCCGGTAGCACCATATGATCAGAGCAACGAGGGTGAGGGTGAGCGGCAGCACTTTCCACCAAGGCCGCTGCTGCTGCTTCCCCAGGGAATGCTCCACGGTCCAGCGGACTGGGGTGGCTTTGCTGCCGGAAAATTGGATTGGGAGGTTGGGGTCTTCCTCCTCCTCTCCCCTGTCTGCAGGCTGAGCTGGAGACCGGCCATGGGGCGGCGGATGCAAGCTTCGCGAAACCCAGCCCACGAACCGCAGAGCCCGGACCGCTCTAGAAGAGAGACAGCAGTAAGCGTCCCGCGGCCACGGCCGCCTCCCGCCCTCACCCACCGCCACATCACGGCTCTCACCCCGCCGCCCTTGAGCACAGGACACTGTTCATAGCGATCTCGACTCGCACGCTGAGGCGCACCGCGCTGTCGTCACTTCTGTCGCACAAAACCGGAAGTCGAACTTCACATCAAATTTCACGACTACAAAACGTGGGTCCAGCCGCACAACGGAAGTGATGCATTTCCTCTCGCGTGCTCTTCCGCCTCGGGCCCCGCCCTGATGGCCTGGCGACTTATGGGTTTGTGTAGTTCTCAGTTCCTCCATAGAGACTTCAGTCTGCGCGGCGAATTGGAAGTGAGGCTGACTCGGTTCTCGGAAGAGTTTGGTCCGGGGCTGTTCAGTGTGATGATACCCACTATGCCCACAGACTTGAGAACCCTTGGCATCTGCTGACTTCTTTCCAGGACCATCGTCCAGGAGGGACTTGATCCCTGTTCTCCAGGAGGGCGTCTTCCGTTCTTAGCGCTCTGTCCGGGCTCTCAGCCTCCTGCTTGGCCAGTGTCTTAACTGCCGTCTCAGCTATGCCCTCAGGCCCGGAGGTGGGAAGCTCTCGCGCCTTAGAGGTCTCCCGGCCTGGCCATCCCCTTAAAAAATCTTGTAGAAATATCACCTACACCCTGACTATCCCAGGTCCCCAGGATCCATTAGCCTTCAGGGAGAATGGAAATGGCTCTGTGTAGATCATAGGCTGACCAGACCTCGGACAGCCTACCACCCTACAGGAAGGCGATTCTGAAATTATACTCCCGTAGCTTAAGTGCGCCTGATTGAAGCTCAGTGCATCTTCAGAATCAGTCAGGCAATCTTGTAATCCCAGCACTGTGGAGGCAGAAACAAGAGGATCACTGGTTCCAAGCCAGCTTGTACTACACAGCTTGAAATCAACTCAATTTAAAATACAGAAAGAAAAACAACAACAACAAAAACCCAACAGAATCAGCCCTAACGGTGTCTTCTTAGTGCCTATGCTGCATAGAAACTACAGTGAGTTATATTACACCACTAATGACTGTCACTCTGAATTTGTTTCTGATCTGTAAACCAGTCGCAAAAACACAAATAAGACAACGACAACAAAACCCACCTTTCCCTCTATCTCATGGGCCAGAGGCCTGTGAGTCTCAGAAACCTAGGCTCCTTCCTGGGCGAGCAGAGTCCTATGCTTTTATTTTGCTCAGAGGATAGTGACTGAGGGCACCAGAGCATGGAAAGGGAGAAGTTAGGCAGGTAAGTGACCCTTCAAGCCCTGACTGTTAGTGATGTAGATATTCCTGCTAGAGCGAGGCTCACCCAGTCTTACCCAGCACTCCAAGAAGGTAGAGGGTGCCCTCATTAGGTGGCATAGACACAACTCACAGTGCAGCAACCTGGCTCCTGAAGACATGAAGTTCGGCTACAAAACCTCAGCCTAACTGTCCTGTCTTCACTTGAAACTCCTCTGCTGGAGGGCTGGACTTGAACTTCTCCCCATGCAGGGAAATAAGGACCTGAAATAAATTAGATCCAGAAGCTTGGGGGGGGGGAGGATTTACACCTGTTTCAACTGCAGGATTTGTGAGCAGCCTGCAAACTCACTTGCCTTGTTCTCTGCAAGTGAGGACAGCTGGGACCTTGTGACCTGGGGCAGTACACTCAGTCTGCCACCCTTTGGATGCTTACTGCTTTGTGGGCAAGAGAGGGTCCTGGGAAATCCCCTTACTGTGAGCTGTAATCTAGCCCAGGATGGAACAAAATCAGGAGCCTCCTGTGACCTGGAGTATGCCGCTCTCCAGTGTGCACTTACTAATGGGGAAAGCCTCACTCTCTGTTCTTGCCCAAGGCACTCTCACTGAAGTAGAACAGGAGCAATGATAGAGAAGTCGGAGCCCAGCAACACCTGTGAGTTGTCCCCCCCACCCCACCCCCACACACACTAAGGCCCAACCCAGGACCCTGGCTAAGAGCTGCTGTGTCAACAGAGGCACCTGTCTACCCAGGTCCTCCTCCCTGGGCTCCACCCCACCTGCTCCATCACACTGCTACACCACTCTCCTGGCAAGGACCTCACAGCACCTAAGCCCTTACCTATAGGTAACATGCAAGCCAGGGGGAGCTCCTAGAAAGAGGTGGAGCTCAAGGGCCCTAAGGTGTGAAGGGAGCCAGGCTTCATGGATTGGATACTATAGGGGAGCCAGGCTCAAGCTGCCCAGGACAGCCCATGGGATCAGAACAAGGAGGTAGAGCAAGAGTTAGAGGTTCACCCTAGGGTGGGCTAGCCTCTGACAATGACCAACAAGCCCATCTAAGTCTCAATGAGGGTCTCAGATCACAGGCAGAAAGAGACATCTTAGGGCTGGCAAGACAGGTAGCTCAATCTGTAAGAACTCACCATGCAAGCATGAGGCTCTGAGTTTGAGCCTTACCAGCCACACAAAAAGCTCTGTAGGGCTGGAGAGATGGCTCAGTGGTTAAGAGCACTGACTGTTCTTCCAGAGGTCCTGAGTTCAATTCCCAGCCACCACATGGTGGCTCACAACCATCTGTAACAGGATCTGATACCCACTTATCATGTGTCTGAAGACAGCTACAGTGTACTCACATATATATAAAATAAATAAAATCTTAAAAAAAAAAAGCTCTATGTAGTGGCACATGTTTATAATCCTGGCTCTGGGGATGAAGAAAAGGAGGATCTGGGGAGCTCTCTAGTCATCCAGTATGGCTTAACTGGTGAATCCCAGGTCCCAGTAAGAGACACTAACTCAAAAACAATCTGAGTGGCTTCTGAGGAACACCATCTCTAGTCTCCATGCTCCTGCACACATGGGACTACACACACACACACACACACACACACACACACACACACACACACACCAATCATATTATCATCCTGGGGCTGGCATTGCTGTACTGGAGTGAACAGTGTTGCCTCCCCTGAAAACAAGATTGGCACCTTGTTGGGTCTTTGCAAATGACATGGTTTATGAAGATGTCATACTGGTCAGAACAGGCTGTAAATCCAATGTCAGGATTTTCAGAATGTCTTTTCAGTGCCCTTTCAGAAGAGAAGGCCAGGCAAATGGCAGTAAGGAGAGTCACAGTATGTTAGGAAGCAGCAGCCAAGGACCCTCCTCCCCAGATACAGAAGGAGGGAAAGAGACCAGGAATAATCTCCCCCAAACTGTAGCAAGGAGCATTTGAAATTTCAGGCCTCCAGACCATTGGGAATACTCTTTTTAAAAAAATTTTTTTTATAAATATTAAACTGGGCAGCAGTGGCACACACCTTTCCTCCCAGTGCTTGAGTTTCAGCACAGCCAGAGCTACGCAGAGAAACCCTATCTCAAAAAAACAAATGAGCCAGCCTTTAGTCCAGAAACAAACAGATTTCTGTGAGTTCAAGACCAGTCTGGTCTACAGAGTGAGTTCCAGGACAGCCAAGACTACATAGGAAGACCCTGTCTTGAAAAACAAGAAAAGAAATTGAAGGCTATTTTATGTTTATGTGTATGTGTGTATGCATGTATGTATGTGCACTGTGTGTGTGCCTGGTGTGTACAGAGCCAGAAGAGTGTACTGGATCCCCTGAAAGTGGAGTTAGGTACAGTTGTAAGATACCATGTGGGCGCTGGGAACAGAACCCAGGTCATTCTAAGAGCAGCAAGCACTCTTAAGTACTGAGCCATCTTGCCAGCCGCACATATGTGTTGTTTAAGTCACCAAGTTTATCGTGCTCAGTCACAGGCCCCAGCAACTGGTACAGACACCACCTTCTCACCAGCCTGCCTCTGACAGCATCTGATCCAGGGCAAACCCTTGGACCCTGTTCCTAAGCCACCTGCTCCAAACTTCTTTGGAAGAACCACTCCTCCTGGTAGGTAGGCTCTGCTTACAGGAGCCTGGCCAAGAAGCTGTAGAAGAAGCAACCCTACAGTAGAAGCTCCAAGATGTGATGCCTCACCATACTGTATGTGGAGCCACTGCCACGCCCCTCAGGGACATAACCAACACCTCAGCCCTCATTATTGCAAAGCACACAGAGAAATTTCACAGGAAGCCTAATGTCTCACTAATGGGAGGCAGAGGCGGTGGTAGCCGTCAGTGGGCTTAATGGCAGGGTAATTTATTGTAGCTCCACTTAAGAGCTGACATATTGGAGCTATTGATTTTCCCAGGAAGATAGATACCAGGTGCCTGGGGGCAGGCAGGCCTATGCCTCTATAAGGGCAGAGTCCCACTCTCCCAGGGTCTGAGGACTGACAGTGAGTGGGGGTGGGGAGGGGGTAAGGGACAGTGGGCAGAGTGCTTTTCTGGGCCCAACCCCAAACATATCCTAGTTAGGAGCAGATGCTAGGACATATGCTTCAGCCCCAGCCTCCTCCAGGGTCCCCAAATGGCAGATGACTAGGATGAGGTGACAGGGGTAGCCTTGTCCACCCACTAAATGTGTCTCTCCACTGCCCCAGAGACCCCAACCAAGCCTTACCAGAAACAAAAGCTCAACCCCTCCCTAGGGACACCTCATCTGTCCTGACCATGGCTCACAACTCAACATGGGTGAAGCGGGGCGTGACTCCCTCACATGCCCTCTCAGTCCCCAGCTCCTCCTCCATTAACACTCTAGGTCTGTCTGTGAGAGCCCCTCCCCTTTTACTTGGACTTAAGCAGCAGGGCCTTCTCGGGCTTCTCTGCTCAGATCTCCCACACCCATGCCAGCCCCATGGGCCCTTCTAAGGGTTCTCTTTCCATACAGCTCTGCTCTGGTTTCTTCCCACCCAAGCTGTCCCCATCCCTTTCCTAGGCCAGCTTGTCCTTCTCACACCCAGCAGTAGATGCTTTGGGCTTTGATGGATGAGAAGGGAGCCTGCTGAAGCTGAAACAGTGCTGCCCACAGTCACCCCGGAGTCTAACATGGTCAGACTATAGGGTCAGAAGTAGATGGAATCCAGAACAGAATGGACACCCAGAACTGGGCCTAGCCAGGCACATTTTATTCCACAGCAGAGGTCTCATCGGTACTCACTGGGGATGGGGTCCAAGTTCCTGCCTGAGAAGAAACAGAAGAAGTTGGTACTGGTAGCAGCTATGCCACCACCGTCCCCAAGCCTTCCAGTGTCCTGTCGGGCTTGCAGGTGACTGGCCCCTTGCTGCCCTTCTCCAAGGCTCAGTTCTAAGCAGACAACCTAGTCCACAGTTGGGTGCAGCCTCCCAAACATTCACACCAGAGTGCCAGCCTTGCTTACAGGTTGTTTTGCCACAGGTCTCATATAACCTAGTGTGGCCTTGATCTTGCTAAGAATGACCTTGAATTTCTGAATCTCCTGCCTCCACCTCCCAGTGCTTACAGGGGATTATAGGCATGTACCACCATACTCAGTGTATTTGGCCTTGGGGATCTAACCTTCAGCTTTGGGCATGCTAGGCAGGCGGCTACCAATCTTAGTACACCCCCAATCCAGCCCAGCCCTTTGAGGGCTTAAGACTTAACTTTCCATTTCTTTATGGCTTACTTGTGCTGGGTAGGGGTCCGGACTGCAGTGACCAGGTGTGAAGTATCTTCAGGGTTGGTTTCCCTACCCTCCTACCCTCCAGGAGCCATCAAGTATGGGCTCAGGGGGCAGGAAAAAGCTGAAGGTCATAAAGTCAGGTAACATATGCCTAGACGGAAGGTTAGGGCTTCACTGGATTGAAATCAAGGTGTTGTCCTTGCCTAAAGTGGGGGTGGTGCCTAGAGCAAAGAAGGACCCAAGGAAGGTGAGTGACGCCCACATTCCTCTTGACCCCTTGGCCAGCTGTAGAGCAGGACTTAGAGACAATCAGCAAATGTTTTGGGCCTGAGGTAGTGGAAGCCATGCTGGGAGGAGCCACTTTCCTGTCCTTGGAACTAACCCCAGTAGCAGCAGGAGGAATGCTAAGAATGGCATTTGAAGTCATCAGGGGTTACTTCAGGGCAGCTGAGTGCCCTAGGGGTCGCACCCTTCCTGGAGGGTACCAGGATCAGCTAGAAGTGTCCACCACTAAACGCACATTCACCCTAAACCACAGAATGAATCTATTTGGAAAAACTCTTTGTAGATATGGCCAGTTAAGCTAAGGATGTGCTGGATTTGGGCAGTCCTAAATGCAATGGTGAAAATCTTTGTAAGAGTTGCCAGCCAAGCATGGCTGCAAAGCCAGCACTCAGCCACTAGTCTGACACTAGTATATGCTACATAGCAAGACCCTGTCCCAAGGTTAAAAAAAAAAAAAAAAAAAAAAAAAAAAAAAAGGTGAAAGCCCAAGTGCAGATGACAGCATTGATGGTTATGACAGGCTTCAAGACAAGAAACCCCAAGTGGCTGGCAGGACCTCAGGCACCAGCCTCACTGGCATCTCAGTTCTGACTCTGGACTCTAGCAGGACAGAGAATACATTCCTGTTCTAAAACCACCCGATTTGAGATCAGTGATTAAGGAAGCTACACCACCAGAAAGGCAGAGGGCCTCAGAAGGACTGGAGAGGAGCCCCCAACTCCACTTCGGTTTAGGTACATCTAGGCTCCAACCAGGGAAGGGAAGTGCCTTGTCTTCACCCCATCGAGGATGCTCAGCAGTTGGTTTAATCAGACTGACTACAAGTAAGCTGTTTCTGGGCACGTGGGTGGCAGCCACCACATGAGAGACCTTCTCCCAGACCTTACTGGCTGGTCACATGGTTATGGCTAATCTTAGCTGAACAACCGGAGGCTGGAGGGGCTTGGAAAGAGTTACAAGGGCTGCAAGTATTAGCTCCCATCCTGGACCTAGTGAGTGGTTGCATAGCCGCAGTTCCTCCTTGCTCCGGGGCCTGTTGCTGCAGAACACGGTTTATAGCATGCACTGCAGGCAGGATGTCCTCTGGAGAGGCGTACTCCAGAACTCAAAATAGCATGAAATTTAATTTTCCGCCTATTTGACAAAGCTTGGATGGGGCCCCAATCAGCAGTATAGATAAGGGTCCTCGGGTCCAGGGTGTGGGCCAGCTGGGCCTGAGACAAACACTCCATGGTCCCCCGGCAGGCTGCATGCAGGTGAGGCAGTCTTCGGGTACTCCCCCCGCGGGGCTCTGGTTGCTGGGCGCTAAAACAAACGGGCTCTATTTGCCCAGTCTGCGATGACAATGCTGTTGCCAAATATTTGCCAGCCCCAGGCAGTTGTGGAGTCCAGCTATAAATGCTTGCGCCCCAGGTGGAGGTGAGCCTGCTGAGTGAGCACTGAAGTCACAGTCAGGTAGGAGCCTGGGTGAATGCTGGAGTGTTCTGGGGTGGTCACACCACTGGGGGTTAGGGGGATCCCTCCCACTGGGAATATGTCTGCATTAAACTCTCCAACTAGTAGTCATCCTCAAAGACTAGTGTCAGGACTACTGGACACCTCCTGAGACAGAAGGATCCAGCAGTGTAGGACATCAAAGTGGCCAGCCTCTACTCTCAGATAGAGATTGTCTTCTGATATACCTTGTTGGATACCTGCTCTCCCCTTCCTCTGGAAAGGAGCCTGGTGGCTCTAGGATTAAGATCTACTGCAGAGTCACTAGCCAGGAGGAGAGAGAGTCATGTCTAGGCTCCAAGTGAGCCCTCCCTCTCTTCCCCCCCTCCCTCCCTCCCCTCCTCTCTCTTTCTCTCCAGGTTTTCTAGACATGGTTTTTCTGTGTAGCCCTGCCCATCCTGGTACTCAGTCTGGAGATCAGGCTGGCCTCGAATTCAAAGATCTGCCTGCCTCTGCCTCCTGAGTACTGAGTTTAAAGACATGTGCCACCACATCTGGCTTAACACCCTTTTCTTAAAAAACAAGAATTACTACCCAAGAGTGGTGGCACATGCCTTTAATCCCAGCACTCTGGAGGCAGGGACAAGCAGATTTCTGTGAGTTTGAAGCCAGTCCAGTTTAAATAGCAAGTTCTAGCCGGGCAGTGGTGGCACACGCCTTTAATCCCAGCACTTGGGAGGCAGAGGCAGGTGGATTTCTGAGTTCAAGGCCAGCCTGGTCTACAGAGTGAGTTCCAGGACAGCCAGGGCTACACAGAGAAACCCTGTCTCGAAAAACCAAAAAAAAAAAAGCAAGATCTAGGATGGCCAAGGCTATTGTAGAGAGGTACTATCTCAGAACAAAGGGAAAAAGGGAAAAAAAAGAAGAAAAAAAGAAAGAAACAAAACCCCAACAATTGCACCTCTTCCAAAAGAAGCCCTGGAGCTGTGACTGTAGCTAATGGTAGCTACATAGGAACCAGGTCTGATGGAGCTCTTTGGCTGTCACAGCTCCCCGAAGCTTCCAATGGCATTTGCCAGGCTTCTGAGCCTGTCAAGGCAGGTTCTGGCCCTGTCGCCACAGTGATCCAGGCCTGTCCCTTCCTGACTGGGTAGTACTGCCCTCTAGGACTTCTGCCTCTGGCTCTAATCTGTGGTCTGATTGATCACAACTGTGGTGGTTCTCATGGTATCATCTGGTTCCCCTGTGCCTTGACAGCTCCACCCTACACAAGAGGATCCTGTACATCTCACTAAGCTAGGTCCTCTCTGAGCTCAGGAGGCTGAGGGATGGAGAGAGGAAAGAGCTGAAGCAGCCTTTTACAGGCCATACATCCAGGCTGTGTCTAGTGGGCACTGCCAGCCCTAACTTGCTAAGCCATCCTCTCACTTCTCTCCTAGCTTGTATCTGCTGCTCCAGGGACCCCCCAGAATTTTGAGGACCTCAACAAGATGGCTGCTGGTGTCATACGGTCTGTCTGTGACTTCCGGCTTCCTCTACCACCACACAAGTCCTTCCTGCCTGCAGACCTGGAGGCTCCAGAAACTTCTGAAGAGGAGGAAGAGGAAGAAGAGGAGGAAGAGGAAGAGGAGGAAGAAGAAGAAGAGGGAGACCAGGACCTGCAAGGTGAGGGACCACAGGGCTGCACGCCAGACTCCCAGAGCTCAGGAGTAGCCCCTCAGGATCCCAGCAGCCCTGAGACCCCAATGCAGCTCCTGCGCTTCTCAGAGCTCATCAGTGGTGACATCCAGCGGTATTTTGGACGCAAAGACACAGGGCAAGACCCAGATGCCCAAGACATCTATGCTGACAGCCAACAAGCCAGCTACTCTGCCCGGGATCTATACTACGCTGATCTGGTATGCCTCGCCCAGGATGGGTCCCCAGAGGATGAGGAGGTTGCTAAGCTCAGGATGCATTTACCTGGGGGGCCTGAGGGTCAGGTACACAGGCTGGGCCACAGAGGAGACAGGGTACCACCACTGGGCCCCCTGGCTGAGCTCTTTGATTATGGCCTTCGGCAGTTCTCTAGGCCCAGAGTATCAGCTTGTCGAAGACTAAGGCTGGAGCGGAAGTATAGCCACATTACCCCCATGACCCAAAGAAAATTGCCTCCATCCTTCTGGAAGGAGCCTGTGCCCAACCCACTAGGCCTACTGCACCCAGGCACACCAGATTTTAGTGATCTGCTGGCCAGCTGGTCTGCTGAGGGTGGCTCTGAGCTGCAGAGTGGAGGCACCCAAGCCCTGGAGGGGACACAGCTGGCTGAGGTCTAGTAAGTAGGTGAGTCAGGAGTGTGCTGGGGCAGCAGTGGCTGTTTCTACCTTCAGAACAACCCAGAACCTCCTTCTGTAGCACGGGTCCTACCCTAGTAGGTCTATCTAAGTAGTCCTGCAGTTAGCTCTCCCTCAAGAGGAGAGCAGGCCCAAGAGGATCTGAATTTATCCCAAGCCTGGAACAGTTGCCACCAGCACTGAGAGGAAGGGAGGACATGCAAAAGTTTATCCAGACCTGCCACACCTGGCTACCGGACCCCACTATACACAGCAGGCCTCAGGGCTCTGCCCAGGGAAGCGACTGGAACTCAGGCAAGAACTATGAGTCACGTGTACACCCTTGCCCTTCATTACTAGGCCAGCCCCGAGATTCAAGTCAGTGGCAAAGAACAGCTGGGTTGGGACTAAAACCAGCCCAGCCGTCCCCACCTCTGTAGTGCCAGAGCTGGTGGTTCCATGTGTTGTCTCCTCAGCCAGACTGGTGGCAGGACTAGGAGCCGAACGAAGAGTTCAGGTTTTCTTGAGAGGCTAGAAGAGGGATACTGCCTGATCACACAGAGACATAGATGCTCACTCTCCAGATTCAAGCTCACATGCGGCTTCCTAGGCACTTCAGTGTTAGTGGGTAGGTAGGCAGGGCTGAGGATGTCTGAGGAGCCTGTGTCTTCACTCTTTACATTTGTCCTGACAGGCAGCAGGGGTGTATCCTGACAGGTGTGACCTGGGCGCCCCTGCACAGAACTCCCAGTGAATGTGATAGCCTGGCCTTGCACTAGGTGGGGCAGGAGGGTCCCTCAAGGTCTGATAGCTTGGGCCTTCTGAGTTTGGTCCCTCTCACCACTTGACACCCTTGTCAGGTCTGTGAGTTGTGGAAAAGCCATTCCATCAGATAACAGGAGACTCTGGCTCCAATAAGTACAAGAACTGGCATATTTATTTCTGGAACATAGTCAGAGATGTGACCTCATATGCAGGCTTCCACTGGGTCATCGCTGAGATCACTCCGGGCCTTTTCTGGGCCACCAAGTTCAAGAGGACTGTCTTCCAATGAAGCCACCTGCCCAGAGACATAGCTCATACACAACACACCCCTTGTAGCTGTATTGCTACTCTTGGGAGACTCGGACTCTCAGCTGCCCACCTCACAGCCTGGTACACTCCCCAGGAGTTCACAGAGGACAGCTTGTCAAGGGCTACGTCCTTGACGAAGAACCGCTGCCTCACCAGGGACATGAACACGCGCTTGCTGCCCAGTGTCAGCGGCCAGGGGCCCTCCTCACTCCATAAGCGCAGCATGCTCTCACGCAGGGTTGCAATCTCCTCTGTGCGCTGCAAGAATCGTGCCAAGAGGTCCCATGGGGAACAAGACAAGTACAGAGAAGTGGGAGTTGGATCACAGAGGTGGGTGGCATATGTGTGTATGTGGGCATGTCTTCTATACAGGAAGCCCAGCGGGAGGTCCTCACCTCCAGGAAACATTGTTCAGCACCACCCTGTATCCTGGGGCCCTGAGATGGAAACCGAGGGGCTTGGGGCAGGCTGGCAGAGGGTGAGGGGTCAGTAGTTCTCCCAGCGTTTTCTCTCACCAGCTTGGTCTCATTATTAAACTTCAGGTTCTGGATGGTTTTGTTGGCCTGGAGGCTGTTCTCCAACTTTATCATTTGCTTCTGAAACTAAGCACAGCTCTAATCATGGGCAGACATGGACTGCTCATGTCCAAATGTACCCACTAGCACAGAAACACGGAGGCCCTGGAGTTTAGGGAAGCAGACAGACATAGGTGGCTTCCTGGGCCCCAAGGGTACCGTGGCCAGCTGGCCCTGGATCTCTGCAATCTTCCGTCCAGGGTTCTCTTCTTTCAGAAGCTGCACAGACATCAGCAGGGCAGCTAGCTCCTGTCGCATAGTCTCAACCTCAAACTCCCTGTGGGTACCAGGGGCTGGTTATAGGGGGTTCCAGAGCCCAAGGAAGGGGCTGTCATAGGGCTCAATTTTGGGGTGCAGGCTATTCCAGAGGAGGTAAAGCCTAGGGTGGGACTAGCTGGGGACTGGACAACTATAGGGGCAGAGGTACAGGGCTTGGAAGGACCAGTAAAGATCAGAGAGGTCAGAGAGTCTCTGTACCTCCCAGAGGCCTGGGTGGCTTTGAACCCTCACCTGGCCTTGCCCTCAGTGGAGATCTTCGCATCCATGTCACTCTTGTGAAGAACACACTTGTTGGAGATACTTTCTATCTGAAATGTGGAATATGTAGGCACCCAAGGTGACTTTAAACAGCCACCTGGGAGCCCCAGGTCAGCTCAAGCCCAGCCAAGGTCTAGAACCTGAAGGCTAGCTGCAGTCCTGGTCTTACCCACCTGCTGGGGGAGGCTGTTCATTTTCTCCTGCACCTCCTGCAAGTGAGCTGAGACTTCTTTCAGCCACTGGGCCAGATCCTGCAGGTATTCCCTCTCCACACCTTCCCATGCAGCCTTCGCCTACAATTTCAACATCCAGTGAGGGATGGTAGATAGATGGGTAGCCAGGGCCTGCTGAAGCCGGGAGGCAGAATATCTGACTCTAAAGCATGTTTGTATAAAGCATGCAGATTGCCCAGAGAGCCTGGCCAGACACTGCAGAGGACAGATATTCCAGACTTATGGCAGCTGGGATGGTCTTCCCAGGCAGGGCCATCCAGCTGAGCAGAAACATGCCCTTGAGGAGCTTACAGTTGTTTGTGACAGGAATAGAGAACAGACTGACCACACTGCAGGAGGGTATAGACATGGTGGTCAATGGTCGCCGCTGGCAGCTGCTCTGGCTATACATACCCAGAAAGGATGCAGAGCCAGCCAAGGTTGGGGATCCACCCACCACACCAGAGGGTGTGTTCACAACAGCTACAAAAGAGAACGGCTTCTTGTGTCTATCAACAGAGGAATGAGTATGCAAAACATGGCCTGTCCACATGTGGGAACATTATCCAGCTACCCAGGGATGAAGCACGGAGCCACACAACAGGGATGACCGAGGAAGGCAGACCTATGAAGGCAGCTCAGGAGAGAAGCCCAAGATGAAAGGCTTATGCTGGGATGAAGTGCCTACGGCACACAGATCAGAGCTAGATGGGGGAGGAGAGGGACTGTTACGCTCTGGGTCTCTATCTGACGTAAAGAGAAAGTTCTGGAGCAGACCTGGATGACTTCTCTCGTGAACTAAAAGTGCTGGGTTTTGGTTGAGGTCGGGCCTGAGCTCATAATTATCCTGCCTTGGACTCCTGAGGTTGGGATCATACCGAGCCAGCCTAGGCTACATAGCAAGATCCTCTCTTAAAACAAAACACTAGTAAAAAATAATAATGGGGTGAAGAAATGGGCCAGCAGTTCAGAGCACTTGCTGTTCTTCCAGAGGACTGGAGTTTGGTTCCCAGTGCCCAGGCTGGGTGGCTCACAGTCATCTATGACTCCAGCCTCAGGAGACTGACACACTCTTCTGCCTATCTGAGCACTCACACACACGTGGTACATACACACATACACATAAAAAATACATAAAGGAAATTCAAACAAATAAAAAATACAACTAAACAAAACCTACTGAACTATGTGCTTTAAAAGGTGATTGGGGCTGGGGGTGGAGGTGCTTTTTCAAGACAGGGTTGCTCTATGTAACAGTCCTGGCTATCCCGGAACTCGTTCTGTAGGCCAGGCTGACCTTCAGCTACAGAGATCTGCCTGCCTCTGCCTCCAGAGCTGGGATTAGAGTAATGTGCTGCCATACCCAGCTGAAAGGTGAATTGAAGAAAGGGGGGACAAACAAAGAAGAGAGAGTGGGGAAGGAAAGAGAAAAAGAAAGAGTGTGCTGGGATCAAGGGACCGTAGGAGCCACCCTGCCTGATTCAGAGGGTCAGGTCTCTACCCGTGGCTCCTTCCTTATGCGTCTGCCCACCTCACCTGGGACAGCTTCAGGTCTAGTGTTTGCTCCTGCAGATCTAGCCTCCAGTTTAGAGCTAGACAGTGGTCACTCAGGTCCTTCAGCTGCTGGTCCAGCCCTGCCACTGACCCCTCTAGGACCTGGCTCTTCTCTTGGAGCTGCATGGGACAGCATGAAGTCAGGAAGGCTCTGCTGGATGCCTGTACACACGGGGTCCCTGCTGACTCCCACCTCGCTCTGCCCCTTACCAGCTCCAGTGCATCCTGTGTTTTCTGCTGGGCTAGCTTGCCAGCCATCTGCACAGCCTCCAGATTCTCATGGACATATGAAGCCAACTCCCCAGCCTGGATCTCCTCCAAGTTCACCTTGGCCTCCCTGCGTATTGATACCCAGATTAACCCTTAGCACTGGCTAGGGAGGCGGCCTGCTTGCTAGCTGTGGGACCTTCTAGGTTTTCCCATGGACCAGAGGAGGGGTGCTACTAAGAAAGGACAGTGAGGGTCAGGGTGGAGGAAAAACAGGAGCTCCAGCAAAGGGTTGCCATCCTGCCATGACATGTCTAACTAGTCAGTGCCTAACTGACAGCTGCCGGGGTTAAGGGAGTCAGGGCATTTCCCAGCTGAGCTGAGCCAGTGGTTAGCTGAGGGAGGAACTGAGTGGACCATTGTCCTGACATGACACCCACCGAGCCTTCTGCTCAGCCATCAGGACACGATTCAGTGACACTTGGTTCTGTTGCACAAACTTGGTCAGATAGACCACCGCTTTATCTAGGCCCTGGCACTGCTCCAGCAGGTGACCCTCCTCTTCCTGCTGTGGCAGAAGTGGTCTTGAGCCTTGGCGACTACCCCATCTCCCACCACACCTGGCCACCCAGGCCCACCTCACGCTGTGCCCGCAAGACCCGCAAGCGCTCCTCTGTCAGCTCATGTAGCTTCTGCCAGCGGCTTTCCAGTTCCTCTCGTAGGCTGCTTTCTGCCATCAGCCGTGTACTTTCCGAGGATTTCATTCTCTGTGGAGATAGGACTAGCTGTTGTGAATTTTTTAAAAATACTTTATTTTTATTTTATGTACATTAGTGCTTTGACTGCATGCATGCCTGTGTAAGGGTGTCGGATCCCCTGGACCGGGGGTTGCAGACAGTAGTGAGCTGCCATGTGGTTGCTAGGAATTAAACTGGATCCTCTGGAAAAGCAGCCAGTGCTCTTAACCACTGAGTCATCTCTCCAGTCCAGCATCTGTAAATTTGTAGCTCACTTGGACAATCTGTAAGTACTCAGGCCCTCACCTGCTCCAAGGCCAGGAAACTCTTCTGCAGAAAACTGCAAAGTTTAGCCTCTCTCTTCAGGAAACGGAGGCTCATCTCCTCATTGAGTTTGGTCATCTGGGCCTGTGAGGGACCAGAGTCACCTGAAGCTTCCCTGCCAGACATCCTACCCTGCCTGGTGTGTCCACTTCCTCACCCGGGTCCCATTCTCCCCATGTTCCCAGTCCCTGCATAGCCAGGCTGCATGCACTGGGCAGGAATGAAGGTGGGGCAGCTAGGACCCACTGTCCCCCAGAACACTAGACCATTGGCCAGGAAGGGACCTAAAGATCAAGGTCATGGGGGCCTAGACAATTCAGCGCACATCCAGAGTCCCAGACGTATCAGGGAAAGGTTGTTCAGTGGGCACTGAACTCCATGCTGAGCTGGAACCTAAGTAAGAGAAGGTGGTATGAAGACACTCCACCCCAGACATGTGGGAACACCCATGCATGGCCTTATCAAGAGTATGGGTGGGAAAATGAGATGTAACCCTTGGGTTTGCTGCTCTCTTGCTGCTCTGAGGGTCGGAAGGCACAGGACAGAGGTTCAAGGCCCAGCCCACACACTCTGTAGTACAGCTGTCTCCTTTGGGACTTGCCATAGTCACTGCCATTATGCAGTTGAGCAGCTGCGGTGACCTGTGGAGATCTTGGGTTGCAGTCATGGCAATAACAAGCAGCTCTGAGCAGATAGTCTGTGGGAATGGGGCTAACAGTCCCTCTGGGAGAGGGAGGGAGAGTTGTAGACCTTTTCCTGCGATTGCAGCCAGGACTCCCTCCTACCCAAGCACTCCAGTGCCAATGTGTAAGAGGTAAGATACTGATGGTGGGGCGATGGGGGCTTTTCAGTTTGCACCCACCTGTCTTACCCATGCTATCCCGTAAGAAGCTCCAATAAACTCATTTATTTGCTAAGCTGGACTTGGAATCTTCCTTTAAGCCTGCTGGCTCCTTCCCTATTTGGAGTGAGTAAATGTTTCTCTTATGTCTCCCCAGGAATGTCAGGATTTGACAAATCTGGATGTTGTGGCACATGCCTGTAATTCCAGTACTCAGGAGGTTGAGGCTCATGGAAGGGTTCTGAGTTTGGGGTGAGTAGGGTTTGCAGAGAGACTGTTGAACCTCCCTCTATATCAAAGAAAAGCCACAAGAAACCTACCTCACAGCATCTACCTGCCTGTCACCTTCTCTGTGGCCACAGGGCTCTCCTGCCAACAGGCCCAGCTCTCAGGCTCTGACAAAGAACCAGGTCTGGGCCATCATCTGGGTGAAGTTCATCTGAGTTACTGCCGGCCTCCCTCCCCTGCAGGAGGGGAGCCTAGAACAGGGATGGTTACGTTTTATTTGTAAAATAGGATCTCCTATATGGCCCAGGCTGGCTTCATACCTGCTATGCCACTACGCTCAGATTTATGGGTGCTGGAGATTGAACCCAGAACTCTGTGCAGGCTAGGCCAGCAATCCATCAACTGAGCCAGACACCCATCCCTCAACTACTTTTTCTGAAGGGCCAGGCTGCAAACATTTCAAGCTCCCAGGGTCTCCCTTGAAGCCTCCCAACTCTTGATCAAAGTAGAGACTGTCACTATGTTAAACAAATGTTCATAGCTCTGTGCCAATAAAACTTTATTATAAAAACAGGCAGTGGTATGTAAAGTCCCAACACTGATGTTAAAGAACCCTCAAAGAGCCTGATTAGCTTCCTCCATGCCTAGCACGTGAGGAATCCTCAGCCCAACGCTTCTGTGCTCCTGATGATGCCAATGCATTAACTTCCCAGCAGCCATGAGGTGATGCCACTACTTCTGAGCAGAATTATGATGGAACAGCTGGAAGCAGCCAGTATCTCCTGCCCACCCTGTCCTGTGAGGAGCCTGGACATACAGAACAGCAGCTGTATTCCCTGGTCTCCAATTATAGAGCCAAAAAGTGTGTGGCATGCATGTGTGACCATCCCTAAGCTCCATGTAGAAGCAGAGGCCCATCTATCTATCTGTCTGTCTGTCTGTCTAGCTGTCCTGGGAACAGTTCTATAGAGCAGGTTGACCTTGAACTGAGAGATCCACCTGCCTCTGCCTCCTGAGTGCTGGAATTAAAGGAATGTGCCACCCCCCCACCCCACCCCCACCATGCAGAGGCCCCTCTGAAGGGTGCCAAGTGAAAGGAGAACATGCTGCCTTGGGAATTTGTGATTCCTACTTGAGAGAAATGCTAAAACTGAAAACAGCTGCAGAAGGTGCTTCAGGACCAGCTGTCCCTTTTCTGTTAGTACAACTGAGATGGTCGGTAAGAGGCCCCGCCCCCTGCCTGTGCTTTCTCTTCCCCCAAACCTGCAGCAGCATGGCACTTGACACACGGCTATGTGACAGCAGAATTGAGTTTTCAGTGCCTAGGATTGCAGCTGTCAGTGAGTGGGCAATGCAGCTGGGATGAGAGGTGACCACATCAGACAGAGTGGGACTGGTGAGCCTACCCCTGTGCTGTCATGTACATTGAAACAGACAACCGCAGGAAGGGAGGCACATTAATGACAAGGCCATAGGCTAGGACCACTGGAGGTTTCCTTCTCAGGGCCCTGTTGATGACTCCTGCCTAGGCTAGGCCTGGCTTTCCAGGAGGTACCTGCATCTTAGCCAACCCAAGGTCCACCTTTTGGCTGGTTTCCTCTTGGTTTTTCTGCAGGGTGCTGCAGGCTGCTTCCCAGCCCTGCTCCTCTTGGCTCAGCATGCCAGTCAGGTTGGTCAGCCTAGAGGCAGTAGGTGTGGTAACACCAACTCAGCTAGGGAACCATGTGGGGGGTTGGTGGGCTTTAGGGCCCTAGGTCCTTCTCAGGCTGGGGTACACAACCCGCCCAGGTGACACATGGAAATAGACCTTGGGGTCCCCAGTGAGGGCAAGGCACCAGATGAAAGAGAGCAGGCAGGCAGGGCCCCTGGTAGTCAGAAGTACAGTACTCCTGTTAAAGGATGCTTCCCTGGGGGCACTGAGAGATCAGGATGGAAGACCTCAGCCTTGCTCTGGCCTGAGATTTCCAGTGTGTATACAAAATTCCAGCTAGTCCAAGGAGTTGGCCCACCTGAGGTTTATTTCCTGCTCGGAGTGTTTCCGCTCTGAGTCCTGTAGAGTTTGTTTCCTCCTGATGTGTGTCAAAGCTTCTCGGACCTCCACCAGCCTGGTGGAAGGAGTTGTTGCAGGTCTGGCCGTGGGGCTGCGCAACCAGTCTCCCACCAGCTGTACAGCCTGCCCCAGTGTGTGCAGAGCCAGTCTGAGTTGGACTATTATAAGTATTGTTTACGTAAACAAGATCCATGTGGGCCCTAATGCTAGCTACTGCAGGGAAGCATGGGCCCCAGCCCTTCTCATTGAAGTTTGTATATCCCCCACCCCCGTGTGTGTGTGTGTGTGTGTGTGTGTGTGTGTGTGTGTGTGTGTGTGTGTGTGTACCTTTTATCCAGGGCTTGCATCTGGTTCTGGCTCTGCGGCCTAGACAACTGCAAAGAGGAAGAAACGAGGGCTAGGCAGCTTGAATCTGTGACTACCAAGTCCCTCAAGCACTGATGCAGGAGGACATGTAGAAGCCAGAGCTTGGGATCAGTAGGGTTAAGATCCAGGAAGTGTCCCACATCAGGAAAAGGGTGGTGGCTTACTTGTATTTGCTGCTCTACCCAATGACTCACCTCTAGTTCCTCCTTCTCTGGGCTCCAGGCTGCTTGCTGCACTTCTTGCCTCAGCTGGCGCAGCTCTGAGGCCTGCGTCTGCACACGGGCACGAACCTGCAACAGCTCCCGAAGCAGGCCCAGTGTGGCATGCTCACAGCGTTCCTTGTGTCCCCTCAGGCAAACCACCTCAGCCTGCAGCTCAGCTACCCTGATTAGGGCCAGAGCAGGTCAGTCAAGCTGTGCCTTTCCTGGAGGTAACTCGCTCCCAGTGTATCATCTCCCTTACCCCACATGGATTTTTCTTGAGGCTCACCATTGTTCCAGATGTTTCCACTGCTTAGGGGTGTCCTGTTCAGGGACCAAGGAGCCGGACGCCAGGCCACTGCACTCATATCTCTCTGAGGTCTCAGCACTCAAGGGCTCGGGACTGGCTAGGCCTTCTGTTAAGAGAAGCTCCAGGTCCTCGAGAGCGACAGTGCTCAGTTGTGGAGGTGAAAGCCCTAGTGAGGGGCCATCCGCTGGCTCTGGAAGGAGGCACCTTGGGAGCTCATGCACAAGGACAGTAGTGCCGCCTGTAATCTTGCTTCATCGTACTGAGTCACATAGATCAGCCCTCTGGAGGTCTAGGTTAGAGGGTTGAGTGTCCCGGGAGAGGACACACAGTACTAGGAAGCAGAGTAGGAAAGAGGTTCCCCTAGCCAGCTCCATGAGAACCTGAGGTCAGAAAGCAGGACTCTGTATCCCCTCCTCTCCACTCACCTGACATGGCTTCACCAGCAGCCACCACCTGTATCTCAGGTAATGGTATCAGTGCCCCTATGGCTGCCCAAAGCCGGACACCAGGCCAGGGTGGCCGAGTGGTTGGCTGGAGAGAAGCAAGTAATCCAGGCCAGGAGGCTGCAGGAGCTGGGGGTCAGTTGAGGGATAGAAGAGAAGACTTTGGGCCACAGAGTAGGCAAGGATTTAGAAAAGGCAGCAGGACTCAGAGAATTGAGGGTCAAGAGGAAAGAAGACAAGGGCTGAGAGTGGAGACTGAACCTTCGGGAGATGAGTCAGGAAGAGGGGATGTGGACCAGAGAGTAGTGGAGGTGTGAGGTTGCGGCTCCTGCCCTTCCACCTTGCCTCTTCAGTGAATCCTGAAGGAGGCAGGTACAGCTGAGTTATTCTGGAACCTTCTTTTTCTCACCAGAACCCTATGACTTCATGGCCAACTGCCAGTGGAATTTGAACCCTCATCTGCCCTGTCCTGTGGACGCCCTAACTTCTGGTTCCTGGAAGGATTTTGGGACAATGAAGCACCCCCTTGTAGAAGAGCCTCCTCTGACTCTGGGGCTCCTGGGTTATGGCCATGGTGAAGAGGGTGTTCAGGAATCATCACAGGCCTGAGTCACACAGAGCAGAAGGCAAGGGTCTTAGGCAAATGGGACAGAGATACAAAGAGGGTGATGCTACAGAATAGGCCGCTGGGATTTCAGCCTTCCCAAGAGCCAAAATAAGAACACTGGGAGACAAATTTGATTGTTTTATTTAACCTAATATATCCAAAAATATCATTTCAACATGTAGTCAACACACAGCTGTGGACAGATTGCACATGCTTTTTTGGTACCAAGTCTTTGAGACCCTGTGCAGTGTTTTTCACCCTAAGGTCCAATTTTAGATATGGCCCTTCCCAATCCAGAGTATCCCTGGTGTTGTCACTTGGACCTACCCACCAGGTGGGTCAGTTTTAACTTCTTGAAGAGCCTGCTGTGCCCAAGCTTGAGGACAGGATGCCATCCAATCAGGTCACAGAACCCATGCTCTGCAGTGAGCCTAAGAGCAAGTCTGAGATGGGATGAGAAGGCCAGGGTCCCTGGACAGCCCTCCCACTGGGCCCTGGGCTGGCTACAATGATCTTCAAGAATCGCACCACTGCTCAACAGACAGCAGCTGCTGTTACAGAAGGTGCCATCTGCACTTGTCTATCACCATGCTGAGTGCCTGACTCCCCAGAATGCTGAGCCCTGGGCAGAAAATGGGACTCTCATTTCTTTTCTAGACTGAACATGCTTAGCCCATTTCCTCATGGAAGGAAGAGCCACTCTTTTGGAGGGACAACTGAAAGGCAGGAGCTGCCAACTGTCCAAAGAAAGACCTGTGTGGCCTTGCAACAGACTCGTGCCAGAGACAGTGCAACTATCTTTACAAAGTGTCCCAGGGGAGAAGACTCTGAAGGTGACTGAGGGATGTCAGGTCTAGCTTGGTCCAGTGGAGCTAGCTTTGACAATACAGGGTTCAGGGGTGAGGTTCCTTGGCTCTGGTGCTCACAGGTCCATCCATCATAGGGTCACCCCAGGATGGCCAGGTCTTGGGAGGCCACTTCCCAAGGTTGTACCACACAGTACAGTAGTAAGCAAGCAACTATGGACACCAGGGACCTAAGTGCTGCCTTCTGGCAGTGGTTCAGTGCCATGACCCCCAGGTCTGAAAGCCTAGGGCAGATGTAGGTGAATTCAAATTCAGTCTTCATGGGATTTTCAGATCACAAGCCCCAGGCATAGAAGCAGTCTCCCCATCTTCTGGTGAAAGATGCGGGGCGGCACGTGTGGCACACGTGGGTTGCCTGACAAGAGCCTGCTCCAGGCTCCTCATGCCCTTGCTGCTGAAGCTCCTGGCTGGTGTGAGCAGTACACACATAGGATAGGTGCTCAGAGTCAGAGCAGAAACAGCAGTAAGTAGTAGCTCACGCCTGCTTACCTGTCTGTCTGTCTGTCTGTCTGTCTGTCTCACACACACTAGCATCTATCTATTGGCTCTCAGAAGTGAGCCACAAGGGGTGTGATACCACACATTTCATCCTGGGAGAAGGAACCCAGGAGTGGGGCAAGTCTGAGGACTGGAGGGTCAGGGAACAGGGAAAGTGCTGATGATGTAAACCAACTCCCAAGACAGAGGGTCTGCCCCACACCAGCCAAGCCCAGGGAGGGTATTTGCTCCTGTTGCTGCACTGCCCAGGGGGCAAGGCCTTGGCTGAGACCAGGGACCCTGGGAGGAGGTGCAGAGGGGCTGGGGTGCCGCTGTCCAAGGGTGGGGCCAACCCTCACGTCTGGGCCAACGAAAGCTCTTCTAGGCCTCCCTTGCCTAGGCGGTATCTTGCTAGGTCCTTCCTGGTCACCAGCCCGACCACCTGCAGGAACAATACCAGGTCACAGAGTCCCCAGAGGTCTACAGAAAGAACTACCCCATGTGACGGCATACTCCACATACTAGTT
Organism: Uromys caudimaculatus; assembly: GCA_028551405.1. Lineage (NCBI taxonomy): Eukaryota > Metazoa > Chordata > Mammalia > Rodentia > Muridae > Uromys > Uromys caudimaculatus. The sequence continues at coordinate 84,781,175 of CM052710.1, forward strand.
GTAAGTAGGTGTACAGTAACAGGCTAGGTCCCAAGGTTTACTGTCCTGAGACAGACAAGACCCAATGTCCACCCACAATCTAGCAAGAATAAAGGAAGCAGAGTGTAAGCCAGCTCCAGCAACCTCCAGCAGGACAGACACCAGTCTCACCTGATTGTGGTTGTCTACTACCACCAGGTGCCTCAGGCCCAGAGCCCGGAAGAGCTTGAACACTCGAGGAAGAGATGCCTCCTGCAAGGTAATCAGTTGCCTTTAGCCCACTTCGACCCACTGTGGGAAAAGATTCAAACCCCCAGACGAAGCATTTCAAGGTCACTGAGCTGTCTCTTCCCCTCCATGCCTGACTCTAAGGCCCTGTGTGCTGCTAGTGGGGTTCTCTGAGGCTCACTACCACTCAAAGCCCAACTTTTCTCAAGCTGTCCCTGATACATTCTGGCCAGATGGCCCATCTCAGGACGCAAGCCCTACTTGCACCATCCCTGAAGGCCTCTTCTGCCTGGCAGCAATTGCTCCACAAGATTCCAGAGGCTCCTTATTACCTTTTCAAAGTGTACAAGGCATCAAACCATACCCCAGCCCTGCTTCCAACTCCTCTGGGTCAATACATACCTGAGGCACAGTGTAGGGAGAAGGGTTCATGAACTCAGAAAGGTCCATGGTGCATTCGCGCTCATCCTGGGATACGTGGATGGACTGGATTGGAGGGAAGCGTGGATAGGCATCGCGGAAGTCCTTCAGCCTCAGCCGCCGCTGCACCAAACCCATGTTGGATCTCTCCACAAACACCTGCAGGCAGCAGCCAGTTATGTGTCTGCCATTGAGAAGGATGGTGCCCAGGACACTCCCACCCATGGGCTGCTGAGTGTACCTTGTGCTTCAGGAGCACGATGAGCTGGGAACGCAGGATCAAGCCTTGGAGCCTGGCTGGCTGCAGGAGAGGAAAGAGTCAGAGGCCTTGAGACTGCAGTGGGAAACTTTGGCTAAGCCTATTCTGGCCAGATTAACCATTGGCCCATGGCTGCTGTTCAGTGGTCAACTCCAAGCATAGGTGTTGAAGTGGGCATCTCTTGCACACAATCCTGCTAGTCCCTAGAGTATCTGACACAAGTCTAAGCCTTCCAGCAGAGCATGCAAGTCATGCTGAGAATGGAATCAACAGGTAGCAAGATGTAGCCCAAGTGTGTTTCTTACATTCTTTCATCAGTGCCAATGTCCAACACATCCTAGCAGGGTAAGACCTCATCAGCACCTTCTGACAGAATGTCACAATCACCAACACCATAACTAAGAAGTCCAGTTAGAACCACAGAAGGCCTGTAGTCTGTGGGGGACAGTCTAGCTAAGAGAGGACTTTATTACTCTACATGGAATACAAGATTTCCTGTTCAAGAGAAACGGATCAGTGGTTAAGAGCACCTGGCGCTCTTGCAGAAGGCCCAGGCTTGATTCTAAGCACCTACATGATGGCTCGCACCGTCTATAATGCCAACTCCAAGGAGATCTCTTGTAGCCTTTGCAGGTACCAGGCACGCATGTGGTACACATACATATATATGCAGCAAAACACAAAATAGAATAAAAATAAAATCTTAAAGTTTCTTGTTCAGGTGAACTACATGATGCGTGCGCGCGCGCGCACACACACACACACACACACACACACACACACACACACACACACACACACACACACACAATCACACACCCCGATATGTGCTGCTCACTGGCATAAGATTAAAAGAAACTGACATTCAAAGAGGTGCCCACAGTACCTGGGTGTCTCCTACATCCTCCACCACAGGAAACCCATTGTGATTGGATGCTGTGTCGCTTAGGACATCCACAATGATGCCAACCTTCTCTCTCCTCCTCAGGCAGGTCACAGGCGTGCTCATTACTTCCCTGCCAAGAGGCCCAACCCAAGGACACTGTCTCAGTTACACTCACACCACAAGCTGTCGATATAGTTCTTTGAGAGCTTTTGCACCATGTGAATACCTGATCGACACTGTCAGACTTGAGACCCCAAGACCCCATTTCCATGCCAGAGATTTAACCGTGCACTGGGAGACCAGCCATGGACTGGCCACAGTGGGAATGCTGGGACCTGGGCTCTCCACAGGCATTCAGTGTTTACTCTGTCCACACCCACCCATAGCACCCAGGAACCCAAGAGCTTAACAGGTCAGCTGGCCGTACCTGGCAGTGAGCGAGTGTGAGGTGACTGGGGCCTCCCAGTGTAGGAAGGGCACACTTTGCAGCTGGATGTGCATGTCATAGAGGCCCTGGGTACAGAGTCATGATTCAGGACACTGCCCAGGGGTCTTTATGGCACACTGCCTCCCCCAGGACCCTACTACTACTCTGCTCCTGAAGAAGGGCATATGGGAGTGACTCAGTGGCCCCCTTCCTTCTGTAGCTGCTGCAAGCCCCTTGAACCCCAGTGCCAGGCTACAAGGATCTTTTTCTTCAGTTTCTTCACCCAGGGTAAGCAGAGGACAAACCACCCCCTTCATGCTGCGCACCTCAATGAAGACATCACCCACAATCTTGGCAGTCATCAGCACCAACATGATGGGAAACCCGTAGGTCACATTGCTGGTGGCCTCCATCATGATGACTGTCAGGCTAAGGGTCATTCTCACGATCCCACCTGTGGGGGTAATCATAAGCCCCATCCCTCTAAACACGGGGTCCCCAGCTCTGCTGTATCTGCAATCTTTTTACCCACCCACCTTTCCAGACCCCAGAGGCAGGGATGCTAACTGCTGGGCCCTAACCGTTGCCACCTGGCCATGCTGGGACTGATGACCTCACCCGCCTCACTTAAAGTTATGCTCACATCAATGGCAAAGGGTAGCTGTGGTGGACCGCACAATGGGCAGGAACAGTAAAGCTGAGGCTAACTCACCAAAGGCAAGAGCTGGGCTTACCAAGCTGAGCAGCAGCTCCCATCAGCGCGTATTTACCCGGATCCGCCCAGATCTGCGGGAGGCAACATGGGTGAGTATCAGAGACAGTGGCGATCCTCACCCAACTTTCCAGGGCATACTAGTGAGGATGCTCTGCTTGGGCACAGTGACCCGCACAGGGCATCCTACTCCAGTGCCCTCTGCCACAAGCAGTGTGCCAACACTCTCTAGCTAGGTGTACCATGTAGGTACACAGACTATGTCACCTGCCCACACTCATGAGTTCAGAAGGCTGTGCTTTGTGCCGAAGAAACTACAGACAGTGAGGACAGCAGGCAAAAGTATGCACAAGGTGCCACTGCCCATGTTCATGAGGACACGCTGAATCACCCAAGGAAAGACATTCAACTGTGAAGAAAAAGATCCTAGAACATGTCACAACACAGACGAAACAATCAGACATCACACTCATATGAGGTGCACACTGTGTGCCCTAGGCAATGTTGGCAAAGATGAGCCCAAAGACTGCGGGGAAGCTAGAGGCTAACAGAGCAGGGCAGTGGTGGCGCACACCTTTAATCCCAGCACTTGGGAGGCAGAGGCAGGTGGATTTCTGAGTTTGAGGCCAGCCTGGTCTACAGAGTGAGTTCCAGGACAGCCGGAGCTACACAGAGAAACCCTGTCTCGAAAAACCAAAAAAAAAAGAAAGTAGAGGCTAACAGAGCCGAGAAAGGGAAAATGGGAGCGACTGTTAGTACAGTAGGGCTCCTTTCTAGGTGAAGAACAAACACTGGAGCTGGAAGAGACAGTGGCACAACGCTACGCACCTAATGCCACTGAACTGCTTACATTCACAGCAATCATTCTTTTTGTTTGTTTGTTTGTTTTTTTCAAGACAGGGTTTCTCTGTGTAGCCCTGGCTGTCCTGGAACTCACTCTGTAGACCAGGCTGGCCTCAAACTCAGAAATCCACCTGCCTCTGCCTCCTGAGTACTGGGATTAAAGGCGTGCGCTACCACTGCCCAGCAAATGTGATCAAACTGAAGTGAGAAAACACACAGATTAAAACCACCCAGCAGCTGAAGAGATGAAGGGCTGAGGCCTGCATGCAGGTTAGTGTTAGGTGGACCTGGGCTCCTTTCCCTGTTATATTCTCACTCATCTTCCTGACATGTCTCCACAGTTACGTCATATGGCTATTCCATGACATCTGAGCTTTCGCTTAAATGCACCATGTGTCCAGATCCCACCTGTGGTGGCCCCTAGACCTAGGGCCACCAGGAACACATGAGCAGTAGAGCTCTGGCATGCTTGCCCCAACTCACCGCTGCCCCTGTGAGGTAGGACAGGGAGATGCCAAAGAGTCGGCCCCAGGCAGCCCCAATGAGCAGGGATGGGATGAAGACACCAGCAGATACTGTGAGGCCATAGGTCCAGCAGGCCAGGAAGAAGTAGACCAGGGTGAACAGGCCAAGAGTCATGGGATTATAGGAGCCTAGGGGAAAGGAAGGTCATTTGGCTATAGCTTGGACTCAGGCCTGTGCAGGGATTTCCTGCCTGCCATGGGCTCCAATCCCAAGAACCAGGCCACCAGAACCCAGATTCCCAGTGATCCCCAGAAAGTTCTGTATTTTCAGCTTCTCCAGGTGAAGGGTAGGTTCCATCAGAAGTGCTGGTGAGGAAGTACAGCAAGGCGACCTCAAGATGGCAGCATAGGTGTCAAATTCAGGGCCCATAATGGCAACACCAAACTCTCCAGAATGAGCAACAGCCTGAAGTCAATGTACCCTGCCCCATGCAGAGGCTGTTCTCCAGCACAAAGAGGAAGCCCATGCTCCTGAGAGCAACAGCAGACTTCTAGCTCAGTTGGACTCAATCAGTGTGGCTTCACATATGCCAGCTGCACTAGGTCAGCTTCCCTGAGCCTGGGAGCCCTGCAATAGTTAGCAGTTCAGGGAAAACACTCACCAGAGGTGAGAGGTGACCAAGACATGTTCTATTAGGTCCCCAAACCACTCCTAGCCACTGTAATTCAGAGGCCAAACTCCAAGACCTGGGAGGTGTGTCCTTCCTAGACAAGAGGATGAGGTTGTATTTGTGGATGAGAAACCAGAGAAGGCCAAATAGAGAGGAACCACAGCAGCCTATGTGAAGGCCAGGGTGGGGAATGTGCCAGCCGTCTGTGTGGCCAACCATGCACAGGTTCCTGATGTCAGCAGGAGCAAGTCAGTAAGGGCAGAGGGCCACATGTGGAATGGCACTGGCTTATTCTATGGCAAATTTACCCATTAACTTTCATGATCCTTTCCTATGGACAGCCCCCCACACAAGGAAGTCCCCAGTAGCTTTATGACAGAGCACAACTGTCCCCACAGTAGGGTGCATGTCATGGTTAACGTCAGTTGTTAATTTGATATACTTGTGAACAGGGAACTAAGGAATTGCCTCCAGGCACGGACATGTCTGTTGGGGCATTTTCTTGATTGCTAATAGAAGTGCGAGGATCCAGAGGATCCAGCATACTGTGGGCTGTACTATCCCTGGGCAGGTGGGCCTGACTGTATAAGGAAGGTAGCTAAGCAAGCCAAAAATCAATGTTCCTTCATGGTCTTTGCTTCAATTTCTGCCTCAGCTTTCCTCAAAATGGACCATAACCTGTAAGTTAAATAAATCCATTTCTTCTCAAGTTGGTTTTAGTCAGTGTTTCATCAACAACAGAAAGCAAACTAAACAGTAGGGAGGAGCTGGAGACACACACCTAAGGCTGCTCAGCTCTGCTTGGGCCTAGTGTGTAGGGCTTAGCTGTAGGCACTACCAGGGGTATGGCTGAGCCCAGAAGGGCCTGGGCTTGGAGTCATCAAGCTAGGTTTTCTACTGGAGAGAAGGATGGAGATACTCAGGTGACTAGCCTTAGGAAGAAAGGTGAAGATGGGGAGCTCAGCCAGTCCCTCTCCAGGTACTTGGCCACCAGGTATCCCCACAGAACCAGGCAGTCCAGTGCAATGCCATGTCTCCTACTCTGCAATGTTGGTTCCTGCACTCCAGCACACCTCACCATACCAGAACCGAGTCCTTAGCCCAGGGCAGTGATCTCTGAGCCAAGAGCTTGTCCGCTCGCTGTCCATAGGGAGCTGCAGCCGTGCTGACTGCACATACCTGGTGGGTCATGGAACAGGCTGACAACGCTCTTCTCAGGGGTGTTAAAGAAGGCTGCAGCCATGGAGTTGTATTCGCCATCTGCACAGAAGAGCTGCAGAGTTGAGAAAGGACACAGAAGGAAAGATGGCCACAGGGTGGATGCCGTGCGCCTAGTGCTGCTCATGTACCCTGGTCTGGAGAGCACCAGACAGGATCTGGGCTCAGAACACAGCCTGAGGTTAAGTTCAGACAGGGTTTCACTGGCATGAAAACCTCTCTGGGAGACGGAGGTCCATCTGTCCCTGCCACCCAAAAGAAATAGGAACTGCCGGGCAGTGGTGGCGCACGCCTTTAATCCCAGCACTTGGGAGGCAGAGGCAGGCGGATTTCTGAGTTCGAGACCAGCCTGGTCTACAGAGTGAGTTCCAGGACAGCTAGGGCTATACAGAGAAACCCTGTCTCCAAAAACCAAAAACCAAAAAAAAAAAAAAAAAGAAAAAAGAAATAGGAACTTAGGAGCTTCATGAGCAACGCTTCACAATCGACAGTGGGACACAGGTCCTGGGAACCAGTGGGCCCAGTATTCTCAGTTGAGTGCTATTTTACTACATGGAGGGACACATCACTTGTTTACCTGAGGACAGAGGCAGCTCTCACTGGGGGGTCCTTATGAGCTGCTACAAGTATCTTTATATGGTTTCTGTATACTGGGTCTCATTCTAAAACTCTCTCCAGGGGGTGCCTGGAAAGGACTTTGGTAACATCAGTCTAGTACCCATTCCCTAGGCATTTGGCAGACAGCCTCAGCTTTCCATGGGACCCTACATACAGAGCGAGCCTAAGACCTGCTAGCATTGTTACCTCTGGGAAATGAGAGGTCTGCAGTTGGCCCTGCTAATAGGGCCAGCCCAAAGCCTATGCCTACCTGGAGTGGATAGGACATGGAACTCCCCTGCAGGGGCTGACAATCTCGAGACGAGTAAATCAAGACAAACGCAACTGTGGCCGTGACAGCTGCTACCAGCATGGCTTCAATCACTTGGAGGCAGGGCCGGTGGATGTACCTAGAGACCAAAGTAGACTTTGCTGCAGGGATGGCCAGGGATAGTAGCCTCACCTGCCCTGCCCTTGGCAGTTACCAGGGAAACCTGACCCAGAACCCATTGATGAGAGGGTAACACAACACAGGTTTAATGATCAATCAGCCCAGACTCCTGAGGTTATCTTTCTCTCTGGGGCTACAGACATCTTAGTATCGACTCACCCTGCTACACCACCATGGCAGCTGAAACCAGTGCAAAACACAGGTAGACACACTGTGAGCCCAAGACCTTCTTCCCAAACTTGATTGCTTCTCTTCTAATAAAAGGGCTGGCACCCCAGGCAGAAGTTGGGCAGCATCTAACTTACCCATGACTTTGTTCGCAGACCCCAGACCCTGAGGACTATTTCTTAGGGAAGGTGCCTCCTCCTCTCTCCCCACTTGCATGTTCTTCCCTCCCCCCAGGTCATACTTTCTCCACCTGTCCTGAGCAGCTCAGCCGGACAGACCTTCAGGGAAGGACCCTTACTGACAAGGCCTCCACAATTTGTCCATTTCCTGCACCCAGTGGGGCTGTACCTGTCAATCTGGCACACAAAATGGGGTTCTCACCTGATTCGAAACATGGTTAGCCAGTAATTCAAGGCATTGAACACAGCTCCAAGAATGCCACCTATAACCAGAAAAGAGACGGTTAGTTTCACAGGGAGAACACTGGAGTTCCCAGAAGTGGAAGGCCCTGGTGAGGGTACATTGTCCAATGGCTTCACAGGCATTACCACAAAGGCTGCTCTGCCTTCCACTCAGCTTTGTACAGAGCAGTACAAGCTGGCATGCCTCACTCAGAACCCAAACCTCCAATCTCTGAGCATGGACATGACCTTCAGGTAGAAAAATCTACACCTGACCTCTGTATCAAGTATAAGGTGTAAACAGATGGACTCCTTTAAGCCTTGGGTCCCTTCCCCAAAATCTCATTTTGTGTGTGTGTGTGTGTGTGTGTGTGTGTGTGTGTGAATGTTCTAAATTTCAGAAGAAGAAAAAAAAAAAAAAGAGCCACTTTAGGCCCTGAGTATTCTGGATAAGAAATCCTCACTCTGTAGATGTAGTAAAGGTCCCCCCATCCCTTAGGGAATCTCAAAGTCTGGAGCTTTGCCAAAGTAGAATAAAAGCTCCAGGGTCTTTCTAAGGTGCCCACCCCTTATACATCTGCATAATAACTCTAGCAGTGCGATGCCTAGAGGTGACTGCAGACCTGCACCACTTTGGAGCTGGGAGTCCATCCTCCCCAACACAGGTTCACTCTGGTCCATGCTACAGGGAGGGGCCCTTACCCACCACACCCATGGCGATGAAGACAGGAATCTCATGGATGGTGTAGGCCATTTTCTGTGCAGAGGGGAGAAAGCAAAGGCTTTGAGAAATTGCTGTTTAAATTACAGGACTGGACAGGAACTCTGCCTACACGCACAGAACCTTCTAGCACTTCTGTGAGGTACATGGTCTTTGAGAAGACCTTATGCCCATGGCCCTTCATGGCTGAGCTGGGTTGGGTGACTTGTGCAGTCATCTCATACTGCAGCTGTGGCACACTCAAAGCTGGAGCAGATCCCTGTGCATACCCTCAGCACTGCAGGGCCCTTGAACTGACAAGGAAGAGCTCAACATCCCTACTCAGAACTCTATTTTCCCAAAGTCACATTCAAGTCTCAGTCTTATCCCAATCGATTCCCAGGTGGCACCAGAAAGGACAAGTTGGAACTATGTGGCTAGCAAATTACCTCTGAGTCAAATCTTCCAAAATTTATGAGGCCAGGGCTAGACAGGTCCCACATGTTTCCATGGTAGATGCTCAGAACAAAATTCAGTGTGAAGGTGGAAATCATGGAAGCAAAGAACTGTTGCAGAGAGAAGTGAGTCTCAGAGACGTGCCTGGTGTACCTCATACCCTCAGTCCGGCCCAGCCCACTCAGTTCTGTGTCCCCAGAGTTCTACCTGGCCCACCCAGCATCCTCAAAGCCACGTTTGGCCCACCTAGATTCTAAGTTATATAGAACACTCTCCTCTGAATGTCAGGAACAGACATGGGAACTGAGACTTCTGTCATTTGGAAAGTTGTGTGTCTGAATACCCCATCTAAGACAAAAGGAAAGGGGCTGGAGCCAAGTGGGGCTGACAAAGCTGGAGTTGCAGCTCTATCACAAGCCAATGAAGAATTAAGAGAAGGTAATGTTTCTGGGGCTCTTAGGAGCCACCAAGGCTGGCAAGAGCACTTAGGATAGGTGCAGAGCTACTGGGCCCACGGAGGGACTCCACAACACAACAGAGTGGGCTGGCTATGAGGAGTTCCCAAGGGAGGAAGAAGTGTGATCACTCTGGCCAGGGGCACCTTCCTCAGGCACTTACAATTCTCCACGTCAGGAACTGATTCCAGAAGGAGGCGCCCTCTTCCAAGCTGAATAGGACCCCACCTGGAAGGCAAATAGCAGGGCTAAAGTGCCATCAAGGCCACAGGGCAGGCTACCCACTGCCACTGCCCAACAGAGGCACCAGGAAACTAAGACCATGACACAGGGATCTGCTAAGTGAGCCAGGCCACAGCTGGTATCTGACAGACACTGCCCACAACCTCACCCAGGCACTTGGCTAACCTCAGAACTATGCCTACAAGAAAGCCCTGCTTCACCATCCTGAGCATCTACGAAGCACCCAAGGGCACAGGCAGAGATGAGGGGGAACTGGCCTTCCTTACCCACGGGGGCTCCAAATGCAGCAGATACCCCAGCTGCAGCTCCAGCGGAGACAAAATCCCGCTTCTCTGTATCTCTACGGAAATATTCAAAGATCTAAAAGAGAAAGATGCAGGGTGTTGTGGGAGGCTCTGACGGGGCTGCTTATCACAGGAAGGGAAGTTGGAAACAGGTCCCATCAAACTGGCCAAAGAAGAGGTGTAAGAGGCAGGGACATTTATTTCTAGATAATCACAGCAACAGTTACTGGATTCACAGAGAACAATATTACAGACAGTGACAGAAAACAGGAGAGCTGGCACTCCCATGTACCCACAGCTGAGAACATAACCACAGGATTCCATCTGTGGCAGTGACCCAACTTCTCCATGCATGCAAGAAGTCTATGAACTTCTTGTTCCAGCTCTACCCTAGTGACTGAAGAAAGCGCAGTGAGTGGAAACATATCTAAACTTGTTCTAATTTTAACAAGGATTGTTCAGACAAGCTTGGTGGTACATCTCTGGCATCTCAGTTCTCAGAAGCCTTGAGACAGAATCTTAAGTTCAAGGCCAGCCTGGGCTAGACAGTGTAACCTGTTTCAAAAGACAGTTACAGATTTATCGGCATAGAAGTTTAGTGTAATGCCCACCTTACTGCTGGTAACAGTGGGAAACATGACAAAATTATACCACGTGTCTGCAGAGCCATTTACAGCTCTGACCTCCTTCAAGTGACTGTCCTTCTGAGAAGCTGGTCAGAGATTCAACAGAATCACACCAGCATCCTAGGGACTGATCATGGAGAGGCCACATAGTCTGTAATCACCTGGAGTAGGCTAGACCGCCCTTAGAGTTAGAATAGTGACAGGAATTGGATGTTGAGGGAGACCCATAGGTTTGGATGCAGACTCAGTCGAGACATAGCTACGAGTCCTCAGTCCACAAGTGTGTGTAAGGACTCACCTTGAAATCTCGCTTGAGTGATGTTGACCTTCCCTGTGAAATCCCTGCAGCGATCACGGATCCTGAGTGGATCATTGGCCCTTCCTGGAGCACAAAGCAATCAGTACTCAGAGGCTACACATGGGTCTTAGTGTCCTCCAAATGACAGAAACTCAACCTCAGGAAGGACCAGTGTCACAGGTAATGTTGTTACCTTTCCTACAGCCAGGCCCCCTACCACAGACAGAATCACGCCGGACACCTTGATCACCAGCGTCTGGAAACAAGGAAGATACAGAGTTTGAGCAATCCTGCTGTGCATGCCTAGCCCTGGGGGGTTCACAGAGGCCCCCACTACTGCTGAGTGCTCAAGGTGCGAACTCCCACTCAACATCCACCCATCTACAAATGCTAGGGCAGTGCTCAGGGCCCCTGCTCCACACCCCCTGGGGGAACTCAGTGTTGATGTGTCCCTGAAGGGTTCTGAGGGAGGAAGCTCAACCCTGCCCTACGACTGTGCCTCTGCCCTAGGCCCAGCACAGCTTTACCTTGTAGACAATTAGTAGCTGGGACTGACAGCATGGCCCCTATCTCATGAGCGTACAGGTGCAAGCACCTACTCCACGGACACCCCAGTATTCATCCCCACATTGGGCCAGGAACCATGAAAGTGGGGACTGAGGGACTATGACTCCCCTGAACTATGTGAGCCTGGTGAGTGATCAGGAGGTCAAGGGTAAGCAAAAGCTGACTCTGTTATCTGGGTCCATCAAAAATATAAAAAACATATCTAACTTATAATGCTTCCCCTGGCACATGGCCCCTGGTGTAGGGAGAAGGGGGCTGCTGGGAAGGGCAGCATGCTCAACACAGGCTCTGAGTGAGTCTCCTAAACCCAGTGTGTTAGCCAACGGTATTTAGCAACACATTCCAGATTGTTCCACGAAGTCTAATAACAAGTCAGTACTGTGCGGGAACATCGTGTCCACCCTGTTCTACAGCAGAGCAGCAGCACTGGACTCTCGATTCCCAGTGTGACCATACTTTCCTTGGCTTCAGGGCACCAGGCCCAGGAGCAGCCGGGGAGGCCATGGAGTATGAGGCAAGGGAGTACCTCAAATGAAGCCACTGCCTACCTGCCTTCTGAGATAGGGACAGGAGGCAGTATCTGGCCAGACTCAGGCAGAAAGGCTGGTCTTGCAAAAACAAACAATAGTAATAGATTGTGGTGACAACTGCCCAGCTTCTGTGGCATTAGGATGATGCCAAGTTTATGTGAGTGTGAGAGAAAATGTTGAAAACGGAAGGAAAGGCAGTCTGACTCCCACCCTAGCTCAGCCTCTCTAGCTCTGAATACTCAGGGCCGCACAGTCCTGAGTTACAGAGAAGTACGGCATGACTGCAGTCACAACATTCACACTCCTGCACTACTGACTGCAGGCAAAGTCCAGTTTTTGCTACTTTCAGATGCACAACCTATTGACATGTGTACACACAACAGCTGGTGTGCACACACTTATGCCAGGTGTGGAGGGTCAAGCAAAGACAGACTGACACAAGCAGAACTCCGTGCTCTGCCCTGTCTCACTGCACACCTCACCTTGAGCCGCACCACGTGGGGGATCTTCACCCCATTGAGAAAGCACTTGATCTGAGGGATTCCGCTGCCAGCAGCAACTGGCTGGAAAGACAGAGGTGCCAATGAGCAGGTAAAGTAGGATGCAGCCTCTACAACCACAAGAGCAGGCGTGGGGAAGGGCTTCATGTCAGGGAAGGAGAGGTCCTTCCCTACGCCCATCCAGGAATGGAGCAACCCCTGAGGAAACCTTGTGAGCATGTGTGAAGGGTCAAGGGAAGCGTCTGATGGTCACGTGTCCCCAAGTGGCTGGGTGAGGGGATATTCCAAGATGAACAGGGCACTCATCATGGACCAAGCAGGAGCTAATACTTCCTCTCTATGGACAGCTGCTCTCTATACACATAGCAGGCTCTGAATGTTGTCTGCTCCTTCTTTTATTACCCCCGCAAAAAAGACAAGAAGCAAAGAGGAACCTAGGAGAAAGGCGGACTCCTGGGAGCTTTGGAATTAAGATATATTTTGGAGGAGCCACCGGTGGGTTAAGAGTACAGTCTCCCTGGGGAATGGCGGGTCCTGCTGCCCCCTCTGCTTGGATCTCTGCACGAATTGCCCAAATTCCTGGGAACTTCAAGCCCTGGAATAGCCCTTTATCTAGCTATATGTAAATATGGGGTAGGTGTGGTATACCTATGGTCTGGATATAAATTGGGTGGCCAAGAGATGGGATGGGAGTTATACTACTGGATTAAATATTGTACTACTAGGAGTAAAGCTCAGGAAGCCCCAGTGTATTTTCGGCTCTGCGTGAACATTTCCCATTCATACCACATGATGGGAAAGCTAGAGGAGCCCATATTTTCACCAAGACCCCATGCCCACTCTAGATCTAGGGTATCCAGTTTCCTACACACAGTGCTTTACCTCTATGAAGGCCACAATCACAGACCCCACGAGCACGAAGGCAGAGTTAAGCGTGGCCCACAGCAGGAGGGAGAAGGAAAGGCCGCCCTTCTCTGTGAACTTGTCGATGTCTCAGGAATGGTCAAGGACAGGCACTGCTGCAATTCTGGAGCACATATCTGCCCTACATGTCTCACTCCGTGGCCAGTCATTCTGGCCAGACCATCTCATGACCTGGGTGGGCGGGCACAACTACTGACTAGCTAGCAGGCCACGGTGCTGAGTGGAAAACTTATAGACTTCTCACAGCCTGGCTAGGACAATGCCACACATATGCTGAGCACTGTGCATATATGGTAGGTGATCTCTATGGAACCCGGCCTGCTCTTTTCCTTACTGCCTGCCTGTGAGGGTTCTGCTGCTGAACCCTCATCCCACATGCCCCATGCGGAGTGTCTTTGGAGGATACTGTCCTTGATGACTCGGTACTTGAGGCCTGCCAGGTTCTCTACTACAATGTCAATGAAGCAGGCTACTAGGCCTGTGAGGATTCCAATGAGGGCACAGATAACCCAGCGCTTGATCTCCACTGTCCGGAAAGCCTAGATAGAGATGGGGAACAGGGCATAGTCAAAGGTGAGCACTGCATCCAGGAACCTGCTGTGTACTGCTCTGGTGCTAGCAGATTCAAGGGCTCACACCACACATCATACAAAATTCAGCTCTCATTCCAAATCTGCCAAAAGCAGCCTCCAGCCAATGTCTCAATGACCACTGGAGGCCACAGGAAGTCCCAAGGAGGGTAAGTAACATTCCCTAGAAAGTCACAACCAGCTACTAGTATTTGAAAAACTGTCTACCATCTGCAGAACAACCTTATTGGCCACAATTATAGCTCTCCCTCACCAGGATCTGGGGACAGGGGTCCCATGTTCAGAGCCCCATCCTCCAATACACAAACCATGAAAGCAAATGCTGGCTGTAGAACCCGGAGGCTTGGGAGAGAAAAGGGAGGGATATGAAACAGGGACACTGCCTGGCCCAGCATGCCAGCGCCCAGGCTAACAAGCCACAGGCCCACTCTACTTACCGTGTGGTTGATTCGTCTCTCCTCCTCCAGGAAGAGCTGATTCTCACTATTGTCATAGTCCAGGCTCTGTAGACCAGGGCACAAGAAGCTAGATTACTGACCCAGTGACTTGGTTCAAGTATAGCCTGGGGACAGGAAAGGCTGGAAAGAGGCCTTGAAGAGGAAGAGGGCTGGAAAGGATAGGGCTCGAGCCCAGGAGGAAGGACGGAGAGCCCACCTCATACTTGAGGGAGAGGAGCTTCTCATTGTGTGGAATCTCCTTGGGGAAGGTGTGAGGAGGGTCCACTTCCTGTGGAAGAAAAAAACCAGAGTCTCAAATCCCAGATCTCTGCAGTATCTGACACCCAAGGCTGGGAAGACACAGAAATTTACAAACCACCACTCCCTGGGATATGAACACAAAAATCCTCCAATGGAACCCTACAAATACCTTTGGTTTGTTTCAGGAGAACAAGGTTAGTTTAACACCCTAGAAATCAACTGATGCACAGCAGATCTCTGAGTTCCAGGCCAGCCTGATCTACAGAGCAAGTTTCAGGCCAACCATGGCTACACAGAGAAACCCTGTCTTGAAAAACAAAACAAAATAAACAAACAAACAAACAAACCAAACCAGAACAACCATTATAAACACTCAACAAAGTTGGGTGTGGTGGAGCACACCTATAACCCTGGCATTCAGGAGGCAGGATCGAAAGAATTGGAAACTCAATGCTAGCTGGGTTATGTAGCAAAGCAATACCAGAAAGGAGGCAGCTAGGTGACAGCGTATGTGCCTGAAGGCACAGGCTTTAGCTCTCATCCCTAGTCCTGGGAAAAACAAAACTCAAGAATAACAGAAAAGCACTCAAGAAGCTGACACAGAGAGAGATCATAGGCTGAGTGTTTGCTGTTCTAGCAGAAGGCCCAAGTTCGGTTCCTAGGGATCCATATTGTAAGACTTATCACATCTTTAACTCCTGCTCCACGGAGGTCCAATCCTCTGGCCTCTGAGGACACCTCATCTCATAGGCATGTGAGACCACTCTACATCACTGCCCATAGGGACAAATAAAACCACAGTAGACAGCACCAAAGACAACCAAATTCCTGGGGAGGGGTGGCTCAGGAAACATTCCCTTGTTTTTTTTCAAGATTTATTTTTTGTTACATGTAGGTATGTATGTGCCTGTGTGTAGCCATGTGCCTGTGAGTACAGGTACTTATGGAGGTCAAAATAGGGTGCTGGGTCCCTGGGAGCTACAAGTGCAGGCAGTTGTAGGCTGCCTGACATGAACTTTGGATCCTCTGTAAGAGCCCCTGCAGAGCTTGTTTTAGGGACACCAGAATCTGTCCCTTCGTCAGAGGAAATGGTCTCTCTCCATGCCTGAGGCTTCCTCGTCCTGAGACCCATCTCACCCATTCCTAGAGTCCTCAGCTCACTTGGTCACCCTCATACTAAGCTCCCTCCTGACAAAGGTCTCTGTACTGTGTGGCCTCCCACAGTGCTTCTGCGCTCTTCCCACATGCTGGTCGCCTGGCCTCAGGGCCACATGGATACTCTGTGTGCCCTCTCTGGGAGTCCTGCTATCGCCGACCATGCTAGCCTTCCTCTGTCCTGCACTCAGTGAAGGACAGCTCAGTGGGCGCGGGGACCATCAGGCCACTCACCGGATCCAGAAGCTCATCATCCAGCTCCACGTTGTTCATCTGTCCAATTCGGAAAAGCGCAGAATGGGACTGAAACAGAGGAGAGGCAGAGCCTGAGCAGCAGACGAGGGGGACAGGACGCTTCTCATTCCCACCCTCACACTCTGCCCTCCTGGGTTGCTGGAACCCAGGCTGCTCCTGACACGCATGCACAGCCTGTCCGTGAGAAGTCATCACAGGACAGAAAGCCCAGCTCTCTTCACCCTAGTAGCTCTCCTCACCCTAGTATACCATGTCTGCTCCACACCATGCACCAGGGCCAAAGGCTGCAGGATGTGTCCCCTGCCATCCAGCTCTATTCTCCCCCACCCTCCGCCGAACATACCTCTGCTTCAAGCATGCTAATGCAGCTCCCCCTCACCCCCAAGCAGAGAGCTCCAACAGAGTTGAGTGGATATGAGGCGTGAAGTCCCTGCAGATCACACAGGTGCAGGGCAGTGAGTACCCTTTCTTTAAGGACACTCCCTTGATCTTAAGCCTCCCAACCTGGATAAAGCCATGCTGCCCAGTAAGGGGGAGGTGGACAAGTTCTCAACTGTTTCCTGGGTGTTTTCAGAAATGCTGGAGGGGCTACAGGGGAAGGCCAACAACTTCTTTGCTGAGCAAAAGCTGTGTGGCCCTTTGTCCAAAGCAGAGTAGCTGTGATGGAAACAAAATGTGGAAGACAGAGGGAGCTCCAAGGCCAGGCCGCAGCTCATGGACTGGGGCTGTCCCAGGGGCATCTTCCTGAGCTGAAGCAGCCGCAGTTTCAGCCTTAGTGTTTCCTGTAGCCTTCCTGCTCCCTCAGCCCTGACCAAGGTTCATTCAGGGCCCTAAGCATTTATGGTTATTATTATTGTTGTTGTTGTTGTTGTTTCGAGACAGGGTTTCTCTGTTCAGCCCTGGCTGTCCTGGAACTCACTCTGTAGATCAAGCTGGCCTTGAACTCAGAGATCCGCCCAGAGCTACATTTATTTTAAAATTATGTGTTTTTGTGTCTGTCTGTGTGTGGCTATCTGCACGTGGGTGGAGGTGCCAGTAAAGTCTATAAACGCTGGATCCCTGCAGCTGGAGTTGTGAGTGGCCTGATGTGGGGGCTGGTCATGCTCTCCAGCCCCAAGCGCCTCTCATGAACACAAAATGTAGCTGATGCATGAGGGGCAGCCAGACTGAGGTAAATGGCCAACAGCCTGGGGCTCACTCCCATCTCAGCACTCCTCCCATTCCAGTCAAGAACCATAACTACGACAGGCAAGGAAACCAGGGCTAACAAGGAAGCTTCTGGTACTAAAGGCCCGGGAACCCAGGAGGAGGGCACTGCCTCCTCAGACAGTCCATCCCTAACAGCCCACTGTCTAACAGGCTTTGAGAACTTGCCCTTTCCAGCGCACAGACATCCAACGCTCTGGTTCATCTGGACCCGTACATCCCAGAAGCATCAGAACCCTTTACAGTGCTCCTGACCCCCAGGACACTCCTGCTTCTTACTGGGATGTAGAGCTGCAGACAGGTGGGCTCTTCCACATTCACCCCAAACACATGGTAAAGACTTCCTCCTCCTCTGGGGCCACAGGACCCTCTGTAAAGCTGCCCTTCTCTCTAGGGGTAGAGCAGGCTGAGACCCACAGACAGCCCACAACTGTATATATGTTCATCACAGCCACGAGTTCCCTCTGGTGCTGCATCATAGGTTAACTCCTACTCTACCGAGCAGCTAGACCCGAGTGACAGCAATGAGGAACGCATCCTGTGGGGCAGGCGCTCTCTCCTGTGCACACACAGACACAAGTTCATGGTCACAATTGGAGGATGGAGAAAGCATCTCTAAATCACATCTGTGAGCGTGGCTGGCAACCTTCACTCTAAGTATCCTCAGGTAGCACAGGTACCAGGAGGAAAGGACACAAGATGAGGTGACAAACATCTAAACTATTTATTTCACCCGGGAAGAGGGTGACCTAGAAGGGAACACCATCTGCCCCCAATCTATGTCCACTTCCGGACTTTCCCCTGGGGAACAACTGTGGGCTGCTCTTGGCTAGGCTGTTTACTGTCTGGTCACCAGACTTCACATGACCCACACATGATAGGCAAAGCAAGGATCACTTAGAGAGGTCCCCTCTGACTCTGCCACAATCTCACTCAGAAACACAGACTCACTATAGCAGCCATGGTGAGGCAGGCAAGCTGTGTTAAGAGACTATATGCAGGCTGCCCTCTATGACTTGTTGAGATCAGTCTATTTCGAGGGCCACCGTGAACAGGACAACACAGTACTCTGGCTACATCTGAACTTCATATGGACACATAACTTGACCACAAGCACATTCCAAATATTGCATGCAACACACAGCAAAAGTTACCAGTTTTCAAGGAGAAAAAGATGGCTTAGTGGCTAAGAGCATCTGCTGTTTTTGCAGAAGACTAAGGTTCAGTTCCTGAACCCATATGGAAGCTAACAACTATCTGTAATTCTAGTTCTAGAGGATTCATCACCACCTTCTGGTCTCTGTGGGCACTGCACACATGTTCACAACTATGCATGTAGACAAAACATTCATACACATAAGTAAACTTAAATAAAATCTCAAAAAAAATGTAAGTTACTCATTTTCCTATAATACACAGGTGTCCTATATCTTATCCAGCAGTTATTATAGTGTGACACTTATATCCACGACCCTCCAAGGAACCATAAGCCCAACAGAGCCTCTCCCAGGATGACTTCGCCTTAACTAATGACACTTGAAAAGACTTTGTTTCCACGTGAGGCCGAGCTCAAAGGTATCAGGGTTAGGTGTGGACATATCTTTGAAAGGGGAGCAGTATTTATACCACAATAGTTTTTCTTCCTTCCTTTTTTTGTTGGGTTTTCAAGATGGGTTTCTCTATGTAGCCCTGGCTGCCCTAGGCCAGGTTATCTAGAACTATGAGTTCTGCAACCCGGCTACACCATGTTCACATGGCAACCATAGGGCTCCACTGAAGGGACATGTATGTCACCGCAGGTGATCGACAAGAAAGTACATGTTTCCCTTTAATAAAAGTTTTGGGGCCAACAGTGCCCCAAACTGCTGAGCCCAGGAAAAAGTCAGGCATGCTCTGTAGCCTCCTGGCCACCGTGCTGGCCCAGCAAGTAAGCTGTTGCCCAGAGTTTCAGTGCTGTCACAGCCTCCCAGTCAATTTGTACACAGAGATACACACACCAGGCCTGAACCCATAGGACTCTTGGGGTATTACCCACCATGAACCCTGTTCACCTTCTCAGGGAAATTTTCCTAAGTGTTGAAAGACCAGGAAGAAACCCAAGGATACTGAGGTAAGGGCTGAGGGGTACAGCAGAGAAAAGGGGAGGTGGCCAGGCTGTTTTACCTATCACGCTTGGGCTAGACAAGCCATGAGCCATCCACAATCATTTCACTGTACCATAAGTACCCAGAATCAGACCCACAAGGCCTAAGAAAATGGAACCTCAACAGTTTAAGAGGATGACAGGAGAGGTGCCAGCTATGGGTCACATGACAGTACTTGCTCACACAATATCCCCTGCCCCAACTTGGTGAGCAGGGGCCCACATCCATGAAAAAGCAACAGCAAGCAGAACCCCAAATCAGGTGAAGGCTGACAGGGTAATGTGTGACAGTGGAACAATCCAGGCTGTAGTGGGGCACAGGTGCTGGGCCCAACTTAGCAGAGAAGGAGCCCTAGAGGGCTCAGAGCTGTGTCTGACTAAGGAAGCTGTGTCTGACTAACAGAGGGTCCCATGGATCTACACACACTGCACAGCTGGCAAACTCAGTGCTCTTGTACTGAGCTACAATTACTTAACACACCACCCCAAAAGGAACTTGTTGAGAACAGGCCTGCTCAGGACTAGTTTTGTAATTTCTGGCAATCTATAATTACTTCATAAGTTACAGAAAACAAAAATTCCCACACACCAATAGACTTTCAAAACAGAATAAATGCAATCATAGCATCTGTCAGGCAGAAAGCAGACAATTACAAACCACCCACAGACATACAAAAAGTGACCAGAAGAGCAAAGCTCTTGGCTGACCCCACCCCGCCCCAAATGCAGAGAACTGGCTGATCAATATACACAGAGGTGCTTGAAACTCCAGTGCGATGCTACTGTCTACCTAGAGGGGGAAGATAGAAAATCAGGGCTGAAGAAATGGCTCAGTGGGTAAGAGTGCTTGCTGCACAGGTCTGAGGGCCTGAGCTTAGATTTCAGCACTCATGGCTACCTGCGTGCATGCAGACACAAGAGGATCTGTGGGGCTTGTGGTGGCCAGTCTAGCTTCAGGTTCAGTGAGAGTCTCTGTCTTAAATGGGTAAGGTAGTGATCGAGTGAGTGGGACACCCAATGTCTTTCTCTGGCCTCTGTGTTTGCTTGTATGCATGCACACACACACATGCACACACACGCGCGCACACGCTCACACGCACATGCGCACACACACATGCACGCACACACGCACACGCGCGCGCACACGCTCACACGCACATGCGCACACACACATGCACGCACACACGCACACGCGCACGCACATGCGCACGCACACACACGCACGCACACACACACATGCACACACACACGCACACACACGCGCACACGCACGCACACATGCACACACGCACATGCACACACACACATGCACACACACACACACGCACACACGCACACGCACACACACATGCACACACACACACACACACACGCACACACACCCCCATGCACCCCTTTCCCATAGACACTTATCTCACACAATCCACCTATACCCTTTCCCGTACATGTTAATCTCTCACCCATACACACTACATATACCCCTCTCCCAAATACACTAATCACACATACACACCCTCCCACACACAATAATAATAATAATAATAATAATACGTGTTCCACAACTCAGTAAAAACCCAAAAGAACAGAAAGTGCAATCTCAAAGTGACATCTGAATACCCATAATCACAAAAGTATTATTTATCCACTTGTCAACGGACATAAAATAAAAATGCAGCAGTAACGCCTACTATAGTATGGACAGACCTTATAGACAACGTGCAGAAGCCGGTCACAAAAAACGACAAATGGACCGGGCCTGAGGGTGTGGTTTGGTTGGGAGTGCTTGCCTGGCATACAGGAAGGCCTAGATTTAATCCCCAGCACTGCATAAGCCAGGAATGCCGGCATAAGTCTTGTAATCCCAGGGCTCAGGAGGTGGAAAGAGGAATCAAAAGCTCAAGGTCAGAACTGGAGGGATGGCTCAGTGGTTAAGAACACTGGCTGCTCTTCCAGAGGACCCGAAGTTTTATTCCCAGCAACCACATGGCAGCTCATGCCATCTATAACTAGTTTCAGAGGATCCAACACGCTCCTGGCTTCCACCTACATTGGGCATGCATGCAGTGCACATACATACATATAAGCCAGCCTGGTCTACATAGTGTATTGCAAGCCAGTCAGAGCTATGTGGTGGTATCCTGCCTCCACTCCTTCTCCATGCCCCAAAAGTTGAAGGACATCCTTAGCTATAAAGCTGTCTGAGGTCAGCCTTCTTAGTATGGTTACATCCATAAAGACAGAAATAAGAGTCAGAGGCAGGTGGATTTCTGAGTTTGAGGCCAGCCTGGTCTACAGAGTGAGTTCCAGGACAGCCAGGGCTACACAGAGAAACCCTGTCTCGAAAAAAAACAAAAAACAAACAAAAAAAAAGACAGAAATAAGAGATGGTGGCCAGAGAAAGGAGGAAGAGAGCAAGAAAACTCTGGGTAGTTTCAGTTTTACAAGATGAAGAAGTTCTAGAGACTGATTGCCCAACATTTAGAATATACCAGCTGGGAAGGTCGTGGTGGTGCACACCTTCAATCCCAGCCCTCAGGAGGCAGAGGCCAGTCTGGTCTACAGAACACAAAAAAATAAAACACACACACACACACACACACACACACACACACACACACACACACACACACGCCTCAGACGGGTGGCAAATACTTGTAATGCTAGATTCTTAGAGGTTGAGAAAAAAGCCAGGGCCAGCAAGATGGCTTAGTGGATAAAGGCATCTCCCTCAGAGCCCAATGACCCGAGTTCAATCCCCTGAATCCATATGGTGGAGGAAAGAACTGACTCAGGTTATCCAGATTGCTATACATACATGTGCAGACACACATACACACAAAATAAATACATGTAAAAAGAGATTAAAACCTGGCCTCAGCTACACAGAGAGTTCAAGCCCAACCTGAGCCACTTATACTCTGACCACACATAAAAATTAGAAGGCATGGGAAGTGAGGGTACCTGTCTAGTGTGTATTAGCCTGGGCTTCAATCTCCATTATGGGGTGAAATGGTGAGAACAGTGTGTGAACCTAGATAGCATATTTATGTTATGTGCTTCCTACAGAGGCATACACATACACATGTACACACGTGTACACACACACACACACACACACACACACACACACACACACTCACACACCAATTTTATTTGAGAAATGAGGACAACTGAATTCTGCCACCTTCCAGGTCCAGGAGGCAGCAGCAACCTTCAGTTTCACTGGAACCTGAGCTGGAAGACAGCACTTTCACACCAGGGAGACGCCCTATTTTTATATTTTTAATAATTTTTTTTTAAAGACAGGGTCTCTCTGCATAGCCCTGACTGACCTGGAACACACTGTAGACCAGGCTGGCCTCAAACTAAGAGATCCACCTGCCTCTGCTCCCTGAGTGCTAGGATTAAAGGCACGTGCCACCACACAGAGTATTTGTTTTAAGTTGCTCACTGTTGCATACTCCCAGCTCTATATTCCCACCTCCATGAGCAGCTGCCATGTGCCAGGCTCCATGCTAAACACCAAAGAAACCCAGACTGCTGCAGCAGGGACAGAAAAAAAGAAACAAAACCAACCTGAGAGCAAGTGTGACAAAGGTGACAGAAAACCGGAAGCAGGCGAGACTGGCTTTAGATATAGCAGCCAGAAGGTCTACAACAAGCAAAGCAGCCCAGAGCAGGGAGGAGTGGGCTACAGGGAACAGGCCCGGGGGTGCATATGGTCCTATATGGCTGTCTGGAGGCTGCCAGGACCCTGTCTTTCAGCTCTCTACACCCTGTTGGGCTGAGACTTGTTTATGAGCTGAGAGAGGAGGAAAAATTCCTAAGACCGAGGACCAACAGCTCTCACCAGAAGACAGCAGGGCCAAAGGGCCACTGGGACAGTCAGAGGACCCTTCCCTGAAGCTCCCCAATAGCCATAGGTTTCCTGTCTTCCCTAACAGCACCCTCAGACTATGGTCTGTGGTGTAAGTTATCAGGACAGGACACAGTCCCACACTCACCTGAGGTCCCTCTGCTGAGGGAGGAGGTGTCTCTGGTGGCGATTCCCCAAATGGGCCTGTAAGAATGCCTTGTATTTAAAGACTACAACCACGCAATGCCACCTCTCCACCGTTTGCTCTAGGATCAAAGTGCCTCCCAGAAAACTCTACTTCCTGTTGCCCACACATATGACCATGACTTGCAGGCTGACCTCACCCTCTCCCTGTTCCACTATCACCCCACACCTAGAAAAAGGTCCAAAGACTTGGCCTCCAGGTAGAGCCACAGGGCCTGCACTTTAAACGGGGCCCAGCCTGTCCAGCCTTTAGTAGCTACCACACTGCTTGGCCAGCTTCTGCCTGGCTGGCTGGCAACTCTGCCTCCACCCAACCCTGGAGATGCTGCAGCAAACCCCAAAGGCTCAGGAGGTGGCCAGGATAATGAGCTCATGTTCAGTACCCAGGGTCACCCCACTGTGTTCCCCTTTTCATTTCCAAAGGGTCCTGACTGCAGGCTGGCTCACAAAGACTCCTACTGCAGTACCAGGTCAACCCATACTTAACTATGAGCCTGCCTATTATCCAGACTTCCCCTGAGGAAAGCAACACCAACAAGTCATTCAGCTGAAGAGGGGCCACAGCCAAATGTCAAGTGCAAAGACGAATTTCTTTTAGTTTGACAGGGTTTTTGATTTGTTTGGTTGGTTTGTTTTGAGACAGGGTCTCATCTAATTCAGCCCGGCCTCAAAATCACTTCGACTTCTGATTCTCCTGTTCTGACCACTGGCATGCCCCCAGTATAGGTGTTTGCCACCACACACAGTTTTATGTGGTGTTGGAGGCTGAACCCAGGGCTTCACTGATGCTAGGCAAGCACTCTATGTCTCCAGACCCTTGCCGTTAATGACTACTATCTGTTGAGAGCCTGTTTTCTAACAGGCTTGCTCAGTGTTATACATTCATTAACTTTTTACAGATGAGAAAACTGGCACCAGCAGTCCTTAGATCCTGCCAGAAATTCTGGCTTGTCCAGTGCTCAGTACAGAGGGTTCCCAAGCTGTAGCCAGTGCCTGTTCAACCTGCCTAAGCAGGCAAGGATCCCTTAGCACTGGAGTCTCCGGCTTCCTGCATGCCTCTCCTTGACCTAGTCAAACTCAAGTCAACTCGTGTGCCTGAACAAGACTCCTACACCCTGCACCACATTCCCACGTTCATTCTCTTTGTCCTGTTGCTCTGCTTGTCTGAGGACTTTGCACTATTTACACAGACACAAAAGTGCTCATTGCACATATAGCTATAGGGGTCCTCACACAGAGGCAGCAAGGTGTTGGGCCTGCTCCCGAGGTAAGGAAGCTGTCCTATGCACTCAGTGACCTGTACACAGACCTGGGAACCCACAGTGGGGCAGGTGCACAATTACTGTTTTTAAGTTGTTTAACAGCAACCAACAATTGTATTAACTGCTGATTTAAAAGCTATAGCTTTTTAGGGGAAAGATCAACTCTTTCTTTACTTTCATGTCTATTTGCAAAGAAAAGCAAAATCAAATAAAAACAAAACCCACAGTCATTCAGCCCAAACTCAACTTCTGCCAGTTTCCAAATTCTTCCCTCTCTTAAAACCAGTTTCCAATATAAAGTTCCTTTCCTTTTGGAGAGAGACACGTATGTGTGTGTGTGTCTGTGTGTGTGCGCGAGCGTGGTGTTACTCTGATGGAGGCCAGGAGAGGAAAGGGTGGTCAGATCACCTGGAGCTACAGTTACAGGTGGTTGAGCCACTGGATCTGGGTGCCAGGACCTGAACTTGGGTCTTCTTCAAGAGCAGCAACAGCTCCCTCCCCCAGAGGTTACTTTCTTTACAATAGGGATAACAAATCACACCTCCAAGAAACACACTAGGAAGGCAGACACAGCCCTACCACCTAAGTCCTTTCAGATTGCTGCTGCAGACCAGATTCACAAGCACATGTCACTTCAAAGGGAGCTAAGCTGTTTCCCAGAAGCAAGGCACTGATTTTGACTTTCATTGTCCTATGCACCTTCAGGGGTCTAGCAAAGCCTAAATGTAAGTTCTGATACAGCAGCCTGATCTTGTGTTCTTCTTAGCCTTTAAAACAGCAGGCATGTTTGTTAGACATCTCTAAAATTAGGAGGAGGAAGGGTAAAGGACAGATATAAAACAGGCTAACATCAAGGAATTGACATAAGTAACTGACTCAAAATTAATACAATGCACACAGGCAAGAGAAGCAAAAGCAGGCAAGTAAAAAACCTGTACCCTTTTCAAACACTATGCATTTAAAGGCACAGACTGCTTTGAGTGCTAAGTACACTCTGGCCTCTGACTTGTTGCTTATCATGTCTGGCTACATATTCCAAGTTCAATTAGGTAGTAAGAGAAAAAGAGTGGAAATGCTTGTCATTCCAATTGTGCCCCCAACGTCTGGAAATTACTCATGTGAGAAAGGAGACAGAGAATTTCACTGAAAGCATATTTCTGCCATTTAAACTGTGAAAACTGCTAGGCCTGTGATCCAGGCCTTCCAAGTTCTTGGGAAAATGAGGCAGGATTATGAATTCATTGCCAGCCATGGTCTCACTTTGAGACCCTATCTTGAAACGCCAAGGGCTGGGGGTGCAGACCTGAGGTCGTATGCTTGCCTAGCATGTGTAAACCCTGGGTTCGACCCTCACCACGAAAAGAAAAATTAAAAAACAAAAACAACGTTAAAGTCGTAGGATCTCTTGCCGAAAAGCCAATGACAATGGTTGCTGGAGGCGAGGGTATCATTTTCTCTGACGGTGTAGCCACTGGGGGACAAGATGGGAAGAAGGGGTTCAAAGAGAAAGAAAGGAAGAGGCTTATGGGTGCGAAACTATCAAAAATAAAAGTCTTCCAGGATTCAAAAAATAACAGAGGAGAACGCCGTGGCCTCTCTCTGGGCCCCCGCCAGGACACTGAGGACCTGCGTCGCGATCCCGGCGGCTGCATCTCCGGCCCGCGGGCCTCACCTGGCGCGTGCCCGGCCCAGCTCCGTTCAGCAGAGGCGTCTCCTCGTCAGGCTGCCCCGTCCTTCGAAGCAGCGGCGCCCCTTCCTCCTCATCGCGATCTCGGCCGGACCAAGACACTTTCTTAGAGACGTTGGCCATGGCCCACTGAGGACCAAACTCAACAAGAAGAGCCGGCAGCCCGGCAGCGTTCCCGTGACCCGCACCCGGGACTCACGTGACCTACCATCGGCGTCCACATGACCGATGACAGAGGCCGGCAAGGTCTGTGAGCGCGGGGTCTTCTGGGAGTTGTGGTTCACTGGTCCTTGCAGCCTAGAGTAGAAACCTAAATCTCAAGATCCCTAGCAATTAGTATCTTCACTGAAGGTAGTGACCCAGACTCCAGAGAAGATCCAGCCCGAGATGCACACCCAGTCCCCGAAGAGATGATGTGGAAAAAAATAAATAAACTAGCTGTAAAAGTTCTGGAATCCATCCCTCTCAACCAAGACGACTTCATGTGTTTCCTGTGCTCAAAGGGCAGTCAGACTGCTGCAATTCCGGGAAAGGGCTTGAGACCCTAAAGTTCCAGACTAGGAAAGACTGGGGTTCCTCCGAGGAAGAGGAGAGTAGGACAGCGCATGGGTGTGGTGTTAACTAGCCATAGGTTGCTTTAGGCAATAGTATTTTAGCAAGGTTAAATTTGCCTAATGTAGTCTTAGTATTGGTGTTGCATCAACAAAGTTGTTCTTAGATGTATCCTGAATTATGTAGGGGCAAGGACTGGAATTTGATACTGCAACTTCAGGAACTCGAGAGTGACAGTAGTCATCATGGGTGACACTCTACAGGGAAGGAACAGGGCTGCAATGTTAACTTCTGCGCAGTGTCATGGCAGTTGCTTTACCGAGCATGGTAGAAGGAAGCAAGGAAGAAAGTGGCCACTTAATGAAGGAAATAGGTATATAATGTGAAAGCTACATTTAACAGAGAAATATGGGAAAGGCTGGGGTGGGGTTCATCTGTGCAACATAGGAAGATTCTATAAAATAATTAAAATACGATTCAGACCTTCGGTGGTGACAAAGGTCATGTACAAGAGAGTTAACAAGGATTTGCAACTTTTTTTAGATTTGAAAATTTTCAAATCAGGAAAGTTTTAAGTCCTTCTTAACTTCTAAGGGTGAGAGGATCACAAGAAATGCTCTTCTTTTCATACAATTTAAAGTAAAACCAAAACTAAACACAGAATAAGAGGAAGAAAGCTAAATGGGATTTTGAATTTTCCCATGATCCCCCCCCCCCGTGTGTGTGTGTGTGTGTGTGTGTGTGTGTGTGTGTGTGTGTGCATGTGTACGCATGTTATGTAATTTCCTCATTGATGCACCTTGGCTTTGTCATTTTACAAGATGATGATGAGGATATTATGAACCCTTTTGTATTGCTGGACACTGAGGCTGGGAAATGAAGCTGACTTGTCTAACTAAGGTTATTAGTATTTCATGGAGCTTGAACTTAAATCTGTTTACTTTCAAAACTTTGATCAGAAGCCAGGCAGTGGTGGCACTTGCCTTTAGTCCCAGCACTTGGGAGGCAGAGGCAGATGAATCTCTGATTTTGAGACCAGCCTGACCTACAGAGTGAGCTCCAGGACAACCAAAGCTACACAGACAAACCCTGTCTCACCCCACACACACACACACACATACAAACTTTGATCCCAATTTCTTTGAGACTAGGACATGCAGCTAGCCCCTTAGAGGTTCAGAGGCAAGACATCCCCTCTTCTCTGGTTCTTTGAGGCCAGGTACCATTATTCTTGACACACAGGAAAAGTGCAACATGTTGTCAGTTGAGCTGAATGCACAGGCTTGGGTCTTTCTGGACGATAGAGTTTGGGGAAAGAAAGGATGAGCAGAAGAGTAAGCGGAGTAGAGGCATGGGGTAGCAGGGAATGTAGGAGGGGCCATGGAGCGAATAGTCCCAGGGAAAGGGTCATGCCCGGGAGGATAGATGCTCTCTGTAACTCTTGATGACAAGGTATTGACAATTTACACAGCTCCCGAAAGACCAGGGCCTTCAACTTATTTGTTTGTTCTCTTTTTGTTGACTTTTGTCTATTATGGATTAATCTCGAGGCCTTACACATGTCAGCCAAATGCCCCATCATTGAACCGTACCCTAGTCCTTGTAAGAAGAGAAATGGACAGGGGTGGACAAATTGGTTATGGGAGAACCAATGGCTTCTTGTTGTTACTGACTCCTTGCTGGGCCAGGATTGTAACAATGTAATAGATGTGGTTAAAGAAGGAATCTAGTGGCCTTAGAACGGGTGAGGTTCATGCTTCAAAATACACAGGCGGCTTTTGATGACCTTACTGGAAGCTGAGCCAGATGAATGTGTTCAGACTATCTGGTCTCCAGATCCAACAGACTTCCCATGACTGCCTGCCCAAGATGTCCACTTGTCGGTGAGATCCTGCCATACTGCCCCAAACACTAATGGACACATCTAAGGCCTTCTGCATGCCTGGATTGACTCTTGCCCCTACAGTGCCTCCTGGATGAGGCAGCCCGCCATGCTGTAAGATGTCTGCTGAAGTCCCAAGCTCTGCAGTGACTAGTGTGATATCTTGGTTCCCTAAGACCGTGTTGAACATCCAAAAGCTGGAAATATAGAACCGATGCTCTGCAGCATCCTGGCTTTGCACCCCTGTGTATCTGGTTACTTCCAGATGTTCTAGTCTGACACGCGAGGTTGAGAGCAAGACCTTTGTAATCGAACCACTGGAGGTTCAACTTTTCCTGCTGTTGCTAGGGGTCTGCTATAGAACAACAATCTCAGAGACCATGCTGTCCCTCCAGTAAACACTAGATCACGGCTCTTGCCAGAAGAAATATGTTGCTCCCCACTCTCCTTGGAATCAGAATGAAATGAAGCAAAAAATGCTTCCAGAATGTGTCAAGGGAAGCAAGGAAGGGATGTTTGAGAAGGAGGGGTACTCAACTGGTTGTGTTTGGGACCAAGCGCTCAGGTTCTTGGGGAAGCAGAAGACAGTGCGTGACTCAAGATCACAGCCATGAGGCATCCACTGGGATTTCCAGTTCTGACATACTCCCTGACTGTGACTCAGGAACAGGCGGCCTAGGAGGCTGATTTTAGCTGAAGACCTAGGGCACTGGGCACAACAAGAGGTTGGAAAGATGCTGTTAAGAGACTCATTTAGGGTAGCACTGTTGGCACACACCTTTAAGCCCAGTGCTCAGGTGGCAGAGGCAGGTGGATCTCTTGAGTTTGAGGCCAGCCTAGTCTACAGATCGGGTCCCAGGTCATCAGAGCTACACAGAAAAAAACGTGTCTTGAAAAACGAGAGAGGGGTGGGGCTGGGGATGTAGCAGTTGGGAAGTGCTTGCCTAGCATACATGTAGTCCTTATGGGAGACACCTGCAATCCAGGGAGTGGAGGTAGGAGGATCAGGAGTTTAGGGTCAGCAGCAGCTACACAGAGAATTCAAGCCCAGCCTGGGCTACAAAGATCCAATCAAAAAAAAAAAAAAAAAAAAGACTAATTTAGAGAGAGGTTCCCATGACAGTGTATCTGGGTAGGGATCTGCATACTGTTGTCTGCCTCCCACTTGATTAAAGGGTAGCCAGATGGAGGCCCAGCCTCTACAGAACTGAACTGAAGCCTCAGCCATAGGGCGGAGAAGGCTTTGGGACCCCATGGTTTTATTAGCACTGGGCATGGGTCACCTCCAGTCTACCTTCTCATTTTAGATTTCTTTAAAATTGTATGTATGTGAATATTTTGCCTACATGTATATGCACCATGTGTGTGCCTAGTACCTGTGGAGGCCAGAAAGGGCATCAAATCTTCTGAAACTGGAGGTCCAGATGGCTCTAAGCTTTCATGTTAGTGCTGGGAACCAAGCCTGGGTTCTCTAGAGGAGCAGCCAATGCTCTTAACCTCCGGGCCATCTGTCCAGTGCCACTTTCTCAATTTTGAGATGGAAAGGGATTTGGTGATACACGTCTATAATCCCAGCACTGGAGAACTGAGTTGGGAGGGTAGCAAGTTGGACAGCAACACAGATGTAACTCTTCCACAAACAGAAAACCAAACCAAGGGCGCAGGTGCTAGCTTCCGTAGGCAGGGGGCAAGGGGTGCATAATGAAAACTCCAGTGGCTCACAAGTGTTACAGTGAGAGCAGACACTGAGGCTAAACAGAAAGACTAAATGTGGACATGGCAAAGCTGGAACACTGAGAAGGTGAATCAGAGGACTATGGCTAAGCGTGAGGTAGCCAAACTGATGCCGGAAGTGGTGGCGCACACCTTTAATCCCAGCACTCAGGAGGCAGAGGCAGGTGAGTCTGAGTTTGAGACCAACCTGGTCTATAGAGTGAGTTCTAGGATAGCTAGGGGTACGTGGTGAGACGATGTCTAAAAAATTAATGAAAGAAAGGGAAGATAAGCAAGCTGATGAGATAAGAGGAAGGCCAGGGCCCTGCATCAGTGAGCACAGCCTGCTTCCCCCACCTGAGAGTCCTTGAGGAATGCTTACAAAGCAGTGTTGTCCTTCCTCTCATCTATTCTTGTCTCTGATATAACTAATTATACCAGAGAGCCCCTAACAAAGCCTCCACACACCTCAGGAAAGAAACCCCAGGCCATGCCCTAGATGAAATGTTAACGAAGATTAATTAGCAGCTATTTCTTGAGAACTAAGAGAGCTCCTATCATTAATAGCACTTGGACACCTGCAAGGTCAGATAGCAAGCTGGGCAAGTGAATAACAACTAGCAGATTGTCAAACTAACAACTAAGAAAGCAGGAGCCAGAAATGGACCAAGGGTGGGAATTTCAATGCAACTAACCGGATAGGCAGTGCGTGCACAGCACATAATCACCCAGGAGCAGGGGACTGACCAGGAACACGCCAGGCTGCTGAGTAGCTCAGCCGTTAGCATCTGGAGAACTGCTGACCAGGCTCGTCAGCTTACCTCAACCTTCGTTCTATTTCTGCCACAGCCCTATCCAACCCAACAGACAAAGGGATTCAATGGCTTTTCCTTCTTTTCAGAACTCCTCCCATTCCAGTTTCTTGATTTCTCTTTTTTTTTTCCCTTTCTTTCTCATTTTTTTTTTTTTTGACAAGTTCTCTCTAAGTAGCCCTGGCTATCCTGAAATTCACTATGTAGACCAGGCTGGGCTCAAACTCACAGAGATCCACCCGCCTCTGCCTCTCTAGTTTGATCCCCCAAACCCACATTTTAAAAAAAAAAAAAAGGTCAGGTGAGCTGGGCAGTGGTGATGCACGCCTTTAACCCTAGTACTTGGGAGGCAGAGACAGGTGGATCTCTGAGTTCAAGGCCAGCCTGGTCTACAGAGAGAGTTCCAAGACATCCAGGGCTACACAGAAAAACCCTGTCTCCAAAACCAAAAGAAAATTTTAAAAGAAAACCAGATAAAACTGGATTGTGATGGTTGAACAACTCAGTGCTTTTATTAAAATCTATAAAATAAAACTTTTAAAAGGGCACATAATAATATGAAAATAATGCCTGGAAAATTAAGTTTTAAAGCATTAACACTGTGTCTTTAATGGTAGCTCTAGCAGCCTCAATGGCTCTCACAGACAACAGACCAAGAATGGCCAGTTGACATCCAGAGAATCCCTAGGGCTCCTGGAAAGGGGGAGAGGGGACAGAATGCTAAGCCTTTTTCACAAGAGTGATGTTAGAACGTCCGTGGTCACGGGAGAGCTCCAGTGAATCTTTGGGGAGGGAACAGCTACGGTAAAAGTGCTTCTGGTACCTTCAAGGGGGTCCCCAGGAACTGGCCTCTCATCTGTCTGACAGCGTTTTGTGGCTACAAAGGCTAAAAGGAAGCCCACCCAGGCCCAGTGTTCCTGTCTGCCAACTCAGCTGGGGTCAAAGAATAGCATACTACATGTGAGATGGGAACGGCTTTGAAGACGCAGCTTGTAAAAATATCACTGCGAAGGCCAGCGTCTTAGCACTGAGAGGCTGGAGGGTCGTGAATTCAAGGTGAATTCAAGGTGAATTCTGGCCGATATAGTGAGAATCTGTCAAAAGAAAAGGAAAGAAAGGGGTCGGGGAGTGGTGACTCACATCTGGAATCTCAGCACCCTGGAGGCAGATTGCTATGGGGTTGAGGCCAGTCTGGGATGCAGAGTAAGTTCTAGGCCAGTAAGGACCACAGTATGAAACTCTGTTTCAGAAAACAGCAATCAAACAAAACCACAAGCAAACAAACAACCAAACCAAAGAATTCCAGCAATGGGAAGTTGTGCTCTTAGACCCCCCCCCCTTTTCCCCCTTTGCACATTTTCTTTTTAATCTGAATCTCCATGCAGGAGGCTCCTACATTAGAGCACCAGCACACGTAGCCCAGCAGTGACAGCAAGGGAGTGTTTTAGAATATGTTGATATGGTGGCTTGTTCTTTTTGATGGCCTTGACTGTGACATGTGTCATGTGTGGCAGCCTTATGGACATTGCTCCAGGCAGGTACATTTGACTCTCTGCACAAATCCACCCACAGATGTGACATTGGTCAGTGTCAGAATGGCACCTGTTGGGAGCTCTTTCCCAGTGGCCAAGTTTGCAACTTCTCCAGGGAGCAGTGCCCGGTCCCAGATGGCCAAGCCAGATATACTCCCTACAAAGGCCTCGGAGCTGTCAAACTCACCCCCCACAGTGTCTTGTTCCTGGCCCAGCACAAGTGACCCTCCAGGAGGGATCTCATAGCCCTCTCTGAAGCGAGAGCCAGTGGCTACTATCCTTCTGTCTATGTGTAGCCAGTACTTGCCTTCCATGGATGTCCAGATGATACAAATGTGGTGCCACTGACCATCCAGGAGTGGTTGCAGGGACAATTCCCTGAAGACTGGGTCCCCAATCACAAAGTGGATGGATCCAGGGACCAGGGAGTCTCGGCCATGCAGTACTAGCTTGTTGTCATTGTCTTTGGTGGCGTAGGAAAGGAGGGTGCCCAGGTGGCTGGTGGCCATGCGGACCCAACTGCAGAAGGACAGAGCTCGTAGGGGCATGAGGAAGCCAGGGCTAAGAAAGATCACATTTTCGGTGGAGGTGTTGGGGAAAATCAGCACTGGGCCTGTGCCGCAAACTGGAAACAGAGGGAAGAGAGTCAGTCCTGAGCATAGGGCAGTTCAGAAGCATCCTGCTGTAGGCTTGCTTTTTGCTCTCATTACATCGTGACCTCGAGGTCTTCACCCTTTCTGCACTCACGATCTGAACACTTATGCTTCACAGGTAAGGACTGAGGATAACTTCTCAGGGAGTGGATGAATCTTCTGTGTCTATCTGTCTGTCTATGAAGCACCTTGTGACCAGGGAAGCCTCTGTCTAAGCTCTCTGTGGCTGCTGTAACTTTGCTACATGTTTACTGACTTAAACCAGCTCTCTTTTGGAGAGGTCATAAACCTGAACCTGGTCTCCCAGGGTTCAAGACCCAGTGTTCTGAGGTCAGTTTCCTCCAGGGGCTCAGAGAAGCCTCGTTGTGTTTGGAAGTGCTGGTCCTGAGGGCCTTGGCTCCTGGCTACATCCTAGTCCCACAGTATACCCTCCTATTCTCTGCCTCTGTCCGCTGCTGTCCTCCAGCTCTGATTCTCCTGCCTTCCTCTCTAGCCTCTGGTGACTATTATCAACCAGATAATCTAGGGTTATTCTATAGGAAATAAATCATTAGGGCCCATTTTCAGTCTGAGGTGCCTTTAGTACTTATTGGTGAATCTCAGATAAGCAGGCAGCACTCCAGCCTCTCTTCCCTATGTAGCAGCTGGTACCTGGTACCTGCCTGAGCACTTTTTTGTTTATTTTAAATTGAAATATCAACTCTGTGACTGAACCCAGGGTCAGGAAAGAGCATGCATCTCAAACCCCAGGAGGTCCCCATGGGGTGGGGACCATGCTAGATAAGAAGAAAGTGTAGAACTCAGCCAAAGAGAATTCAGAAGGCAGGAAAATATGGTTGGGAATATGAAAGTCACTGCTTTGTGCCAAACAATGCACCAACCATTTTTGCCCTTTTTCTAGGCTGATGTTGGGCTCCTGCATAAATGCAAACTCAACTATTTCTCTTTGCCTACCCCTAGTCTCAGTATTGTTAATATGAAGTCATTGTCTCTCACAGTCATCCTGAGGCTCCTGATTCAACCACTCCAACAAGGCCCTTCTGTCATGCAGCCTGACCTGCTGGGGGCCATTCTCTCTTATGGTGTTGGGTATATGGCCTTTGGGGGAAAGAGCTTTTGGGGGTTACAGGTGTCGGGAATGACATGATAACCTCAGGCATCGCTAGGGAAACCTAGAACTTGATGGGGAGGTGACAGGTTTGTATCACTTACTGTTTTCTGGTCCTTGGTAGGTCCTTAGCGGGGCTGCTTGATGGCTGCTTGGGGCTTGGAACTTCTGCATCTCCAGGACATGAACGGGGAAGTCTTGGGGGGGACTCCTGTGATGGGGTGAAGACTTGGATGCCTGGATGTCCCTCCACAGTTGCAAGGAACCTGGGCCTCGTTGAGCAAGTTGGGTGGGGGTGGGGGCTGTAGTCATCCCCAGGGCCTCAGTACCAGGGGAAGCCCTCTGTGCCTGTCCCTCAAGAGCACCAAGCCTGGCATCCTGGCCATGGACTTGCTGTGTGAGACTGGCCAGCGCATCCTGTTGTGCCCGAAAGCTTAGGGCCAGGCCTGCAATAGCCTCCCTCTGTGCCTTTTGCTCCTTTTCCTCCTCCACCCACTGCCTGTTCTTTGTGCTCAGGGAGAGGTCCAAGGCTTGAAGCCGAGCATCCATCTTCCGGCTCCTTCGCAGGCTCTTCCTATACCAGGTCTTTAGGTGAGCCACATCTCCTCGTATGGCAGCTTGAGACTGATTCATTGCTAGAGCTAGAGCTTGGCTCTGTTCCACCAGGCTCTGGAAACGGGTATCCATATTATAGTACACATTGTAGTTGTTGGCAATGTCTTGCAGGTGTGTTAAGGTCACCTGTTGGAATCTCTGAAACTGTAAAGAGAATACAGCTCTTATGAGGTTGGACTCAGGCTATTCCAAGTATACTTAAGAAGAACTGAGCCTATGGATGGCACTGTTTATAAACTGATCAACTTGATCCTTGTCACCATGCTAGGACATGTAGGGAGATTATCATGACTAGTCCCAAAGGGCCAGGTACAGAGGGGGTGATTGTCCTTAGGCCCCTTAGCTGCATGGTGTAAAATGTGGGCAGCAGGCCCATGGTCCTAGTTATGATCTCCCCTGGCCACAACATTTACTACTGTGATCCTCAGGGCTATCTTTGTGATCAGAGGGGACTGCAGGACAGGCTGTTTGTATGAGTGCACTGAAAAATATTTTAGATTGAGCTGGGTGGTGGTAGAGGGAGAGGAGGAGGGGTTCTGTGAGTTCAAGACCAGCCTGGTCTACAGAGCAAGTTCCAAGGGATCCAGGGCAACACAGAGAAACCCTGTCTCAAAAATTTTTTTATAGATTTATTTAATTTTATGTGTATGAGTGTTTTTCTTGCATGTATGTATGTGTACCATGTGTGTGCCCAGGGCCTTTGGAGGCACCAGAATTGGAGTTATGGATGGTTGTGAGCCATCATGTGGGTGCTAAGAATGGACCTGGATCCTCTCCAAGTACCTATTGCCCCTGGTTGCTGAACTATTTCTCCAGCTCAGAATAGTTTTTATTTATTTATGGTTTTACAGTTCTGGGACTGTATCTAGGATTTTGTGCATTCTAGGTAAGGAAGCCCTCTACCTCTGAGCTTTGTCTTTTCAGTCTTTGTTGTTTTGGTTTAAGTTCTGTTTTATTCTGTGTGTGGATGTTTTGTCTGCCTGTGTATCTGTGTACTGTGTACATGCAGTACCTAGAAGAGAGAGAACTGGCATTACTGATGATTGTGAGCTGCCACACGAGTACTGGGAATTGAACCTGGGTCTTCTGCAAGAGCAGCAAGAGCTCTTAACCACTGAGCCACCTCACTGAGCCATCTCTCAGGCCCTGTTGTTGTTTTCTTTGCGTATCTTGAGACAGAGTTTCAGTCAGTAGCACAGGCTGGCTTTAGAACTCACTCCATCCTCATTCAGGTTAGTCTCAAACTCACAGCAATACTCTTACTTGAATCTGAGTGCTGGGATTACTGGTGCACTACACCATGCCTGGCTTTACCAGGATCAGTACAGGACGTGCTTTGGATGGGGAACTGTCTGTAGAGCCCCTGTGGGACCCTTGGGTCAGAACCTATGTTCTGCTTTGAAATAGACCAGTACTCCCACAGCTCCCACAACTATGGATCCTGTCCTGCATAGTTGCTACTCAAGTGCTCTTTGAGTCTTCAGGTCATCTGCATCTTCTCTCTCTCTCTCTCTCTCTCTCTCTCTCTCTCTCTCTCTCTCACACACACACACACACACACACACACACACACATTGTCTAGTTGAACTTCAGAGCAGAGCCTAGCAAATGTTTGCCTGTTTTCCAAAAACAGGTGAGAATGTCGCTGGCTTCCAGCAAGGATAGCAAACCAAGTGCTCTCTGTGTCCACTAATGACAGAGAGCAGCTGACTTATATACCAAGTCCCCAAGTGTGGTACACCTACCTGCTCTTCTAGTCGACGGAGCCTCTCAAAAAATGGCCTTCTTTGCCTGGCTGGGTCAGCTTCCTGTGACAGAGTACCGTGTACATACATGGACATAAAAATGAGGAGAAAAGGCAGGGTCTTCTTCAAACACCCCATGCTGGGACACACAGAGGCAGGAGCTGATGTCCGTCCCTTGGTCCCTTGAGTCTGTCTCGTATCCCTGCTCCTCGAAGCCCTCCACATGACTGGTTTTCTTTTCTGTCCTGGCTGAGTGTCAGGTTCTTCCTGCCACCTTAATGAAAGGCATCTGCCTTCAACCCGATGGGCTCTGAGAACCCACGGTTCCCAGGGAAACAGGCTTCAAACAGGCACAAACAGTTTCTTTGGGAAATCGTCCGAGTGGCTGTGCTCAAGGCTTTGCTTGGCTCGGAGGAGATGATAATGACTCTAACAGCAGCACCTAGTCTAGAGTTCCCACCAACAAAGCAGAGCAGGACAGGTCAGGAAGTTGTCTAAGCCAGCTCTGCACTGGTGCCTAGGATTCCAGCCACATGCAGCCATGTCTTGTGAGCCTGTCTCACTCCCTTGGGGAAGGAATCCCTCTTAGTAATGTGACTGAGTTTCACTTTAACTTCTTTTCTTTTCTTCTAGAATGGGATAACTTAAATTAAAATTAGCTATGTTTTTCTTACCTGAAAAAGGATCTTGCTTTGTTGCTCATGCTGGTCTTGAACTGTTGGGTTAAGCGATCCATCTCAGCTAGGACTTATACGTGTGTGATCTCTCTCTCTCTCTCTCTCTCTCTCTCTCTCTCTCTCTCTCTCACACACACACACACACACACACACTCGTCCCACAAATTGCATGTTTTGAATTAATGTGATATTTTGATAAGTGATTTATGTAATGTTGAAATCGAGCTAGACATACCTGACTTTTCCTGACTGGCTTTTGGTTATAGGCTGTGCAGGGGGGATGAATGAGGGTCCCTGAGGAAATTGATCCAAGTTCTGACCCCAGGACCTGTGAATATAGCCTCATGAGGGAAAATGTCTAAGCACATCTTAAGATGAGGTTACCCTGGAGGACCCAGATAGCCCTGCACTTAACAGCAAGCGTCCTGGTAGAGGCAGAGAGAACACCAAGGAAGAGGCCCAGTAAAGATGGTGGTTGGGATGGGAGCATAGCTGCTGTGGCAGAGCAGACACCTGGAGCCCCAGAAACCAGAAGAGACTTCTGCGGTAGCCTGCTGCCTTGGTTTCAGACTAACTCCCAGAGCTGTGAGAAAAGA
The DNA here is from genome assembly GCA_028551405.1 of Uromys caudimaculatus. Classification (NCBI taxonomy): domain Eukaryota; kingdom Metazoa; phylum Chordata; class Mammalia; order Rodentia; family Muridae; genus Uromys; species Uromys caudimaculatus. Next base: position 84,819,423 of record CM052710.1, read on the forward strand.
ATGTTTTCCTGTTTGAAGAATCCTAGTTTGTAGTAATAAGAATAACTCGGTTTCCATCTGCACCAGGAGCTGAGCCTGTGCCACAGACTCCACACCCACATAGCACTGGGAGAGGGCTAGCCTCCCAGGAGTGCAGACAAGCCTGTGAGCGCGGGTAAGACCACCACAGCTGCTCAGAGGGACACTCCCAGAACCCTCAGGTCACAGGAACTGAGAAGCGGCCTCTCAGTTTCCGTCTGCGCCTGGAGCTGATCCTGTGCCACAGTGCTACATACACAAATACCACCAGGAGAGATCTGGTCTCCCAGGAGAGCACAGGTAAGACCACCACTTCTGTTCAAATTCCTGGCCCAAGAGAGACCCTCACAGAGCCATCAGAACACAGGAACTAAGAAACGGCTGGGGATGGGACCCTTCTGGTTTCTGTCTGCACCCCAGAGCTGACCCTGTGCCATAGCTCACCATACCCAAATTCCTCCCAGAGAGAACTGGTCTCCCAGGAGTATTGACACAGAGGCTTGCAGGAGGGACAAGCCACAGTCAGAGAGAGCAAGACCAGCTAACACCAGAGTTAAACAGATGTTGAGAGGCAGGGGCAAGAATATAAGCAACAGAAACCAAGGCTACTTGGCATCATCAGAACCCAGTTCTGCCACCACAGCAAGTACTGGATACACCATCACACCGAAAAAGCAAGACTCAGATTTAAAATCACATCTCATGAGATGATAGAGGACTTTAAGAAGGACGTAAATAACTCCCTTAAAGAAATACAAGAGAACACAGGGTCTCATTATGTAGATCAAGATAACTTCAAATGTACAGAGATCTGCCTGTCTCTGCCTCCCAAGTGCTGATTAAGTGCACACCAGCAACAACAACAATAAAAAAATTCCTTTTTTGGTTAAAAAAAAAAAAAAAAAAAAAAGAATGACTCAGGAAGGTGTCCCCAACAAAAGCACCAGCATTTCCAAGATGACTGGAGCCAGAGTGTCTTCCCGGAGGACAGGCCGCTGCTGCCAAGGCTCCTTTGGTCAAACATCAGAACACCACAGATAGAGAAAAATCACAAAAGTATCCAGGGAGAAAGACTGTTGGTGCAGGAGACCGAGACAATTCCGAGGAAACAGCTGACCTTCTTAACATTTATGCTGAGCCAGAATTTGATCCATAGCACCACAAAAATAACTAAAAAACAATGACAAAAAGATAAAATAGTGCATCTAGCTCAGGTGAATAGAGCCGGAGCAAAAAGTAAAGACATTTGTAGGTACTTGAGGCTCGAGAAACGTATCCCCCAACCCTGCCTTTACTGGGAAATTCCTGGACGGTGAGCTTCAGGAACACGGAGGGGGCAAGGAATAAAGGAGTTGAAGTTTAGGGATGGAGATTCAGGAAGGTCTCACACGGGGGGGCTGCCACACCCCACTCTCGAGCCTTGCCTCCATCTGGAGATACCAACCCTCAGCCCCTCTCGCTCCCACAGTGTCCCACATGTGTCCTGACAACTGTATTTGTGGTGGTTCCTTACTGTCTGTTCTCTGGACTGGACCCCATGTTGGCCTTTATTATTTATATATTTGTTGTGTGTGTGTGTTTTACTCACAGGCTCATGTGTAGACAACAAACATTTAAGTCGCAGGCCTTCCTTGGGTTCTCCGCCTCATTTTATTTTGAAACAGAGCCTCACTAACCCTCGAGCTCACTGATTGGCAAGACTGGCTGGCAAGCAAGCTCTCCCTCCACACACCTATTCTCTTACACCGCTGACCTGATGCTGGGGTCACAGATTGTTGTACATGAGTATCCTCCAAGCCATTCTGTATCCATCAACCTGGGCATACTTGCAAATGACCATAATGCCTGGGCTTGGTGTTATCTCATCAAGGAGGGGCAGAGGGGGCCAGGGGATCCTCACTTGAGTATCCAGCCTCCTCCCAACCAGTTATATGCAAGTCTGCCCTAGTTCATTGTAGCTATGGGGGACTCAGAGAAGAGACAGAATATAGAGGTATGGAAAGATTAGGGGAAGAGTTCTATTTACATAGTCATGGGGGTCTGCTAGGGGCAGACCTTTCAGTGTGACTGCTTTAAGGTCACCTCTGTTCCTGCCTATAACTCCTATAATCCATTGCTCTGTCAGTAAGCCTACTAAACTCACTGATTCCCCAGAATGAACTTTGGTGGAAATATACCTAGGTTTATCGTCAGGACCGTAGAAGGAGGGGAGATAGACTTTGTTTACATCTCCTTGGCAACACAGATGCATGCCTCTTCATTTGACTCTTATATTGGGTGCCGGGGATTGGAACTCAGATCCTCATGTTTGTACATCAAGCACTTTGCCTAGTAAACCATCTCCCCAGCTCCCAGGGCTAGTCTTTTTTAAAGAAAAATTAACATTAAATTCATTTGCTTGGTTGTATGTTTGTGCGTGATTATGTGAGCTCATGAGTGCGTGCACTTGTGAAGGTCAAAGGACAACTCTGAGGAGTCAGTTCTCTCTTTCCACTATGTGAGCCCTGAAGATTGAACTCAGGGGATCAAGATTGGCAGCAAAGCACCTTTAAGTGAAGATTAGGTCCTCCCGACACCCCTTTGTTCTGAAACAAATAAGGGTACCCATCTCTGCCTAAGATGCTGATCAGGTGCTAAGCACTGTTAACATTTCTTATTGTAAGCACTCTGTTATTCATTTCTGGATAATAAACAAAAATATTGGGTGCTGAGGTGACATGAGCCCTTAATTAGCAGCTGCTAGGTTTCCCTTTCTTGTCTAGGATGCCTAGAGCAAAAGAATTGCCAGTCAACAGCTCCTGGCCTGCTCTAATGCCAGCACTGACTATCTGAGAAGCTCTGTTAGTGCCTTGAGAAAATTACAAGATTGCTGATTGCTTCAGGTCTGTAAGGCACAGCCCCAAGGCTTTTTGCAACCATTTCTACCAGGTTGGGAAGGGGAACACGTCCCCTGGTGGCCTAACTGAGGAACTGCAGAGGCTGGTGCAAAGGCTGTGATTAGAGTAAGTACCCCTTTTCAGGATTTGAAAGCAGCTGCTTAGATTCCCTTTGGGAGAGACTATCCTGAGTCACCTCCCTTTTGTGGCAGTTTTAGGTTCAGTAAAAGGCTCTCCTCTCCAGGCTTTGCTTTCCTGCTGTCAGTAATGTGGGTCAAACTGTTATCATGAAGAAGAGGCGCCAGAGAGACAGTGGCAGGGACAGCTGAGCAGGGAAAGTTACAAAAGGGACAGGGCAGTCAGCTTTGTCATAGCCAAAGACGCAGTAGCTGAGACATCAAGAGAGTGCAGAAACTGAGACTGAATGAGGATAAATGACTAAACCAGAGAAGAGACACTGTAGCCCTGGGTCCCAGATGCGTTCCAGAGAGCCAAGAGGTCTCAACCCTAGGCCAAGAACTTTAACGCTGGCTGTCATTAAGAGCTAAGGTCTACACAAAAATTGTAAAACTGTCGAGGGCTGAATAGTCCCTACAATAGCCTAGATCTGCTTGGTGGAAGCTGCACCAGCCACAGGAAAGGGCTGAGGATTCCTGACCTACACAAGAGCTAGAATACTTTTAGGGCTAAGGGTCCCAATGCCTCCAGGCCCCCAATACTAGGGGAGCCACCTGCCATCTCTCACTGAGGCCAAACATGGAGAAAAATAAAAGCTGCCACTTGGAGACCATCCCTTTGACTAAGCTCAGTTTTTATCTGTGTAGAGATCCTGGCCAGCTGATTGGTAACACTTCCATGGGTGCTGGGAACTGAACTTGGGACCTCTTCAAGAGCCACACATATTTTTAACCTCTGAGATATCGTCCCAGCCCCCAGTATGCTCTGTTAACTGCTGAGCCGCGAGTGGGCTCATTTCCTTCTCAGGAAGGGCAATTTTGCTTGATGTTGAATAAATACAGGTTGCCCAGATTTCCACCCGCACCTAGTCCCGCTGAAATGTTGCTCCCTCAATGTATCTTCCAGATCAGGATGGTCAAGAAAAGTTCTGCCGCGATGGAATATTTCATACTACTAAGTTCAGACGGCAGCCAGGACCCCTGAGAGGATACGTAACCACTGGTGTTTCATTTAGGGCAGTTTACACGCAGCTTGCGTGTTCGCAGTAAACGATGCAGCCTTGTGTACCACCATATACATCAGCGTTACAACTTGTCCATGTTCGCTGTTCCTGGCTTCCTTATTCTATTTCCCTCAGGAAGTCTAGCGAGTTTCCTAGTGTTCCAGAGTGGAAAGTCATTGGACCCAAAGCAGTGTAGCGGGACAGTGTGCTGGGGAGAGTCCCTCCAGAATTAAGGAAAACAGAGACAGCAATCACCAATAGAGCGAAAAAGCGGACACGCCTGGCCTTGCCCACTCCAGGCTCTTAGGCCACGCCTCTTCCTCCTCTTGCGCAGGCGCAAATGCGGTTACTAGCACGTCGGCGCGCCGCTGATTCGTCCCTAACTACGCGTAGATATCAGCCCCAGAAATTATAAATATCTGTGCAAGTTTCACGTGAACTCTGCGACTCGACCTCACGGCTGCCCTCGGCTGACACTGATTCGGGCGCGTGGTCCTGGTGCCGTGGCGAATCAGCGGCGTGCAAGAGGGAGCATGTGGCCTTGGTTCTAAAGCATGCTGGCCAGAGGAACACTGTAGGAGTGGTTGGTCTGGTCTGGTCTGCAGTGGTGACTGCCTTGCAGGATGGCCAGTTTCCGTGCTAGCCGAGGTCCTCGTGTTTAGGGGGCTGGGCGCTAACCTGGAGCTGTAGACGCAGGAGTTTTAGTTACTGCAACCTGGCAAGCCACATACTCATCCAAGTATCAGCGGGTTTGACGGAGGAGACAGCCACAGTGCACCGGCGCAGCCCAGGACTGAATCTCTGCCAGATCATTGGGCAGGCGGGAAACTCGGAGAAGGACGGAATAGCGTGAGTAAGATTGTGAGTGAAGCGCTTGGAAGCGCAGAAGAGGGATGGTGGGGTTTCTGAGATTTGGAGCCGGCCCTCCTGTTTCCTTCCTTTGCTTCGTGGGTGTCATGAGAAGAATTCTTGCCACTCTTAACATTGTTTTCTCGGACTCTTAGCTCTGTCCTGCAGGATGGACCCAGGACTGCCTGCTGTCAGGCTCACCGTCCAGGAAGCCATTCACACCATTTCATCCTCAGAGGATGCTGGTCATATCCTTTCTACCCTGGGGACTCTGAAGCGATATCTCAGTGGAACCAAGGATCCAGTTCTTCCTGAGGAGAAGGAGGAGTTTGCCACTGTCCACTTTTCAGCCATCCTCAGATGTCTGGTCAGCAAGCTGAACCCAGGTTGGCTGGAGCTATCCCCCGATGGCCAGCTGGATCAGCTTTGGGAGAGCTTCTTCCTGGACGGACCCCCAGACCAAGCCTTCCTGGTGCTGATGGAAGCCATTGAGAGCACTGCTGGGTAAGCAGTTTGTGAGCAACAGGGCGCCTAAGATCTGAAAAAGGTCCCAACACCTTAAAACTGAGTGTAGCTGTGCCCTGTTCTGAAAGGGAAAAGACCCTGCATGTTAGCCTGGCCTCACTCCTTCTTGTTGAAGGCTGGGAGAAAGAACAGGGTCCACATTGCAGATAGTAGGAGCAGATCAGCGGCTCAGAGAGTCTCCACTGCCCCCAGCTAACGCCAGGAAGGTAGCTGATCACTTGCTGTCCTCTTCTGGGCATTTTCAGGATCATCAGGACATTTCAGGGTTTTTTTGTTTTTTGTTTTTCGAGACAGGGATTCTCTGTATAGCCCTGGCTGTCCTGGAACTCACTCTGTAGACCAGGCTGGCCTAAAACTCAGAAATCCGCCTGCCCCTGCCTCCCTAGTGCTGGGATTAAAGGCGTGCACCACCACTGCCCTGCTACATTTCAGGTTTTAAAGTCTATCTACCACACTGCTGCCATGGACCCCTAGTATTCAGGTTCCACATCTGATCAAGTGGCAGTCCTTGTAAGGATCTGTGGCTTTGAGAAGCTGGGATGTTATAAACTGCTGTGGTGTGGGGCTGGAGAGGTGGCTCAGTGCTTAAGAGCACTGGCTGCTTTTCCAGAGGACTTGGGTTCAGCACCCACATGGCTGCTCACAACCATCTGTAACACCAGTTCCAAAGGTTCTGACGCCCTGTTCTGATTCCATAGGCTCTGCGTGCATGTAGTACACAGGCAAAATACCCACACATAAGTAAAATATCAAAACTTAAAAAAAAAAAAAAAAAAAGAAAAAGATTTGAGCAACCAGGTCGGAACAGGGGAAGGAGTAGTGTTTATCTGTGCAGGGTCTGGGACATCCTACGGAAACTGGCTATTCAGCAGAGGAACTAAGTGTTTTTCCACTGATGAGCAAATGTAAATGCTTATGGAGTTGTTGGGACTAATTCTTTTTTTGTGTGTTTTGTTTTTTTGGTCGTTTTGAAGCAAGATCCTCTATAACGTAGCTCTGGCTGTCCCGGCCTTGAACTCCCAGAGATTCTCTACCCTCTGCCTCCAGAATGCCACCATACCCAGCTTCTTGTTTTTTTGAAATGGGGTCTCATATATATTGGGAGGTTGTTAATTAGGCTAGGCTGTCTGGCCAAGGAGTTTTAGGCATCCACCATTCTCTGTATCCCTAGGGCTGGGACTTCATGCTCTTGTCACCTCACCTGGCCTGTTTTTGGTGGGAGGAGGAGAGAGTTGAGACAAGATCTCACTATATAGCCTTGACTGTCCCTGTAACTCACTATATAGACCAGGTTGGCTTTTAACTCACAGAGGTCCTCCTGCTTTTGCCTCTTGTATGCTGGGATTAAGCTATGTGCCACTGTGCTTGTCTCACCTGGCTTTGTTGTTGTTGTTGGAGACAGGGTTTCTCTGTATAGCCCTGGCTGTCCTGGAACTCACTCTGTAGACCAGGCTGGCCTCGAACTCAAGATCTGCCTGCCTCTGCCTCCCGAGTGCTGGGATTAAAGGCGTGCGCTACCATGGCCCGGCTCACCTGGAGTTTTGATAATGGGTTTTGGGAATCAAGCTTACATCCATGCTTGCAGGGATTATTTTACCAACCGAACTGTCTCCCTAGCTCTGGGACTAATTCTTTATGGCCAGAAGGTAGAGGGGTGCTGAGGGCTCTGCCCGATACACTTGCTGTTCTTTAGCCCTAGCTTCCGTCTGATGAAGATGGCTCGGCTGCTGGACACATTTCTGAGCACAGGCAGAGTGGCTGCTCTGATGGAGGAGCAGTGTCGGCCGCAGACAAAGCCCGGCTTCCCCCTGTTCCAGGAGACACTGCTCAGCAAGCTCGTGGGCTTACCTGATCTCCTGGGCAACTGTCTCCAGCGGGACAACCTGACCCAGTTCTTCCCCCAGAACTACTTCCCTCTGCTCGGCCAGGAGGTTGTGCAGGCACTGAAGGCAGTTGTGAACTTTCTCCAAGGTGAGCACCCTGCCTCAACATCTCTCTCGGCCTTTATCTTCTCCCTCCTCTTCTCAAAGCCTGAGGAGCCTTAAGAGTCAGGAATGTGCTGTCAGGTATGTTAGAGGCTGTCCTGGTTCAGACCCTCTCGTATCACCTACAGAGTTTCATCTCTCTTTTGGGTTTTGATCTTGGGGACTTGGCTCTGATCTTAGGTTCCTTTGGTTCTTAGCTGGGTGTTAGGCAAAGTCACCATATTTAGGCCTGCTTTTCCTGCCCAGTCACGTGTATTTCTGAGAAGCGGTCCTTGTTTGCTGAGGTCCACTTCTGTGCTTAGGTGAGCCTACTCATCTGTGTGTCTTTGGTGGTGGTTTTGAGTGCTGACTGTTCTTGGCTCTGAGGGCAGATGCTTTTCACATGCGTATCTGGCACTATGGGAACTGCTCTCACTCACAGATCTCTAGAGCACCCTGTAGGTGTCCAAGGTTAGCTCTGCCTTTCTGGGACATTACATCTGGCTCTCCCTGGTACATATCCCAAGAGTGGGAGTTGGGGAAGGGCCATTCTGATTCCTGGGTTGTCAGATACAGGCCAGTGAGACTGACTGATGAGCCTGTGCCTCTTCCTGAAGTGTCCCCACCTTCCTTCTTGTGCCTGTCACATGTACACTCTGATCTGAGCCATTCCCAAGCTTAATGAGAGCTAATCTGGCTGCCTTCTCTCAGTCTGCTCCTAGCTAAGTTTTCACTTTGGCTTCCTCCCATGCGCTCAGCCCAGTACCCGGAGGGCTCCTGTGTCCTTTACCCATGTGACCCCAGAGGAAGCTGGTCCTCTGGAGTTTTGGCATGGCCCTATCCTGGCCCAGGCCTCTGTCTTCTCTAGATTCTTACAGCAACTATTTTCTGGTCTGTTTTGTTTTGTCTTGTTTTTGAGACACACAGGGTCTCACTCTATTCTTAGTGGCACATGGGTTCTGTTCTTGAAGCCTCTTAAGTTCCCATCCTTCTGTCCTGGTGTGTCTGACTCCATGTCTGTTTTCTGGAAGGCTCCATCATTTCAGCTCTGCCACCCCATCTGCTCTTTGTTCTTGACCTTCTCATGGCTCCTTCTTTACCACAGAGGGTGACCTTGTGGGCAGTGGCCACTGGGGTAGCTATATCCTGCCCAGAGCCGAGTTCTGCAGTCAGCTCCTAGGCTAGGACCCGTCTGGCACCTCCTTAGTGCTGTAGGTAGGGTCATTGTCGTCATTGAGATGATGTGTGATGATGTTGTTTTGTTTTGATTTGATTTGATTTGTTTCTGAGACGGGGTTTCTCTGGGTAGCCCTCTCTGTCCTAGAACTTACTCTGTAGACCAGACTGGCAATGAACTCAGAGATCTACCTGTCTCTGTCGACCGAGCTCTGGGACGAAAGGCATGTGCCACCAGCTCTCAGCTTGTGTGTGTTGTGTGTGACACTTTTAAAGGGCATTATTACTGCATTTTCAAGTTACAAACAGCATGTTGGATTGATATGCATATCTATTCCAAGGAGTTTCTGCAGCTGACTTGGTCACTAAGCACAAGGTTGCCATGCGTGGTCAGATGTCCTCAGCGTTTTTCCAGCCGACCTATTTTGCAGTCTTGTCTTGCTTTCTGTTTCAGGTGGCCTAGACTGCTCTGTCTCCTTTGTGTCTCGAGTTCTTGGGAAGGTCTGCATCCAGGGACGAAAGAGTGAGTAGTTCCTGACACCTTCCCACCCTCAGAGGAGGGTGAGAATCACTGTACGTCCCATACAGTGACATGTAAGTCGACTCTTGCCTTCAGTGGGATTCTCTCACTTGGGTCTGACCCTGAGTCTGCTGATGTTGTCTCTGTCCATGAGACATGTCCGTAAACCTGGGGGCTATGGTCACTGGGCGTCCCCGTTGGTCCCCCCGCCGAGGGTGGCTCCTGAAGCCCAGGGCCTCTGTGTCCCCTCAGAAGAGATCCTGGGTGTGCTGGTACCCCAGCTGACAGTGCTCACCCAGGACAGCTGTCTGTGGCAGCGGGTATGCTGGCGCCTGGTGGAGCAAGTGCCTGACCGGGCAGCGGAGGCTGTGCTGATGGGACTTGTAGAGGCTGCTCCCAGGTAAGCAACGGGGCTGCAGGGTAGACTCCAGCACTGCCACCGTTCCCTCTGCTGCTCTCCTAGGTGCCCATGCCCTGTGCTCTTGGGGCGGCCCACTTCTCAGCATTGCCTTTTCAGGCTGGCTGGTAGTTGTGAGCCCACCTTGTTGGGTTGATCCTCTCAGCTCTGATGTGGGGGTACAGGCTTCCTGTGGATGTTCACATGCATTCTGGGAAGGGGAAAGGTTAAGGACCAACTCAGGTCATAGAAGGGCTAGCCTAGACTCTCAGAGTGAGCAGGTAGCAGGGCACAGGGCACCATACTGTTTGTTTTTCCTTGTCTTTTAAGGCTGACTTGTGATTCAGGTCCCTTCTACCTCTGCCTCACAGACCTGAAGTCCTGTCACGACTACTAGGGAACCTGGTGGTGAAGAATAAGAAAGCGCAGTTTGTGATGACCCGGAAGCTTCTGTTCCTGCAGTACCAGCACACGGTGAGAATGCTGGGACAGGGTGGGGTCTGTGCGCTTTCCAAGTCACAGGAAGAACTGTTATTAATAAATGGGAAAGGGGCCCGGCTTGGTGGCACATGCCTTTAATCTCTTAGCATTGACACCAAGAAGCAGGCAGGATAGGAGTATGGTTTGGAGCAGGAGGCCTAGCTCTGAGAGGAATTGAGAGGGTGGGCCAGAGGCTCTGAGAACTGAACACCAGAGAGCTAGCTGGTTGGCTGTCCAGATTGGCCTGAGCTGGTCTTGGGTCCCCCTGGTGGCCAGAGAGCAGGAGGACAGTAGGTAAGGCCAGGCTGTTGGATGGATGAGTGGAGAATCTGAGGAGAGATGGACTTTCTCTGGCTCCTGTGTGAAGGACCAAGATGTGAGGAGACCAGGTGAAACTGAAGTAACTCCTACCTACTGCATGCAGGGACATTTGGGCAGAGTCCTCCCAGTAACCTGAGCTGGCGGCTGGTGCAGCTGCAGTGTGCAGATGAAGGGATGGAGTCCTTTAATAATTTGGCCATCCTTCAAGAGGGCAGATGGGCAGTGCAGAGATGTAAACAAAGGCAGAGATGATCCCCACAGACCCCTGATGAAAGAGCAGCTAAGCTGTCTATTCCTGAGTCCAACACTCTGTTCTAAGCTCTCAGGTCATAAGCCAGTCAGTGGGATAATGCCATGAACCAAGAACTTCAAATGCCAGAATAAACTTCATAAGTCATTCCTAGATGACTGTGGAGATGGAGATAGTTGTGAAAGATAGGTATCTTCTGGGATTAGGGAGATAGCTTAGTTCACATAATTCTTGACATACAATCAAGGGGATTGAGTTTAAGCCCCCAGACTCTGCATAAAATGTTGGGCATGGTGGCAGGGCTGGAGAGGCAGAGACAGATGGATGCCTGATGCTCACTGACTAGCCAGCCCAGCTAAACTGGTGAGTCTCAGGTCCCACTGAGACCCTATTTCCAAGTCAGGAATGGTGGCGCACGCCTTTAATCCCAGCACTCAGGAGGCAGAGGCAGGTGGATCTCTATAAGTTCAAGGACAGCCTGGTCTACAGAGTGAGTTCCAGGACAGCCAGAGCTATACAGAGAAACCCTGTCTTGAAAACCCAAGGTTGGAGGGACACCATGACCAAAGTAATGTTATAAATGTCAGTGTTTCATGTGGGCTTATGGTTTCAGATGGTCAGTTAGAGTCTGTGATGGCAGAGCTAAGACATGGGTGCAGCAACAGCTGAAGGCTTGTATCTTGATCTGAAAGTAGGAGCAGAGAGAGGGAGAGGGGTACTGAGAATAGAGTCTTTAGAGACGTCAAAGCCAGTCCCTTAGTGAAACATTTCTTCAATAAGGCCACATGCTTCCCAAACAGTTATACCAGCTGAGGACCAAGTATTAAAATATGTGAGCCTAGGGCCCGTTCCCATTCGCCAGTGAGCTTAGGAGGCAGAGACAGGTGGCCAGCCTGATCTACATAGCAAGTTGCAGGACAGTCAGGACTACATAAGAGAGAGAACTTGTCTCAAAAAACAAGTTGGGTGACTCCTAAGGTATGACACCTGAGGTTGACCCCTGGTTTCCACATACATGTGTGCACACATGTGCACATACACATACAAAGAGAATAGCTAACAGTTTACCATACACTGTTAGATCAAGAAGGTTAAGCCAGGAGACGCATGGTCAGCTGGGGATCTGCCATGGCAGTGTCCCGTGTGAGAGCAGGAGGGGTGACAGAGAGATTCGCCATCTCAGTGATGGAATAAAGAAGGTAAAGGAAGCCCAAATGAGACGATGGACATGGTGCCTCATGCCTCTCACTCTAGCATGAAAGCAGTGGAGGCAGAATTGCCATGTTTGATGCCTGCATGGCCGACATAGTAAGACCCTATCTTAAACTGCAAAGAGGAGAGATGGCTCAGTGGTTAAGAGTACTGACTGTAGCTGGGCAGTGGTGGTGCACACTTTTAATCCCAGCACTCGGGAGGCAGAGGCAGGTGGATTTCTGAGTTCAAGGCCAGCCTGGTCTACAGAGTGAGTTCCAGGACAGCCAGGGCTACACAGAGAAACCCTGTCTCGAAAAAGAAAAAGAAAAAGAAAAAGAAAAAAAAAAGAGTACTGACTGTTCCTGTGGAGAACCCTGGGTTCCCAGTACCCACATAGGGAAGCTTACAGATGCTTGGACCTCTAGCTCCATGGGATCTGACATACTCTTCTGGACTCTGCGGCACCTGCACACACATGCACACATGATAAGGTTCAGAAGCCTTACCAAAAGGGTGATGTCCAAGAGTTGTAATGGGGAGCACAGCATGCTGATATGCATCTGGGCTGAGAAGACCCAGCACTGAAGGTGTCCTCTACCACGAGAGCCACAAGGTCTGAATTCTGACAACCCACTGGGTCTCAAAGTTTGGTTGAAGTGGAAAGTATAAAAATTATCAGCTGGAGTTGGCAGTGCTGAGGTGGAAGTGGGGGCTGCTCTCTGGTTTGTGGGAGGCTGGAGCTTGGTGGCTCCATCCCATCCCATTCCTCTTGGGAGCAGTCTCTACCTGGTAGACAGGACCCCACTTTTGTTGTAGACAGCCATGGTGCAGAGCCTGCTGGGGTACTTGGCTCTAGACAGTCAGCGGCGGCCACTCCTCATACAGGTAAGCGCCTCTCATCCCTCCAAGCCTGTGGTGTGGGGGAGGAGGGCTGTTGAAGGACTGTCTTCTGAAGGGGAGGACAGGGGACTGGCTTCACTTACACGGGAGCCCCTCGGGACAGCTGTAGGCTCTGGCCTGAGACCTGGGTGGCTGTGGTGTGCCTGAGTGGGCTGAGGCTCTGCTGTTTGCCAGGTGCTTAAGGAGCTGCTAGAGACCTGGGGCAGCAGCAGTGCCGTCCGACATGCACCCCTCGAGCAGCAGTGTTACATCAGCAAGGCCATCCTTGTCTGCCTGGCACACCTTGGGGAGCCGGAGCTGCAGGACATCCGGGAGGGTAAGCAGGCTTCGGCATGGGTACACCCCACCCCCTAACACTTTGAGGAGCCCTTCAGGATTCACGTTTGGTGCTTTAAGAATTGCTGGCCAGCATGATGGCAGGTGTGAAGTGCCGTCTGGACAGCAGCCTGCCCCCTGTGCGTCGCTTGGGCATGATTGTGGCCGAGGTCATCAGCTCCAGGATCCACCCTGAGGGGCCTCCCCTGAGATTCCAAGTGAGCAGGCTGTCTTCTCTATGTCCTGTTGGTGGTAGGGCCCTGGGGTACCCTGCTGACACAGCAGTACATCTAGGACTTCACCTTCTTGGGGTCTAGGATTGAGGAGTCTCCTATGCTGAGCACCTGAAGGGCCAAGGCTTTATGCATGGGGCAGTTCTAACTAACTCCAGCTCTTAGTGGGTGGGAGTGGGTTTGTGTGTGGCCGGGGCCAAGTCTGTGAGAATGTGGTGTCTTTCTGGCTTGGTTAGACAGAAGAGAAGGAGACATTGGGGTTAGTCTGCTGGACCTGGGTGCTCTGAGTCCAGGAGACAGTAGGGCTGCTCCGGGCTGGCAGTGTGTAAGATGTGTCAGCTTCTACTGCCCACTAATTGGCATGAGCATGGCCAGGCTGGATAGTATAGGCCTTGACTGTGTTGGGCCCTGTGTGGCTTCACTGCGAGCCTGTAGATGCAGCCTCTGCTGGGTCCTGTCCTTGGGTGTGTTAGCACTCAGGGTCTCAGTCCTGAAGGAGGACGTGGCTTTTAAACTCAGCACATCCAGCACCATGTTTAGCTTGAGGTGGGCATTCAAAAGTTGCTTCAGAAAAGGTATGAAATGAGGTTAGGTGGCATGAGAGGAGGGTTGGTTGGCTTGGGCTGCCTGTCAGTGAGGAGGTGGCATCGGAAGCTTGTGGCATCACTGACTCCAGTGTATCTGCAACAGTACGAAGACGACGAGATGAGCCATGAGTTGCTGGCCTTGGCTGCCCTGGGGCCTTCGGGTGACTGCTCCTCAGAGGCACGGTGAGGGCCTCTCCATTCCCAGCCCCCATCCTGAGTCCTTCAGACAAAAGTTAGGGGGCTTGTCTGGGCAGATAATAGAAGCCTCTCTGGGAAATAGGGTGCACAAGGCTATCCTGGGTGACCCTGCTGCTGCTTGTTTGCTAGAGGCCCGTCCTCAGCTCCTGTTGCCACAGAGCCTCCTGCAGAGACACCAGAAAAGACCATGGAGAGTGATGTCCTCCCAGCTCAACCACAGGGCTCTGACTCGGAGCTGGACAGGTTCAGCGGGGCTACTTGGTCTCTGTGGGCCCAAAGATTGGCTGGGGGTGGCTTTCTTTTCACATGTTGGGGTGATCTGACCATGTGCAGGAAGGTGCTGATCCCAGTCCTCTCCTCACCTTCCTGCCAGTCTGAAGCAGGAGCCCAGGCAGTGCCATGGTGCTACCTTTCCATGTGCCCATCTCCCGTGGCTGTCAGGCTCCTGGGAGGGCCTTACCCTTGAGGAAACAAAAATAATCCTAAATTCTGACTGGGACAGACAGATCCAGTGTCTGTTTGTCTTACCACAGTGATGATGAGTTCATCCCCTATGACATGTCAGGGGACAAAGAGCTGAAGAGCAGCAAGGAGCCGCTGTATATCCGAGACTGCGTGGAAGGTGGGCTTTGCTGAGGTCAGGTCATTGTGCTTACCCTACAATAGCTTGTTTTGAGGGATACCTGGGCTTAGCCCCACTTCACCTTGTTCTAAAGCTACTGCCAGGCCTCATTTTGTCACTCTGGGTATGCTGGAGTTAGTGCTGAGACTTATTGAGGCATGTCTGGGTTCTGTGCAGCACTGACTACATCTGAGGACATGGAACGCTGGGAAGCATCCCTAAGGGTGCTTGAGGGCCTGGTGTATAGGAGCCCTGCGGCCACTCGGGAGGTGAGCAGTAAGAGGATGTGTCCGGGTATGCAGGGAGGTTGGGAACTTCTGGGGTGGCAGTTCTCCTTGTGGCATCTGTATCCTAGATCTTAGAGGGTGGCACTGTATGCTGGCTGGGCATGTGGGACCGAAGGCGTCCTGGCTCCTGTCCCTGCAGGTGAGTGTGGAGCTGGCCAAGGTGCTATTGCACCTGGAAGAGAAGACCAGTGTGGCAGGGTTTGAGCAACTGCGCCAGAGCGCTCTGGTGGCTGTTACAGTCACGGACCCGGAGCAGGTACGTCCTAGCATGGTGACCCTAGCCAGACCAATTGGGCCCTTGGGTAGTTTTAGCACAGTGGCTTCTCCTTTGTCTACCCAGGTAGCCAAGTATCTGACCTCACAGTTCTATGGCCTGAACTATAGCCTTCGGCAGCGCATGGACATTCTAGATGTAAGTGACCCAGACCCCTGTCCCTGTCAGGCCCAGGCTGCACTAAGTTGGGAGGTTGACCTGTATGGACTGTAGCCAGACATCACCTCATGCTTTCTTGGAATGTGAGAGGCTGAAGCACTTCTGTCTATTGACCACAGGTTACCAGTATGGGGCTGAGAGCTGGTGGCAGAGTATTGTCTTTTGTTTGTGTGGCTTTAAAATGGGTTTTAGTTGTGTGTGTGTGTGTGTGTGTGTGTGTGTGTGTGTGTGTGTGTGTGTTTTCTTACCTTCTGAGCCATCTTGTTGACCCCGTTGGTGTGGTTTGTATTCACATGCCTGTGTGTCTGTGAGTATGCACATGCTGTGTGTGGTGCTGTAGGGACCAGATGAGGGTGTTGGACTCCTTGGGAGTTGGAACTACAGGTGGTTGAGAGCCATCCAACATTGCTGGTGGGAACTGAACTCCAGTCCTCTACAAGGACATTGGGCATCCTTAACCACTAAATCTTAACCAGCTCTGATGTGTATTTTAGATAACTCTTGTATTGGTACATTTATGTGCAACATAAAATTTATCGTTATAGGATAAACCAAATGTATTCTTCCTATGGCTGAGTATCATCCAGGCTGCAGAGCTTTGTGTATGAGTGTTTTGTCTGCATGTATGTTAGTGTACTATGTGTGTGAGCTGCCTGTGGAAACCAGAAAAGGTGTGGGTGTTGAGAACCTGAGTCCTCAACCAAGGCAGTGAGTGCGCTAGACCTCTCGGCCATCTCTCCAGTTCCTGTTCACTGTATCTTTTCTCTCTAGGTCCTTGTTCTGGCTGCCCAGGCACTGTCTCAGCCAAGGAGTCTCCAGAGACTTTCCCAGCGGAATTCCCCTGCTTCTGGCACCTCGTGTTCACCAACACTAGCTATTTCTCAGCCTGGCAATGCTGTGGCTCCTGACTGGCAGGTGGTTGTGGAGGAGCGGATCAGAAGCAAGACCCGGAGGTTCTCCAAGGTAGCAGGACCCTGTTCAGGTCCTATGTTGTCATGACCTCCAACCATAAGGGTATTTCATTGCTACTTCGTAACTGTAATTTTGCTACTGTTGAGTTGTAATGCAATGCAAATATCTGATATCTGGATATGCGGGATATCTGATCTGCAATCAGAAAGGGTTTGTGACCCACAGGTCACAGCTCTAGGTGTTGTTGGCTCACTGAATAGAACCTAGTCATAAGCAGGCTCAGCTCCGCTCCAGTGTTGGTGCTCCTTTAAGCAAGAATTTATGTACAAACTGAAGTGTGTCAGACCAGCACATATTAAAACACGGAAATGGGCTGGAGAGGTGGCTCAGCGGTTAAGAGCCCTGAGTGCTCTTCCAAAGGTCCTGAGCTCAATTCCCAGCAACCACATGGTGGCTCACAACCATCTGTAACGGGATCCGATGTCCTCTTCTGGTGTGTCTAAAGACACCTATAGTGTACTCATATATACATAAAATACATCTTTTTTTTTAAAAAGTTTTAAAAAACAAAACATGGAAGTGAAGATTCAAGTCTCAGGAGTGTCACATCGGAAACAAAAAAAAATTGCCTTGAGACTGTGGTGTCTGGAGATAATGTTGAGTACAGCTCAGAGCTGGAGACCAGGCTATTTAGTTTGCCACAATGCACAGGTCATCCCATGGTGAGGACTATCTAGCTCTGTGTAGTTGATGTGCAGGGTTGGAACTCTTTGCTGTCAAACCATAGTAGCCTGAGACTAAGTGCCCTCTCCACAGGGCCCTGACCCAGGGAGGCCAGGGCAAGCCTTTTGATGGTGGTAGCACTGCACCTTGACCAGTGCTGTGTGTTTGACAGGGCTGTCCTCGGAGGGAGCTATCAGGTGTTCCCAATGAATTCAACTCCGTGGCTGGTTACTTCTTCTTCCCCCTCCTTCAGCACTTTGACAGGTGAGGTTTCTGAACTCTGGACACACTCCTGTGGACAGTACTTGTGACACGGTAGGGTGTAAGTGTGGCTTGAGTTAAATGGTATGAAATATTCTGGAAGGTCCCTTTGCTATTGAGTTTTGTGGTGTGGGCATAGTCAGTCATTGCTGTGTTCTTTGATCTTGGACTTATGAAGATGCTGTCAATGCTGCGGGCCTGCTGCTCACCCATTGGCTACCTCCTCCCATCTCTGCAGCTGAGTCTCGTCCCATGCTCAGTCTATGGGATTTCAGTGACAACACAGGGTGTGATCTTGACTCAGGGTCTGGCTTGTGCCGGGCAGCACATTGTGTGCTGAGGCATTTGGAAATGCCTTCCCCTTGTGGCTTGTCCTTTGCCATACTGGCCCAGGGTGTGAAGGTGGAAGACTATGTGAGTGTCTCCAAGGGTTTGGGTTTCTGTCGTAGTGCTCATTTTGGGCTCTTCTCAGCCAACCATTAGGGGTTGGGGCTGCCCCACTCACTTAGCTCTATGTTGTAGGCCTCTGGTGACCTTCGACCTTTTAGGAGATGATCAGTTAGTACTCGGAAGACTGACCCACACCTTAGCATCCCTGATGTACCTGGCTGTCAATACCACAGTGAGTTGGGAATGGGAACTGAAAGCCCTGCCACATAGTTCCACAGCAGTGCACTTGTAGGAATGATCTCCAGTGCTCACAGGACAAGACCTGAGCTCTGCGTGGCTTGTCCATCCCCATCTGTGGGCAGTACAGGATGGTCAAGGTCATAACATGAGCACCAGCCCCTCAGAATACACCTTCCCCGCCTTTGGCCCTAGGGGCAGTCTGTGCACAGCTCCATGAGGCATTGCGTGCTTCCCCACTCAGAGGCGAGCCCTGACTCGGGGATCCTGTCTTTGGTGCAAGTGTTGGAAATGACCACAGCAGCTCCCTCACCCTGTCCCTGTGCTGACTTCTAGGTGGCTGTGCCTATGGGTAAAGCCCTGCTGGAGTTTGTATGGGCCCTTCGATTCCACGTTGACATGTGAGTGGCCCATGGGGCTAAGGGCAGTGTAGACTCTCCAAGGCAGCATGTCTGACATTTCCTAACAAGTAGTCAGCCATGCCTGACTCAGGCTCAGACAGGGCTGGAGTGAGCTCTGTTGCAGCTGGCCAGCTGGGCTCGGGACGTGTGGGGGGAGGTCCTTCTGGCAGGCTAGTTGGGGCTCCATTCACAAAGCCATGCCTCACCTTTCCACACCCTCTTGATTGGTAGTTATGTGCGTCGGGGCTTGCTGTCTGCTGTGTCCTCTGTCCTCCTCAGTGTACCCACAGAGCGGCTGTTGGGGGACCTGCCAGATGAGCTACTGGAAGCTAGATCCTGGTTGGCAGGTTAGTGTCTGGACCAGAACAGTGACACCAGATATGGAGTGGCTGGAGTAGATGGGGCTAGGCCAGACAGTTGGAGTGGGTTTGTCCTGTGTTAGCTCTGAGAGGCGTGATGACATGAGCGTGAGGAACTAGGGGACAATTGTTACCCTGTTTTTTGGGGGATTACTACTTGGATCTCAACAGACAACTCAGAAGACGCCCAAATCCAAAGCCAGACACAACAGCACATGCCTTTAATCCCAGCACTTGGGAAGCAGAGACAGATGGAGCTCTGAGAGTTCAGGGCTAGCCTGGTCTACATAGTGCATAGTGAGTGCCAGCTCAGCCAAGCCTACGTACTGAGACTTGTTTAAAATGAAATCCAGACAGGTTACATGGAAGTAGCGAATGCTGGAGACTTCCCTCTAGAACTACTCTGAAGTATTTGCCACCCTTTGTGTTTCACCTCTGCATAGTCTTTTTTTTTTTTTTTTTTTTTTAAATTTTGTTTTTCTAGACAGGGTTTCACTGTGTAGCCTTGGCTATCCTGGAACTCACTTTGTAGACCAGGCTGGCCTCGAACTCAGAAATCCGCCTGCCCCTGCCTCCCAAGTGCTGGGATTAAAGGCATGCGCCACCACTGCCTGGCTCTGCATATTCTCTTAAAAGTCAGTTGCAGACTCTGACTCTTCACCCCAGGCCCCACTGGGAAGGACATATTGAGAGCCCCAGCTTCTGATAGGCTTGTGTTTGACCCTGATACAGGGTCAAACTATGGCTTCCACAGAACTCCTGGGCAGGCCTGGGCTTATGTGTCTTCTTCTGCTTTGCTCTTTCTGATGGTTTAGTAACAGAAGGTTCCATCCATTGTTCCCCAAGTTCCCTGTGCTTGTCTGCCATCTTGGGCAAGGCTAGGTTCTTCTCAGGGTCATGTGCTAGATAGATTCCCCCAGGTTGTATTCTCTGACTGGTTTTATCCAGGTCAGTGCTTGGGCTGCTGAACTATGCACCTGACTTGTCTGATCCCTTCAGTGGAGCTGGATCTCTGTGGTGGGACGTCAGAGAGAGGCCTCGAGGTGGTCCCATGAGGAACAGTGTAGAGGAGCAGACATGGACATGCCCTGCCCTGTCACTCACATGTCCTCTATTTCCCTTGACAGATGTGGCCGAGAAGGATGTGGACGAGGACTGTAGAGAGCTGGCAGTAAGGGCTCTGCTGTTTCTGGAGAGACTCAAAGACAAGCTCCTGTCCGGTTCTTCCCCACAGCCCTGAGGAGTCTCCATAGGGGCCCGAATGAAGCCTGGACCATCAGCACTGGAAGAAGGGAAGACCTCTGAGGAGCAGAGTCCACACGCCTGGGCTTTATGTGGGAGCCAGGTCTGGAGGGGCCAGTTGGTCCCTGTGTGTATGAAGTAGGCTCCTATCAATCTGACCCCTGCTGTTACTTATACCTTGGCCAGGCTTAAGTGTTCAGCTAAAAGCACTGGGAGGCCTGTGCCATGGGACACAACAGCCTTTGACAGAATTGGGGCTGGGAGTGTGGGGCCCGAGACGTGCTTCCTCAGAGCAGAACTTTGGGCTCTATGGCCAGGGGCTCGAGTAAAGACAAGAGACAGCTACTCAGTCTTTACAATACTTGGATGGGGATGCTGGGACAGCAGACCAGTGGTAGCCTGCTGACTCCCCAAGGGTTTCACAACACTGTGTTTCCATGAGAATAAACAGGCTGCAGACAACACACAGGCTGCTTCTGTGGTTCTCACTGGCAAGGACTTTAGTTCCTACATAGGTTCTCATGAGAGAAGTACAGCCATTTGAGAGAGCTGAGTGAGAAAGTGGACTTTATTTGGAGTCATGGGAATGAGAACACCACGGATGGTGCCTGGTATCCCAGTCCCTACCTGATGACAAAGGGCACAGTCCTTAGAGCTCATGCCCCAGGTGGTCCTTGCTGTGGTCTCAGGGGCACTGGGATCTGCTGGGGACTATCAAGTAGCCAACTCCAGGCATAGTTAACAGTGACGAGAGTCCCCAGCCACCAAGTGCAGCTCATGTCACAAAGTTCTAGAACTTTCTGAGTCTGTTGTTGGGAAACCATGGGGGAAATGAGACTACCTCCTTTAAAAAGAAGTAAACCAAACCCCACAGGAGCTGCCAAGCGCCCAGAGGCAGGAGTGCAGAAGGAACGACTTAACACCTGCAGTCTTCCTTCTAAGAACAGAACTTCGTACTCTTGGGCCTCAGTGGCTGGACCCCACAGCCCACTGCTCTGCTTACAATGCAGAATTTAAAAACAATAGCAACAAACAAACAAACAAACAGAGCTGCCTTTCCAATGACTAACGTCAAGCTGCAGGATGCTGGCCGTTTTTGGGATTCAGGGCCTCTCAGGGGTCATTGTCAACCTCTTCTATCACCTCCTCGTACACCTCCTTGTGGTCCTCCATGCTATTGTGGCGGACCCGCTCGGGCATGATGCGAGATGGAGGGAGGCCCAGGCCCTGGTGCACAGTGTCCATGGTGCGCTGGTCCACATAGTATGACATGTTGGCCGAAGGAAGTCTTTTCCTCATCTCCTCAAGATACTTATAGGCCTAGAGCAGAAGGAACAGTGGTTACTTGAAGCCCAATAGATGTGACCACCAGTTACTTCTGTAGTTCACATAAAAACAAGGGACTATGCCATTCCTTCATGGTAATAAGGTTTCCTAAGCATCAGGTCCCTGCCTACTCTCAGGGCCAAGGAAACTTTTTTTTTTTTTTTTTTTTTTCTCCAGGTAAGAGAAAGGCCTTCACTTTGAGAGGCACTGGGAGTCACTGGTCTGGGGGTCTTGAGTATCTGTAAAGGACTCCTGTGTGGGAGGCTGGCACGTTTCAGGTTCTGAGTGACAGCCCTAGACTGAAAACACAACCAGCAGTCCTTGAGGAAGGGTCCTTATAGCCAGGACACAAACATCTGTCTGAGTGCTAGAGCTGCTTTCTCTCTGGACTCTGCTCATCCTGGATGCCCCTTGACACTGGCAAAGAAGGGGTGGCTCTCTTACCCATTCCAGGGCATGTGCTTGGCTGGACTGAGGTCAGGCTGCTAATGGCTTCCTTCCTTCTTCCTTCTTCTCTCATATGTTACATCCTTACTGCAGTTTCCCTCCCCTCCCCTTCCCCAGTCTCTCCCCATCCCTTTCTTCTCCCCCAGATCCAAACCCTCTGCCTTCCCTCAAAAAAGAGCAGGCCTCCCAGGGATACCAACCAAATATGGCCTAACAAGCTGCAATAAGACCAGGCACATACTATCACATCATGGCTGGATGCAGCAACCTAGCAGGAGGAACGGAGTCCCAGGCAAAAGAGTCAGGGACGGCCCCTGTCTCCCACTGGTAGGAGTCCAGCAAGAACGTCAAGCTACTCAGCCAGAGCATATATGCAGGGTCCGACCTAGGTCCTCAGCTTCTTGTTTCTTTTGGTCACGTATCTGGTTTAACCTGGTTCCCTTGGTCTCTAACTAAGTTGTCTCCTGCTTGCGTAGTCCCTGATCTTAGGCCTACAAACCGTGGAACCATCAGTGGGTTTCTTTGGGATTTCTTTGGCTTCACAGAGGACTTGCTTAGATAGCAGGGAAGCTGGGACAGACCCAGCTTCCTGTGGAGCAGCATACGGATCCCTCTCTATGCTGCATAGCCATGCTCATCTGCAGGATGCACTGCACACAGTGGGGACGGAAAGAGGCCTTACCCCTAGAAGTGCATATCAATTCAAAATAGGAACAAAATTCCTAACAGCTTAAAAAAATTAAAGAGTAATGAGTACCTATTATTTCTAGCTGCTTCTATTTTTTTTCTTTTTCTTTTTTCTTTCTTTTTTTGTTTTTTTTCGAGACAGGGTTTCTCTGTGTAGCCCTGGCTGTCCTGGAACTCACTCTGTAGACCAGGCTGGCCTCGAACTCAGGAATCCACCAGCCTCTGCTTCCAAGTGCTGGGATTAAAGGTGTGCGCCACTACTGCACTTTTTCTTTCTTTCTTTTTTTTTTAAAGGGGTTTAAGTGTGTGGCCCTGACTGCCCTGAACTCTGTAAGTACACTAGGCTGGTCTAGATCTCAGTATAACAAAACTCTTAGGATGAAGTTATTGGATAGATATAATAGGAAGATGACTGTATCTGTAAGGTCATAAAAAAGAAACAAGGCTGTTGTGCTGCGTGGCTGGTTCTGACATCAAACCATAACTCCAGGGCCGGGAGCCAAATGAACAAGAGCCAAAGGGATAGAAAATGGTGCCCCAGGTATAGGCCACAGAGGTTGCCCATCCACTGGTGGCATGGGCCACAAAGTCAAAGGACAAGCTTAGGACTCAGCCAGGACGGCAGAAGCCAGCAGCAGCAGCATTAGAGGAAGAAGCACTGTGAAGAAAAGCAAAATGCAGACGAGGCTGGAAGGGACTGGGTCTTGACACAGCGGGGTCAGTCTGGAAGATGCCAAGTGAGACTCAGGGATCAAATGACCAAGTCTGAGGTAAGAAGTTTGGGTGAGCTCAACATCAGAGTAGTACTTAAGAGAAGGAGGGGCTGAGCACAGCTATAAAAGGAAGCAGATTTTGGCTACAGCTCCAAGAGATGCAAGCAGATGGAATTCTGGAAAGAAAGAAAGGGGAAGGAACAGAAACAAACAGATTGTGTTCGATACAGGAAGTGTATTTAGAAAATGAAAAACCAACTCAAAACAAAAACCAAGTAGGATGATGGGAACATCTGGAACACCTTACAAAGACAAGTGGGTGACAAGTCTGAGGTGCTCAGCATCGGCCACAGAGAGACATGACGTGTCCACAACATCGGCCACCATGAACATGCCACACCCACAGTGGGAGGTGACTTGTTTAGTACATTGGACAGACACAGGGATGGCTAATAAAAGACGGTCATACAAATGCTGGCAAACAGCTAGTCACTTCACATAGGACATAGTTATTATTTATTAGTGAAATGAAAGCTGGCTGGGATGTAGCTCAGTGGGTAGAGTGGGTGCCCAGCATGAATGAAGCACTGGGGTCAGTCTCCAGTGCTGCACACACAGCATGGTGGCCACACCTACAATTTCAGCACTAGGTGAGTAGAGGAAGGAGGACTAGTTACATAGTTCCAGGCCAGCCTGGACTACAGGAGACTCTATCAACAGCAACAACAAAGCCTGGTTAAACAAACAAACAAACCCATGGGGCTGGTAGACACTCTCAAGGATGAGCAAAGTGAATGTGCTGGTTCCTTGTTTGTCAGCTTGACACAGCTAGGGTCATCTTGGAAGAGAATCTCAATTGAGGAAATGCCCCCATAACATTAATTTGTAAGCAAATCTGTGGGGCATTTTCTTTTTAAATTTATTTTCAAAGATTTATATGTGTTTTGCTTGCATATATGTATGTGTACCATGTGTGTGCCTCATACCTGGGGAAGGCAGATGAAGATGGCAGATTCCCTGGAACTGGGCTTACATATGGATGGTGATGAGCCACCATGTGGGCTGTGGGAACTGAATGGAGTCCACTGCAAAAGCAACTAGAGTCTAAACCACCGATCTATCTCTCCAGGCCTGAATTTCCTCCATTAATAATGATTGAGATAGGAGGGCCCAGCTCATTGGATGGTAGTGCCTCCCCTGGGAAGGTGGTCCTGGGTGGTCTAAGGAAGGAAGCTACCAGGAATAAGCCAATAAGCAATGTTCTGTCATGGCATCTGCTTGCCCAGGTTCCCACCCTCACTTTCCCTTATGGATGGGCTGTAACCTAGGAATCGTAGGGTGAAATAAACCCTTTCTGTCCTAAGTTGCTTTTGGTCAAAGCAATGGAAGGCAAACTAGAACAGTTAGCTTGTTGCCTCAAAGGAAATAGTACGTCAACAATGACCAGGTCTGTGCTCTGGAGCACCAGGAAGTGGGTAAGCCTTACCATCTGGTATTCCTCCATCTGTACATGGTGTTCCACCAGGAAGCCATAGACATCCCCGACACGGATGGTGCTGTCCAGGTCTGGCTCTTCCAGGAGCAGTTCACACTGCCTCATGGACTCTTTGGGGTCCTCTGTGTATGTCCTAAAAAGATGGCAGACAAAGCCTGAGCCTGACACACAGCATGCCAGAAGCTGGTGTGGGTACCTATCCTGCAGGAGCAGCTTTATGGAATGGCCAGATGGCGTGTGTGTGTGTGTGTGTGTGTGTGTGTGTGTGTGTGTGTGTGTGTGTTATGTGTGAAGATGGTTTCCATCAACTATGTTAATTCCTTAATCTGTTCAATTATAAATCCATTCACTTAACATACACTCAGCATCTTCAGTGCTGGGTCCTGTGTTTTGAAAGCAAGATCTGTGTAGAAAGGGCTGATGGGAGGGAGGCACATGGAGAAAGGAAAGACATCTTGAACATGGCAGATCAGAAGAACCTTCCTGTCAGAGGTGTGCATGTGCCTGGACATGGAGGTGTGTGGACAACTGTGTAGAATGGTGGCTGGCAGGTGATGGGCCTAGCACAGGGTGGGTGACTTGGAGCTGTAAGGTGCCTGGCTCCTACTTATAGAGAGTTTACCATGTGGACTCGGCTGCTCCTAGCAGGCGCCTGGCCCTCTCGCCAAGCCCTGACTCTTCTGGGGCTGCTCACAGTGTCTCTCACACCCTCTCTCCTAAGTTCACTTGCTCTGCCTTGGGGCTGCTTCCTGCTAGTGCTCCTCCCCTGCCTCCGGCATCTCAGGATGGGCCTACCATTAATGCAGTCTTGACTCCACCCCAAGAACAGTGCCCTTCTAAAATGAGCCCACTGTGTATTGTGGAGAGCCCTGGGGCTGTTTGCATTTGGATGCTAATTCTGCCCTCCTGGGAGGGGCTTCAGACAAGGAATGAGTTACACCTGTGACTTCTTGTGAACCAATCCCCTAATGAATAAAGGAGCCAATCATTGGGCATGTAGGAAGGACTTCCAGGTCGGAGAGAGGAAGAGAGGAAGCACGAGAGGGAGATGGTCTTTTGGAATGGGGACAGCATGTAGGTAAGATGTAGCTACTAGAGTCTCCTGGTATGGTTGATCTGCCAGGATTCGCCACCAGAGAAATCAGACTTTGATAAGGCTTACAAGATTAGGTTTTAGTTGTTGAGCCCAGAGATTGAGTTACTATTGTTTCTGAGCTAAGTTTGTCTTGTGTTTTCCTTCACGTGGCAGCTCATCTGGGTTCCAGAGAGAAAGCTACAGTGGCAAA
Organism: Uromys caudimaculatus; assembly: GCA_028551405.1. Classification (NCBI taxonomy): domain Eukaryota; kingdom Metazoa; phylum Chordata; class Mammalia; order Rodentia; family Muridae; genus Uromys; species Uromys caudimaculatus. Next base: position 84,845,227 of record CM052710.1, read on the forward strand.
GTGTGAATTTGCCTGATGTGCACCACAGAGGCCATGGGGGTATTGAAGCTTGGGGCTGGCGTGGTAGTGACCTGCCAGTGGGAACCTAGGGAGCTGAGTGAAGAGATCATGGAGCTCTGAGTCAGAGCTCCACAGATGAAAGCAGGTCAGCCACTGCCCGCCAGTGCATGCTGGCCAGGCTGCAGGGGCTGAGAGAACCAGGGCGTAGTGCGGGAACGTGCCGTATATTTCCTTCTTTTTCAATATTTCCCGCAACAACTGTGTACATGTTTAAAAGGCTTTTGAAACTTCTGACAGATTTCTCAGATAAGAAAAATACTTCTCTGGGAGAAGCTGGGCTCAAAGATGTTTGCTCACGTCATAGTGACCATACAGGGGCTGTGTTATCTGACAAGAACCAAGAGGATCAGGACAAATGTATATTCTTGGCCACTAAGTGAAAGGGCCACTCCTCCACATATGACAAGAGAAGTGAGTGCTGTGATCCTAGTGTCCCTGCTGCAGTCTCCTGCACAGTGAGTGGCCTCTCACTTGGGAAACCCCTGCTTGGCCCCTGTAGTGCTTTGAATGAGAATGGCCTCCATAGACTCATATATGTGAATGCTTTGTCTCCTTGGTAGAACTGTTCTGGGAAGGATCAGGAGGTGTAGCCTGGTTGGAGGATGTGTGTAGCTGCCAGTGGGCCTTGAGGGTTTGAAAGTCCATGCCAAGTCCAGGGTCTCTGCCTACAGCTTTTAGATAAGATGCAAACTCTCAGCCACTGTCCAGCACCATGCCTGTCTGCCATGTTCTGGGCCTTGATGATAATGGACTAACTGAAACTTTAAGCAAATTTAAGTTAAATTCTTTTATAAGTTGCCTTGGTCATGTTGCCTCTTCACAGCAACAGAAAAATAACTAAGACACCCCTGACTAGGTCTAAGACTCCCCTTAGACATCTCTATTGACTTGAGCTCATTCGTCCTGGCTCAATCTTCTTTCTTTCTGTGGACTAATCCTCCAAGTTGGTGTTGAGATAAAACAGGCTGCAGTGAATCCTATCTACCTGAGGAATATCTATGACAAACACAAGCTTGGTCTGGTCTCTTAAAGTCAGCCTGAACTGCAGGAGAGTGGAGAATCTTGGGGTATAACACAGGGTCTGGGGGACATGAGAAGGCTAGCTTCCCTGCTGACCTGTTCCTTTAGGGGACATACCTTCGGGCCTGGATGAACCTCTTCACTAGTGTCATCTTGCTCTGCAGCTGGGCTAGCTTGGTCTCCTGGTCCAGGGGGCTCTTGGCCTTGGCTTTGGACAGGCACTTATAGGCCTCAGTCAGTGCTCCATGGGCCTTGTCATAGTTCTGGTATTCATCAATCTCCACCTGGACCAAAGAGACCCATGAGGACCTATGGGGGCTCTTTGGGGGCCCTGAAATCCTGCTAGAACCCTGAAGCAGGTCTATACCTGGGCACAGGCATCATAGAAGCCAGCCAGGAGGTCCAAGGCCCGCCCTTTGGTGTAGAAGCTAATGATATTCTTCATGATCTCTGGCTCCTTCCGCCAGTCCAGGGACTGTAGGTAATTGGCAGCCATGATGTAGATTTCCTTCTGTCTCGAGACACCCGCAAAGAACACAATTTTCTCTGTGTCTCCGGATTTGAGCAATGCTCTCATGGCCTAGGCAGAGAGACGGTCAGGGCTCATTTGAGAAGGTTAGGTTTTGAAAACTCTAGGACAACGCAGTTCCAGTTTGCTAATGGGACCCAATGCTATCAGTCTAGGTCCACTATGAAGCAGCTTTTACGGGTCACACTCCCAGTCCTTCAGAACCCTAGCTGGGAAGGCTGCTCCCTGCCCAGGCTACCCAGAAGTACATGCAGCATCAGGGTATATGCCCAAATGCCCAACATATGGCCCAGCTGAGATATACTGGCCCAGACAGACTCACCTTCAGCTTGTTCCCAGCCTGTGTGTACTTCTTGGTGGCCAGGTGATAGTTGCCCTGGCGCATGCAGCAGTTTGCAATCTGCTCCAGCAGCTCACGCCGTGACTCCTCAGACAGGTCCTTCGAGTCCTTGGACACAGTCATCTTCTCTGCCATCTCCTCAGTGATGGTCATGTTCTGCTCAAGGCACAGCTGAAGAGCCTCATGGTACTGCGAGGGTGCCAGAGAAACAAAGGCCGGCTGTGACCGAGCTGCTGAGAAGGCCTGGGTTTCCCTTCACATCTGCCAACCCTTCACAGGAAGCTGGGCCCTGACGCCATACTGGCTACTGCCTGTGGCTGTAATGGTTTTTTGATTAAAAAACATACACCTCAGTCAGGTGCATGCCTGTAGTCCTAGTACTTGGGAGGGTGAGGCCAGAATGTGAGTTAGATCCAGCCTGAGCTACATGGTGCGTTCAAGGCCATGTGTCTAGGTTTTAGAAAGACACTTTCTCAAAACCCAAACAATAACAACCATCCCCATCCCCTATGTTGGGCATGGTATCATATGCATATGGTTCTAGCTCCTTCAGAGGCTCAGGCAGGAGGATGACATGAGCCTAGAATTTTGAGGCTAGCTTTAGAGACTCTATCTCAAAAACCACACAAGCCCCCAAACACAGGACATTTCTATTGTGTGCAGTTTGTCAATTATGTGTGTGCGTGTGCCTGTTATTGCCTCGTTAGAACTGAGGATGTGGGGTGGGTGGTAAGGCTGCTCTCATAGCAGCAGTGTTGATGTACTATGGCTGGGCGAACTGGTAGGATCCCCTTGACTTCCAGCCTCAGTTGCAGCCATAGTTTTCTTGAGACTTTAAAACCAAAGAGAGATAGCAGAACTATTTCCCACCCAAAGCTCCCACCATCCCTGTACCTTCTTAGCAGCCAGTAGAAGCTCCACAGCCTTTTCAAACTGTCTGTGCTCAATGCAGAAGTCCGAGCAGCGGGCCAGGAGAGCAGGATCTGACTTCTCATCCAGGTCCTCTGCTATGAGCTGTAGTGCTGCAAACTGCTGGGTGGTGAAGGCCAGCTCCAGGGCCTTGGAAAAGTGTCCAGCCTATGGGCAATGGGAGAAACTTAGCTGCTGCTTGTGTTCACCCAGCCAGGCTTCCTGGAGCTTCATGAGGGTAGGGGTCTCTAGTCTCTGCAGGTCCCCAACCAAGGCCAAGTGCTCACCTTGTGGTACAGCATGACAGCCCTGTCCATCTGCTCACCCTTCTCCTCATAATACCGGGCTGCCTCAATCATGTCCTCTGGGGAGCTCAACAGGGCCAAATTCATGAGCTGGTCATCTAGACCATTCTCCTGCAGGGAGGAAGGGGTGGTTCTGTGGCAGTTCTGGCTGGCACACCCAAACCCATTTAGACTTGTGAATGCGGCTGTGTGGGGTGTGTTGGTATCACCAACAGATCTGTGCCAGCTGAGTTTTTAAGAAGCACCAGGCCTTACTAGGTCAATCTGTGTACCAGGGCATTTAGATCCTTTTTTGTTCTATTTTACAGAGTATTACAACAAATACCTGAGGGCAGAGATAACTCCAGAAACAAGACCTGAAGCAGGTATTCATAAAAATGTCCAATAGCTTCTGATGAGTCTCTATTCTTCGCAAGGCTGTAACCTATGTGTGCCTTACTACTGGCTTAGGAGCCCTGGGTAAGAATGACAACATCAGAGGAAGCAGGGAAAGGAGGGAGCAAGAAGAGTCAGAGTGACAATGGAAGCCAGCAGTGGTGGAAGTGTTCACAATGCAGGCCCCTCAACCTCTGGGTCTGAAGCACTCTTTTTTTTGTTTGTTTGTTTGTCTGTTTGTTTGTTTGTTTGTTTTTTGTTTTTCGAGACAGGGTTTCTCTGTGTAGCCCTGGCTGTCCCAGAACTCACTCTGTAGACCAGGCTGGCCTCAAACTCAGAAATCCGCCTGCCTCTGCCTCCCAAGTGCTGGGATTAAAGGCGTGCGCCACCACTGCCCGGCTGAAGCACTCTTAGTAGCACTAAAATCAGCAAACACAGTGCCGGGAGAGGAGGAGCCCTGTGAGAATGTGTGCTGTCGACACTGGACATGGTCATGACAAGGAACCCAATGCCCCAGACACATAGAAACGGCATGGTCTTTCCCTGGTCTGTGTAATGTTGATGGGGTGCACAGAAAGTGCTGGTTGCAGTTTCCTCCTCCTCCCAGGTGTTCACAGCCCGAGACAGAGAGCTCTTACCAAGTCCGGCTAACCTGCCTCCTCCTGCTGTATATAATAAACACGGAGTTCTGGGTTGCTAGTGAATGCTCTCTGATAGAATGAGCACAGCTCACCCAACCCCAGCGTTCCTGTATGTGTGTCTGCCGTTTCCTGGCCTTGTTGTTGCCCCAGTCAAGTTTCCAGGGCCAATCGGTGCAGGATACAGCACAACAGAGCATCCTCTGCCCAGTGCCCGGGTGGAACCACATACCTTGCACAGGCGGATGGCGTTGTTGAAAGCCTGTGCTCGCGTGTAGAAGTGCACTGCTTGTTTTACCTCATCCTGGCTCTCGTACTGCCGGGCAAGGTGGTAGGATGCAGCCCAGTCTCCAGTCTCATTGGCTATTTCAGCAGCCTAGAAAGACCCAGAGCACCCAGGTCTTATCTCTGTCCAGCAGCCTTATTCCACCCAAACAGGCCCACTCCCACAGGGTGCACTGTGATAAGATATTTTCAAAAATATCTTATTGTTATGTGTATGTGTTTGAACATATGAATGCAGTGCCTATGGAAGCCAGAAGAAGGCACCACATCCCCCAGAGCCAGAGTTAACATGTGGGTATGAGTTGTCCTGCATAGGTGCTGGGAACTCAACTCTGTCCTCTGCAAAGGCAGAAACTACTCTTAGCCTGCCTCTCCACCTCTCCATCCCCGAACTTTTCTTTTTTCTTAATTAAAATTGTACACACACACACACACACACACACACACACACACAGAGAGATACACACAGGGAACCCAACTGAGGGCCTCATGCATACCAGGCAAGTGCTCTACCTCCCCGCCTGCTCTCACCTTCTGAATGTTGCCCTGGAAGCAATGAATACGGACCAGGGAGAAGTAATCCTGTGCCAGCTCGTAGTAGCGCAGTGCAGTGTCCATCTCTGCCTGGCTCTCAAGGTACTGGGCCCACCATCTCCACAGCGTCCTGTGTAATAACCCTTGGAGCTCAGGGTCTCACTCCCACTGGAACCGACACCCTGCACCACCACAGCATGAGACTGAAAGGGACAGATCTGAAATCTCTTGGATCAGGTGAATGTTCCCCACTCTGACATGGACGAACACGCTGGGAGACCTCATGGCAAGCCTGCACACCTGGGAGGGGCTGTCCCAATGGACCCACTTACTTGTCCTTCATCCGATTGATGTAGAGCTCCAGTGACTGCAGGTCTTCTGAGAGCATCCTAGGTACCTCAAAACGGTGGGTGTCTGACTTCTCATAACTGTGGAAGGAGGAATTGTTCCATTTTGCTTCATGATCAGGGGCTCCATCATAGAGTACGGGCAGCTGGTGGGGAGCACTACACCTGGCATGCAGCCCTGGGGGCCGTACGCTGTTGTACATTTTGTGCTATATGGACCAGAGTGTCAGCCACACCTCAGAGCTGATCAATAAAATTCTAGGTCATGAACATGACTAAGCACAGCTCACCCCAGCTTTGGAATGGGTTTCCTGTGGCTGTTTCCCTATGGCACATTTTTCCTCAGGGGTTCCCCAAGCCTGGTATGTACTACATTGACTGACACACAGGATCAAACATTCCTCCCACCAACACAGAACCAGGCTCCTGGATAGCTCCTATGGAGGATCGCATGGGCCGTCCTGAGGCAGATCTTCCTTTTAGAACTGCCAGGGCCATCTAACATCACCTCGGGGCAGATGAGGGGACAGCCACAGCCAGGACCCATCCCTGCCCATGTCCCACTCACTAACTGAGGGCCAGGCCACAGTCAGCGCTGGCCTCCAGGTGCTTGGCATAGTTGTAGTAGGTGGTGCGCAGGTGGACACGGTCATGGAGCTCCGCCACCTCCACAGCTTTCTGCCACTGGTCTGAGGCCTGGTAGAACTTGTTCAGGAGGTCATAGCGTTTGCACTTCTTATACAGTTGTTCAGCCTCCTCCTGGGGGTGAAGAGAGATCACTCATCGGTTGCAATGCTGATGTTTTAGAAAGATCATTCTAGGAGAAAGGGTGACGGTCACAGGGGTCTGTCAGCGTGTAACTCTGCTGTGAAGTTCATGTCACAGAACAGGACAATAGCTGTCCCAACAAGCACATGACAAAGAAGCACAGCATGCCTTGAGAACACACACTTGAGATGCACATGGACACCATGCACAGAGCTGCACAGTCAAGAAAGGCAATGAGTATCCAAGTGACATTCCAGTCACCTGTTAGAGTGAGGCCTGTATCCCACCAAGGGAATGTCGTCTAACCTTGCCTCTGGTGGGGCCCTACAGAACTCCTGTGCTCTCCTAGGAATAAGGATGTCCTCTGGGGGTGCCGTACTCGTTATGCAGCGTAAGTGTGGGTGGAGTACCTACCTCCCACAACTCCATTCTCAGAGGTCTGTCCTTGTATCTACAGGCACACTAAGTCAAGGCTGCAGCCTCTGACTGTGGGGAGCGTCTCAGTATCTTTCCTTTCAGTATCTTTCCTTTGGGAAAGCGGGTATGTGGTCAGCTGAGACTGAAGGAGGGAGGAGGTAGCCCAGCAGAGATTAGAGGCCTTAGGAAGCCAAGCTGATGGTTTAGGCTATTCTGAGGGACTTTTGTTTGTAGCTAGACACCTGACAGGAATGCCCCAGGCTCCAGGAGACCAGTAGCCAGACAGCCTATCCACTTGCCAGGCCCTCACCCCTATCTCCTTGGCTCTTTTTTCTAGACTCTAGCTGAGGAGGGTCTATGCTTAGCCATCTCTGCCCTTTTTACTGCAGGCTATTTGGCAATGTGGCAAACCTTCCTCTCTGTCCCCTGGTGATGTCTGTCTATCTGTCTGAAACTGGGACTACTCACCAGCATGCCCAGCTGTATGGCCAGCATGGCCACTCTGGCTTCCAGTTCTGGCTCCCGCTCAGCTTCTCGAAGTGCTCGGGCCCCACGGGCATGGCCCATGTTCCCTAGGCACACCTTGGCAACATCCAGCCTCTGAGTTTTCACACACATGCGTGCCATGTTCTCCCAGACAGTCTCACTGTAGACAGAGGATAGGAGGCTCTATCAACTTCCAACCCACAGCTTAGGGTGCCCAGCAGCTGACAGTGCACATCACCACCAAGCAGGGTACTGTATATAGCCTACACAGTGAGACTGAAGACTAGGCACTGCATGCCTATTGCTCAAAAATAAGGGAGGAGAGAGAGGTATCCTGAGTCTCCCCCTGGCATGTCTTACATAGTGTCCCTGATCCTGAAGGTCTCTGGGGAGGACAAAGGAAACAGTCTTCTTGTAACTGCTCCTGTGTTACTTTGTCTGCTCAGGGACAGTGGCTTTCCTGATGTGAGCACACACTGAGTCAGGTCAAAGACAGAACTTCTTGCTCACAACTGTACTCCCTGTGTTGGAGACCCTACAGGAAGAAGGGGCCATGACAGCCTTCTATCATTCTCCTAAACAGTCACAAGTTGTTTTGGAAGGTGGCAGGGGGAACCCACAACCACAACTCAATCTAGAGGCCTGGAGCAGGGCCAGCTTCTGATGGATGGCTGGACAGTGGACCCTTCCATGTCCCTCATTTTGAGGTAGTCCACTGTGAGCCTGGAACTTTTTGGAGAGCCCCTGCCTCAGACATAGAAGCCTTTTGTAAACAGGACAGATACTGAATAGAGAGGTGGAAAAAGGAGCCAGTTTACTCTCTACACAGTCCCCCTCTGCTTAGGCTAAATAATAGAAATAAGTTCTTCCTATTGCAAGATCACAGCAGTGTTACAGCACAGGCATGCACACACCCCTGCAGTTAACCTCTCTTGTCCCTCCCAATACACACACACACACACACACACACACACACACACACACACACACACACGGGTGCAAACTATGAAGAGCAGCTAGCCCTGAGGCCTTAGGAGATGCAGACAGGAGCATCCATGTAGACGCATTTACCTCTGCCCCTCCCTTCCTGGCCACACAAACGTGACAGAACCAAGGAACTTGGAGGGCAGCTGCCCACACAAGGCTAGCTGCTGTTCTGATGAGTGGGGCTTATAGCACAACTGTTGTGAACATTTTCCTAATGACCTGCCCACAAAGGAGGATGGGGAAGAGGGCTTTCCATCTGTTGGGCCAAGTAGTACTGTGGGCAGCCAGATGACCCATGGGTGACTCACATCTTAGATTCCCTGACTTGAACAGAAGTGGAGGGAAAGCACCAACTATGTTAGCTCAGGCATTGGCTAGGGTAAGCGTGGCCACCATGGCGTGTGTGGTTATCTGTGGTTGAAATTTTACACAGCCAGGTATCTTTTCCTTCAAGCCAGCCTTTCCTTCTGACTCCTTAAGTATGTGTATCAAGTAACAGGAGGGCAAGCATGTATACATTATAGCAGTGATGCGCCTGGTGGCTACTGCTTGTAGGGGGTGAGGCCTCACCAGAGTTACAAGACAGCAGTGCGGGGTAGAGAGGCTGGATCAGGAGACAGGGAAGGATGCACGCCTAATTCCCAGCCCAATCCCAGTCAGCTGTGGAGGGCTTCAGCCTCTCCTGGGCCTTCTCACACTCTGCTCTGCAATTTCCAGGACACATAAGAGCTGTTCTGGGGGCGGTGACACATGAGCTGGGCTGACGACCATCTGAAAGGTGCCAGTCACCGGGCAGCACCTTTCTGATTTATTTTTGCAGCAGGTAGACTCTGTTCTCATGCTTTTGGCTTTGGAATTCAAATGACTCATGGTAGCTTCGAGGAAGCGTATGTGGCCACACGGCCCCAGCGGGGGCAGCATTGGGCAGCAATATGACCATATAACACCCAGTGTTAGAGTCTGCTCATCTAGGGTCTCAGGCAGTAAGTCTCACTTACTTTAAATGCCAGCTCTCTACTACCCTTATGTTTGGTCTCTCACAGGGAGCTCTTGGCCTTAATGTCGGATCCTGTGGTATACCCACGAACCCTGTGGAACAGAGTTCTTTAAGTCTGCCGTTCCTAGAAATGTCATCCACCGGTAAGTTTGGAATCTCGAAGGAAATTCTTGGTTCTCCTGGCACAACTCCAGTGAGCTACACAGAACTTTGAGAACAGACAAGGGTCTGCCAGTGCCTACCCAACCCAGCTCGGCTAGTTGAGTGTGTGAGGCATGGGTAGTTGTGTCTATAGCAAGATGGTAGGTATATATGAGACTCTTAAAAAAAACCATCCTGAGCTGGATGGTGGTGGTGCACACCTTTAATGCCAGCACTCAGGAGGCAGAGGCAGGTGAACCTCTGTGAGTTTGAGGCCAGCCTGGTCTACACAGTAAATTTCAGGACAGCCAGGGCTACATGATAAGGCTAAAGAAAATTAAACCAAACCAAAAGAAATAGTTTTCTCTTGCTGCCTCCTCAGGCCTGGTGTGGGGCTGGGTGGAGGGGAGGACATGGCCTCTTAGCTGCCTCTACTTCCCCAGGTAGTCCCTCTGCTTCTGCACTGTCTAGAAAGCAATATATATATATATATCTTTATCCATCCATATCTACTTCTGGTGTTTGGAAAACAATCTAGATGTAGTCACTAGCCTGTAGACAAAGCTGGCTGGTATGTTCTTTGCCCACTGGGAGGGCATGCGCAAGGTGAGTGAGTACCTGATCCTTTTGTTGAGTGGGAGACTGAGACTTGTCTTGGTGTTGCTGGGCCTCCCGGTCCCTTTATGTGACATCACTGAAATGCCCACTATTTTCATAAAGGCCTCTGGATCAAACAGATCTGGGGAGCCTATGCTGGAGGTCATGCCAGGCAGGAAGAATTTGGGAGGAGGGCTCGTTAAATGCCAGCAAAGACCCTCTCTTCCCGGGCTGAGGTCGCTGTACACCAAACATAGGGAGGGCCTGGGCCCAAGCAATGGCTGCCAGCCTTCTCTACAAATGCACATTGTATTCTCTGTGGCTGCCTCTGGTCTAGGACCATCTCCACTCCCACCAGATTCCTGACATTCTCTGTATACAACTCCCTGACAACTTCGCTCCAAGGACAGGACAGCTCCAACTCTGGTGTAGAGTTCTGGGATTTGTGCATCTGGCATAAATTCCAAGAAGTAAACAGTCTCCCAGGCCTGTCCAAGTCTTGAGAATTTCCTGTTGTCTGAGTTACACTGTGGAAAGGAATCACATCTGTACTTCATCAGCTTACAGGCGCCTGTATGAGAAGCAGATGCAGCCACAGAGGGAGCTGGCTCTGCCATGGGCCTACTTTCTAGGAGGACCTACGCTCAGCTGGACCTGTCCTGAGTGAACAAGTAGGGGACCATCGAGGCTGAGCTACACTTGTGATGCTCCCCTCTTGTCTATGGGTGTGTGTGTGTGTGTGTGTGCGTGCGTGCACGTACGTGTGTGTGCTTGAGTACCCATGGCGGTGGCACGGGGTTGGGGATGGGACTAGATGAGCATGCAGCTACAGTAAGGCCCGACTCAAAGCAATGGTCAGCAGAAAGGTCGCCCTCTGGGTGAGAGATTTCCTACCAGCCACACAGGAGCTTCTATCTCAAGAGAGGACCCCCTAACTCCATCTCTCCCTTGCCTACCCTCTTACACAGACAGGCAGATGGTTTAGGGCACAGACACCTGGAGGTATGGCGCAAGCTCCTAGAAGCACAGGCCCTGGCCTTCTCCCCAACCAGCTCAGGAAAGTTAAGAGAACTAGTGCAAGGGCCACCCTGAGAGGACCTGAGGCGTCCTGCAGCCTTCAGGACCAGCTGCAGAAAGTTGAGGCAGAAGGATCTTGTCAGCTCGGGAGTTAGGGAGCTCAGTTAGACAGCTTCCTGGGTCTCACTGGAAATTAGCCATTGAATAACTACCCAAAGATAACTGGCTTAGTTAAAGAGGGAAATAGATTTTCTCTTAACAGAAAATTCAGGAGTTCTCCCTTTCAAATACTTCATTTTTGAAGTGTTGTGTAAGAGATGTTGCACCCTAATTCTGCCTCTGGGGGGAGGCACAGGCAGAAACAATGTCTTCGGAGTCATAGCATGAGTTGAGGGTGGATGGCACCCCACACTGCTTGTCAAGTCCCTCCTGCTTAGAACATACTCCACAGAGAGGCTGGGCCCAGAGAACTGGAATGAAGCGTAAATTTCCTTCAGGTCCAGGCCAAGGAGAATAGAAAATATAAATAAGCCACACTGACACTGGCTACAAACTTGAGGGTGAAAAATTGTACAATCTCTCAGAGGACTTACATTCTCGGACTGATGACAGTTGAAAGGCTGGGCGGAGACAGTCTTTGCCTTTTGGAATGTCCACTTATGGAGTGCTAGGGGCCTGAGTAAATATGGGAATGTGTGATTGAAGGCAGCGATACTAGGAAGTAGGAGGGCCTAGCATGTCAGTTACTGCTCTGTTACGACCAGTGCACTAGTCAGCACCCGACTGTGTCCAAATTCTGCCCTGGTGCGTGTGCTTGAGATGGTTCAGACAGCCCAAAGCACCTACATTCTTTTTTTTTTTTTTTTTTTTTTTTTTGGTTTTTTCGAGATAGGGTTTCTCTGTGTAGTCCTGGCTGTCCTGGAACTCACTCTGTAGACCAGGCTGACCTCGAACTCAGAAATCCACCTGCCTCTGCCTCCCAAGTGCTGGGAATAAAGGCGTGCGCCACCACCGCCTGGCCAGCACCTACATTCTTGTGCTCATTTATGCAGCTCTGGAACCCTGGTGGAAGGCTCTGGAGGTGGGACACAGAGTCTCAGACCTGGTTGCTTTTATCCACCAGAGCAGAAGGGTTATGAGGAAATCAAATGTGTAGTCACTCTGTCCAGCCTCAGGGAGCCATTCCTGTTAGTAAGCAATCCTGGCTGCTCAGAAGCCACATTAGCTATCCAGCCTGCACAGTGACACAGCCCCCTACCAGAATTCCACCTCCTCTTGCCACCACAAGAACCACCCCCCAGCAGAGGTTCCTCAAATAGGGCCCCTTCCTTGTAAGGTCTGAACACACTTGCTCCATTGAGGTGAATGGAGTCACTGGAATTAAATCTGCTTGTGCGACTCCCACATTGGAGGTGGCAAGTTGGAAAAGCCTGGGATCTAGAAGGGGCCCCAGAGTTCTGACTGACAGGAGAGCTCTCCGCAGAGGAAGTAGCTTAAAACACAATGGGCGGGCAGGACAGGCTGGCCCAAAACCCCTGGATGACTCCACGACTCCACAGCCTAAATA
>CM052710.1:84858045-84885824 GCA_028551405.1 Uromys caudimaculatus
CACATACATACATGTAGGCAAAATACTCATGTATGTAGAATCAAATCTTTTTTTTCAAAGTTTTTCTTAAAGACATCTTTAAGCCGGGCGGTGGTGGCGCATGCCTTTAATCCCTGCACTCAGGAGGCAGAGGCAGGCGGATTTCTGAGTTCGAGACCAGCCTGGTCTACAGAGTGAGTTCCAGGACAGCCAGAGCTACACAGAGAAACCCTGTCTCAAAAAAAAACCAAAAAAAAAAAAAAGACATCTTTAAAATGTGTAGTCATTCGGTGAGGGCGGACAGAATCCCTAGGGCAGCTGTGCAGCAGCTGAGCCCAGACAGCCTAGAGCAGCTGAGCCTCCACCCAAGTTCCAGTTGTTTTCTTTCACTTCCATGGCCATTTACCAAGCACTCTGAGGAGGGGCAAGATCCATGCAGTTTTCAGAGATAGCATAAAAGAATCCTCAGCTGGGATGTTGTCACTGCCTGTGTTGCCTCCTGGGACATGGGCCTGTATGTCTCCACCTTCTTTTTCCGCTACACAGCATTACTAGAGCAGTTACAGGCTCAGTGTGCCCTGGGGGATGCTGACATTTCTTTATCTTAAAATACGGTCTCTAAAAACTGGAGATGAGAGCCTGTGTAACATAAAGTCAGCCCTTTAAGTGAGCGATTCAGTGGCACTTGGCACATTTGCAGTATAGAACAGCTGCCCCCTCTGGCTGGTTCTAAGCATCTTCACTCCTGCCACCCTCAAGCCTGCTCACTGCCTCTGGGTTTTCTTGTTCTGGACATGTCATAAAGTGTGTGGCCTTCTGAGTCTGGCTTCTCTTGCCCATGTCACAGTTCAGGGCTCATCCACATTGCAGCATGTGTCTGAGTTGTTTGGACAGACACATTTCCCCACTGATCTGTCGATCCTCACGCGGTGACTCTCCACATCTCGCTCTTGTGAACGGTACTCCTGTGAACTTCGGATAGCAGCAGCACCTGAGAAGGTCCTGTGAGCAGCAGTCAGCACAGCAGGAGCAGCCAGGCTTTCTGTGCGCCTGCTGCTGGCGTCTGCTCACGACTTCGGTGTCAGCGGCCACGTGGAAACAGTCATCACTGCCATCTTTGTGAAGTTATTTCACTTGTGTTCAGTTGTATGAATGATACATTTGCCATAAATCCAGATTTTTTTTTGAGTCCCTTGGTTAATCTACCTCCAGGCTGAGCATGGTGGCGCATGCCTTAAATTCCAGCACTCAGGAAGCAGAGGCAAGCAGATCTCTGTGCGTGTAAGGCCAGCTGGGTCCAAGTCATCCAAGGCTACATACTGAGACCCTATTTTTCTTTTCTTGTTTTAAATCTCCAGTCAAAACTGAGAGCAGCTCACAACTTTTTAGACTTTGTTCTAAGTTTTCTGAAATTACAAAGTAGTAACTAAGAAGTTATTCCAGTGGGCTTACTAGTAAAGAATTAAGTTAAAGTTATTGTTCTGGTGGGCAGCAGGCGCATTTTCCTCAAGCATATGCTGTGTCAGTCCCGTGGGCACACTGCCTAAAGTGCTCACCACTCCTTCGCCATTAATGTCTTCTCTTCCTAGGTTGACAGCAGTCCTGATTCCAAAATCTACATCTATGACGTTGAAATGGACACAGTGAATGTCTTCAATTTCAAGACTGGAGAGATTGGACAGATACAGACTCTGCCCTTTAATGAGCTGCCGACTAATGAGTAAGATAATAGTTGAGAGGATTTTGGTGAAAACAGTATGGGCCTACTGTCCAACTTACTAAGTTATATTTTGAATTTCAGAATCTCACAGAAGTTACTAGTAGGAAAACCACCGTGTGAGCAGTTGAAGTAGATTTAAGTTCTTGGCCTCTGCTCCAGGGTTGAGATGATGGAACTGGCTTAGTAGGAACTTAGACTGTGGAGTGGCTCTCCCCAAACATCTCTAGAAATGTCCCAGAGCAGAGTGGCCTCAGCCCTACCAGCAATTCTGATAGGAACAAGGCACTTGCTTTTGTAGAGAATGTTTGGGGGGGGGGGGGGGGAGGTGTTCTGTAGCATGTAAATGTAGTTTCTGCTACAGAACACATGTTCTTGGGACTTCAAGCACTTACAAAACTGTGCTACCCTCTGTATTTAATCCTCCATGACTTGAGTCCTGTGCAGGATCTGTCTACAGTGAAGCGAGTGCAGAACACAGATCAAGTGGGAAACCTGAGGCTTTCCTTGGCGCTCACGAAGAGCTGAGGAGTGGGCATGAGTGGGTTGCATGCATGGCTCACTTTTCTGTCATCCCTTTTTGTACTGTTCTGCTGCTGCTGCCGTTTTGTTGTTTGATTGACGGTGATGCTGAGGATGCATCCCACAGCCCGGTGTGTGCTAAGCAAGAACCCTACCCCAACCCCACTCTTAGTTCCGATAGCTCTAGCAGGTTCCTCCTTCCTGGCTCAGATCTTCCTGCACAGTGTACCCTGAATTCTTCCTGTCTCTCCCTGAGTCCCGCCTGCACCCTTCTCTGGAGCCTCCTTTCATCGGATTGCTCTCTTTCTCATCTCTGTTGATGTCTTACGTCAACAGCTTCTTCTTTTCTCTCCAACTTCATCAGCAGAGTGAGCCACTGATCTCCTGCTTCAGAGTGTGGGCCCCCCTCAGACTGACACAGCCTCAGCCCAATCCAGAGTCCTAAATCTTTGGAACTAACCTTTCCTTCACTCCAACTGTCAGTTCTCCTCTTTATCTGATGAGATGTTTTCTAATTCTCTGCTCTGCCTGATTTTCATGGCTTCTCTTTCAGGAATAGGCAACATCCTCTGCCTGTTCCAACTCTCTTGCCAGGCCAGTCTCTCTGGCCAGACTCCTCATAGTACAAAGGATGCTACTTGTAGCTGGCATCTTATAGGTCCTTGGAATATGCTCCATCCTAAATTCTGTGCGTGTCACATCAGTTACGCACAGATAGATCTAAGCAGGCCATGCCTGTGGGCACACCACCAGTGCCGATGCTGGTAGCATCTATGACAGGCGTATATTTCTTGTAGGAGTAAGTCCTGCATAACCACCAAGAGCCACTAAGCCCCAGCAGTGCCATCATCCACCCTGGGTTTACTGTGCTCCTCTCGGGGTAGCATGTAAGAACAACTGCCTCCCTTTCCTCAAAATCCTGCCTTTTTGCATGTGATTCCCCTGCCTTCATCTCCCAGGTAGCTGAGACTAATGGCATGTGCCACCATGCTCATTTCCTGATGAGATCTCCTATCTTTGCCACCTGGTTTATTGAGCTCCCTATGTCCCCCTAAGCCAGACTTTACAGACCCTTTCTCCCTGTTTCTCAAAGTCTGCAAGAATGTGTTCTGATATAATGTGTGGAGGTGAGTGACCCAGAGGTGCTCCAGAAGCCATACACTTGCCAACAGTGTTGTCACCTGCTGGCATTGACTGACAGGATTAGGAGTGGGTGTGGGCGGTAGCAGTAGAAGTGTTCTTCTCTAAGCTGGGGCTGGGGTTTACCTTCTGTTTTAGGACCCACTTCTTTATGAATGAGAACCTAGCAGGTTATGTTCCTGTGAACCATTTCTGGGATCAGAGTGAGCCCAGGCTCTTTGTGTGCGAGGCCTTGCAGGAGGCACCTGGAGCCCAGCCACAGGCTGTAGACAAGCAGCCCCATGTGGAGGAAGGCACATGCCACAAGGTACCTACTGCTTTGCTATGTTACCTATTTAGATGTATATGGTCACCATTTGCCAGAGAGTGTCTTCCTGGCATAGCTTATAGGATAATTACTGGGAAAATTCAATCATGAATAAGTATCACTGTGTCACCAAGATCATTTCCATAAACCAGCGCCTCCCAGACCCATCCTGAGCCACTTTTCTTGTCCAGTCTAACCCCAAATATTGATTTCTTGATTTTCTTAACTGTTCCATATTGCTCCTTCTCTGTGGACAGAGCACTTTATAAATAGTCAGGATGAGCTAACCTTACTATGTTGTGTTAGCACATGCTGAGATTGGCTCTGAGATACAGCTTTAGCCCTCAATCACTGCCTTGCCCTCCTCACTGCCTACCCTCCTGTAGAATTCAACCTCCATGTAGATGTGCTCTTGGTTCTAGAATAGTACACTCACAGGGACTGGGACTCTGTTACTTGGCTAGGCTTATGTTTTATAAGCTGTCCAGCAGTCTGTGCCTCTGTAACCCACCTTCCTCTCAGAGCAGTTTGCATGCCCAACTCCCAAGTAAGTCACAAAGGGAAGCCCACCCTGTTGCTTAAGGACTCATTTTTCTGATGGAGGCATTCTCCTCAGAGATGGAAGTCTGTCCTTGAGACCGTCTGAAATTAGCCAGTGCCCTGAGAATATCAGGAGCCAATCCTGTCCTTGATCCTCAAATGTCAGAATGATAAAATAGATCAAAGTGGTTTCTGTGTTACTGGGATGAAGGAAACATCGCCAGACTGTACACCCTGAAAAGGAAGTAGAAGAAAATAGGAAATTATGTTGCTGAATTTAAAATAGAGCGACACTGCCCTGTGTCTTCCAGGAAGAAGTGTTGATTCTCTCATTCTTTGCTTCTGAAGAACATGGCTTCCTGCTCCATGACAGTTTCCCCCGGCCTTCAACCTACCAGAGCCTTCTGGGCATGGAAGTGCCTCACTATTACTTCACAAAAAAGGTGGGGACGCCTGGTGCCTGCAGTTATTCCTTCCCTGGTGAATTCTTTCATGTGTCTCCAGCACGCTGGAGATGCGAGTGGGCCCTTCCCTCTTGGCTTTCCTTCTAAAGGCAAACTTTAAGGCTTTGTCATTTCTTTGTATTCTAGCTGGACTTTTTAGAATAAATATCCCTATATTCTTCTTGAGGAATTTAGAATTACAAATGATACAGATCTCCCTGATCCCAGCCCAGAGATGCTCAGGGTGTGGCAGCTGCTGTCACTGCTCAGCTTTCTGATGTAAATGAGGCCCATGCACGTTTATAAGCTTTTGGAGGAGTGGGATTAGCAGACGCTAGCACTCGTCCTAACCCAGTGACTTTACTGCCGGAGATCCATTTGGACTGTGGTTCTAAAATGACACATTGCGTGGACTGAGGCCAGGCAGTCCCACTCTGCTGTGTCCATTTTTACCAACTGCTAGGTCTTCAGCTCTGGGTTCCATTGCCACCTGAGAGGTGATGACTGTGGTGACTACAGGCGGCTACTGCTGCTTCTTTCTTTTTGCTGCCTTCTTTCAGTGCTAAGGGTCAAACTCAAGCCCTCAAACACACTGAGCTACATCCCACAACCTTATCTGAGGGACTTTTTTCACATAGGAGCTAGTGCCTGTGGGGTCAAGGTCGGGCCGCTGGGGTTGGAGCTGTCGGTGAGCTCCACACTGGTCTGCAGCTGGTGTTGAGGCTTTGATCCCCTGAACTGAAGTAGCTGCCCTCTTACCGGACCCACCCCTTCTGAAAAAATGTACATGTTATCTATATCATGTCTCTATCGTTGGCTTACCAGAAAAGTGGGGGGAGGGGACCTATACTATTTCCCCATATGGCCATGTAAGCTGCAGTCTGTTCTCATTGTCTAAAATGAACGTTCGTATCTTTTTAAAACTGACTTTTAACTATATGTATATGTGACTACGTGTGGGTATATGCACATGGGTGCAGGTGCCTGAGGAGGCAGAGGTGGTACAGTGTGGTGAGTCCCCAGGTGATGGGAACTGAACTGTGGTTCTCTGCAGAAGCAGTGCGTACTGTCAACTGCTGAACCATCTCTCTAACCTCCTCTCTGTTTTCCCCCCCTCTCTCTTTCTTTCTTTCTTTCTTTCTTTCTTTCTTTCTTTCTTTCTTTCTTTCTTTCTTTCTTTCTTTTCTTGCAAACATTTATCTATGTGGCCTAGGGTGGCCTTGAACTCACAGTACTCCTGCCTCAGCCTCTGGAGTGCTGAGATTGCTAGGACTTCAGATGTTTCCAACTGTGGCTAACTGAGCCTTTTGCTACTTTTGTAGCCAAAAGTGAATAGGAGGCTTGGCCCCAGGGAGACAGTCCCCTCCACACAATTGTAAAAGCTAGGGAAACTGTCCGTGTAGACTGCTAGGCAGTCACAAGCTGTACAAGCCCCACTTCCGTCATTTTAAAGGAACTGGTGTAGAGAATAGTGTAGATGTGGTTGCTGCCCCTCAATTCATGACCATTTACTGGTCAGCCTCTAGTTTTAAGGTCTGCAAACATGCATATACAATGATACACACGTTTTAAATAAAGACAAATCCAAGACGGTGGGTTCCAGTTCTCCAAGTTAGCATATGCAGCGGTATCACGCAGCCACCGGCAGTCGGTGTATGGCAGTTTGTAGGTGGGTGTTGGTAAAGGCTGGAAGGTGTTCCTGCGATCTGCGTGGTTCTGGGAGTCCTTCCTCTGTCAGTGCAGGTAGCCCTAATTGCTTTATTTTAAAATAGAACTCCTCCACTATCCTGATACTTTCCTGCCATTTTTTCGTTCTTGTTTTATCTTCTTTGATTTAATTTCCCTGTGACCTGAAAATGGAGAGTTTTGAAAGCTCTTTTGAGTGCTTTCTGTTGCGTTTTCTAAGTTAGCTTCACATTCTGCACGTCTGTTTCGTCCACACATTTATGCATGCTTTCTTTTTCTCGTCTCCCTCTCTGCCTGCATTCATAGTTGTTGTTCCACAGAAGAGGCGTCTATGATGCGCTCGTAAGTATGAAGCCCCAGGTCATGGCTTGTCACCTTGGTTTTGTCATGTCCCTGAGACGCTTTTCTTCCCGCTGTGTTGTGTGTGCCAACCCTGCTCACCTGGTAGGAAACTTCCCTGGAGGCGAGAGCTTTTGGTTTGATCCCGGAGCCATGTGACTTAGTGAGGTTTGACGGGAGCCCATTGGTTCTTAGTCTGGTGTGTCCCTGTGGTACATGGAGCCATTGCATATGCTCTCCAGATGCAGGCAATGCTTGAACCACCTATGTTTGTAATGAAGGTGGTATCATTAGTTTACTCTGCAAAGTAAGAAGAACGGCCTGAAGGCATCGTGTTTCTTAAAAGCTGCTCTTCTTCTGTTTGCAGACAGGCAGTCTCCTTTTCCACAGGTTTTCAGTGCCCACACATCCCAGAATGCTCTGGGAGAGTCCAGTCTTCTTAGTTCCAAGCACCCTTATCATGTGACTGGCAGGTTGCTCCAGTCTACTGTGACATAGGATAAACAGTCTCTGTCTCCCATCCAAATACCATGAGGTCCAAGCCCTGTTTAGCTCCCAAGATGAGATAAGGTCAGATGTGCTCTGGGCAGTGTGGCCATAGAAAACAGTTCCTCACAGAGCAGTAACAAGGAGCTAAAATAAGAAGCATGGTGCATAAGCAAGGGATTCCAAGGCTCCCCAGGGTGTTCACACAGTAAACTGGGCTCTCATTAGAACCACACCAGGGGTGATGCTATTACCAGTGTGAAGGACAGCGTCCAGCTTGGTGCACAGTTAACCAAGCTCTTCTGTCACCTAGTTGGTACACAACTCTCTCTCTCTCACACACACACACAGAGAGAGAGAGAGAGAGAGAGAGAGAAACTCAAGCTGCCATCAACAGAACCTTTGCTTATGCCCAATGCTGTATCTAGAAGGGCTTTCCAGCTACAACAAAGCATGATGAATTCCACCAGATTTTCAGAGTCCAGGTCAAATGCTGGTTCCTCCTGGGGCCTTCTTGCTGGGCCTGCCTGGTGGACTCAGAAGGAACAGTGAGATTGAAATGTTTATGACATCCGAGCTGGGGAGGGAGGTAGTCGAAGCCACCACTTGGATAGTCATGTGACAAAAATGTGCTAGAGTATGCACACATAACAAATGGTCTGCAGAGAGAAGGAAGGGCCAGTGCTGGGGAGAAGCACAGATGCAGAAGCTAAGAACAAGACAAGCCATGGCGGGGGGGGGGGGGGTTCCTCAGGTTCCAACTGTTCAAGAAAGACAGGCTACTGTTCTTTCACTTTAAGAGTATCTGACTTAGCTGGGCAGTGGTGGCGCACGCCTTTCATCCCAGCACTTAGGAGGCAGAGGCAGGTCGATTTCTGAGGTCGAGGCCAGCCTGGTCTACAGAGTGAGTTCCAGGACAGCCAGGGCTACACAGAGAAACCCTGTCTCGAAAAACCAAAAAAAAAAAAAAAAAAAAAAAAAGTATCTGACTTAAGTCACTTAAACTGGTAAAAGTCTTTATGATGAATGAAACTCTCAGAGATGGAGGTTGAAAGAGTTATTGTTAATGTGAGACTCTGATATTACTAAATCAAGAGGCTAACAAACAAGTTTATACCTGGACAGCCTTTGTTTACCTGAAAACAAGGGCCCAAAGCTTTGGTCATTTCCAGTGACCTTAAAGGTTTCTCGGGAGCCTGTAGGAGCCATTTGGCCAATGGCTCTATGCATGCACATCCCTGCGTATGGATTTCCCAGTGGTTGTTAAATATAGGGAGGCAAGACTGAGTGCAGGCATTAGCTTTACATATTGTTTGACAAGCATATGGGGCCTTTGTCCTCCAGCCTGGAGAAGCAGACAAAGAAGACAGGGTGGATTCTGATCACTACCACGTCCCTCAGATGGTAGCCAAGAGGCCCCTACGAGACTTTGTGGGGCTGGAGGACTGTGACAAGCCCACTCGGGATGCCATGCTCAACTTCAGCTTCTTTGTCACCATTGGAGACATGGATGAAGCTTTCAAATCTATCAAACTCATCAAGAGGTAAGGAGTCCCTCACTCAAGTGTCAAAGGTTATGCATCCTCTAGAGCCTTCAGCCCTTTTAATGCCTTCTTTTTCAAAAGGCTTTTTTAGATTTATTTTATATGTTGAATATTTTACTTGCATATATATGTCTATGCACCCCATGTGTGCCTAGTGCCAAAGTCAGAGGCATCTGATGTGCAGGAACTGTGGCCACTGATGATGGTGAGGACAGGTCTTCTACTACAGCAACAGTGCTCTCAGTCACTAAGCCATCTTTCCAGTCCCTTTTATGCCTTCTTTGTCAATTTCACTTTAAGCTGACAGCCCTTCTGTAATCATAGTACAATGTTTAACTATTTTTCTACTCAATGAGATGCCCACCAAGCCCAAGGATACAGGACGTATCTGGCACACTGTGTGACATATCTGGCACTGTGTATTGGCTGCAGCAGGAAAGCCTGATGCCTGGTGTCAGTGGTTCTGGGAGCCTTCAGCTGTTCCTTCATTATTTCTTTTACTCTGGCCAAAATTTCTGCAGGTACTAAATACTGCTCAAAAGTATTAGTAAACACCAAAACTATCGATGAAATGCACTTAAATTTTATGAAAGCGATGACAATGATCTAGATATGTTAGCTCATTCTTACAACCCCAGCACTCAGAAGGCTGAAGTAGAAAGATTACTGTAAGGTTGAAGCCAACCTGGACTGAGTAGTGAATTCCAGGCCAGTCTGTGGTGCAAAGTAAAACTCCATCTTAAAAAAGAAATCAGTATGGGCCATCTGCAAGTACTTTCTCCACTCCTGAGACAATTTGGAAAAATCTTAGCACAAGTATTTGACACAGACTTTCTTGCTTCCTTTCTTTTTTTTTTTTTTTTTTTTTTTTTAAAGATTTACTTATTTTATTTATGAGTACACTGTAGCTGCTTTCAGACACACCAGCAGAGGGCATCGGATCCCATTACAGATGGTTGTGAGCCACCATGTGGATACTGGGAATTGAACTCAGGACCTCTGGAAGAGCAGCCAATGCTCTTAACCGCTGAGCCATCTCTCCAGCCCCCAGATTTTCATTTAAAAGAGTAAAATAAAATATGGGAGAGTTATAGTATGAGAAAGGAAAGGGTGGCAGGCAAAGTGGTACACGCCTTTAATCCCAGCTCTAGGGAGGCAGAGGAAGGCAGATCTCTGTGAGTCTGAGTTCAGCCTGGTGTACATAAGTGAGTTTCAGAACAGTCAGAACTGTTTATTACAGTTTATTACAACTGTTTATTACAGTTGGGAGGGTTTTTCCCCACACTGGCCATGTAGACATTTAGCTTGGAGGTGACCAGCAAGGCCACCCTTTCCTGGATTTCTTTCATTCACTATGGACATGGTCACAACCTAAAGCAGACTGCATGGCCACTTGTAAACCTTTACTGTACTTCATATAGACATATACACAATACTGATGTGTTTAGGCACATACATAGTATTGGTGTATGACTAGAAATAAAAATGTCATAGAGGGAGAGACAAGTGGGAGGAAGGCATAGCTAAATGCTTGAATCTGTGTGCTGTTCTGTGGACAGGGGCCTGCTTGTTTCCAAGTTTGTTGAGCGTGTCGCATATGAACAATCCGTAAATGCTAATATATCATAATCAGTGTCTGCGTGTTTAAAGCACTAATCTGTTTCACTGTTTATTCTGACTAAAGACAAAGCCTTGGCCTAGGACAGGCTCACGATTTAAACTGATCAACATGAGTCACTAGAAGGCAGAAAGTAACAAAGTTTGGCATTTACTAGGAGAGGCAGCCAGAGAAGGGCATGTCACTGGCCTTCATGTTCTGATAGTGCCAGCTTCCTCTTGCTGCATATGCCAGCAGTAATTCCTGCCTCCTGGTGGCCATGCAGTGCTGCATCCCAAGGAGCTGTCTAGCAAGGGTGCACCAGGACCTGGGTTACAGATGTGGTCAGGCAGCCCTGGGTTCTGTGTAACCCAACAGGTACAGGTTTTATATACCTCCTGGGGAGCCCCAGACTAAGGGATCCAGCCTGTCTGGAAGCGGCATGGCCTCTGGAAGTGCCCGTTAGCCTATTGCACCCTAGCTGGAGAGAGGATGACAGCTTTTCTGAGCAAAGCTAGTGGGTTTCACCCTTTGTTCTATCTGTCGCTCTGCTGTGACAGGCCAGTTTTCATGGTACAGGAATGTGGACTCCAGGGTTGCCCCAGTCATGACTTAGAGTATGTGCCTCCTCAGGGTCCTTAATGGTCTTCTTAGCCCTTTTTAGGGTCAACCCACAAAAGTCTCAGAAAAGAGTGGAGATACCGTGGATAAAACACGAGTTTTAGACTCAGTTCAGAGACTTGTGTTTATTTTAACTTAGACAAATAATCAGGAGGAAAACGTACGCTCTTAACTTGACTCTGGCGTGAAACCGGTACCACCTGTTCTAAGGTCTGTTTTATTCAAGGATTGTCAGACCCCTCATGAAAAGATTCCTGGATGTTCTGCTTTGTAAAAGTAACTGGGGATACCATCCTAGTAGATGCAGAATAAATTAACCCCAAATGGAGGTGGAGAGCGAGGTGCCCACACTGCCTCCTTCCCTGCCTCAGCGTCTTCTCCACCTTTGAAACTCGCACGATGTGAAGCCATGCTGTGCTGGCCAAGGAAGATGGTGTCAGAAGTAGGGTGACATAACGACACAGAGACACATAATATATTCATATGTAACATAATAAATGTACATGAGTATCATACATATGTATATATAGGTAGCCCAGACTTGCCCCACACCTCTGTACAAGCAGGGCCTGGAACAGTCTACCGGTTTCTAGACTACGGCGTTATAGTGGTTATTCATAGAGAAAGTCCCCGTAAGGGTGCTCTCAGCATGGAGACTCCACATAGTCATTATCCAAGCCACGGCGAAACCGCGCCGTGAGAGAACGGCTGATGACGATCACCCGGGGTGCCATGCAATCCTCCCTCCTGTGAAGAATGTTCCAGATGAGCATTGCAGCCGCCAGGGTGGCCAGAAGACAGGCACCAATGTTCAGGTAGCAAGACCAAGATAAATTGGTGTAAGGACCAATTCTGTAGAAGGTCACCAGTCCAATGACCAGCACAAAGCCTGCAGAAAGGAGAGGAGAGGTTAAGAAGCTTGTATCTGAGCAGGAGCCCCTAGGAGTCAGACTGTACCCCTGTCCTTCAAAGTGTCCTCCTAGGATAGAGCAGAGCTACTTTGTGTGAGCCTGCTTATCTCTTGCAGCCTTTGCACCTGGAGGTTACAGCCAGGCTTTGTGTCTGGGTGGCTGCAGGAGGAGAAACAGTAGAGGGGCCTGTCCTGTCAACCTCTGGACACCAGACCTGTTCTTGAGTATCCGTATGGCTATCTGCAGTCCCCACACCTGGTAGACACCCTTCTAGCCCTAGCCAGAACCAGCAGCCATCATTTTCTTAAAGTGAGTTCAGTTACCTCTGATTTTTATAAATGCTTAATTAATTTGAAGCAAAAACAAATAGATATTTCTTAAGTTTTATCTAGAAGCAGACTCTTCATCTGCTGGTTTAAATCCCTGTTGGGGAGTTTCCATACCCATGGTTCTGCTGCCAAAGGGAGCAAAAGTTCTCTCTCCTATCAAGGGAACCTAGAGCCCACACTCTGGGCAAGATTTGGGGCCTGGCTCAGGTCTGGTTTTGGTAATGTTTGGTTTCCTTTCACTTCTCAAGAGTTTCCCTCTCGCGGCTGTGCCCCACTCGCCTGTGCTGCTGCTGTCCTCCTGGGCCTTCCCTCCTCCATAACCTGACACTGCAGGGCGGGACAGCTGGTCCAACTGTCTTGATTTCTGTTTGTTCACTTGCTTTTCATGACTAGCTCTCACTGTGTAGCCCAGGCTGCCCTTAAACTCTGGGTTGTCATCCTCCTGAGTTCTGCACCAGGTCTGGCTCTCACCAATTCCTTTCTTAAGGAATGGCAAGGGCTTGATGTTGATAGTTTCCTATTATAAGTAATGGGAAAATCTTGGGTTTTGGCCAATACTGTGTCAACCAACTAGGATGTGAGGACACAGCTGCTTGGTAGAAAAGGCAGCACTGGGAGACTTGCAGGTCTGATGAATAGAGGCTATGCCATGCTGCTGCTCAGAAGCTGGCCTAGGGAGACAGCTGCAGGGACTCACTAGGCCCTAGCTCAGCTGTGGGATCAAGACGAAAAGGGCAGGGTAGAAACAGAGGTATGGGGGAGGGAGAACGACTGACCAAGCCTACTTCTTCCCCAGCACACCCTCCTCCAACTATCTAGCTGTCTTTCTCATACGCAAAGCACCAGACTCTCCCATCAGGCACCACCCCGTCGGGTTCATCCATATCCCTCCCAGAGCTGCGGTCCCTCTCTACCCCGCACATTGACATCTGTAGGTCTATTTAGAGTGTTCCATTTACTCAGAAAACCACCACCACTTTCCTACTCATGATGGCCCTGTGTGGCCCCAAAACAAAGAGTAGCATCAAAAGAGATAGGAATGACGGGAACAGAGAGACAAAGACTGGAAGGACAGGGGGACAACAGCTCTGACTTCTCTAAAACAGGGTGGCTCTGATCTCATCCTCACTGGACCTTCTAGGAGGAAAGTGGACAGAGTTTGCTTTCCTCCATCTTGTCCTAAGGTATTAAAGCTCATGTCCTTGTTGATCATAGTACTTTGTGGGATTTTTCATGCATGAAAATTTCACATGTGAAAATACTATTGAAATTTGCGTTCCAGGATGGCTGTGGTGGCTCACATCTTTAATCCCAGCACTCAGGAGTATAGAGGTACAGGCAGGTGAATCTCTGAGTTCAAGGCCAACCTGGTCTAATGAGCAAGTTCTAGGATACACACAGACACAAACACAGACACACAGACTACAGAGAGAGAGAGAGATTTGTATTCCACCTGCTTACTAGAGGCAACTTCTCTACCAGTGAAGAGTAAGGCTTCTGTTTAACAGCTTCATGCTGTAGACACTCATGTCAGTAGAGTAAAGCTGATGTTTTGTGTAACGAATGTAGAACTACTTTGTGTTCTCTTGTTCTCATATCTTTGTGTATCAACCAAAGGAATTTCTGGTTTTGTCTTTTTTTTGTTGTGGTGGTTTTCTTTTTGATTTTGATTTTTCAAGGCAGGGTTTCTCTAGGTAGCCCTTGCTGGCCTGAAACTCAAGAGATCTGCCTCCCAAGTGCTGGGATTAAAGGCACGTGCCACCATGTCCAGCTAGCCAGCGGAATTTTTTTATGCTTGTTTCAAGACCAAGAAGAGATTGGAATTAAGGCAGACTGGGCCCAGAGGTTGCCAGCTTATGTCTTCTGAAACAATAAATAGTAAACAAGGAAGGATATGAAGCTTAAGGAAGCAAAACCTAGAGGAAAGAAATATGTCAACAGGGTGGGCAAGTAGAAAGAAACTTGGCCAATCAGCAGGAGCCAGCTGCTACCAAGTATCCACCCACCTGCTCTCCGCTTCCCAAGTTTCCCTTTTAGTCTGTGCATGCTGAGAAACACATGGAACAGCTGATAGGACTGGAGCGGTGGCTCAGTGGGAACTTGCCGTACAAACATGAGGACCTTAATTCAGATTCCCAGAACCCATATAAAAGCCAGACATGGCAGTACAAGCCTGAGCCTCTGAGGGGATAGAGACAGGTGGATCCTAGGGAAGAAGGGGAGCACAGACTAGCCAACCAGTTTAACTAAAGGGCAACTTCTGGTTCAGTGAGAGACCCTGTCTCAAAACTAAGATGGAGGACCCAGTGAGATGGCTCAGTGGGTAGACACTTGCTCCCAGTGTCCTCAGGAGCCACAGAAGGGTGGAAAGAGAGAACCAGCTCCACAAAGTGGTCCATGCTTGTGCTGTGACATGCACCCTCCAAAATACACATCATACAGACACACAGAATAATTTTTTTACAAAAAAAAGATAGAGCACAATAGAGAAAGATACCCAAGTTCAACCTCTAGCCTATACACACACAGGCAAGTGTACCTGCACATGCATGTGTATGCACATGTTTTCATTACACATAGGCACAAAATTTTAACATTTCATTCAATGGCCCCAGTTTTACATCCATGATATCCTTCATCAAAGTGGAACAGATGAACTAATTGGCTCCCATAGCCTCAGGGTGAACTACCCAGCAGGGTCAAATACTCACACACCCCTTTGTTTGTCTTGGGGTTGGTTTGCATCACTCATTCGTAAGAAGGAAGAGACTGAGGATAACCCCTTACAAGACATTTCCTTGGGGCTGGAGAGATGGCTGGATGATACAGAGTGCAGACTGCTCTCACAGGGGACATGAGTTCAGCTGGGTTTCAGCCTCCATGTTGGGTAGCTTACAAATGCCTGCCACTCTAGCCCCAAGGGGTCCAGTCCTCTCTTCCCAACCCCTTGGGTTCCTGCACTCACTCATAAGTGTGCAGATACACACGTATACACACAGTTTTAAAATGTTTAAAAATATTTTTTAAAGAATTAATTCCTTTTGTTTGGGTTGAGGGCATGTTTTGTTTGGTTTGGTTTGAAGACAGGATTTCTCTGTGTAGCCCTTGCTGTTCTGGAACTTGCTGTGTTAACAGGCTGTCTCTGAAGTGCTAAGATTAAAGGTGTAGGTTACCACAGCCAGTCTAACCCTTTTGGTCAGACTGGTTGACATTTTTTTTTAAAAAAGGTCTTCTCTGGAAACCTGTCTGTTTTGATTTTAAAAAAAAAATTTGAATGACTTAGAACCTTCTGGTCAGGACTAATATGCATTCACATGACTAGGAAAGTTTGCAAGGGAGAAAACAGCAAGTGTTGGTGCATGCAGGGCAGAGAGACCTGCTTTACTCCCCGAGGCCTTGCAGGAGCAGTGTGGTATGGCCCTGGGCCCACGCTTGCACTCCCAGGAGCGTTATAACGTGAACTCATATAGTCCTGATTCAAATCGGCCTCCTCCAAGAGGGGCCCACAGGGGACAGCCCATCGTGGACTGCATCTCAGCAAAGAGAAGGGAGGACAGTCTCAGATGGTGGCCCAGGAGGAATCACCAGAGCACAGACAGACAGTCCCTCCCAACAGTTCAAACAGGCTCCACTGCATCTCTGGAGAATACCCAGACTCTAACATTGTCAGGAAAGTCTGGTGTTACTGGACCAGTGCAGGAGAGAGGCTCCCTGGGGGGGAGGGGTTTTGTGGTTAGTTTGTCACACATGTAGGAGTCGTGCCTGCTTTAACTCCTCTGTACGGGTGTGTCACGATGTAACATGTCAACAGATTGAGGGACAACTATTAGGTTCTGCAGGAACAAGCACTCTCTGCGGCTAGGTTTGCAGCAAGTGGCCTGTTGCACAGTTCCATGTTCTAAGTGTGCTGGCACTGCAGAGGGTGCTGGTCATCAGGTGCCTCCCACAGTCCCACTTCAGTCGGCACCGAGCAGAACTGAGCTCTTCCCACGCATAACGGGCATCATGGCTTCCTGACGCCTTAGCTAACTCTGCTTCAGCTTGGCAGCCCTGCCTGTCCTGCCTCTTTCCCTGCCACCTGTGGCGACCCCTTGCCCCTGCTGCTTCATGGTTAGGAGAGATTCAGTTGAGCACTGTATCCATCCCTTGGCTATCTTACTGTCTCGGTCTCCTCCTTTTGTTTCTATCTCCCATGTCTTGGGAGTGCCAGAGTCCAAGGATACCAAGGATACTCCAAAATACCAAGGACTGTCAGTAACTACTTGCTAAGTAAGTAATTTGAGGCAAATCACAGCACATGGGAAACAAAATAGGCTGGGGTGAGCCTGTCAAAAAGAAGGAAAGGGAACGCCCACCTAAGCTCGTTAGTGGCCCTGCTGCCCCAGCCATGGTGGAGCTGCCCCTAGCCATGATGGAGCTGGCACCTTGCAGGGTTTTGTTTTTGTTTTTGTTTTGTTGTTTTTGGATTTTTTTTTAGGGTTTGGTTTGGTTTTGTTTTGTTTTGAAATAGGGTTCTCTGTGTTACCCTGGCTGACCTGGCACTTGATCTGTAGACCAGGCTGCCCTTAAACTCAGAGATCTGCCTGCCTCTGCCCCCTGAGTGCTGGAATTAAAGTCATGTGCCACCTTTGCCCAGCTACTTTGATCTTAATGCTGATCAGAATTAGTCTCATGAAACTGAAGCCACCGCTGGCTGAGATTCCCAGGGCCCATGCTAGGGTTTAGCACTGGAGTGCACAGATGGCTAATGATTTGTTCCAGGATGGTGACTTTGCAGCTCTATCAAAGGGATCTATACCTTTCCATGACTAGCACACAAATTAAAGTTTCAGAAAATGTATCCACTTCCAGGAACACCAGAGAAGATGAAAAATCACTCATCATGTTGATAAGTTAAAGAGATGTAAGTCGACATGTACATAAAAGACCTGGTATAGCCCTCTGTATCCTGGAAATATAAGTTGGAAGATAAAAACTGTAGATCTGGGATAGGCAGATGGCTCGGTTGGCCAAAAACCTGCAGTACAAGTATGAGGACGTAAATTAAGATGCCCTGCAAAACCCATGTTAAAAAACAAAAACAAAACAAAAACACCCTGGCAGTGGTGGTGCACAGCTTTGATCCCAGCACTTGGGAGGCAGAAGCAGGTGAGTTCAAGGCCAGCCTGGTCTACAGAGTGAGTTCCAGGACAGCCAGGGCTATACAGAGAAACCCTGTCTCGAAAAACCAAATGAATGAACGAGTAAATGAATGAATGAAGCTCAGCACATGGTGCTTATCTGTAACCACCTCATTGGGGGTGGTGGAGGGGGGCAGGTGGGCCCTGAAGCTCGTGGGCAGTCAGTCTAGATGAACTGAGGCGCTTCAGGTTTACTGAGAGATCCTGTCTCAAAAATAAAGGTGAATGATGAGGAAAGACAACTAATATAGACCTCAGGCCTCCACCCACAGATATATGCGCACACACCCACACTAACAAGTACACAGGGCATGCGTGCACATATATAAGCATGGAGCCTGGCTGATAGACACTTTACAAAGGAAAAGTGAGCTAGACAGCTCTTCACCTGTTTCATCAGTCATCATGGAAACCCAGCAGTGTGTGGCCTGGGGCTGGGCTGGATGAGTTGCATGTGTCTCACTTTTCTCACTGGAGTGTAAGTCAGGCTACACCGTGCTTGCTTTTTCATATTTAAAAAAAAAAAAAATAGGTAGAAAGGAAAGTCTAGGTTGTTTTTCTGTGAAAAAGCATAACTATTTAATAACATCTCATACTATACTGATTGTAGGTGGTAGCATGCACCTACAATCCCAGAGCTAGGGAGGCAGAGACGGGGGGCAGCCTGGGCTACATAGAGAGACCCTCTCTCAAAAAACAAAAGCAAATGTTTTACACATCACTCATTCTGTGTTTAGATGAGTATAAGCTTCAGTTCCGTTGTTAATCAGCTTTGACCACATTAGAACA
This sequence comes from Uromys caudimaculatus, assembly GCA_028551405.1. Lineage (NCBI taxonomy): Eukaryota > Metazoa > Chordata > Mammalia > Rodentia > Muridae > Uromys > Uromys caudimaculatus. The sequence continues at coordinate 84,876,176 of CM052710.1, forward strand.
CATACAGAAAGGGGAAATGGAATAGTCTGTCCATTCCCAATGTGGAGCCCTATAGGGAATCTCAGCACAGGGACCTAGGTGCCAAGGCCAGCCCAGGGACATGTGTCCTGCAAAAGGGACCTGATACATTGTAGCAGTCATAGCTATTAGCATGCTTCAGCTCCAGCAGTTGGCTGCCATCCAAGTCCTGCCCTGAACCAACAGATAGGACATGATAGGAAGAAATCACCCCTTTATTCAGTGTCATTAATAAAAAACAAATAAAACACGGGAAAGCAGAGGTGTGAAGCTCCATGAATTCACTGCATTGCCACGTGGGCCTCTGTCCTTTGTGAGCATACACCTGGAGTCAGCTGGCTCAGCACAGTGCACTACACACATTATTCTGAAACAAGGTTAGCTTCTCCTTGTGGGGCCTCTGTACTTGGGAGAGGTATGGATCACCTCAGAGTGGGCCAAGGTTGGCTTTTGGCTTAGAATTCCTACTTCTATTACCCCTAAGTTGAGGTTCCCGTTCTCCTCGGTGTCCTTTCCCCTGAAGACTTCTCTCTCCCAAATTCTCAGTGAGGTAATCAGCCTGTCCAGAAACCTTCTGAAGGGAAGTGCTTCAGCAAACGCTCTGTTCTGCACACGGGATCAGTTCCATCTCTATGAAGTCCTGTTGCCAAAGCAAACAGCCTCTTCCTGTGAGCTGGCCAGCGGAGGGTGGTGTGAATTCCAGCACAGTGGAGAGCGTCCCTTTCCTCTCTTTCTTCCTTCCTGCCTTCTTCCTGGGGCCTAAGCTTCTGTCACAAGGTCTTCCTTTTGGAATGACTATCAAACATACACACAGGTGGCATCAGAGGAAAGACACTGGGGCTGACCTCTGGTGCTCCTCTGCAATTGAGTAAGCAAGGTGCCGGTGCCTTAGAGGGAACATGGCTGGCTTCTAAGATGCATACTGACAAAGTGTTGGCATGTCCAGCTTGTGCAGCCAGCATGTGTAATGAGGGAAGGTGAGCAAGCCTTCTACCTGAGGCTTCTACCTCTTCTCTCACTAGTTTTCAGTCTCTTGTGTTAAGAGACCCAACAGAACATGACATGAGCCTGATTTTTTTATCCAAATGGTTCTTTCTAGTAGAAGGATCTGGAGCATTGAGGAGCAAGGGACCATGTTTTTCTAAAGCTCCCAAATGGCTCGGTTGGGTAAGGAGAAAGGGGAGGAGAGGTGAGGTACACGTAGGATGCAGAGTGATGCTTGAGGACCAGATAAAGAAGACAGAAAAGGAAATCACCCCAACCAAGCAAAGCCTAGTCAAGAGTACTTTGCCATTAAAAGAAGAAACCTTACAGTTAGTAGGAAAGGGTGAGAAACCGTTATTGTAGTACAGAAGAAGCTCTGGTAGTTTGGGGCAGGGGGAGTTGTTGTCGTTTGGGGAAGGTTGGTTGTGTCTTCGTTTGTTTTGAGACAGTCTTAACTATGTAGCCCTGGCTAACCCAGAACTTGCTCTGTAGACCAAGCTGGCCTTTAACTCACAGAGTTCTGACTGCCTCTGCCTCCCAAATGCTGTAAAGGTGTGTGCCACCATGCCTAGCCCCTGGCAATATTTGACCAGGTTCAGAACTGGCTGAGCCAAAAGATAAAAAACAATTCAGAGCCCAGTGTTGAAAGTTGTCTTGGTGAAGCTAACATCCATTGGCTAACAGTGCATGACTTGTTCTGTATGCTTTGTAAATGGGCTTTGCAAAGTCTGAGCAGCAGAAGTCACGTGAGAGATGGGCAAGTGCAGGCACCAGCTTCGGTGGAACCTTATCGCACAAGACCTGGGCTTGTTGGCAGGCTCCCATAAGAGGGGATTTAGTCACCAAGTATGATGAAGCACACAGGCAGTCCAGCGCACGGGAGAGAATACAGGCCGATTGTGAGTTTGAAGCTAACCTAAGTTTCACAGCAAACTGAAAACCAACCTAAGCTTCCTAACAAGAGACTGTCTCAAAAAGCTAAAGACTGAAGTTGGGTGTGGTGCTGTGTGCTTATAGAAACCACTTAGAAGATAGGGCCAGGAAGGCATCCCGTTTGAAGACACCCTGGACTATCTAGTGAGTTCCAGGCTTTCATGAGAGCTCTAGGCCAGCCTTGGCCCCCTAACATGACTCCATCTCAAAATACATGAAAGGAAAATAATTGTTTTACTTTTTTAACGGCTGAGGGTGTAACTTAGTGGTAAAGTGTTTATCTTACATGTACAAAGCCCTGGGCCCAGTTGCCAGAACATACAGATACATACATACATACATACATACATACATACATACATACATACATACATACATGTTGGAGAAGAGAAAGGCTTAGATTCCACCATGAAGGCAGATTTGAATAAAGTAATTAATTATAATATAGCTTACACAACGCACCTTTTCCCAGGACATCCCTGGGCATCAGGAAGACAGATTGGTGCTATATGCTTTGTTGGGACTTTTTGTTTGCTGTTTGTTTGTTGGCTATATACTGCCATTGTCCAAAGAGATTTGGAAATGGGCTATGTAAGCTACAATGCTAATGGTGTAGAAGAGGAGCTTTTAAAGGACAATTCAGATAAGAAACATGGCCTTCACGATTACACATTCACTTTTCCAAGACCTCCAGCTCCCGTCTCTCCGGCTCCCAAAACAAACTGTAGAACTTCCTAAACCTGGCATTCCACAGGGAGGATGCCATAAGCCCTTACCTGGATCAGTATTGACACACAGGCATAACTAAGGGTATAGTGAAGACCTCACCAGCCTGACCTGTGTACTGTCCTCATGGTGGACTCCTTAGGCAACAAGGCTGCACTAGGAGCTGCCCTTTGGATGTGCAAAGGTGGGTACATTTCAGGCATGTACTGGGACCTGAAGAATTTGGAAGGTATCAACATCCACGTAGGGCCGAGGCGCCTCCTAAGCAGAGCTGTGATCCCACGCCAGCTCCTTTCCCTGCTCCAAATGCTGCTTGGTGCCAGTGAAGAGCCAGAGGCCACACAAGCTCATTCCTTTTACAGAGCACTTGCCTCACATAGCCAGGGCTACTTTCCCTCTACCTGTGCTACATGGTAAGCTTCAGGCCAACCTGAGCTACATAATAAAGGAAAAGGGGATTGGGAGTCTAGCTCAGTGGTAAAGTGCTCGCTAGTGCGTGGGAAACCTGAGCTCATTATTTAGCACCATTAAAAGAAAAAAAAGATGCAGCAAAGAGAAGAGGAGAAGTAGAGATAGAGGAAGTAGAAAGGGCACACAGAGCAGAGCAGGCGCTGTGCACAGCACCTTCAGGAACATGGGCTTGTATGGGGAGGCCAAAGACAGCACTGAGACCTGGCCCTCAGAACCAAAGGCTCAGGCCAGCTTCTCGTCACAGACCCTCCGCTGGGGACGTGAGTGTGCAGGTGCTCTGCACAGGGCGCAGAGGGTTCTGTAGGCTGTATCTACACCATCTGACTAGCACCGATCATCGTGCTGCTGGGCCTTGGGGAGGAGACAGTGGGAAAGCCTGGCCTTTTTAAGCCTGCGCTGTGCCAAGAAAGGGAGAATGGGAAGAGAAGAAAGCAGACAGAGCAAGACAGCCCGTGTGGAACTAGCTGGTGGTAACAAAGACACTGCCAGAGCCACCTCCCCTCCTTGTCTCCCCAGGACTGTTGGGCCCTTCTCTGTCTTAGGACCTGCCTCTGTGACAGATATACAGCTGCTATCACAGGGGAAGTGTAGAGTTAGAGTGAGGAGACAGTGTTGAGGGCATATCCAATAAGGGTCACGAAGGAAACTTTCCAGCTTCCAGGTAAAGCAAAATTAGACTTGGAAGGTCCTTAGCAGACACTGGAAATGCCATTTCATGTACTTGGTGGAATCTATAAGGGTAAAACCACACAAGACGGTTGACAGCCCATGACAACAGCAGCTTCTCACGCCTGTCCCTGGTGTTGCTGAGCAAGGGTCTCTGAGAGCTGCAGTCCTTGCTTGGGGAGGGATCGTCCCTTTACTAACACAGGGTTGTGCTGAACTTGGTACTGGTACCCAGAGATGTGGGGTGAATAGCGCGTGAGAGCACAGGCAGACGGACAGTCTGCCACCCCTTAGTTTGTTGCTTCTGCTGGTTTCCAGGGTTTTTCAGCCTCCTCAGTCAGTTCCACAGACTTTCCTCTTTTCATTAGCATCTTCTTTCCCGCTGCCCACCCACCTCGCCCCAGCACTCGGGTTCGCTTGACAACAGGTAATAGCAGGCGTTTCCTCGTCCTGTGACAGGACATCCTGGCGCCCCACAGTCTCTCCCTGGCTTTAAAACAGACCCAAGCACAGGAAAAAACCCAGCTCTAAAATTAGCAGTGTGATAGAAGAAAGGCACATAGCTGCTCTCTGTACTGTTTGTCAATGAAACAGTCTAAACAGGCCAAATGCATTTCCTTTTTGGGCAAAACAGACCTGTCAGGGTGATAGTCAGATGCCAAAGGGACAAGGCAGCCTGGGAGGCATGAGAAGCTTCCCAAACTGCCCCAGGGCCACTGCCCTCATTGCGCTGGCTTTTTCCGCTGGCCTCCAGCTGCTGGGGAGTTTTTGGACAAAGATGGTCTAACCTTTCCAGAGGTTGTGCTGGCCTTGAAATATTCAAAGTAGAAGTGTATTAATCCAGAACCCCTTCAGGAGGCCCTTGATAAATTCCTTCCAAGACTGCCAAGGACAACTGAATTTCAATCAATGGAAGTTTTCCTCATTTTGAGTTCTAATGACATAAGTTCTAATGACTCCAAGTAAGAATCTCTAAGCTGTCAACATAAGGCAGCAATCAGGTTGATTCTCCCACTAGAAGTAGTTACTTTTTCAGTCAGAAACTATTGAGAAGAAAAATAAACAACAAAAGAACTATGGTTCTTTTCTTTTTTGGCACTAAGTTGTCTTTTATTTGTTATGTTTTGGGAGGGAGGTGGTTTAGACAGAGCCTCATGTAACTCAGGCAGACCTGGTACTCATTCTGTAGATCAGGCTAGCCTTGAACTCATAGAGATCTGTGTACCTCTGCCCCAGAGTGCTGGGATTAAAGGCGTGCATTCCTAGCACCATGTCTTTTTGAAACTCAGCTTCTCCTATGATGCTTTCAAAATCTTCCATTTCCTTCTCGAAGATAGATTCAGATGGAATAGGCCATCACTTCAGTGGGGAGAACTGTTTGCTTTAAGTGTCTGATCAATAGAGGGCAAATTTCAAATCTTTTATAAAAATGCCCCCGTTGTACTCTCAGTGGTGGAGGCGGGAAGGGGGCAGGAGTGACCCCCCAGTCACATCTGCATGTCTCATACCTCATGGGAGTCAGACTGCAGCTGGCTCAGTGATTGGCTTACATTCGTATCGGTAGAACCAGGATACAGTTCCTGCTCCTCTGCCACTGAGCCCTGGGTGCTTCCACAGAGACCTCACAACCTTCCCAAACCCCCACCCCCGGCCCTTCCTGCCTCTGACTGGCTCCAGGGAAGTGACTTTCCCAGGACCATTCAGCCACACTATTCTTAGCATTCAGGGTAGCAGGGCTTCCTGACCCCCCTCCCCCAAGCATTCTCTAGCACATAAATACCAGCCAACCTCATTCTGGAAACTGTTTCTCAAGGAAGATAAAGGCCCAGGATCTGTTATTCCTAGAACGATTCACTTCAGACTTCCTGCTGTTTCCCCTGTCAGGAGTGGGCACTGGCCCCAGGAATGGCTGGCATTCTAGACCAAAAAGGAAAGAATGTCCTGCTCCCTGCTCATGTGCACCTGTGTGCTTCTCATGTCTGTCTATAGACCACACAGCTGACATCCTCAGTGAGCGAGCTGCAAGAAGCTTGAACTTCTAGTTGTTCATGATCCTAACAGCTCTGAGCCCAGAGGATGGCACCCCGATCACTAGAGGTGGTGGACCGTGGTCGGACGCATGCAGTCACTTCCAGTGCCAGTCTAACCCTTCCACGATTCTGTGGATCATTTCTGGTGGTGACACCACTCTCATCCTCTAAAAACAGCAAACTTCAAGCCAGGTGTGGTGGCACATGCTATTAATCCCAGCACTCAAGAGGCAGAGGCTAATAAATCTCTGGGTTTAAGACCAGCCTAGCTTACATAATGAGCTCCAGGCCAACCAGGGCTACATAGTGAGATCCTGTCTCAAAGCAAACAAGCAAAAATAACAAACAGCAAATTTGCTTCTATCATATCTAATCTTGCACACAGTATCACCAGATCACTAGGTAGGTGGATGCCTGAAGCAGCTCTGCTCTCTGACAACCCAATGTCATGCAAAGTCAGGTTATGGTCTGCATCTGTGTTACAGCCATGATGGGAGCAATGTATGTGTGCATGGTTGGGCATCTGCTGTTCACTCAGACTGTGTGTAACATGCTTACATGAGCTTCTCACTGGTCATGCGCAAGGATTTGTGCTGAGCCCAGGTCAGGCCCCGGATGCTTCACTTAAACAAAGCCCTACCTTCTGTTGTGGCTCTAAGCTGGGCAGGCTGGGACTAGGCTAAGGCTGTCTCCCATCTCTGCTCAGCATTAGCCAACTATTCCCCAGATGCTTCATCAAATTGGCATCAGGAGCACGCTGACATACAGAAGGGTAGATGTGGTACAGATTCTGTAGACTCAGACAAGCAGAACACCTTACTTTTCAGTATGCTAGAACCTGGAACTTAGAACCTTAAGCCACCCAAGGCCCTAGAGTACTCTCCCTCCATAATATGAAAAGGGCCCAGCAGGCCCGCCAGCTTTATGGGACCGCAGTGGGGCCACTCTGTCTGCCATGGGTACTTACTTGCCAGCTGGAATGCAGCAGCCATTGCCTCCTCCCAGCACTGGGACTCTGGTGACATCAGGGACAGGCCTGTCAGCCCAAGGATGAAGGTGATCTGACCCACAGCAAGCGCAGCTGTGGCCACCAGGTTGCAAGCACGCATCATGTCAAACTGCACTGTGGGCCAAAAGAAGGGAAGGCAGGCGGTCAGTATGTGAGCCACTTAGGGAAGAGCCAAGTCAGGCTGGCCCATACTCATTTTCAGTGATAGCCACTTTCTTTATGGGCCTCTGCTGGACCTTTGGAAAAGCAATACAGACAGCTAGTATCTTCCCTTAACAGAACCTTCCGCAAGCACCTGACCCACTCTGGAGTCCTCATGCTATCCTCCTGTCCTCTCACCAGCCAGTGGTCACATCCTACCTAGGCGGGGTTTCTCCTGTGTGATTTGAGTTTTTTGTGTGTGGTATATGTGTGTGTATGCCACGGGATGGGGCGGGAGGGGGGTTCAAACCTGCTTATGTGTGTGCACATGGAAGCCAGAGGTCGAGTGTCTGCTCTGTTGCTCTCCACCTTAGTTTTTGAGATAAGGTCTCACTGATTTTCTATCTCAGCATTTTGGCTAGATCCTGGGATCCTCCTGTTCCTGCCTCCCCAGGGCTAGGTTACAGGCTCCCTCCACTACACTCGGGCTTACTGTAGGCGCCATAGATCCGCAGCAAACGCTTTGCTCACTGAGCCATCCACCCATCCCCTGGTTTGGGTCTTGATGGGACAAATGTTCCTTTGTCACTCAGGTGCTATGTTATATTGAAGCCAGAAGAGGAAGTCCTGTCAACAGAGGGCTTAGAAGTGGACCCCATGGGTCCTCAGCTGCTGTCCCCAGTTAGCCGATCAGATACCCAAGAACTCAACAGTGGTTTTATTTTTGTTTGGGGTTTTTGTTTGTTAGTTGGTTGGTTTTTTGTTTTTTGAGGCAAGATCTCTCTACTTACCCCTGGCTGTCCTGGGAACTCACTATATAGACCAGGCTGGCCTTGAACTCATAGATTCCCTGCCTCTGCCTCTCGAGTGCTGAGATTAAAGGAGCACCATACCCAGCTTGAAACTCACCACTGTTAACTCTCCCTCCTAGGAGCAAAAGACTTAAGTCTTTAGTGTTAAGAGATTTCACTTGGCCTCTCTACCAGCAAGGGACAGAGCAGGAGCCAGACCTGAGTCTGCTGAACCCAGGCTTCCATTCCACTTATCTCCTAGACCTTTGCTCTTACAGCAGGCAGAGGGGTGTTCCCACCTTTTGCCTGCCTCCCTGTCTTTTGCTCCCTGCCCCACACCCTGTGGACAAGCCAGAGTGTGGTTGGTGAACTGTAGACAGGGCGCTTCTGGCCCAGAAACTTGTTTCTCCTTCAAATGAAATGTCACACCAAAGCTCATACTGTGAGATGGTGGTACACCGAATGCTGACATTAATAGGCCAGGTTGCTCCAGATCAGCAGCAAATCTGTCAGTGGAGACTGCTAGAGTCCAGGGGGTGGACACAGCAGGAGCAGCACGCCATAGCCCAGCCTGGTGTTGCCATGTCTTGTGGTCTAGCAGTAATTAGGAAGTTCTGATTCATGAACTTGTTGCAAATAAGTCAATACTCAGCTCAAAAGCAGGCCTGGAAGACTGGAGGCACCACTCTTCCCACGTTTGAAAGACTGCTTTTCAGCATTGGCTTATAACAAATGCTATCTTCAGAAACACAAGAACTGAACACAAAAAAAGCACAACCTTCCAAGATCCCTGAAGAACCTGCACTCCAGGGTTCCTGTTGGACTGTCTTCCTCTGAGGGCAGCGAAGGAATGGAGGCCGGCCATCTCCTGCACAGGTTAGCTAGTCTCTTGTGTGAACCAGCAAGTAAGGCCCCACTTAACAGACCTGTAGATCTTCAGTCCCACTTCTTACAAAGACTGAGAAAGGCAACCCAAGGGAGAGGCAGGTTGCTTCACCTCAGAGAGCTTTAAAATGGCTACAAAGTAACATTGAACCATTTTGCCAATATTGGCAGCTCTGTTTAATTTGACCTAAACATTTGTTGAAATGCAATATATATTTACAAAATAGCTTCAAGCTCTCTGGCTTGGTGTCTCCCTTTACTATCATGTGGGTTTGTGTGTCTGAGCCCATAATAGAACCTCTCTATCCCTCTGTCCCTCTCTATCCCCTCCAGCCCATCCCTGAAGCCCCACCCTCTCAGGTTCCCTGCAGTACACAGCAGAAGCAGATTCTCAAGTCTCCCGTTCCCCTGCCTCTAATGATGCAATCTAGTAGGTAAAACTATCTAGGTAAGGCCTGTGAGAACAGAGTCTGTCTCATCCAGATGGCCAAAGACTTCTGTGCACTTCTCTGTCCTTGGAAACTGACTTTGTCCAACAGTCAACCTCCATACAGGTGAAGGGTACATGCTGGGCCAGTAAGTGTGTGAGATGGTGCTAAAACTTACTTAAAACCCCATACTGGCAGCCATGAAGCTGTGTTCCTTTTCCTTCAGCCCTTATTGCAAATTGCCTTATAGCAATTTGAGAGAAGTCATCTTGTCACATGAACTGAACACAGACTTGCTCTTGGGGTGCTCTGCCATGTGACTGTCATCTCTGCCTAGGCCCCTGTGTGCCCTACCCCATCTTCATGCTGGATGCTGTCTGATTCATGCTCCTTACAGGATCGTGTTTATATTTAGGCTGTGGAGTCGTGGAGTCATCCAGGGGTTTTGGGCCAGCCTGTCCTGCCCGCCCATTGTGTTTTAAGCTACTTCCTCTGCGGAGAGCTCTCCTGTCAGTCAGAACTCTGGGGCCCCTTCTAGATCCCAGGCTTTTCCAACTTGCCACCTCC
>CM052710.1:84886324-85058024 GCA_028551405.1 Uromys caudimaculatus
GTAGCTCTGGCTGTCCTGGAACTCACTCTGTAGACCAGGCTGGTCTCGAACTCAGAAATCCGCCTGCCTCTGCCTCCTGAGTGCAGGGATTAAAGGCATGCGCCACCACCGCCCGGCTTAAAGATGTCTTTAAGAAAAACTTTGAAAAAAAAGATTTGATTCTACATACATGAGTATTTTGCCTACATGTATGTATGTGTAGAACATGTGTGTGGTGCCCACAGAGGTCAGAAGAGGCTGTCAGATCCCCTGGCATTTCAGTTAAGGATGGTTGTGAACCACTAGGTGGGTGCTGGAACAGAACCCAGGTCCACTGCAAGAACAAGTGCTCCTAACCTTTGAGTTCTCGCTCTAGCCCTACACACAAGGACTTCTGCAGGTCCGGATACTCTTTTCTCACTGTCCCAGCGCTCCCTGCCCGGGTCTGGAGGACTCTCTCCTATGGGTCTCACACTGCCAGTGCCTTGTGTCCTCACTTTCTTTTGTATTACTTTAACAACTCCCACTCCTTCTTCCCTGTTCCAGCCAAGCTGCCGTTAGGGTCAGGGTTCTGAGCTGCTGTACCTCTCAGGATGGTGCTAAATCCTGTTTTAAGGTTGGGTCAGTGGAACACCAAAGCACAAGTGACAATGACGTTCTCTCTTAGCATGACCACTCCGTTCAGAATACTTGACGAGGAAGAATGTCCTGTACATGTACATACAAAAGAACTGAGCAAAGGGAGAACTGGGCTTGATGCCCCTTCCTCATTTCCTCCACTGTGACATTAGCATTTACATTCTGGCTAATTCAGGATGTTCTCAGAATTTCCACCAATGGGCACAATCTGAAGGCAGCCCTGGGCTACTTAAGCCCACAAGGTAATGATGAGAGACACATATGCAGAAGGAAACTTTATTCTAGCAGGCACTAGAGTCATAATGGGATGTGAGTTCTTTGAAAAGGCGAGATAAAATTTTGCAAGATGTTAGACAAAAGAAGACACTGTAGGCTTAATGGTGGTCTTTTCTTGGGACAAAGTGTTTGGCTAGGTGATGAAAAAGACAAGCAAGAAAAGGACAAAGGGCTCTCTGAAGAAGATACCGCTGAATCCGAGGCAAACAAAGAAGGGCAGGAAAAGATGGACAGTGTGTGCAGGTGAGCACGAAGGAACAGAGCATGGACCAGGGGTGGTGATGCACACCTTTAGTCCCAGTACTTGGGAGGTGGGAACAGGTAGATCTCCAAGTTTCAGGCCAGTCTGGTCTACAAAGTGAGTTCCAGGACAGCCAGGACGCAGAGAAACCTTGTCTTGAATCAACAACAATCCTCCCCACCCCAATACCCCCAAAAGAATAAACTGTGTGTGTCCCAAGATGGAAGCAGGCAGGAGAGAGCCAATAGAAGGTGGGAAACTGAGGAAGGAGGTGAAGCAAAGAGGAGCTAGAGAGAAAGCTAGACATGAAGACCCAAAAGACCTAATGAGGAGACAGAACAGACAGCTATGTCTGTCAGGTCCTGTCAGAGGCCAAAGGCACAGCCTCTATCCTAAGAGGTCCTTCATATGAACCAGAAGGCCGGCAGGGATGTTGGCCTTACCTTGCTAAGGAGGATGCTGATCTTGTTCCCATTGGCATTGCATCTCAGAGAAGTGATGCTCCCCACATCAGGGATCAGCTGGGCCAGGTTCTTGCAGCTGCAGTGAACTTTTGCTTCCCTGTGTGAGGACAGGAGGAAAAAGAATGACATCAGCATCCTCTTGGCACCTTCCTGTTGGTCACAGAAATTAGTTTCTCTGACTGCTGAGACCTTGGCCTACAGGGTGTTCTGTTCAGTTCACCACTTCTCACCTTGTACACCTAACCCTCTAGTCCAGGGAAAAGGAGGTTAATTTTTAGAACTAATAAAAGGTCTCTTCTAAGTTACAAAAAAAAAAAGTGTCATGTGAGATAATACATTGTTCCAATTTCCGGTCTACTAAATTGACTCATAACTTAAAAAATGAAAGAACATTGAATATTTGTGTGTGGATAGAAACTGTACCTTCTGGAAAGATCAAAACTTTTAAAGTGAGCTAAATCTGTCCCTGCAACCAGGAAAGTCCCACAGACGTCTAGGAAGCAGGGGCTCCCCTCGGTCTCAGAGAACAGCAGAAGTTGTTTGACAGTTCCCTGGGGAAAGAAGAAGAAGTCAGCTGTGCACTTCTATGGTGCCCTTTCTCTCCTGAACAACAGTCATCTCGTGCACTCCACTCACGCATGCAGTATTGATTCCTAAGGGGCTGGCATGCATTAGACCAGGGTTGGGTCCATAGAAGACAAGTCTGTCTTCAGTACAGTCTTGGTGCCATATGCCTCAGGGCAAGGATCAAAGATACACAGGCCCCTCAGCTTAGAAGTGCTCTGTGGTCACACATAGGATGATGGACTGTAGCAAGGGTAGACAGATGGTGACGTCTGTCCCTGTGAGTTGGCCTGGGTGGGCACTGTGTTAGAGCGGCAATGATATTTCTCATGTGGCAGATGTTAGGTGCATGGCCTTCTGGGTAGTGAGATGGGGAGAGGACCTCTGCCAGGACGGTTGTCACATCCTGGACATATGCTGCTTGCGGAAGGCAATCCACACTTATAACGTAGTCATACTTCCTCTATCTTACATCTCAATAAAATGCCTAAGAAATTAATGTCTCTTCTGGGGGCAATGTTTAAAATGAGGTGAACCAGGAAGAAGCCAGCTAGCTATTGGGGATCCCAGAAAAGGAGACAACACGTACTGAGCAGTTAAGTGACTCCGTATCTAGGATCCTTAAGTCTGGTAGTTGGCAGCTAGCAATGGAGAGTTGTATGTTTTGAGGGTGGGCAGATGGAGTAGAGGCCATATGGGTGCATTACTGTGGGAAAGGAGGCAGTTCTCTCCAGATCAAGCTTACCCACACCTGCTGTGTTTCCATAGTTTCCACTTCTCAGGTGCCACGCACATCTAGCCTGGGCTCAGGAATTAGGAGCACTCCACTTCTCTCTCCTCCTACTATCAGAAGGAGGCCCTCAGAGCCTCTCCTGATTATACCTCCCAGGCTTCTCTCACCCTCTACCAGCTCCCTGATCTTCTCACTACACAAGCACATAAGTTGCATTCTTTTTTATTACATAACATTTTTAGTGATTATTTGGGAATTTCACATCATGCACCCTGATCACGCTCAGTCCCCCGGGTCTGCCGCCCCCAACCCTTGTGACCTCCTTCCATTCCCCACAAAGATAGGAATGGCTAAGCGGTCTGGGCGCACGCCTTTAATCCGAGCACTCAGGAGGTAGAGGCAGGCAGATGTCTGTGAGTTTGAGGCCAGCCTGGTCTACAGATTGAGTTTCAGGATGGCCAAGGTACACAGAGAAACCCTTGTCTCAAAAAACCAAAAGGGGAGAAAACAAAACTGAGTCCAATTTGTGTTGCCCATACACTGGAGCAGAGTCAAACTCCCAGTGACCAGCCCCTTAAAGAAACTGAGTCCTTCCCCACCTGGCCCCGTCAGAAGCCATCAGCTGTGGAGAGCTACACTGCAGCATCCTTATCACAGTTTCAATAGTTCTCTTCGATGGCTTTCTGTCCAGGCTGTTACTATTTTAGGGGTTGGGAGTTGTCACAGAGCCTTCCATGTCTCTTTCTCCATCTGCAGGCATCGACACCACTGCAGAAGTAGCTTCTTTGCTCTTTAGTTAGTGGGAGCACAGATCCTGGACTTCCACATGGTCTTTGGCATCAGCATATGCCACGGACCTCAGCATGGTCTCCAGTGGCAGCACAGACCATGACACTAACCCAACACTCTGCCACAGCATGGGCTCAGGCAGCAGCACAGACCACAGACATCCCGATGATGTGTGGTGTCGACATGAGCCACCGACATCTGCATCAACCTGGCCTTCACGATGGCCCAGGGAGTGGACCACAGATACCAATGTGGCTCCAGGGGCAGGAAGGACCGTGGAGGTCTTTCCAGGAGTCTAATCCAGAAAGTGAACTATATTTCATCTCAGACATCCTGCCGTTGCTCAGAACCAGGGCGATTGTGCAGCTGGGCAGCATGTTCAGGGCTGAATCTGCTAAGCTCCAGGCTATTGCACACCACCCTGGCAAGAACCATGCTCCCATCTACCGCAGCCCTCTCTCGCACCGGTCACCATCATCACATCTCCAGTTCTTTGGCCTCTCTCCACCACACACTCCCAGCTCTGTTCCTCCATCTTTCCCACCTCTCCATCACATATTCCAGGTGTCACATGGTATTTTTTTTTCCCAAACAGCTTTACATTCAAATATTCATTGCAACATGTTGTTGGTCTAGTTCAAAGCTTCTGGTTTCTGAAGCTCCATAAATACTGGACTATTGTCCCGACTTATCTCAGCTATCCTGCTGTTGCCCAGAGTCAGGGTGGTGTTGCAGCCAGGCAGGACATCTGGGGACAGGTTCTGTGTGCACTTCTGGCTGCAGCATACCTCCCTGTCCTAGATGTCTGCCGCTCTGAGCCTGCGGGCAGCATGGCTGCTCCTGCCCCCACTCTCCATCTACCAGCAGGGCGAGCAGCACAGGCTACAGTCGCTGTGGCTCCATGTTTGGGGGCCAACTGGCTGGTGGGTGTAGGGCTGCTCTAGTCAGTAGTGATAATGTCTCTGAGGGAGCTCCGGGCTATTGCCAACCACCCCTTTCTCATTCTGGTACAGCCTTCCCTTAATCTGTTGTGAAGAATACTTCCCCTCTTGTAGCTTTGATTTTTCAAAACCTACTTTTAATAAGGGTTTAAAAATGTTTTAACCTCCCTTCTAGCCCACCACCCACCAGAGGTAGAGGAAAAGAAAGGTTATTAGGATACAGGGGAAGTGGACCTGCTTAGAAATAGTTCTTGGAATAAACCCAATCTGTGTTGTCAGGATATCAGCAGTTTAGTTCGCATGAATCAGTGGCAGCTTGATCCAGAAGAAGCCTCGAGGCTCTGTTGTATGCTGTTTAGAATAGTTCCTAGGGGCAATTTCAATCTCCAATTGTCAGGATACCAGCAGTCCAGTTCAGTAGTGTCAGGATAGCAAACATGAATCAGCTGTGGTGGCACAACCTAGCAGAAACAGCCAGGCTTCCGCCAAATCGGCACGAGGAATGACCAGGACCAGCAGGGAAGCCAGGAGAAGTTCTCTGCCTGTGCCTCTCTCAATGAAAAGAAGACTCAAGACTAACGAAGCATTGCAAAGCTATCTCTGCAAGCCCGCCATCACTGTCCACTGAGTTCTATTTATACTCAAACATCTGCGTCCTCCCATGGGTCTTGCCTCAGTAAACACCACATGAGTCTGTATCAGCTGACACATCTAGAAACTTCTACTTCACTGTGCCTAAAAGCCTGAGTCTGCAGAATTGGCAAGAGGCCTCCAGAAGTTTTTTGATGTGTTTTTTTTCTATGAAGTCATGACAAACGATGACCACCAGTAAGGAATGGCAAGATTTATCAATGCTACCCAGCACTGTCCACTGTCTGTTGGGTTATATTTATATCTATCCTAAACATCATGTGTCCTTTTATGTGTCTACTTTAGCAAAACATCCTCTCACCTGTGTGCCCCAACAAAACGTCATTTGACATAACTGACTTTCCAAGAAAACCACAAGTTATCACTTCACCCTCTCTCATCTCTACATCCACAGCTGACCCCCCATCGAGACTGCTAAAGCCAGAGTGCAAAGGTCAGAGAAAAAGTGACAGCACAGGCAGGAAAGACACTGATGCGGATGTCGGTGGCTCATGTCGACACCACACATCATCGGGATGTCTGTGGTCTGTGCTGCTGCCTGAGCCCATGCTGTGGCAGAGTGCTGGGTTAGTGTCATGGTCTGTGCTGCCACTGGAGACCATGCTGAGGTCCGTGGCATATGCTGATGCCAAAGACCATGTGGAAGTCCAGGATCTGTGCTCCCGCTAACTGTAAAAAGCAACTGTAGGCTACCCAGTAGGTGCAGACCCCCTGCCTTCTAGCCTCTCTGCTCCCCTGGACCTATAGGCTAGAAAACCACGGCACCTAGAACATAACTAGCACCCACTCCTTCTTCCCAGGAGAGTGTAAGGCCACGTGGCGCTTCCTCACTGCCTAATGTCCACACACCAGGGTCTTCCCGTCCCTTCTCGACTCAGTCTTCACCCTGGCACTAATTACTGTCTGGTTCGCTCACTGCCTGTCATCCAGCTGTAACAGTGTCATGCCAGGGCCTGGATGGGCAACATGTGAGGCATAAGATCATGGCTGTGGCAATTCCAGTGAAGCACACACTGTCCCAAGGAACAGCTCAAAGTTCCACATAAAACCACTAAAGGGAAACAGAGCAGCAGGTGGAGCTGGGCGAAAAGGGGGGAGGGGAGCTGGGGGAGGGGAGGGGAGCTGGGAGGAGGGGAGGGGAGCTGGGGGAGAGGGGGGGAGCTGGGAGGAGGGGAGGCTGCAGTCCAGATGTGATGAATGGGGAGATGGCTTATGAGGTTCAGAATGTGGATCCTCAAACCCTACATCAAGCCAGGCACAATGGCATGTCCCTAAATCCTAGTGACGGTGGGACGGGAGGCTGAGACAGGCAGATACTTGGAAGTTTGTGGTCAGCTAGCCTGGCATATGTGGTGGAGTTCCAGGTCAATGAGAGACCCTGGCTCACACACAATGTTGAAGGAGTCAGAAGATGAATACCTGATGTTGTCCTCTGACCCCCCCCATGTACAACATGTATGTGTGCACACACAGTCCTCCCTCCCTCTTCCCCCTCCCTCCTCCCCTCCCTCCCCCCTTCCCCTCCCTCTTCCCCCTCCCTCCTCCCCTCCCTCCCCCCTTCCTCCTCCCCCTCCCTCTTCCCCCTTGGTTGAACAGTTGCCTCCAAAAGTTCTTTTTTCTTTTGGGAGAAAGAAAGACAATCAAGGTTTTCTTTATTTTTATGGATGTACCTCAGGGTCCTGTCCAATCTAGACACTGTACTAATCTATACTCCCAGCACCAAGACTTTCAGATGAAATCATTCTGAGTGAGAATGAATCCTAAAACCACTGACAAGTAATTTTATTTTCTGTGCTCTGGATGAAACCCAGGTCCCTCTTCATGCTAAGCACACAGCCCACCACTGAACTATATACTTTTTAAAAAGATTTATTTGTGCGTATGCATGTTTTAATCACATATATATCTGCATACCACATACATGCCTTGGCTGTCCCTTGGAGGTCAGGAGAGACTAGCTGACCCCTGGAACTGGAGCTAGAGATGGTTGTGAGCCACCATGCGGTACTGGAGCTAGGGATGGTTGTGAGCCACCATGTGGTGCTGGGAACAGCACCCAGCACTTGTAAGAACAAGTGTTCGTCACTGCTCAGCCATCTTTATAACCTCTCAAAGTGTTTTTATCAGACATGAAAAGAAGACGTGGGAAATATGATGACGTAAGAAAATGCCACGTGAAGAACAGATCAGAATCCTGGGAAACATCTGCAAAGCATGGACACCATGGAGTGACAGGTCCTCCAGCTCCTGAAAATCTCAAGAGGCAGGAACAGATTTCCTGGCAAAGCTTTCTGAAGGAACTTGCTCTGACCAACCTAGATTCAGGATATGATTTCCAGAACTGTGAGGAAAAAATCCCTTTCTGTTCCATTAAGCCACTGTTTTATGGAAATGCGCTGTGGCAGCCACAGCAGGTCAGGACCAAGTCAGCCCTGAGCTCTAGCCAGGCACAGCAGGGTGCAAACAGGGACGATGTCTCACACAGATGCTGTGCTGAGGCCTGTCACTGTAAGAGACCAGCACGGTGTAGAAGGTGCTCCCATCCTGGCTTCATTCTTACATGGAGAATGGCCCATCCAGAGATTCATCTAGACTGACAGCATGGAGCCTTCAGGATGTATGGTAAACTGACACACATTTCCTCCCCTGTACAGTCAGGGTCCAATGAAATGGACCTTCTCCCCGAACAAGGCTCTAACTCCGCCTCCCTCTTTCAGAGGTCACAGCCATGGAGGGGTAGGCTACCCTGGAGCCCGTATTCTGCAGTGAGCCACCTGATGGAAAGACAGCATTTTTCAGTGTGGCTGTAACTTTATCGTCACACTCACTGTCAACAGTCACTTACCTGCCAGGTCCGGACTTGGAGTCGGTTTGGCTCCACAGTGTAAATGCTTTCCTCGTGCATGGCTAGCACCGATGTTTCACACAGGAATGTCCCTGAAATGAAAGATAAGCATTGAAACAGCAGCAGCATGGTACAAGTCCTGTGTGTGGAATCCCTAGTCAGCCTGGTCCTCATGGGAACTCCATGAGACTATCTTACCTGGATATTGTACAGAGTTCCAGAATGAAAAAGAAAAAAATAGTACAAATACTAAAAATGTAAAGCCAAGAAACATGAAAATACAATAAAAAAGAAAAAGAGACACAAAGGAACATCTGCTCTGAACAAAGGGAACTATGGAGGCTCCTAGGGCTCCAGGCCTGATCTGGGAGACTCAACACGCCCGCCTACCCCGCTTACGGGCCTTATTTCCTCTTCCCCTGGTTGAAGGTGCTCCCAGGAGCCCAACATCTAGGACAGCATGCCTGATAAGCACCTGCCCACATCATGAGGAACTTTGGAGTTTTCTGTGCCCCAGCCAAAGGTGCTGAGGAGCATTTCAGTCAGAGAGGTTAACAACACACACAACAGAGACATCTTAGCACCTGCAGTACTCATCATCTTTGAGATAAAGAAGCTCATGCTTGCTCCTTGGAACTCACAGGACAGAGGTGCAGTGGAGCCCTCTCTGGGCGTAGAGAGATTCTAACCTGCATTCCTTAAGGTGGATCCTGAAGGTTCAAAGATCGCCACCTGTTTTCCATTCCAGACAGCCACAGCATCCTAAATGAAAAGGATGTCCGAAAGCAGAGGTAAGAAAGAGTGTGATACAGACCACAGACCCACTGCACGTTTCCAAAGCCTGCCCTCTTCCTGCATCACTGAGGCTTTCCATGCTGTCAGCCTGATTTCAGGTCACTGAGTCTTCCCTGGATACAAGTTAGACCTAAAATGCCTGTGTGCTTTTAGTATTTTCTTTATAAATATGACACATGGGGACATTCAGGATGGTAATCCAGGGTGGAAATGAGAATAGCTTAAGCTGTCTCCAAGTCCCCTTGCTGTTCTGAATTACCCTAATGCTCCAGCAGGCAGTTCTGCTTACATAGAAGACCCTTATGTAACGCCCACAGGCACCCTCAGTAGTCACCTTGGTGGCGAACACTCCACTGATGTGCATGTCAGTGCGCAGGCTGTGTGTGCCCCCCGAGGACAGGAAAGACACATTGACTAGGCTGGGGGAGATCTGCACGGCAGCCACTTGCTGGTGGAAGTGTGATGACATGGCTTGCTCACTGAGGATGGACACAGACTCGGCGCTGCTCACCGCTAAAAGGTTCTTCCTGGAGCCCCACTTCAGCACCACGTAGGGAGAACCAAATGCATGAACAAGGCAGGAGAGACACAGGAAGGAAGTATATAAATGACCCCTATGAGGGTCCACACGCCACTTCTTGTTACTTTAAAAACAATTTAAAAACTCTTAAAAAGGTAAAATATATACAATGTAGAAAAATTTTAAAATACTGATAGATGTGAGTTGTGAACTGACAGGCAGATACCTTTGTGGCTGTTCTACCCAGGGTCTGCTCTAACCACTAGGGCATCAGCTAGAAATTTGTCATTCTGATTATGACATATTCATATATATTATTTTCTATGAATTTATAGGAAATTTATACCATTTAATTACCCAGCTTTCTTCTGCTGGTGAGAAATGTTAGTTTCCTAGCTTCAAGTATATCTGACATGTTCAGTTTTTAACAAATAATTAAGAGTCACGTAAAAGATCAGAATACGCCAAAAGAAGGAGGGTCAAGTAGCTGTGAAAGGATCCAGAGGATGCTGGACTCAGCACGACTTCACAGAGTCTGCTACCACTGTGCTCATTCCCACAAGCACCCTACTGGAATGCTGGAAGGTGTGGTGACTCTGCCTCTTCAGATAAAATGACAACAAAGTGACAAATTAACAACAAAATGCTCCCAAGAAACGAAGCACATGTACAAAACCTGTACACAAATGTTCACAGCAGCTTCATTCCTAACAGCCCCAAGGTGGAAACAACCCAAACGCCAATCAGCCGCGTAACAGAAAAACTCTGCTCTACCCATACAACAGGGTACTCAACCACAGAAAGGAACACTGACACCTGGGGTGACACGCAAAAAGCAGAAGGCCAGCCAAGAAGTCACAAAGACTGGGTATTATATGCCTCTATCTATCTATCTATCTATCTATCTATCTATCTATCTATCTATCTATCTATCTATCTCCCTCCCTCCCTCCCACCTACCATCCATCCATCCATCTATCCATCCATCTATCCCATCTAGTTTTTTGAGACAAAGTCTCTCTTCACAGCCCTGGTTGTCTTGGAACTCAGAGATCCACCTGCCTCTGCCTCCTAAGTGCTGGGGTTAAAGTCATGCACCACTATGCCTAGCTATACACTTCATTTTTTTATGAAATGTCCAGAGCAGACAAATCCAGTCACAATGTGTTTTCCTGGCTTTGGAAGGTTGGGAAGAGAGCATAGGAGTGGTATGGATTTCTTTTGAGAGTAATTAAAGTGTTTTAAAATTTACTGTAAAGAAAAAAAATTTGTGGTGAAGGCTGGCAAAACTCTGAACATGCTAAAACCACTGGGTATGTAACTTGTATCTTGATGAAACTGTTTTAAACATATTTCTGTATGAATATATGTAAGTAGAGACAGAGGAATTGGTAAATAGATAGATGGATATTAAAATACACCCATAATTCCTTATCTGCAATACTGAAATTAAAGGACATTTAAAATTATTCTTTTCTTTTCCTTTTGAGATAGGGTCTTATATAACCCAGGCTGGTCTTTCTTGAACTCAAAAACTTCATGGTTCAGGTTCATAAGTACTGGGATTGCATATCTGTATAATTCCTTGTTAGTGTTATTTTTCTGATGCTAAATTGAGTAACTGATAAAAAATATGTTCCAAGCTAATTATGTTCTCTTTTTGATACAGCAGTGAGTGCCTCAAATGTGACACAGAGCCGTCTACTGCACCTTTATCTGTGTGATGTTTCCTTCAAGCTCAGTAGGTGTCTGAAGGGCCCATACGTCCTTGCCCTCCGCCCCACGCCCATTTGGGGAGGTTGGCACTTTTTTCCACATAGCTACTCGTCCTTTATGAGTACCCGCTGCCAGGAGACCTACAGGTAAAAACAAAGCATGAGTCAGTTGCATTGAGAAAGATTTGAAAGGTGGTGGTAAATGCTGTGTTCAGTTTGCAATCTGCCTCACTCAGGTTGCTCCCGAGCCCCACTAGTGCTGTACGCTCAGTAACACTCTGGTTCATCTCCTAACTTCCTGTCCGTGGTGTCAGCACATGTGTGCATTTGTAGACTTTCACTGTTGCACAAACATGACCCACACCATCTGAGGAAGAAACAGGCATCAATGTATATAACGTCAGTGTCACTCTTTTGGTTTTATTGAGACAGGGTTTCTCGGTGTAGCCCTGGCTGGCCTCGTACTCAGAAATCTCCTTTCTTCTGCCTTGCAAGTGCAGAGGTGTATACCACAACCAACTGCCATCTTTCTTTTCCTTTTTCTTTTTTAAATAGTATTTCACTTTGTAGCTTTTGCTGTCCTGAACTCAAAACATAGACCAGGCTGGCCTTGAACTCATAGAAATTCACCTGCCTCTGCCTTCTGAGCACTAGGATTAAAGGTCTATGCCACAATGCTCAGTTTCCATTTTTGAATAGGCTCTACATTCCTCTATAACTTTTTTTTTCTTTTCTTTTCTTTTTTTCTTTTTTTTTTTTTTTGGTTTTTTGAGACAGGGTTTCTCTGTGTAGCCTTGGCTGTCCTGGAACTCACTCTGTAGACCAGGCTGGCCTGGAACTCAGAAATCCACCTGCCTCTGCCTCCCAAGTAACTTTTTTTTCCTTGATACAGTGCTTGAAGTTGTTTCTATTCTTTTCATGTCAGACCAAGAAATCTTACCTTTGGCTTTACAGAAACACACACAGTTTATACTCTCGCCTTTTTCAAAGCCAAACTTCTCCTGTAGACTCAGTATGTAATTCTCTCCCCGTTCTAAGTCCCAGAACCTGCAATAGAAAGAGGGAAAGTGCTGTGTTATATTAGTGCCTCCTCTGATCTGAGAGCTGTACCAAGCCTAGGAAAAAACAGAGCAGTGCTCTACAGACTCCTAATACAAAAAGTAACTTGATGCTACACTGTTACTAAAGGATAGTTTACATGGCTGTAGAGGAAGAAGAGAACAGAGGAATCCCAGCTACATATGGCAACAGTGAACATTATGCTGAGTGGACAAAAAGATAACAAAATAATGCCTGTTTCTAGGCCAATCTTAAGACGCCATGCAGAACAAGGTTTGGCAGGGTATACATGTAGTCCTAGTTACTTGAGAGGCAGAGGCAGGAGCACTGCTGGGCACTAGCATAAACAGCAGCAACAAGACTCTATATCAAAAATCAAATTTCTTCCAAACCAGGCAAAGTGATTTCGAGGGTAGTATATATCATGGCCATCCTGCTGAAGGCATAGGGAAGACAGGGAGGACAGCCAAAGTAGGTGAGGACTCCTGCAGCCTCCACTGTTGAGTTACATAGGTCTGTCTAATATGTGAGAATTCATCACAATATGCATATTCTGTGTGTATATTAAAAGAGTCTGTTCCTGACAGGATTTTCTGGGGCTCTGTGTGCGAGGACAACTTCTCACCTGAGCACGGGTTCCCCAATAGCTGTCACAAGAAGGCTGCCCTCTATCAAAGTGATATCTGCCCGGTGGCCTGTCTTCCCACTCAATTTTACCTGTATGAGGAAAAAGGCAACTTGAAAGAAGCACCCAGCTCTCACGGAGATGCCTGAGAAAACTGAGCTAGCCGGGCATCTGGTCTTCAGTGAAACTCATGGAAGGGTGGCCACACGGGGCAAACAGTGGGGATGGGAAGCTGGCCTAATTTTTAAGGGGTTGTGCAGTGATAATTATGGGACTTTGGTTTCTTTAGAAATCACAGAAACATTATAAGAATGTGCTTTCACTTTAGTCGCAGGTGTGGGATGTGGGGCTGCTTTGGACTGTCTGCAGCAGCTGAGTATGCTTTGCCTCGTGCTCTTGCAGAAGCATGGTTTTACCAACTGCAGATAGACTGCAATTGTGTGACCTTTGGAATTCTGGGAACTTTTCAGAGGGTATATAAATGCTAGCGCCCCAGTAGTTGGAGTTGGTGATTGTTGGTTATTTAGGAAGGTTGGTTGCAATTTGTTTGTAGCTGTGGTCAAAGAAGAAACAAAAGGAAAGAAATTAGGCCGGGCAGTGGTGGCGCATGCCTTTAATCACAGCATTTGGGAGGCAGAGGCAGGTGGATTTCTGAGTTCGAGGCCAGCCTGGTCTACAGAGTGAGTTCCAGGACAGCCAGGGCTACACAGAGAAACCCTGTCTCGAAAAACCAAAAAAAAAAAAAAAAAAAAAAAAAAAAAAAAAGACAAGAAATTAGATTCAGGTATTTTCCTAATTCCTCTCTCTTCTCTATCCTTATTTCTCTCCAATCTAGTGCCAGGGGATGAAACAGGGGGGATAAAGGTGAGAAAAAGAAGAATCCACAAAGTAGCAAAGTCCAGCTATAGTGTTGGTCTGAAGAGAAGGATAAGAGCACTGACTGCTCTTCCAGAGGATCAGGGTTTGATTCTCAGTACCCACATGGCTGTTCACAACTGCCTGTATTTCCAGTCCCAGGGGATCCAACAACCCTGGCCTCAGTGGGCACTAGGTACACTCATGGTGCACAGACATCCATGCAGACAAAACACCCATACACATAAAATAAAATAAAAATTCTAAAAGGATTTTTTAAAAGATATATAGGCTGAAGCAAACAGCAACTACCTGAAGTACTGTATGGGCATTCCAGAGTGAATAGTAGGCAAGCTGGCGCTCCTGGTTCTGTCATGACTGTGCTTTAGGAAAGGTCTCCTATCCTCACTGTGCAGAAAGCAAACTTTCCCAGAGTCCAACAACCAGTAAGGAGCTAATCAGGTGCCTAAGGGAAGTTGCTATGAACCAACTGTATCTCCTCCCCATCTCATCCATATGCTGAAACACCAATTGCCTAGGTGACTGTATGTGCAGGGAGGGCCTTAGAAGGTAGTCGGGGAGGATGGTGGACTGGGACCTTAGGACCAGATACAGCAGCAAACCCATACTCACACTCTTCCTCAAGCTCCTGTGTTCTCTCGCTCCCATCTCTAGACTCCATACAAGGACACAGGGAGGCCACTCCATGTAATCTATAAAGCGGTTTCTCAATAAGAACTGACCTGGTGACTAGGCTGTGGTGGCACACACCTTTAATCCTAGCGTTTAGAGGCAGAGACAGGTGGACCTCTGAGTTCAAGGCTAGCCAGGTCTACTGAGCAAGTTCCAGGACAGCCGGGGCTACATAGAGAAAAACAAAACAAAACAAACAACCCACCCCTCAGAAACACTTGAACTGGCTGCAGCCTGACTGGGACTTCCTGCCTCCAGAACTGTGAGTGAGACCTATCTGTTGTTAAACTGTATAGTAAGTGGCTATTTGTCAAGTTGGTTCAAGCTGACTAAGACTCCGGTCCATGCAGCTCATGACTTCACAGCTGCTGTGGTAGGGTACAATGAGCTCTCCAACCTAGAGGGATATCTATGGAAAGTCCAGTGTTCTCTATGGTTCATGGATTCTTATCAATCAAGGGACCAACTGGGCATTTTGGCTTACATGTGTAATCCCAGAATTTAATAAACTAAAGCAGGAGGATTAGGAGTTCAAGGTTGGCCTTGGTTACGTAGCAAGTTCCAGGCCAATGTGGCATAGGAGACCTTGTCTCAAAGCAGAACAGTTAAAATAAGCCAATTCCACACCCATCCGCCCCCAAAAAAACCAAGGGGAAAAAAATCCCCAAGCAAGCACAAACCAACCAACCTAACCAAAACCCAAAAAACTGATAAAAGAAACAATAGGGGGCTGGAGAGATGGCTCAACAGGTAAGAGCACTGGCTACTCTTTCAGAGAACTTGGATTCAACTCCCAGTACCCATTTGGTGGCTCACAACTCCAGTTTCATGAGATAACACCCTCTTCTGGCCTCTATGGGCACCAAGCATGTATGTGGTGTACAGACACACATGCCGGCAAAACACTTACACATACTTAAAAGGGGGGAGGGGAGGGGAGGTTAATAGGGGCAGCAAGCAGCAGTGCTCTCAAATGAACTAGACAGGGACAGGTGGCCTTTATCCAGGAGCATGTGGTGGTACTGCATGCCTTCCTAGTGGACCTCTTAAACATGTGGAGGGTCTCAGAGCTAACAATATAGCTCTGAGTCTTTCATTAACATCCTGGTACCTTAAAAACATTACAATTCAGCAAGGTAACTAACATTTGCTCACTGTGTGAAACAAAGCGAATGCCTATGTGGCAAACAGTCAGTGTGAAGGACCATTGTGCTGACATGACACTGCAACAGACACCGGCCAATGCCACCCCAGCTCTGGACCAATGAAAGAGCCTCCTTGGAGCACTGTCACATAGCTGGAAAGTGGGGACCATGTCTCCTGTCATCCAGCTCTGTTGTAAAAGCCCAGTGAGATGCTGATGCTGAATTCTCTAGTTGAGAAGGGCACAGACCAGGAGCAAGCCTGGCAACCTAGGCAGCCCTGATCCTCTCCATACCTGTGCAGAGATCTCTCATTTTCCTCACTTCTACCAAATGGCTGAGAGGGAAAAAGGGCCCTGATCATCTACGTTAGCTGCTCTGTCTTGCAAGTGACAGTGAGCTGTCAATCTTGCTAGCCAAGATTGAAAAGACAGTCAAAGCAGGCAAGAAAACCTGGTCTCTGGTTTTTTAGCGAAGCTCAGCATCTAGGTTGCTCAGGCTAGCCCCATACCTTGCCCCTTCACCTACCTTCATGACTTCTTCAGCTTCTCCCTCAGGAGTCACCACATACAGAGACAGGAGAAGGTTCTGTGTGACCACAACCAGTGCATCTCTCTTCTCAATGTAGAACAGGGTCTGGATGGAGCTGTCTGTGGATGCCACCTGAGCAGTCTTGCCCTTTTCATCCACATAGTGCACTGTCCCTAGGGAAAGAGGTGGCTCCTGGGTCATCTGTCTTTCAATAATACCCATGAGCAGCCATTTCTATTTCCTTAAGGATGCTCTGACAGTACGTCTATCATCTTTATAAGAACTTAAGACATTTGCCACAATGTTTCTCAGGCTACCATCCCTGAAATGACCTCTGCTTTCCTGCTGAGGCTAGCTGTCTCTGTGATTCCTTCTCTACTATTCTCTAGGGAGTTATAAAATTAGCACCCAGCTATCTGATTCTGTAGCTTTGTAACTGTTCCATCATCTCTGCTCAGTATCTTTAGGTTTATTTATTTTTATTTTATGTGTATGGGTGTTTGCCTGCATGTACATAGGTATACCACATTCACACAGTGACCACAGAGGCCATCAGATTCCCATGGGACTGGAATTAAAGATGGTTGTGAACCACCATGTGGGTGCTGAAAGTCAAACCTGGGTCCTCTGAAAGAGCAGCAGGGTTCTTAACCACTGAGAAATCTCCACAGCTCTAAAGATTTATTTGTTCTTGTATTTTATGTATGGGCATTTTGTGTGCATGCATGTCTGCATTCCAGAGAAGGGCACTGGATCTCATTACAGATGGTTGTCAGCCACCATGTGGTTGCTGGGAATTGAACTCAGGACCTCTGGAAGAGCAGTCAGTGCTCTCAACCACGGAACCATCTCTCGGGCCTTCTTTAGGAGTATTTATACTCTCCCTATACTAAGACCCTAAATGATGACTCTTCTCTCTGCTCCTTAGCCCTCATCTTGGGTAACAGACAGAGATGTAAATCTAGATCCTCCGTAGCTCCGTACACATCCTCTTCCAGGCTAACAGCACCAATCCATCCATCTCAGCCCTCCTTCCTATAACCTTCTCTCTGGCCCACGGTGATGCACCTGCTTAGATAGTCCCTCTGGGACTTCCTCAATTGTCCCTCTATACTGGCTCTATCTCTTTAGTCTCTAAAACAAAAGATTTCTCCTAATCAAAAATTATAAACCCTGTGAACTCTTCCATCATCAGCAGGCTTCCTTCTCAAACCCAGTCACCTCCTGTAATTCTTATTTCCTGGGCCTCTACCAGGCACTGCTGTTGAGGTTTGGTCTGTTGCTACGTACTGTAATGGTAAATTCTGTACCCGAAGGTCTACTTGCCTATGAGTGAATTCTCTTATTTACCAGCTTTTGCTGTGCAAAATTTAATTTTTAAAACTTGCTCCCTAATTTAAAACTATTGGTTAATAAAGATGTCTACAGCCTATAGCTGGGCAGAAGAGAGATAGGTGGGGCTTCAGTTCCTGGGTTTGGGGTCTGAGGAGAGGGAGAGGGAGGAAGAGGGCATCATGGGAAGAGATGGACCATGAGCACATGGCCAGGAGAAACAGCAAGAATTTGGGGTACATTGCTAGGAAGGTAGCCAGGCCAGCAGTTAGAGAAGTAGATTAGGGGTCATGTGCTTAGAATAAGTAATTGCCAAAGCCAAATAAAATAACCATAGTCTGAGCCTCATTCATTTGTAAGCTAGATAGGAATAAGATTAAATTAGTTCATCTACATACAACACAAGACTATACTGAGAATAAGTAATATTAAAATCATTGGTTAGCATGAGAGTAGAGCTATAAACTCCGCCCTCAGGAAGCTGAGGCAAGAGGGTGGCCAAGACTTTAAGATCAAACTAGGCAAAAACAAAGCAATCCCCCCCACTGCCACACATACACACAAAATAGGAAAAAATAGGCACTTAATAGTAACTTCTGTGTGGTGGTAGTGGTGCAAGCCTTTAATCTCAGCACATGAGAGGCAGAGGCAGGTGATCTCTTAAGTTTTAGATCAGTCTGGTCTACACAGCACATTCCAGGCTTGCCAGGGGTAGTAAAATCCTGTCTCAAAAAATGAACACAACCCCCCTCGAACCAAACCAAAACCAATGGGGGAAAAAAAAAAACCAAAAATGAACTAATAAATCAATTGACCAAACAAAAATCCTAAAAACTTCTTTATGAACTGGGCATAGTTGGTGTAGGCTTGTAATCTCAACATTTAGGAGATTTTGCCAGGAGGAAGGTCATAAATTAGAGGCAAGCCCATGCTACATAGTAAGACCCTATCTCAAAACAAAGCAAAAACCCAA
The DNA here is from genome assembly GCA_028551405.1 of Uromys caudimaculatus. Taxonomy (NCBI): domain Eukaryota; kingdom Metazoa; phylum Chordata; class Mammalia; order Rodentia; family Muridae; genus Uromys; species Uromys caudimaculatus. The sequence continues at coordinate 84,904,687 of CM052710.1, forward strand.
ACAAAACAAAACTTCTTTAGGAAAACCCTTCAACACAAATTGAGATGGCCTGTCCTCATGTCTGCTAGAGCAAAGTCCAGCAACATCTAAGCAGGAGGGCATCTTGAGGGAGCCCAGCATCCAAAGATTCACATACTATGCCTACTTTCCTTTTACACAGCAGCACTGCTGTCAGCCTAAAACCCTAGCCAAGCCCCCCTCACATTCTTTCGTTTCTACAATTACACCCCAATTGCTCACCATCCACGAGACTGACAAAGAAAGACAGCCCCTCTTGAGACCCCGTCTTCAGGAAACTTCCAAAGCTGCTTTTTCTCCAGTTAAACATGTCCAGGGCTTTCTCATCCCCACTTACTGCTGCCTTTGCCAACTGAACAAGATCCCTGAGAGGAAAGAATATAGCAGTCAAGATTCCCAGAATGACTTGGGGCTGGGTCCACATGGGTCAGGAGCCATACACCCCACCCCCAGGATGAAGGGAGACATACGCCAAACCACATAGGGCTTCATACTTACTCCCCAGGAGGGGGGAGCCGGAAGATGCAATGGGTGAGTGGTTTCCCGTATTCATGTTTCAGGAGTGGTGTCCCCTGTACTCGGCCTCGCTGGTCCAATCTCCACAAGAGCAGGACCCCAAGCTGTAAGAGGCCAACAATGCGTGAGGAACACTTTCCTACCGAAAGTTCCTTACTTGGAGGGGAGCAGAAATGGAGAAGCAAAACACTAGTGATTTTTTATTCAAAAAAATTACTGTACTACGTGTGCACTATGAAAATGCTAAACTATTCAAAAGTATTTATGGAATTACAACTCTTATCTGCAGCCCCTCCTCTACCTCACTTCTAGTGATAGCAGCAGTCATGTGCTTAGAATAAACTGGTAACTGTAGAACAGATTTTGATATATAGGAAGATTACAAAGACAGTACAGAGTTCCTATATTTGACACCAGTTTCCCCAGCTACTAAACCATAAGGTATGTTTCTTAGAAGAAATGAGTTAGGGCTGGGGAGATAGCTCAGCAGTAGTGCTTTTTCAGTGCACATAAGCCTTGAATTCAATCTCTCGCACTGCCACAGACACCAAAGAAAGCACTTACATGGAATTAATGAGCTAATATTTACATTACCACCAACTAAGTGCACACTATTTCATTCGGAGTTCTTCAGTTACCCTTAGTATCCCTTCTTTGCCCCAGGAGCCTGCTTAGGAGTCCATGTGGCACTGAGTTGTCATATCTTCTTAGGCTCCTGGGGGCTGTGATTCCCTTGGGCATTCCTTGTTGGCTTAGTTTTAAGGGACTGCTCAGGTATATTATTCCATTGGGATTTATCTGATATTTTTGGATGGGGGTTCTGGGTTTGTTGGGGAAGGACCAGAGGACCAGTTCCCTACTGGAAAGTTCTTACTATGAACACAATTCATCACTATGGATATTGACCTTGACACCCCGTAGAGTAGCTTTTATCCACTGTAAAATGAGTCTTTTTCTTCTCTTTTTATGCTGTGTACATGAAGAAGTATGCAGTGTGCATTTCTCACTTAAGGGATGGGAGTTAACATATTCTACTTCCTTGTGGTTTTTTGAATAAAAATAAAAATGGCTCCCATAGACCCATAGGGAGGAGCACTCTTAGGAGGTGTGTCCTTGTTGGAGGAAGTGTTTCCGCTTTGAGGTTTCAGAAGCTTGAGCCAGGCCTAGCGCCTTACTGTCTCTTCCTGCTGCCTGCTAATTGGGATGTAGAACTCTCAGCTCTCTCCAGCACCATGTCTACAGGCTGCCATGCTTCCCACCATGACAATAATGGACTGAACCTCTCAACTGTAAGCCAGCCCCAATTAAATGTTTCCTTTATAAGAGTTGTTGTGGTCACATTGTCTTTTTTACAGCAATAGAAACCTTAAATATGACATTCCTCATGGATGTAGTATCAACATAAATCATTTGGTCTGCTTCAGCATAAGAGATATGTCTCTTTTCCACCATTTGTTTAGTGATAAGAGTATGCTTATATCAGAATGAACTCTTGAATATTTATTTCCTGCTTTTGTTATAATCTAAAAGCAGTTTGCTCTGTGGCTCAGACTCTTCCAGCTCTGATCACTTGGGGCATTTCCAGTTGTCCCAAGGCTTTTTTCTCCCCCCCCTCCTTTTTTTTTATTTTTTTATTTTTTTTTATTTTCCAGACAGAGTTTCATTGTGTAGTCTTGACTGTCCCAGAACTAACTGCAGACTAGGCTGAGCTAGAACTCACAGAGATCCTAAGTGATCCTCTGTCTCCGGAGACCTAAGATTAAAGGTATATGCCACCACTGCCCGGCTATCCTGAGGTCTTTTGACAGACTCCAAGAAATCTGGTTCTTTCACTACTGAAAGCATTGGAAACTCAAGTCTAAGTACCAAGGAAACTGCATTCAGCCTGCAAGACTCCACCACAGCAGGCTGAACAGGGCTTCCTGACTGGGGAATGGGGGCCAAGCTTTGGCAGAAGGCCATGTCTCAGTCTCCATCTCTTGACCCTGATTTCCAAGCACTCCTCAGGGGCTGTTTCTCTGCTCAGGGCCAGTAGGCAGTACAGCAATATGAACTCTGTGTGCCACCCTCCCATCAATCAACATGCCAAACTGCTGAGTGACACCACTTTTATTGTAGGCAGGAAAAGGATTTTAAATCATGTGGACTTCAAAAGAAACAAATGTGGCCTCCAAGAAAGATTATGCAAGATCTAAGTCAGTATGAAACATGAGCACACAAATAGCAAGAGTATGTATAATAAACTGACCTTATATCACTCTGCCAGCTTTATGAAGACAGGAAAGGTATTTAGAAATTATTCTTGGTTTTGCTGTTTATTTTCTGAAACAGAGTTTCTCTGAGTAGCTCTGGTTGTCCTGGAACTCACTCTGTAGACCAGGCTGGTCTCAAAATCAGAGATCCACCTGCCTCTGCCTCCCAGGTACTAAGATTAAAGCTGTGTGTCACCACTGCCTGGCTTAGAAATTATTTTTTAAAAAGTTTAAAACTGTTGGGGCTGGAGAGATGGCTCAGTGGTTAAGAGCACTGCCTGTTCTTCCAGAGGTCCCGAGTTCAATTCCCAGCAACCATATGAGATCTGATGTCCTCTTCTGGTGCATCTAAAGACAGCTATAGTGTACTCATATATATAGAAAATAAGTAATTTTTAAAAAAAGTTTAAAAATGTTTGTACAGTGAGAAAAAAACATGAAAAGATAGAAAAACGAAACTTTCCCAGAGCTGAACAGTGTGAAGGAAACTGGGTATGGGCACAGGGCTGCAAATGCTATGACTTGTGAGAAAGTCCTATCTCTGACTTTAATTAGCTCCCAAATGGCATCTTAGATGGGTTCATATACATATATTTCTGAGTTGCTGATTTGGAGAAGAAGTTATTGGACATAAATGCCAGTTTCTTACAACAAACCACTAACTTTGGAACAGACTCTAATTTATAGAAAGATTGAAAGGACAGTGCTGAATTCATGTGTATGACACTACTCTCCCTTGCTAAGAGACATAGAACACATTTAAGAATTAATGAGTTAGGGCTGGGGCTGTATGTCTATTAGAAATATACTCAGGAACAATATGTTTTACTCATTCAGACAGTCCTATGACCCTTACTCTGACAGAGGGGAAAAAAAATCCTGTTGTCATTATGAGTTAAACTTCCACTGGCTAACAGAGAAGCAAGTGAACAGATGTTGTGGTGGTCTGAACAGGTATGGCCTCCATAGCTGCTTCATGTGTATGAAAGCTTGGCCACAGACTGACACACAGGTGTAGCTTGTTGGAGGAAGTATGACACTGAAAGTGGGCCTTGAGGTCTCAGATATGCTCAGGTCTGGCCAGCGTAACACAGTCTCCTTCTGTTGCCTGTGGATCAAGATGTAGAATTCTCAGCTCCTGCTCCAGCACCATGTCTGCTTGGATGTTGTCATGCTCCCCACCATGAAGATAATGGACTAAATCTCTAAAACTATAAGGCAGCCCCAATTAAATGTTTTCCTTTATAAGAACTGCTGTGGTCATGGTGTCTCTTCACAGCAATAAAACCCTAACTAAGACAGATGCAATGAGCTAAATGCTTCCTAGTCTCAGGTTTCTGCCTGTTAAGCTAGAAATACGAACAGAGGCAGGCAGATCTCTGAGTTTGAGATCAGCCTGGTATATGGAGTAAGTTCTAGGACAGCCAGGACTCCACAAAGAAACTGAGTCTTGCTGGGCAGTGGTGACACATGCCTTTAATCCCAGCACTTGGGAGGCAGAGGCAGGTGGATTTCTGAGTTCAAAGCCAACCTGGTCTACAGAGTGAGTTCCAGGACAGCCAGGGCTACACAGAGAAACCCTGTCTCGAAAAACCAAAAAAGACACTGTCTTAGAGAGAAGAGGGAAAGGGGGGAAGAAGAAGAGAAAAAGAAGAGGAGGAGTAGGAGGCAGAGAAAAGAAGAGGAGGAGGAAGAGGAAGAAGAGGAGGGGGAAAGAAAGAAAGAGAAAAAGGAAAAACCAAATTTTAAAAGGGGCGTGGAAATAAAATATTAGGTACAGAACAAAGAGAGCCCAAATCAAAGATCTCTATCAAGTCCCTTCTCTTAGAACTTGGGGAACCCTGCAGAAGAGGGGAGGGAAGGTCTGTAGAAGCCAGAGGGTCGAGGAAAGCAGAACATGGCCCACAGAATCCCATAAGCAGGGCTCACAGGGGCTCACGGGGACTGAAGCCTGTGCCAGGTCCTTTGCATGGTATGCGTATATAGCTTGCTGTCCTTGTGGGGCTCGAAACAGTAGGAGTAGGCTGTCTCTGAGCCTTTTGCCTGCCCTTGGGACCCTTTTCCTCCTACTTGTTGGCTCATCCCTCCCTGAGAGCTTGTGCCCAGGCTTACTGTACCTTGTTATGCTGTGTTTGATTAATATCCCAGGGAGGTCTGCTCTCTTTTGAATAGAAGGAGTTGATCTGGGGGAGAGGGGAGGTGGGAAGAGAGAACTAGAAGGAGTGGAGGGAGGAGAAACTGGGTTTGGATATATTATATGAGAGAATTAAAAAAAAGAAAAAAGGGAAGGAGTAGAGAGAGAAAGAGGGAAAGAGGGAGAGAGAGAGAGACAGAACAGATAGACAGACAGACAGACAGGGGAAGGGAAAGAAAAATGGACAAACAATGTGAAGGAAAAAGAAACACAAATGCTCATAGAAATGATATTCATCCTCTAGAGCAGACTTTACATGACCACCGAGCAGCCACACGTTTACCTTTCAAAAATTACTTTTAGTTGTCACATCCATCTATTCATTCATTCATTCATTCATTCATTCATTCATTCATTCATTCATTCATTCATTCATCGGGGGCTTGAATGAGCCACATTGCATGTGTGGAAGTCAGAAGACAACTGAGGGAGTTGGTTCTCTCCTTCCATCCTGTGGGCCCTAGGGATTGAATCCAGGTCATTAGGCCTGGCTCCAAGTGCCCTGACCCAGTCACCCACGGCCATCACCCACTGATGAGCCATCTCAATGGCCCTCTGTCTTTTCTTTTATTATTTTTTTTGTTAAGATTTCTTATTTTATGAATGTGAGCACACTGTCTTCAGACACACCGGAAGAGGGCATCAGATCCCATTACAGATGGTTGTGAGCCACCATGTGGTTGCTGGGAATTGAACTCAGGGCTCCTGGAAGAGCAGTCAGTGCTTTTAACTGCTGAGCCATCTCTCCAGCCCTTCTTTTATTATTTTTTTCCTTCTCTTCTTTCTTCTCCTAGTACTGGGCATTGAACTCAGGGACCTGCCCACCGAGCTACACCTCTAGCCCAAGACATTACTGGTTTTTTTTGTTGTTGTTGTTGTTCTTGTTTTGAGACAGAGTCTCATGTGCGCCAGGCTGTCCATGAACTTGTACAGCTGAAGATGGCCTTCAACTTCTGATTCTCCTGCCTCTGTCGAATGAATGCTTGGATTATAGGCATGTGTCTTCATGCTGAGTTTATGTGATGCTGACAATCAAACCCAGGGCTTCACACATGCTAGGCAAGTACTCTGTAACTGAGTTACATCCTCAGACCCCGAGGTACTACTTTTCTAAGTAAATTTTCCTTCCTAGGCATTCCTTTTGTGGGGAACCACACATGCTGTGAGCTAGTTTAAAGCCATAGAATGTTTTGGCAAATACAAGGGTAGAGCAAGGAACAGTGCTTAGTGTTAGAACTCTTGCCTAGCAGACATGAGACCCTGGGTTTAATCTCTAACACCCCAACAAGGCAAAATCAGCCTTACACTGGTGTAAGCCCTGGCTCCTCCTGGCTTCCCTGTGGCACTTCTGTAACTTTTGTCTGTTTGTCAAAAGACTAGAAGCCACTAAAATGTTTATCAGATAGCTGAATAAGTTATGTTATTTTCATATAATGAAAAGCCAAACACAAGAGAACAAGGAAGATCTCTACTTATCAATACAGAAAAATCTCCAAGATACACTGTAAAGTGAAAAATGAAGAAAAGGGAGTGTGCATAGCCGGCTACATTTAAAAATTAGGCAAATAAGGACTATACTCTTGTTATATTCTCCAAAGGCCATATGCTAAATACTGGATCCCAGAATCTTTAAGAGCTGAAGTCTGCTAGATAGAGTTAAGTTAATGGAAGGTGTGACCTTGAAAGGGCTGTGTGATGTTGGCTGTTTCTCTCTCTGCTTCCCAGAAGCCATGATGTGAATGGATGTTCCCCCATGCACACTTGCCATGAGGTACTATGCTACCACATGCCCAAAGAGACATGGATAACCAGTCATGGATTCAAATCCCTACAAGGGAAACTACAAGTTAAATCTTTCCTCTTTACAAATAGTTCATGTTGTGTGTTCACTATCGTGATGAAAAAAGGAGCAAAGCTTCCAGCAATCTTGCTCTAAAGGGTTAATTTGAAACTAATCATGAGGTCAAGCATTGAGCTGAGGGACACTCTGCAAAGCAACTGTCTGCAAAATGTCAATCTTATGAAGACAAGAGTGGGTAGGGGTGGAGTATGTAAGACCTGAGAGTTGGTGTTGGCTAAAATAACAACTAAACACAATGTATGGCCCTTGGCTAAATCCTACATTAGGAAACAACGGGCATTGCTATAAGCGGCAGAACTTTTTTTTTTTTTTTTTGGTGTGTGTTGTGCACACATGTTTTTATGCATGTTCACGTGTATATGGGTACATGTGTAGACATATGTGTACTTATAATGTAGAGGCCTAAAGTTGATGCTGGATATCTTCCTCACTTGTTCTTCAGTTGATTTAATGAGGTAGGATCTCTCAGGGAGCTCAGTGCTTGCTGATTCCAGCTACTCTACGCAGTGCCTGCTCGGCCTAAGTGCTGGGTTACAGCAGGTGTGGCAGCCACCACACCTGAGGTGATGGTCACAGGTGTTCACAGATTTATGTGGCCCTGAGACAAATATTTTTTCTCCTGGACACTTCGACAAAGCTCACAAGTTCATTGATTGTACGAGTTTTCCCCACATAGATTAGCAGCACCTTCATCAAGGACTCAACCTGGCTTTCACAAGGGTTCTTATGAGCTACTTTTTTTCATTTTCCAAGACAGGGTTTTTCTGTGTAGCCCTGGCTTTCCTGGAGCTCGTTCTGCAGACAGAGTTGGCTTCTCCCTCCCAAGTGCTGGGATTAAAGATGCGTGCCTCCACCACTCAGCAACTGATGATCCAATTCTGATCCTCAGGTTTACATGGCAAGAACTTTATTTTCCGAGTCCAGACAAGAGAAATCGTAAATAGACTGCATGTGAGGTAATAGTACTGTATCAGTGTTCAGTTCTCTGAATGTGATAGATACTTGGTGGTGATGTAGGAGAGGTCTGAGACTTTATGTGCTGGATGCCTATGTATTTGGGAATAAAGTATCATAGTATCTATGATGGATCTGTAAATATTCAGGAAAAAAGTGCACACAGGGAGAGAAAAGGTAGACATCTTAGTGTCAACAACTGGTGACATCTATGGGAAGGGTAGACAAGTATTCCTGGCAATGTGTGTGTGTGTGCATGTGGGGGGGGGGTGTATATGAGTGTGAGTGTGTATGAGTGTGAGTGTGTGAGTGTGAGAGAGTGTGTGAGAGTGAGTGTGTGAGTGTGAGAGAGTGTGTGAGAGTGAGTGTATATTTAGACACTCAGGCTCTTCAACTTCAGAGGATGGGAAGACAAAGACAAGGTGAGGTGGTTCTGGAAAATTCTGCAGGCACTGTTTGTAGTTCTCTCAGGCTCCTCAGGCACCACGTGGACATAGGCCTTGATATTATATAGAGTCCTTGATGAAGGTGTTGGTAAGCTTTATATGGGGAAAACTCTTACAATCAATGAACTTGTGAGCTTTATCTGAGTGTCCAGGAAAAAAATATTTATTTCAGGGCCACATAAATCTGTAACTATCTGGAACTACTGTGTAATTTCCTGGAGTTGCTTACTGGCTTTTCTCAGTGATTTGAAGCACACATATACCTTATATACCTTGTCTTGATGGTCCAGCACCTTTCACAAGTGTGCCTGCAGTGTATCACTGATAACGGCTTCCTACTGTAATGTTTTCCCCTTATGCTACCCAAGGCCTGAAGTTTAGGGGGTGTGGTGGTTTGAATGAGAATGGCTCCCATAAACTCACATTTAAATCACATTTAAATGCTTAGTCACCAATGCATCAAACTGTAGGAGAGGATTAGGCGGGCTACGAGGTGTGGCCTCCTTAAAGGAAATGGGTTGCTGGGGGTGGACTCTGAGGTTTCTGAGTGTGTCTCTGCTTGCTGCCAGCATATCAGGGTGTGAAGATCTCAGCTACTGCTCCAGACACGCCTGCCTTTCTCCCATCATGATGATTGTGAATAGCTCTAAAACTGTAAGCAAGCCCCCAATTAATGTTTCATTTCATCAGAGTTGCCTTGACCATGGTGTCTCTTCGCAGCTAAAGTCAGGGGCATCACCACTGGGTGGCTAGGGGTAAGGAGAACCTGAACTGCTCTTTTTGCTTCTCTAAAGACTTGAAAAGTGCGTGGCTGAAGACATCGGAGAGATGGAGGGTGGGCTATGGACTGTTGAGTCTTTTTACTCTATGTGACTTTTAAAAGCTTTGGAAACATGTCAATATATTACCTTTAGTTAAATGTGCACATCGTGAGGTTTTTGCTGTATAATTGTGAATCAAGCCATGGTTTCTTAGCTCTGGAAGGTCATTCTTGTCATAGAAAATGTCCAGTGTACTGTGGAGCACTGGGCAGCATCGCTAACCTCTACCACAGGGTACACGAGATTCCTAAGTCTCTCATCACTGCAAAATTCACCCGAGGTAAGGACTCTGGGCCACTAAAAATGTGTTCATGGAAGTGGGTGATTTTGGAGTGTTACCAACAGGCTGGCATCTGGGATACTTGCTATCTCTATGAATGCAATCTCCTAACATGTTCATTTAAAAATTATAGACATATCTTTGGCACAACATTTGAAGTTTTGATTCAAATATAAAAAAGAAAATAAAAAGAACACATAAAATTGGGAGGGAATAGGGTATTGGGGGCAGAGAAGGAATTGGAGGGGAGGGAATGGGGGATAGACTTGATCAAAACACATAATACGCATGCATGATATTCTCAATCAATAAGAAATGAAAAGAAAAAAAAATCCACAATTATGCCTGAAGAGATCAGCTGAACCTCGAGACCACACATTTTCTATAACGTGGGTTTCAGCATCTTGCACATGCATCCTATATGCATGGCGGGGATGAAGGTAGCATACTTACCTTATCTCCAGACACCAGGCAGCTCCCACTGGTACTCCAACTGAGGATGGCAATGTCAGTTGTATGTGGCAGGGGCACTGTGTGCTGCTCCTTGTCCTGCTTATTAAACATTATCACTTCTCCAGTCTCCCAGCCAATAGCCAGGATAAGCCTTGTTGGGTGCCAGCACAGTGAAGTGGCCTGGAAGGACCTCTCAATGTGGGTGTCAGGCACGGGCTCACCCTGTGTGGGACAAGAAGCAAAGCCTCCCATTGTAGACAGTGGTGGGTACATCAAGAAGCCGTCTAACGCATAAAACTCACATCAGTACAACATGCGTGTGGATACTACAGGCTAATGATGGGTGTCGTCCATAGTCATTCTCCATGTTATTTTTAATTAGAAAATGACTGGGAGCTGAAGAGACAGTTTCAGCTGAGCACCTAAGAGTTCTTGCTGTTCTCCCAGAGGGCCTGAGTTCAGTCCCAGCACCTGTGTCAGAGGGCTGACAGTCACTAACTCCAGCTCTAGTAATCTCATGTCCTCTCCTAAGCACCCAAGGGTCCTGGCACACATGTGTGCTCACATAGTCACACAAGCATGTTTTAAAAGATTACTTGTCATGTGTGTATATGTGTATGCATGTGTGTGCCAAGATGGGTGTGGAGATCAGGGGAAACCTTGAGAGAACTGGCTCTCCTCTTCTGTCACGTGTCTGCTGCAGACTGAACTCGGGTCATTGGGCTTGGCAGCAAGCATGAGCCATCTCGTCAGCTCACCTGATTTTTGAGACAGTCTCTCATTTGAATCTGGAGCTTTCGGCCTCAGCTAGGCTGGGTGGCCAGCAAAATCCAGATCTTCTAGCCCTCATATATGGCAGTTCTTTTACCCTGCCATAGAGGTTCAAGGTTATGCTTAGATCTGACCCCCTGTGCTGTACATGCCTTCTCCAAGTCTTTGTGTTGATCTGATCTCCAACTCTACCTCATTCATCTGATGGATATTTTCATCAGATATTCTGGCCTCTATCGCTGTGAGGAAAAGACTTTATGCTTTTTTTTTCAAGTCACCTAGTTTCTGGCAATTTGTTACAGCAGCCATAGGAAATGAGTGTAGTTTGGAAGGGTCACCATGGGGCTAGAGAGATGGCTTAGCAGCTCAGAGCACTTACTGACCTTCCTAAGCACCAGGTTTGGTTCCCAGCAACAACATGATGGCTCACAACCATCTATAGCTCTAGTTCCAATGGATCCAATGCCTTCTTCTGACCTTGAAGACATGTACCTGGTGCATATAAACACACGCAGGCAAAAGAATCATACATGTAACATAAATAAATCTCAAAAAATCCAAAGGGCCAACATGAAGAGTTGAAGAAGGCATGCTATTTAAGCATGCTCTTGAACCTCTGTGGTAGGGATAAAAGAACTGCTGGCTATCAGGGCCTCAATGCTTGGATATGACTGGGCCTTAGGAAGAACTGATAAGGAGAACTCTAGTGCTCAGTTACGCTGCCTCCTGGCCTCCATGACTCAGGAGAAAAGAACACAAGAGCTAGAAGCTGCTGAAGCCAACATAGCTCCGAGAACTCACTTGTTCAAGGTAGATGTCTACATTGCCTCCAGAAGATGGGCTTATAGATGCCACTGCCAGGAATGGGTGGGTGGGGTGCCAGGTGATGAGACAGGGTGAGCTGGTTGCATCTGGAGCTTTGATTCGGTGGTCAAAATACAGTGCCATGATGATACATAGACCTAGTCAAGGATGAAATCTGCAAGGAGGGAAAAATCCAAGAGTGACTACGTATAGAATTACAAAGGGAAGCAAACCCACAGACACGTAGCAGCTTAAAAACGTTTCTTAAATGAACGCATGTAAATTTATTTGTTAAGAGATATCTATTAAGGAGAAATATAAAATTAGAAGCAAAGGCTTGAACTTTGAATGACCCATGTCGTGCTGGAATAGAAGTAAAATTCATTTCTATCAAAGAGAGAACTAAACACAGAATGAAAGTAGCAAGTACTGAAACGGGGGTTTCAAATAATTCTTGATCATTCTCATTTTGGACACAATAAGCATGGCTCCAACTTCTATAGGTATCTTCAAATAAAGTGTTCAAACAAAATAAAAGTAAACTTCACAGAGAAAAACAGCATTCAACTTCATGGAAACCAAAAAGCACAGGAATGTCTTGTTCAAGGTAAATGTTACTGCTAGGAATGGGTGGGTGGGGTGCCAGGTGATGTGAGAGGGAGAGCTGGGTGCATCCAGAGCTTTGATTCGGTGGTCAGTCAGCTAGCTATGACTTACAGGTGATAGAGGACAGTCAGGCTCACAAAGCCAGTGCTGGGGAGATGCTGCATTTAATTTGTTACATGGGCTTGAAAGCTGGCTCTGTGGTTAAGAGAGTCTTGCAGATGACACGAGTTCAGTTCCCAGCACTCACACCCGGCAGCTCACAGCTGCCTAGAACTGCTGTTCCTCTGGAATCTGATGCCACACTGGCTTCTGCAGCCTGTACACTTACACATTAAAAATAATCCAAATATGTGGTACAGCTTTCAATCCCAGCTCCTAAGAAGCAGAGATCCCTATGTGTTTGAGGCAAATATGGTCTACTACAGTGAGTTTCAGGCAGCCAAGGATACATAGTGAGACCTTGTCTCAAAATAAGAAAAAAAATCTTATTTTTTTAAAAAAGGGCTACATGGCAGCTTTAGTGTGTCCAGTTTTATACAATGTTCTAATTGTTCATTCTCTTTTTCACTGGTGCTTAAGTTTTTTTTATTGTTCGTTTGTTTTTGTTTATTTTCAAGGCAGGATTTCTCTGTGTAGCCCTGGCTGTCTTAGAACTTGCTCTGTAGACAAGGCTGGTCTCAAATTCACAAAGATCTGCATGCCTTTGCTTCCCAAGTGCTAGGATTAAACATATGAGGCACTACTGAGCAGAACACTTAGGTTTTAAAATGAGAATTAGCCAAATAACTTAAAAGTTATTAAGTAAACTTTAGGAGGCAGATGCTCATAATAAAATAGTTATTTAAAAATCTGTTAATGGCCTTAGTTCAGGAACACGTTTCAAGTATGTAGCCCATAAAACAAGAAAAGGGCAATTTCACTTTTTCCAGTCAATGATCCTCATTTTTATAGTCATCAATCATTTTCAGATGTAAGTGTCTCCATCAAGCCAATTCTTAGGAAAGCTGGTTAAATTCATCATGCCAAAGAATCATACTAACACGTAGGCTTAAAGACAAGTTACTCCTCTCAGAGACTCCTCTTGTTCTCAGGAACAAGAGACTGGGTCCTAAAGTAGTCTTTCCGGGTCGTGACCAATGATCTAAAGTCTAGCTCCCTGGGCCAGAATAAGGTCACTAGCTGCATCATGTATTCATTACTGAAGGACTGTGTAGTTCAAGGTGGTCCAGTCAGGTCATGCTATATTTATAAGGCACCCAAAGATTAACCAAGCGTAGGATTTTGACTTTGTCTTTCCCCAACTTCATATTTCATGCATCCAGAGGGACCCACACGGCAACTCAAAAGTCCAGCAGGGGGCTCAAGGATTGTGCAGAGAGAAAATTCTCGAGGAGCCAGCACAGAGAGAGGAATCGAGAGGGTCCTGGTAGGTCATCTCTAGGCCCCAGGCCGATTTCGGAGGACCCCATCCCACCCCCATCCACTCCCCACTCCAGCCCCAGACCCCTCTGCACCTCAGGTATAGGACTCTAACTTCGCCAGATTCCCTACGCCTCCGTGTTGCCGGGACAACTCCGCTAAAGAAAGCGGATGCAGTCGAGAGATCGCCGCGCCTCCGATGCCTCCCGAAACGAAGACTGGCGACGTGTGGCGGAAAGAGCCGAAGACAGTCGGTACCTCCCGGTGCAGCTCTGAGTCTCAGGCCCGCCTCGGGACCACAGTTTGGGCTTCTTGCTAATGGGTGGGCCAGAACTATTTGCTACTCAGGGCAAGCTGCGTCAAGCCTCTTGATACTTTTATCCTTGAGTTCATCCTGCCCACCCCACTACGCAGGCCATAAGCCGGCATCTCGCAGAGTTTAGATGCATCGCCTCGGATGGGAGGACTCGGCTCCAGAGCTTCTCCCGGACTTTCTGAGTACCGGACGCCGCCCCGGAGTGTGGCGCGTTGACCCCTCGGGAGACCGCTGCAAGCGGTACTCAGCAGAACCTTGCAGCAGCTAGGCAAAGGGTTCCCTGGGCGACTGTGCGCACTTTAGCCAGTGTGAGCCAACGGCGGGTGTCGCTGGAGAGCAGGCGCAGTAGCACGGTCCACGCCAACGAGCCAAGGGGATAACCTGAGGCGGGGACCTCCTGCGAACTAGGGATACTCATTTTCAAACGCCACATGCGTAAGCATTAGAGTTTTCAAAAACCTTTGCTTATCGCTTCGAATAGGAAAAGTGTTAGTGGGCTATGCTGTGATATATTTATGGTCCTAAACCTGTTTTCGGAGTGCATAGTCCCCACCCGAGCTCGCGCGCGCTTCAAGACGCCCGGCTGAGGCGGTGATTTCTTCTCACGCATCCGTCAACATAGTTGCAGCCAATCACAACCAGCATGCTGATCCTATTGGCTGTTGGTTCGCCAATCCGAAGAGACGCACGACCCGCAAGGGCGCGAGGTTGCCGTCACAACACGCCCCACGTTGCGGGCCCGCCCCTGTACACCGTGCGGGCGCGCGCACGTTACGCCTACTGACCAATTGGAGCCTAGCTGGTTGGGCGCGCCCGCAGAAAAGCTGGACGTGCTCGTCTTTTTTGCGGGACGTTCGCCCCGCCCCGCTCCGGCGCCGACTTCAGGTCCCCCGCGGCCGCCGTAGCCGGAACTGTTTAGAGCGCGGCGTCCCGGGTGTGGGAGGGCGAGTGGCGGCAGTACCGGCGCCGTCAGCCCTGTTAGCCGCGCGCCGGCCCACGGAGAGGACTTGCGAAGGGAACAGTGCTCGGTGACCGCTTCTGACACACGACCACCAGCCCGGCGTCGCGGCCTTGCCGCAGCCGGAGCTGCCGGGCCCGGTCGGTTCTGCGGAGGCCCGGGATCCGGGAGCCAGGCTGCCGGGAAGCGTGGATGAAAAAGGTGACCGCAGGCTGCACTCGGGAGCCTACGGGATCCGCGGAGGGGCCGCGGTATTCGCGGGCTGCGCCGCGTGCAGCCAGCGGTCAGTTCAGGAAGGTGCGAGCTTCTCCCACCCGAAATGGGACAAAGGGTGTGGAGCCGGGACGAGGCCCGCAGTGCCCGCGCCTCCCACGGTCAGGAAGTGACGGGTTTCGGTGACGGACTCCTATGGAGTCTACCACCGCTGGGGAACGACCGGAATGCGCCTGAGGACACGGCCTAGCGCGCCGGCAAGTGGGTCCTGTTGGACTGATATACTTTTTGCTTGGTGGCGTTGACAGTGCTGGTTCTGGGAATGGGTTTCACTCCCTAGCACAATGACAGGGTTTGGGGAACCTTGGTGAGGGGGTTAGAAGTGAATAGATTCGAAGAGAAGTCTTGTGCCATAAAATCATTTAGCGTGGGTTTATGTCTTGTGTGGTTCTGTGCCAGAGTTTTCTTAAGGTAGTAGTTGAAAGATCAGTGCCAAACAGGAAAACTGCACACCATTTTTGGCAGCACCATTTTATGGTGTCACTTAGAGTTTTACATCCCGGTCTTTACCTTCAGTCTGTTTCTTTGTTAGCATTGCTGCCTTGCTTTGTCTGGTTTTCTTAAGTAGAATGTTTTCAACAGTTGTGTTGAACTTAGCGTCTGCTGAAGAACGAAATATTTCTCTGTCCTGCTTCATCACGTATACAGCCTGTGCTTAAGATGTTGGAATGTACCTGAACTTTAGTTTATTCTGAGTATAACTTCTCCTGACTACAGACAGTTATTTTGTTTATCGATATTTTATGACAGTGATAGAAGTTAAAGCAAGAATTTTGTTGTTTCCAGAATTGTTTACATAGTTCAGTTCCGATTCTTGAAATCCGAATGGACCATAACAGTGTTTGCAGTCACTTTTCCGGTGTTCCCTAACCTGTTCCATGCAACAGGCTTTGTTGAATGAGAGGTGTAGTAGGTCCATCTCCAATCTCCGGCCTGGGAAGGTTCCGGAGTGCAGAGCCTCTCTCTTGCATGCCAGCTTTGGAGGGAGCAGCAGTTTTGGCCCATGGAGCATTGAGGACTCAGAGGGCAGCGCGGGCCGTTGTAATAGGCAGGTGCGCGGCACGATCGCGCGCGTCTCGGGAGCAGAGGGGAGGCCAGGGGCCACGGGCGGTGCGGGGAGCGAGGCGGGCTCAAGCTGGGGGCCATGAGCTGCAGCTCCTTGGGGTAGGTGGCGGGACAGCGGAACCCAAAGCGCAGAGGCCAGGTCATGCTGCCGTACCTTCCGCGGCTCCGAGCTGTGTTGGTCTACCTGGGTTGGGGGCATCCAAGGGCAGGGCGGGGTCCCGGTCCGGTCGGGCTCAGCACTGTGCGGGCCCTCAGGCGGGCGGCGGGCGGCGCTGGAACAAACAACGGCCGCCATGTTGGGAGGCCGGCGGTAAACTTCTGCCCGCCGCCCGCCTCACTGCTCCTCGTCTCTCTCGCCGCAGGATGACAGTGAAGTTGGGCGACGCCGGCAGCGGGGAGGAAGGGCTCAAGAAGCTGGGCAAGCGGACGGCCGATGAGGAGTCTCTGGACGGAGAGGGGGCCGGCGGCGCGGACGCGGCGGACAGCAGCAGCACAAAGAGGGACGGGCAGACCCCTCGGGCCGCCGGAGCTCCCGCGCCACCCAGGGGGCTACCGACCCCGTCCCCACCGCAGGGCAACCCCCAGGACCAGCACCATTTCCTAAGGTCCAGCGTGCGACCCCAGAGCAAGAGGCCCAGGAAGGACGCACCCTGTGCTGTGGGCAGTGGTGGTGCCAGCGGTTCCGGGCCGCGAGGAAAAGGTAGGGACCCTATCCTGTGGCGTCTGACAAGACCTCCTCGAGTGGCACTTGCCAGGGGCACGTGCCTCCTTCCACTCCTTGGAGGCTGTTGCTTTCCTCTTTATACTTTATACTCTGGGCAAGAGAAATAGATTCCCAAAGGGTCCCTGACGGTTTTTCACGGATGGTCATTTTAAATTACGCACAATAGCTCAAGTACAGGCAGAGAAAGTACCTGCTCTATTTCCACACCTCAAGTAGTGGGAACGCAACAAAGGAACTGGCTTTTGTGGTTTATGGGCTGGGAAGGCTGTTAAGATGGCAGAGACTGGCTTTGACTTATTGTCTTCCACCAAAGTGTTCCTGGCTTGAAAGTATGAAGAACAGAGAAATAGGACCCTTAAGAGTTTCAACTGAGGTATATTTGGTGACACAGAAAGGATCTCCACTTGATGAAGTCAATGATGACCTATCAGGGGCAGCCCACAGAACCGTCATGTGTTGAGACTGTAACTGCTTTCCTGAAGCCTCTCACCAAAGTTAAAAAAAAGATGTGTCATGTGGGTTCTTCACATGCCTTTATTTTCCTGTCTGCTTTTGTCTGTTTATATTTCAGCATCTTGTTTTTTACCTATACAGGCAATTTGATCTTACATTCTTTTCAGACCAAGTTTGCCCCCCATGTTCCCCTTTTTATAAAGACAAAATCTGCTGGTAGCCCAGGCTGGCCTGGAATTCACTAAGGCCTTGAGCTCATCAGTTTCCTGAGTGCTAAGATGACTTGCCAAATCTGATATAGTTGATAGTTGGCTTATATAACACTTAAAAAAATAACAAATGGGACATGAGTTTTCACTGAGTTCTCCATATTTACAGCCAGGCATGACGACAGGCATCTTTAATCCAAGCACTTGGGAGGCAGAGGCAGGTAGATCTTTGAGTTTGAGGCCAGCCTGGTTTACATAGCAAGGTCTTGACCAGCCAGGGCTCCATTGTGAGACTCTGTATTTAAAAAACAAATCCCAAAACATTTATTTATAGCAGCACTTGAACTATTATAGTTTATTTTTTGTTTCTTTGGGAATATTGATTTAAATTACCAAGATTATCCTGGTAGTTTTAAAAAGAAAATTTTTCAGTAGCCAATAGAGAACCTGTAGTTGAGGATCTGACACAGATGTGTCCTATTAAACTCACTTCTGCCTCATCTTGATCGGGAGGGCCTCGTCCAGATTCGTGGCATCACCAAAAGAATTCTAAAGTGAGTATACCATTTTAAAAATGCAAGTATGAGGTAACTTTGTATGTTTCCAAAACTAAAAGTTGGCTCACATAAGTTTATTTTGGTATTAGGAAAACATGAGTTTACAAAACTTGATTGTTTTGTAAAACCACTTTTCACAAGAGGATACAGGTGTGCTGAAGCTTCTTGGGTCTGTGCTAAGCTCTTTTCACGTCTACAGTGACTTTAGTGGTGGTGTTTCAGGAAGGCCTACTGATTCCTCACCTACCACATCCTTGCCCACTCAGTTCTCTCTGTTCATTTAGATTTGCTTTTCTGTCCAAGATGTACCCACTTGAGAAAAAGGGAACAATAACAATTGTTGATGCCTCTTAGAGTTTGACTGCTGGGAAGAAATATGTTCCTGTAAGCACACCGACTTATAAGTAACTCTGTACGTAGAAGGGATGCTAAAGCTGTTGTCAGTGGGTTGGGAGCTGGGAAGAAATGAGAGGGTTTATTTTTGTTTGCACAGGTAGAAGAGGTTCCCGGTTAACTTCTCCCTTAGATCATTGGTGCATCTGGTTCTGATTCTTGTCCACTATGTGGCTTATAGCAAAGTAAGCTATACTAGTGCTTCTAGGAGGGCAGGGAGAGTCTGTTTCCTCTGGCAGCTCCTTTGGCAATGCCTGCTTCCTGCTAAGTTCTCTTGGTAGCTACCATCCACTCATGTGGTGCACAGGCCATTCGGATATACTTCACCATGCCCTGGACATCCCTAGTCTGGCTTTGGAGAGACTTTCGATCAGTCATCAATCACTTTCGTCCACTGCCGGAGAGATCAGGTGTGACTACATGCCTATGCACATTGTGTAGCCAACCCTCAGAAATGGCTCTCTGGAAGAACATTTCTCCCACGCACGCACTGGAAATCTCCACTTTGGCTGGCCAGCATAGGTCAGTAAGAAGTGAAGTGCCTGCATTTTTAGTTCTGACTTGGAAAAAAACATGACTTGCACATGTGAGGAAGCTCACCACTGAAGCAGTGGCAGTTTCTTTACTGGTTGACTTCCATCTCATTGTGATGGGAGTTTAGAAAGAAAGACTTCATGGAGAAGAGGGAGGCCCTCTTTGTCTGGATATTGCTGCATAGCTGTGCTTTCTTTCTCTGAGGACAGAAGAGTAGATACTTCAACTTTAATAAAAATCTTTCTAGTATGATTCTACTTTTTTTTTTTTAATGATGAAGGGAGAGACTTAGTGTCTCCAGAGCAGACATTTTTCATTTCTATAACTTTGCTCTTGAATGGCTGTAGAGACAGACTAGTTTATTGTTTCTGTCTTAAGCTCACTCGAAGTAAAAAATGGTAGATCTGCTTATTTTTCCAGACCTGCTACATGCCAGAGACACTCAAGGATCCTTTTGTGACTGAAACCCAGAGTTACTGAGACTGTCCATAAGAACCTGGGTTAGGACTTAGGAGTCCCCTGATGTTCTTCCTTACTTGACCAGTTTATGGACTGGTGAACTACTGAGTAAAGTGTTCATTTCTCAGAGCCTCAATTTCCTACCTAAAAGAAAAAAGAAAAACAAATTACCAGGTGTGGTGGCATAGCCTTTAATCCCAGTACTCCAGAGACAGAGGCAGGCAGATCTCTCTGAGTTGAAGGCCAGCCCGGTCTACAAAACAAGTTCTAGGATAGCCAACAATAATTTCGGTACAATCCAAAATAAGGTTTCAAATAAAACATCCTTTACTAGCAAAAGACAGTAAATCTTAACTACCAAGGTAAACACTGTGGAAACTATTCACTTCAGCCTTAAAAGGAACTGAACTAGGTGTAGTGGCACGTGCTTTTAATCCCAGTACTCAGTAGGCACAATTGTCTAGGACACAACAAAACCCCAAAACAAAAAGGCAAACACATACAAAGACTCTTGTCTTGCTTCCAGCTACACCCTCTATGACATCCATTACAGTAGAAGACAGCCTGAACATGTGATTCCCTACTTCTGACAAAGACCCCACCTGTTTGTGATGTGTCAAAAGGTAGCAGACCCCAAGACAGAGAGGAAATTATCAAGACTGTATAATTGTATATCATTTTGTTCTTGAGACCAGAGTTCACTCTAGCTCAGACTGACTTTGAATTCACAAATGGACTGCTGCTGCAGGCTCCTATGTGCAAATATATTACTCAAAGGTTCGTGATAAATTATAAAGTTCAAGGAAGTTGGTAAGTGGGAAAGTTAACACCAGCTACTGAGGTGAAAGCTCAGTATATAGCTCTTGCTGGCCTGGACCTCAGCTCCAGCCTCTGCCTGCTGAGTACTGGGATTAAAAGCGTGTGCCACTACACCTAGGTCAGTTCCTTTAAGGTTAAAGCGAATAGTTTCCATAGTGTTTACCTTGATAGGTAAGACTGACTGCCTTTTGCTAGTTAAGGATGTTTTTAACATCTTGATATTTGAAACCTTATTTTGGATTGTTCAGAAATAATTTCAGACAGCAAAGCCACAAATTGAGAATTGCTGTTGTAGTATATGGTATACGGAAGTCTTTTGTGGGGTTGAATAATGATGATCTTAGCACTAAAGAACAATATAAAAAGCACCTAGAACAGAAGATATTTCCAACAGTTTGTAGTTCTATGGAGATAAAAGGTATTGGCTGTAGAAGACAATGAGGAAATCCCTGTGGTATTCCATGAGGAGGCCCTATGTTTTTAGAGAGACAATGGAATTTTAGTTGTGATTTCTTTATTTGTGGGAGGGGTGGGAGAGCCTTTGAGGTGTGACACTGAGCCTTGCAGGTATGAGGACAGGAGACTCAATGGAAGGAAGGGAATTGGTGTTGAGGGATAAGAATCAAGACTCCAAGTCGCCTTCAGAGTATAAAGGAGGGCATGTAGAGTCTGATCACCGAGGAAGAGTCCCACAGAACAGTTGGTGCATACAAATGGCATCCCTGGGGACGTGAATGTCCAGAGTTGGGAGGGATCCTCATTTGTTTATTGAACAACTATCATATTGATCAAGTAGCAGCATTGGGTGTTACTGATGATAGGTCTGGGCCAGTGCTAGGTGTTTGTGTTCATCCATTGAGATTGCAGTCCTTGATTACTGGCTTGCTTATAAAGAGTTCCTCCTATGTGACCTTGGTAGAGATGGTTTCTCTCAGATACCTTTGGGACTCTACAAACAAAGCTGCTTGAGCCAGCTTCTGATATGAAGGTCCTGTGCCAGCAGAGACACAGAATCTGAGGTTCCCTTCATGATCTCTTGCCTTTTGCCATGCCTGTGTATCCTGTAAATTGAGGTGGCCTTGTTGGGCCTTGATTGTGTGTGCCATCCTTGGAATGTCCTTGTCCTAATATGCTGCAAACACAGGCCATAGGGATGCCTTTTTGTGCAGTGATCTAGAGTGGACAAACTTGGAGTTGGTTTACAAACACCTTTCTTAGATTGGGCTAAATGAACAGGAGCCTAGGAATCTCCAGGACAGTCACTACATCTCTTGACGTAACTGGTTGCCTGCTAATCTGGATTTAATGTTCCTAGTTCTTAGAAGGAAGCTCATAAACTACAGAGACAAACTGTTAAGACTGTGAGTTAATGTTCTTTTAAATTATGGCAGATTTTAATGGTATCCTCTGAAGTTAATACACAGTTCTTGTTCTCCCTCCCTTCCTCCCCTTCTCCCTCCTCTTCTCTATTCTTCTCTCCCCAACTTTCTCTCCCTCTCCCGGTGATTGAACCCAAGGTCTCACCAATGAGCTGTATCCCCAAACCCAGTCATGAAGTTTGTAAAAATGTATTTTTAAGAATAAGAAATCTTGGAGCTGGAAAGATGGCTCAGCGGTTAAGAGCACTGACTACTCTTCCAGAGGTCCTGAGTTCAATTCCCAGCAACCACATGGTGGCTCACAACCATCTGTAATGGGATCTGATGCCTTCTTTTGGTGTGTCTAAAGACAGCGAAAGTGTACTTATATACATAAAATGAATAAGTAACTCTTAAAAAAAAAAAAGAAAAGAAACAGAAATCTTTCAGAGTTGTACTGCCTGCCATTCATGAGCCAGGTGGTTTGGGGAGGTCGTTAACCTTATCTTTCACAAACTGAGGGAAAGACTGCAAGATTAAGTCAAGTTTCACATTTTGTCCTTCCAGAATCCTGATTTTTGTAGCCGTGTGTATAGTAAAAGCTGCTGTCCTATTATGTTTTGGTCAGGGAGGGTAGTGACTCGAGAGGAATAGTAACACCACAGTGTGGAAGTGGGCAGCAGCATGGGGTAGGGAGAAGCCTGAGTGTTGCAGTAAATATTGAAAAACGAACCAGCACAGTTCTGTGCTTGTGCAGGCAACTCTCTGCTCCTGTGGTCAGGCTGGCCATGCACTGGTGGGCAATGGCCGACCTGTTTATCTCATGGATACTTTGGATGAGAGCTCCACGATCTTTCCATCCAGCTTGCTAGGTTCCCACTGGTGGGTCGCTATCAAACCAGCTCCAAGCTTCAAAACCCCCACAGCCTTTGTGGGGCACATCAGGCAAACCCACACTTTGCATTGTACCTTTCTCTCTGGAACCCAGACGAGCCACCGTGTGAAGGAAAATGCAACACAAACTTTGTTCAGAAACAATGGTAACTCAGTCTCTGGGCGCAACAATTAAATCCTAATCTTGTAAGCCTAATTAAATCTAAATCCTCCGGAGGTGAATCCTGATGGATCTGACATTGAAACCAGGAGACACTAGTAGCTACATTTTGTCCTCATGCTGTCCCTATCCAAAAGAACCTAACTCCTGCTTCCTCTCTTCTTCCATCCAACCCAGAAGTCCTTTCTGCCCAGTGATTGGCTCTTTTATTCATTAGGGGATTGGTTCGTAGTAAGTTACCTGAGTCTGTGACTAACTCCTGGTCCACAGCCCCTCCCAGGAGAGCAGAGTTAGCATCAAAATACAAGCAACCCCAGGGTTATCAACAACACCTGGGTTTACAATGGGAGAGTTGGGTCACTTGGTTTTCCCTGCTTGGTGACCTTGGGGTGTTCATGCTTTTGTAGCTCAGTTTTCCCCTCTTCTAAAATAGGACTGGACTAGTGTACTAGTTAGTGATCTTTTGCTGAAACTTTTGAGCTCTACTTATTATAAAGACAGAATGGAGTCATGCGTGTGTGTGTGTGTGTGTGTGTGTGTGTGTGTGTGTGTGTGTGTGTATGTGTGTGTGTGTGTTTTAAAGTTGAAGTCATATTCTATTACTCCCAGGCTTGCTGTGTACTGAGCAGCCATGTAGCAGTGAGGAGCTATGCTGTTTTCTCAGCATTCCTGGTTGATAGCCAGAATAACTTTTGTCCTCTTCAGGTGATGTCAGAGCAACAAGGGAAGGAAACCATAGCCATACATGCTCTAGAGACTCCTACTGTAGGATGGCAAGCTGTGTGAATAGAGAGGAAGATATTTGAATTGGTAGGGCACAGCTGACCTGGTGGTACTAAGGTATCTGGTGGATTGAGGTACTGGTCAGTAATGGGTTTGGTAGGAGAGGCTCTCCAGATCCTGAGGTGTGCTTTTGTGGAGACTAAGGCATAGAAGGCAAAGACTAAGCCAGTGCTCAGTGTCAGCCTCTTGTCTGCCTCCACTACTCCTGAGCTGTCACTGAGCTTCTATTGTGTAAAGCCTGGTGCCAAGCTTAGGCCTGGGAGAACAGGACCCTATCCGTGTTTGTAGGAGCTCTCCATTGGGGAGTCTGTTTGTGTATACCATATCCTTTCAGGTTTCCAGGCAGACTTTTATCATACATTGTGTTAGCAGAGCCCTCTGTGCTTGGAGCCTTGGTCTTCTCCCATACCTCTGAACCTATGGAGCCTTGGCCTCTGCACCCTGGGGAAGTCCAGTCCCACCGGTATTCCCTAAAGTCATCTCATCATCATTAGTTTTTGCTTCAACTGTTTTCTTGCTCACTTTGATCACTTTCTGTTTTCCTGAGCATTTTTCTGGACTGAACTTCTTCCAGGCTGTCGTCATTGTAGCCCACCAGTGTTCCTGGTTCTGCTTCCTATTTTTGTTTATACTTTCTGTTTTCACCTGAAATTTTAGAGAGAGACTAGGTGTCAGTGTTCTTTCTCTAATGCTTTTGGGTTCTAGGATGCTGCATAGTAAGTGCTAGAAATGGTTGCATGAAGTAACTTACTTTTGTACTTGGATGTCCAGGTTGCTCTAATTCCCTCCTGAGGTTATAGTGCTTCTAAAATAACAGGAAGAGGGACCGGGTATCTCAGGTATGGCAGACCCTTGGACAGTGGCTGCTGCTCTGAGAGTTGTTTGCTGCCTCTTCTGTCTGATGTGACTGTGCCTAGCATTTGGACGACTCTGTCCGTTAGGTTCCTTGTCCCTTGGATTGGCGTTAGTTCAGCTTTCCTTTACACGTCCCTCTCCTTGTCCAGGTCACAGTGAGACAGAAATCTCATGACATTGGTCAGACTCTTGGCTTCTGGGATTTAGAGGCCGAGTGTCTACTTTTGAGCATGCTGGCACCAGCATGGACTAACAGGAGTTAACCTGAATGGTCACAGAATTGCTGGCTGGCTGATGTGCTGTTACTGGGGAGAAGAGAGCTTGTGTTTCTTGGGAAACTAGAAGTAGCTCTAAAGTCCTCCATTGTGGGTACAGAAGTGGATAGCCAGCTCTTCCTAAACAGTGTGTGAAGAACTAAGAGTTCCTGGGAACCGGACATTCTGGTGTTTGAGGAAGGTTTCAACTTGTGATTTGATTTTGAGTCCTCCACAGAAGCATCTCCTGTGTTCTGGAAATGCTTTCACAGCCTGCCTGCTGCAAACTCCTGAGAAGCCCATGTTTGTTGTGCTGCAGGGATAGTTTGGAGGTTTGTGAAGCCCTTCCTTGGCTTGCTTTGTAGCCAGGGACCTGAGTAGCATTGCTGGGGTAGTTGTAGACTGCAGTCTATTTTCACTTTGTTTCTGTGTTCAGAGCAGTAAATACTGAGTAGCAAATATAGCACTGATTGGTCTAGCAATTTCCACACCGAGTAAAATGTTTTGTACTATCTAGGAAGGTGACATGACCATGAGCCATGTGAGGTCTTTAACTGTTGGAAATTTGTCTAATAAGATTCAGGAACTGGTTTTCTTTAGTATGTTTTGTTAATTAATTTATTATGTTATTTATTTTGTGAGGTAAGGTATATCTATATCTATATCTCCATCCATCAATCCCTTGGCTAGCCTACAACTCACCTACATAGACCAGGTTGGCCTTAAACTCAGAGAGATCTACCTACCTTCTGAGTGCTGGGATTAAAAGTGTGTGCCACCATGTTTTTATTCTTAGTTAATACTTAAATAGCCTTATATGGTTATTGTTTGGTAACTGGACAGTTTGGTTCTGCTAAGCCACTGACTTCTTTTTTCTTTTCTTTCTTTTTTTTTTTTTTTTTAAGATTTATTTATTTTATGTATGTGAGTACACTGTCGCTGTGTTCAGACACACCAGAAGAGGGCATCAGATCCCATTACAGATGGTTGTGAGCCACCATGTGGTTGCTAGGAATTGAACTCAGGACCTCTGGAAGAGCAGTCAGTGCTCTTAACCTCTGAGCCATCTCTCCAGGTCTGATAGTGTTGTCTCTTGATGTTAATCCACATACATCTAAATGAGAGACTAGAGCCCATTTGATGTAGCTGGCTAGCTAAAATGTTTTCCATGTGTGTGAATGTGCAGTTTTCTGAGTTCTGAGTGTGAGTTATTTCCAAATACAAATATTCAAATATGGCTGCTCTTTGATTCATGATGGGGTTACCTCCTAATAAACTCACAATAGGGTGGAGACTGTGCTAAGCTGCGCGTCTACTTAATAAACCTATTCTGTGGCTAGAGAGATGGCTTAGCAGTTAAGAGCTCTTATAGTTTATTCAGAGAACCTGAATTGAGTCCCAGCACCCATATCAGGCAGCTCACAACCACCTGTAAGTCCAGCTCCATGGAATCTGGTGCTCTCTTCTGGCCCCCATGGGCACTTTTACGCATTCCCATACTCATAGATACATAGACAGACACAACATGCATGCACAGAATTAAAAGAACTAAAAATAAAAATTAACAGTATAAAAGGCTAAGCTGAGTTATACACTACCATAAAGAATGATTTATTTCTCCTCTTGATCTTGTAACTGCCTAGATAATAGCCGCTTGATGCCATTGCCTAGCGTGTAGAGATTATCATATCGGAGCTTGAGAGGCAGAGGGAAGATTGAGATCCCAAGGATGCTCTCACAGGTTACCATCACCATCAGTCACTATATGTAGTGACACAGACTACTGCGTACACCTAGGGCAGACAGAGCTGCTGCAGGGACAGTCAATCTCTACGTCCTCTGCTCTCAGCACCCTGCTTGCAGCCCTTAGGCATGTTCTAGTATAGAGAGACAGGGAGTGTCTTCTCAAGTGTTTGTGGATTAATGGGCTTCTAATTTTTCATTTTGAAGCTGCTTCTTTGAAATCTCTGCAGTAAAGGGAGACCCTAGGGGAGGAGTAGCCCTGAGGCTATTCAGGAAGAGCCTCACCTGGCTGACTAGAAACTGAATCTCAGCTGGAAAGGCCTACAGCATCTCATTAGGAAAACAGTGGTGGCGCACGCCTTTAATCCCAGCACTTGGGAGGCAGAGACAGGCCGATTTCTGAGTTCGAGGCCAGAATGGTCTACAGAGTGAGTTCCAGGACAGGACAGCCAGGGCTACACAGAGAAACCCTGTCTCGAAAAACCAAAAAAAAAAAAAAAAAAAAAGGAAAACATGTTCACAGTTTTCTGATCCATATATGGTACGAAGGCCTGTAAACCTAGTACTAGGGAGACTGAAGCAGGAGGATTGCCATGAGTTCAAAGCAAGCCTGGGCTATGAAATAAAACTCTTGACAAAAAAAAAAAAAATTCTGTGTATGGTGTTTGCTTTTTAAAGAATTTTTACTTCTGTGATCTGTCTGCCTCATAAGATTGTTTCAGGCTTGGAAGGTGTCTTGGCATTCTGTGGTTCTGCACTCTTACAAAAGGAGCAGCCTACAGGTTAATAATAGAGGAGTGTTGTGAGCCCTGTTCCCTACAGCAAGAAGAAACTCAACTGGCAGAGCACTCGGCTAAGGCCTGAATTCTTAGTCTCTTACTTTGTTTTTGTCTCTAGGCCCTTTCCATCTTATTGTGCTTCCCTGTTGGCAAAGGATTTGGAAAGATGTTGCTAAAAACCAGGGACTGGTGCTTCAGGAGAACTTTTAAGGGTGGTAGTATTTTAGGACCCCAGAGAAACGTTAAAGCAGATGAAAGATGAGGGAAGGGGTTTAGGTATGGAGATAAGCTCAGTGGTAAAGTGTACACCTACTAAGTGCAAGGCCCTGGGTTCATATTTCTGTTACTGGAGAGGAAAAAAAAGAAGGAATCTTCAGACTATATAGTACTTTAAGCATTAAATGGTCTATATTCTGAAATACCAACACTATTTATGTAGATTGTTAGTTGAAATTCAGTTTATTCAAAAACGTGGTAAAAGTATTTCAACCTAAAAACCACATTTGAGCAAGAATCAGCATGAAACGTGATTTGTGGCTTTGCTGAAGGGGCAGGGATTAGACTGAGTATGGACAAAATATCAGTTTCACTGTGTTGTTAAGGCTCTCCTCACTGTACAAACAGTTTAGAATCATCTGATCAGCTTTCGCTTCTGATCAGGGCCCAGTGGCTTTTGAGTGCTCTGTCACTGACATCACCTGTTGAAGAGTTAGAATTGGGTGTGGCAGTGAGCCCTTGGTGCCCCTCTGTCCTCCCTGCTCCTATCCCTCAGCTTTCTGAACATGTTATTGTACAGTCCTTTCTCTCCAAGGAAGTGACGGTGGCGCATCATCTTCTGGAAACGTGTCTGGGGTTGCCCCTGCCACCCCTGCAGGAGGCTCACGCTCCTCCTCCCGGAACATAGGATCTTCAGGGCCTGAGAAGGAAGAAGGAAAGAAGGTCCGGAGGCAGTGGGAGTCGTGGAGCACGGAGGATAAGAACACCTTCTTCGAGGGACTGTATGAGGTGAGCTGTAGACATGAGTCAGAACCCCCCAGTGGTCTTCCTGAGCGTTAACTGTTTACCCCTGTGCTTCCTTTTGCTGCATTGCTGTTAAGTGGGCAGATTCTTTCGAGGGTCCCAGAAGAGGAGTTGTCATCTCCTTCCTGGGGCTTTTAGGATGAATGCTCTTTCCCAAGGCTCTCAATCATGTTTCATGCATATTTCTTGCCTGGAGTATAACTTTCCTTAGGGCTTTCACTTGCCTATACAGTGACTGATTTGGGAAGTGTCCCCAAGTGCAGAAGGACAAGCAGATACCTGGCCCTGTCAGCCAGAGGAGCAGCTAAGTCCCAGAAGATATTACAACTTACTTAGAAACAAATGTCAAGTTCTGTCAGAGTAGAAAAGCCTCTTCCCAGACCCATGTCTACTGATGTGACTGGACCCTGCCAGCTGCCTCCACTTCAAAGTTTGCTTCTCATAGCCTTGTAGGTATTTGTGAACATACTTTCATTAACATCAAATGTGTTTGTCATGGTGCTTACTTACAGTTTTTAAGAACTTATTTTAATTTTATATATATATGTGTATTCATACTACATGCATGTAGTATCCACAGAGGACAGAAGATTCACATACCCTGGAACTACAATTGCAGATGTTGGGGAGCTGCCATGGTGGTGCTGAGAATTGACCTGAGTCCTCTGGAAGAACAGTCAATACTCTTAACCACTGAGCCCTTTCACTCATTAAAACAATAAAAAGAAAAATGGCTATAAATGTGCTTCTTTGGATGTAGACAGATGGACCTTGTCTGTGTTTATATGAAGGAGGAATTTAACTGGAGTAGAGCCATGTCCATCCCTTCGTGTGTTGTTTGGGCTGATTGTTGAGCCAGTAACAGAGTTGAGTGGTTGCGGTAGATGTGTCCCTTGTGCATGTCTGTGTCTGTGTGTCTGCATGTGTCCATCTGTCCCCAGGGTCTTATGCATGCTAAACAAGAAATTTACTACCAGTCTGATTTCCCCAGCCTATTATCCATTCTTGTTTATGTTTTGTTTGTTTGTTTGTTTGTTTTTCGTTTTGTTTTAATTCCTTGCAGACTCTGTCATTTTAAATAGTACTATAGTGAACATCTTTGTTCACATTCCTCATTGTAGATGACCTTGGCATGTTGACTTAATCAGCGAGCTTTGTTCTCTTACTAGTTAATTCACAGGTGTGATGGATGCACCTTGCCAAGCCTAAGGACAAGCTCAACATAAGAATGAAGCCCAGGAATTTAAATTATACAGTGTTTACAGAGGATTTGAAAGGGAGACACTTCTAATGGGCCAAAGATTTGGTTTTATTAAATTCCTATGGCTGATATTCCTCCCTTGTGTGGGTGATAGGCTAAGTTCTGCCCATCCCAGGGGAGTGTTACTGACGTGTTCATGTGGCTTGACCCTTGTTATCCATAGAGAGAATGAGATAGGTGCATACAAGACTTGTTAGTTGCAAAAAATCATTCAAGCAAATGGGAAAGGGCTCTTTTTCTTTTCAGAGTTATAATAAAGCACAAACTCCATCTGTATAGATTATATCTTCCAATTATGCCTTTTAAAGCCATTAGGCATAATAGACTTGTGATTCCTGCTGGGTTATAAGAGCGTGCAGCTGTGAGTGAATCTTACCCTAAACTGTAACTACCATGGTGTTTTCCTTTCTTCCTGGAGTTCTGCAAGGTGGTCTGGCTATCCAGTAAGGGAGGTATGAGATGTGGTTGTTGATTACAAGCTGTAGGAAGAGGCTTTCTTGTGAAGACCATCCTCTGCCATTCTTCTCCAGTTGGGCTAGCCTTCTTGTTTCCTTCCTACCAACCAGGCATGTGTTTTTAGATCTCCTAAATCCTTGATTAGTAATAATAATATTAATGCTTTCCGTGATTTGATACACAGAGAGGAAGAGAGGGAAAGAGAGTTACTGTAGTTTGGTTGCTGGTGCTCTAGTAAACACCATGATCAAAACCAACTTGGGGTGGAAAGGGTTTATTTCATCTTACACTTGCCAGGTCACAAACTATCACTGAGGCTTTGAAGCCAGGTCAGGAACTCAGGCAGAAACCTGGAAGCAGAAATTGTAGAGGAATACTAGTTACTGGATTACTTCCCGCGGCTTGCTCAGCTAACTTTTCTTTTTATACAACTCAGGACAGTATGCTCGGGTGGCACTGCCCATAGAAGGCTGGGCCTTTCCAAGTTAATCATTTATCAAGAAAATGCCCCACAGACAAGGCCACAGGCCAATGCAATGGAGGTCATTTCTCATTTGAGGATCCCTCTTCTCAGATAACTAGTTGGGATCAAGTTGACAAAAAATTACCAGTGGAAGAGTGTGGGTATTCACACTTCATTTGGGGTTTGACTGAAAGATCATGGTGAGGCCTTAGTGTCTGACCCATGTTGGGTGGGTGTGGGCAGCTGAAATCTCCAGCAGTGGGGTTAGTGGTAGCTGAGCACAATAGACCTCTACTCTGAGAATCGTTTCTGTAATATTTGTCAGTATATTTGTGTATGTGCACGTGTACGCACACACAGGCATACTTAAGTATGCATAAGGATGATGGGAATAAAACCTTTGTGTGTGCTAGGCATGGTGTTCCCCCACTGAGGAGATTTGCATGTGCTCACAGAACCTAGTCTGACTTCTTTACCACCATTGGAAACCCAGCTCACAGCAACACTCCTGGCCCAGAGGGTGCAGATGGCTATCCAGATGCAGAGACTCTGCTGCTGTCTTTGTCCCAGGCCTCAGTCTGTCTCTTCTTCAGCTCTGCTGAGCACAATGTTTTTGGACCTGAACTGATTGGTTTTTCAGTTGATGGCCTATCTGGACTCCACCCTGTGCTAGTAGTGTGTTCTAGTCCCACTGGAGAGCAAAGGTGAGCAGGTGGATGTGCCCTGAATAGAAGGCACCCTAGACCTTGGCTAAGTTCTTTCTCTCAACTGTGTTTTCATTTTATTTGCTTTCCACCTGTATGATTGTTTTTTAAAAACATTATTCTTTTAGCCATACTGTTTTAATTGAGTGCACTAAGAACTGCTGTGCAAACCTTGTCTATGCTGTGCATCTCAAAGAACTCTACTGGTTCTTTCCTGCACATGCATAGGCTACAGGAGCAACTCTGCCTTTCAGCTGTGTAAATACTGTGAGTTTTCATCACTGAAATGTTGAGTCTGTCTCTTCCAGCTTTGCCTAATCTTTGTTGTTCTGGACCCACTTATCATGTTCATAACAAAGTTGAGAACACCTGTGGTTCTAGAATTGCTGGCTGACTGTAGGGCACATCCCATAGACTGTAGTTTTCGAAGACAGGTTGAGGAGTCATAAATGAGGCAGTCAGACCTCACAGCAGGGAGCTTGTCCATATCTGTTTCTGTTCAGGTTAATAGCTGCTGAGGAGAGAGCCGCCCAGCCAGACACAGAAACAAGGACACAGCTGTACCTGTCCATGATTAGCTATTGTGGTTTTTTTCCTTTTTATGAGACTTGGTCTCAGTCTGTTGCTAGCTGACGTCTAGCTCCCCATCCACCTGGCTTAGCCTTGAGTTTCTGCTTCCTGTTAAGTATTTTAAAGCAGTGAATAAGTTTTAAATTAAAATAATTTAACATTTCATTTTGAAACAATTTTAGACTTTAAAAATGTTGTAAAAGGCCAATGAGGTGGCTCAGCAGGTAGAGGGTTTGTCATCAAGCCTGACCTGGATCTCCAGGACCCACAGAGTAGAAGAAGACGACTGACTACCACAAGTCGTATCTGATCTCCACATTTGTACTGTGGTACATGCGCTCATATGCACTTATATACATACACACATACAAAAAAAATTCCCTGGCCGTGGTGGATCCTTTATATCTAGCCTAGTTGTACATGAGATTTGCAACAGATATGATGCTGAACTGGACCACTGTTTTCAGGTTGTGCTTTCCAGGTCATTCTGAGAATTGAGACAGCAAATAGCACCTTTTCTATCAATCTTTCTTACATTAGCTTAAGCAGCCTGGCTGCTGCGTCCCTGGCACAGCAGTCACTGTGGAATTTGTCTAGTGACAGTCCTGTTTCCATTGCTCTACGTCTTAGGATTACTGATCCCGTTTAGAGAAGAATGTTTCCTTTTCTCCCTCGTGTTTCGTCACATGTGTTATGTACATGTGGACTCATGAAGGCTGCTTTATTATGCGGACCATAATCCATTTGCATCACTGATTTGTGCCCCCGTGATTTGGGTACAAATTGAAACCAATTTGTATAAGGTCTCATTTTGGGCAACTCCTAGTAGTCCATGCTTATCTGACAGACACCTTGTAGCCCTGGAGTTAGCCATTTCTGCAGAACACTGGACTTCTTTGTGAAAATAAATAGACAGGTGTGGTGGCGCACGCCTTGAATCCCAGCATGGGAGGCCAGCCTGGTTACAGAGGGAGTTCCAGGACAGCCAGGGCTACACAAGAAACCCTCTCTTGAAAAACTATGAATAAATGAAAGAAAGACATTATATTTGGGTTCTGAGGTGCTATTGGCACAGGGTGCTTTTAGTACTTCTAACAAGCTCTTTTTTTTTTTTTTTTTTTTTTGAGACCACCAAACACCATCATCAACACAGGAACACATGTTCCATCCTCAAGTTCCAACCACACCCAGATTTTGCAGGTGGTCTTCTAGGTAGGATTGGTTCTTACATATGGTCAGAATGCTTCTGTTTCTTTCTATTCCCAAGTGTGTGTATGGGCTGCTTCTCTTTGATCACACTTTCCGTGATCAAATCAGCAGGTAGTTTTAAAGAGTGACCCTTCTTTTACTGTAAGATGGTTTGTGGTGACAGCCTACCATGGTATCCTCCTGTAAGTCTCCCTTGTGGTCCCCTAAGGGCCACCCATAACTGTTTGTTCCAATGATAAGTTTTATGCTTTGAAGCTTAGGTTGTTTTATGCTGTGCCTAGCTGGTCCCTTTTTAACTTTTGATGATGCTTACATTATACCAAAAAGTTGTTTTATTTTAACTGCAATGCTTCTATTGTGGACTTTGTTTTCTAGCATGGAAAAGACTTTGAAGCCATTCAGAACAACATTGCTCTAAAGTACAAGAAGAAGGGCAAGCCTGCAAGCATGGTTAAGAACAAAGAGCAGGTCCGGCATTTCTACTACCGCACCTGGCACAAGATTACCAAATACATTGACTTCGACAATGGTGAGTGCTACCCAGACTCAGCCCTGAAAGACCACCAGGCAAAGCTGGTTCTTTTTAGTCAAACACCCATTGCCCATTCTCTGTGACCCCATATTCACCTGGCTGCTTACCTTGGGACTTGCATCCTAGTGCTTTGGTTGGGGGCATCTCCAGAACCTATTGGTTAAATTTAACTGTGAGGAAGCTGCCCCATCTGAGTAAGGAACTTTGCTACTGTTGGAGCTGTGCTTTCTGTGTTTCAGTGTCTTTGAGTGTATTTATGTTGGGTGACAGACATTTCCTGGGAAGCACAACACACAAACATCTACTTGCCCTAGAGAGAGAGGGAGCCTGTGACAAGACCAGACCAAAGTACCAATACTGCCAAACTCCAGTTTGGTGGGCCAATGAGGTTTTGGGGGGCTACTTACAGGAATTCGAGTCAAGGGTTACTTACAGTAGCAGAAATGACCCAAAGCTTTGTCACCCAAGCCCACCCAGCAGGTGTAACAGCTCATCAGAACAGGAATTGTAGTGCACACCGCATGTCCTGCAGTCAGCTCAACAGATCAGAAACTGTTCTTCCATGGTGGCTCTGTGGTCTGCTTCTTGTAGGCAGTTGGGCTTTATCGACAGTTTTCTTTACAGTTCAACTTGTCTGAGAGTAACTCTTTGTACTGCTTTCTTACATAATCTCGCAGAGGGAATCTGGCCTAGGAAATTTGGTAATTTCAGGTATTTGCTAGAGCTATTTTGAGTTGTTTACTTCCTTTCTTAATGGAGCTTCCCTGTGGGAAGTATTTTACCTCCCCTTAGAACATCCTGTTGTAAATGCTGTCCTGGACTCTCTGGTTGTCCACTTTCTCTTGACATTCTATATCTCAAAGTCTCCCAATAAGGTAGCAGAAGATTTTTACCTGGTAGGAAACTGCCTCATAGCAGAAGGTTCTGGGTCACCTTATGAGTTTGGGCACTGAACTGGGGGTGCACAAGAAAGCCTGAATTTTGCTGGTGTGCTGAGGTGGATGCTGGCTCTGCCAGTATTCTGGTCATCTGTGTTAGAGTCAGGATTTACATGGACCAGTTTGTCTTCAGAGAGGTGACTAGATTGTCTCCAAATGTTTTTCTAGTTTCTGGCTAAAAGCACCCCTGCTTGGCCACTTTCTCAGCGGCAGTACCTCTTCAGTCCGTATCTAATCAACTGTCCTTCCCTGTAAACCTAGCTACCTCCTCTCTCCATGTTTCTGGATTCTCTTCCTGCACTCATTTGGTCTCAGCCTGCTCCATCCTGCCTTGTATTTCTGCAGTTTCTATAGTGGGCTTGTTCTGTAGACTCTTTCTTCTAATACTCTTAATTTTCTAGATAGTGAAGTTTCTGACTGAAGAGTCACTGGCATATAGCCGTGGCCACGTTGCTCCTTCTTCTGACCCCTGCCTGTGCCTTCATAGCCCTTGGCACCCCTGATCTTCACCTTTCTTGTGGTGTTCTCTTTGCCAGGTCATGCTGTTTTGGCCATGATATGCATCATGATACTACAGTTCTTAAAAGACAATGCCTCATCCTCCCCACCCCCTTACAGAGGAACAGAGCTGTGTGGGATCACACCCTTCCTTTTCTTGTCCATTTCTAGAGACCCCTGGGATTAGATTGTCAGTCGCCACAGCTTGGGGGGGGGGTGAGAGATAGAGGATTCAACACATTATAGGATCATACCAAACTGTCCTGTGTACTGCACAGTCACCACACATGAAGGACCTTTATATTTCGATTCTGACTCTCCCAAGGTTCTGATGGCTCATCACTGGACACACACAGCCATGGGCCAGCCACTTGCTTCTGTGCTAGAAGCAATAGTCTCAACCAGGCACCTTGACACTGTCCTGCCTTTATACCTGGCTTTCACAACTGTGGGAACCTTAGGGAGATGAGTACCTACGTGCCCAAGGTGCTGTGATCCACATGTGATAAGCCTCAGCTGCTTCTCTGCTCTTGTACAAGCAGGCTGTACGTACCCTGTCCTGTCTCTGTCCCTCCTGCTTAACATCCATCCTCTTTTCTTCCAGTGTTCTCTAGAGGGCTGAAGAAATCATCCCAGGAACTCTATGGTCTCATCTGCTATGGCGAGCTCCGCAAGAAGATTGGGGGTTGTGAGTACTCCTGCTGTTTGTGGGTCATCCTAGTGGGTTGTTGTCCTGGTCACCGCTGATCTTTAGTGCACAGGAATCCAACTTGTAGCTTGAGATTTTTTTTTTCTTTTCTTTTCTTTTTTTTGAGACAGGGTTTCTCTGTATAACCCTGGCTGTCCTGGAACTCACTCTGTAGACCAGGCTGGCCTCAAACTCAGAAATCCACCTGCCTCTGCCTCCCAAGTGCTGGGAATAAAGGCGTGCGCCACCACCGCCCAGCATCTTGAAATTTTTTTGACAACAGAAAAGTTGAAAAAGATCTAATGACTGTGTGTTCACCTGACCTCCCATTTACTAGTATTTATTTATGCCTTTCCCACACAGGTGCACTGTTTTCTCACCTCCATTTGACTGCACTTCCTTATCCCACACTCTAAGACTTCAACCCTGTGATCTGGAGTACACACCGCCTGTTATGATCGTACTGAGTCAATTTAAAGCTATTAAAGGGTTCAGTACCTGCTATCTTCCTGCCTGCATTCAGGGTCTTTAGAACATCCCCAAGTAATGCCACGTCCTTGCCCAGGACTACTGCTCCATGTACAAACTCTTCTGTATATAAAGTGGTTGCATTGCTTTTTTTCTGCCATAACTACCCATCTGAGCCAGCATATGACAGGAGCATCAGTTCCGGCTGGATCTCTGTAGGCCCTAGCCTGACTACAGCTAAAGGCTGCTTCTCCTCATCTCAGCCAGTGGGGGCTCAGCATAGGCATCTGCCAGGGATTCTCACATTTGCCCTTCCCCTCCTCCCTTCCCTTCTTGTTTTTTTCCAGGATATGTTTCATTAGGTCCTGTTTGATTTTTTTGGCTTCCTCCACTTGGATGCCACCTGTAGGGCCCTCTCTGTACAACCTGCTAGACACAGGACTGTAGGGCCTTGTTCCTGCCCTAGCTTCTCTTTTCATTAACCCATCTCCTCCTGCAGATCTGAGGTCCAGTCTCCTTGATCACACAAGGCTTAAACTGAGTTGTATACATTTTTTTCATGTGTTTGTGGTGGTACCTGGAGAGGCTGGCTAGTGTCCATACAAGGGCCATGATGTGCCTGCTCTTGCAGGCCCATGTCTACGTTTGCCCTTTCCAGTGTTCTTCCTGCTTCCCCTTTACTTTCTGTGTTGCACTTGTACCCGGATTGAATCCATTTACTTACTGTTCATCTGACAACTTCATTTTGTTTTCATTCTTTTTGGGTTTTTGAGACAGGGTTTCTCTGTGTAGTCTTAGTGTTCTGGAACTTGATTTGAGGACCATGCTGGCCTTGAACTCAGTGATCTGCCTGTCTCTGCCTCTTGAGTACTGAGATTAAAGCATATGCAACCAAGCCCGGGTCTGTTTTCATTTTTTTTCTTTCTTTTTCTTTAATCATGTTTATAACTTTTCTCCAGTGTCTGTCCTGCACTGTCTATGATAAAAAGTCCTTTAAGTCCTTCATAGGTATAGTATGTCTCTGGCTGCTTTTATAATTCATTCTTGTCTCGGTTCTCTGCCTGGCTAGTGATTGTGGTTCCTTAATTCCTAAGTCCCTTAGTACTGTTGAGGATTTTATAGTTCATATCCCAGTGTCCCTGCCTAGGTTCTTGTGTTAGCTTTTTAATTTTTGCTTTCCTGCACAAACACCTTGAGGACAGTGTTGAGCACACAGAAACTGGGGCATGAGAGCCATCATTTAGCAGGCCCTGGGTTTCAAACTATATACCTGAGAGTCTACAATCAGCAGGGAAAGAAGGCCCAGGACCCAGTGAGATACCTGTAGGAAGCATTTATCAGCACCAGCACTATGGGGGCCGAGCCATGGTTCTGCAGTACCAGAAGGTCAGGGACAATTCCTGGAAGAAGAGCTATCTAAGCACAGAGCTTATTAGACCCTTAAGAAATGGTTAGGAAGTGGCTGTGTGGGTCAGGCAAGGTACTGGTCAACTTTACTGCAGATATGGATTCATTAAGATGTAGAACAATAATTAGCAAGATCTGGAGTCTGTGTGGAAGCAATAATATGGGAATTTGTGATTGTTTGCTTCTAACTACCCCATGGCCTCATTTATTTTTCTATACATTTAAAGGTATGGATGACAAGAATGCAACGAAGTTGAATGAACTCATTCAGGTTGGGTAAGTACAAATTATGGTATATACTTGTATTCATCCACTAACCTATAGAAGTTGAAATGTGTGTTGGTTTCCTTCATTTTCTTTTCTTTTTCTTTTATTCTTGAGCATGTTGTGTGTGAGAGCTAGAATGTGAGTTGTGGTGCTTGTGTGGAGGTCAAAGGAAAACTTTCAGCAGTCACTTCTACTGGAGTAGAACTCAGATCATCAGGCTGTGCAGTGATCTAATTTGCTTTTTGTTGTTCTGATAGACAGTGTGACCAAAAGCCATTTAGGGGAGGAAAGGGTTGATTTGGCTTACACCTTAAGTCAGGGCTGAACCTGAAGCAGAAACCATGGAGGAATGCTGCTTACTGGCTTGCCCACTAGTTTTCACACAGCTACTTCTTTTATACAGCCCAAACCCACCTACTAAGGAATGCTTCTACCCACAGTGGGCTGGGTCTCCCACTTCAATCATCAATGAAGACAGTGATAGATAAAGCCACTGGCCAATCTGATCTGAGCAGTTCTTCAGTTCTGGTTTCTTTCAGGTGATCCTTGGTTGTGTCACACTAATTATAAAGACTGATAAGGACATGAGGCAGTGTGTCATCTGCCCAGCCTTCTAACCAGCCCTCCACAGAATTAAAACTTCTCATTGTCCTCTTAGGCTTGTGTTTTTGTTCCCACAGATGCTCCCTGTGTCTGCCCTTGCCTGTGCACAGATGGCCCAGGGCTCTCTTTCTCTCACCTTAGCACTGCGATGTGTTGGCTCCTTAGCTGCTGCGGACGGCCTTTCTTGCCTTTTAACACTTAATCTGACCCTGACTTCTAGGTCTTTTTACCCTATTGTTTTTGACCTTTCTTGTTAGCATCCTGCCTTGTCTTTAGGTTTTCTTCATGGACTTCCACTCTGCATCATCAGGCTTGTCTGGCATAGTTAACATTTTCATTCTCATGAGTGGTCTTGTGTTCTGCTTGTCTCTGGAGTTGGTACGTAGGTCAGTAAGATGTTGTTACCCTGAGCTTCTCTCCAGACTGCCCCAAAACATATCTTTCTCTGTACTTTTTCTTGTGCTCCAAAGGCTTCTGTCACTTTTTCTGGTAGAGATCAGCCTTCTTGCCCAAACCTTGGATATAAACTTCATTGCCTAGAAGTCCCACTCTTGCTGAGTGTCTTACTCTGCACCTTCACTTAGCTAAAGGTTGGATGCTTAGTCATAACTCCGACCTCTGTCTCATCATGACTGCCCTCTGTCCTGGAGAGTCACACTACCTCTGTCTCATTATGACTGCCCTCTGTCCTGGAGAGTCACACTACTACTGATGCTTCTGTTGATGCTGCTCTGCTACATTGCAAGGCCCCTTTCTACCACTGCCTACTAGGTATTTTGTGGAAGGATTTTTTTTTTTTTTTTTTTTATGTGTGGTTTGGGACCCTTGTTGAATGCTGCTGTGTCCTCTATCTCTTTCCTTGCCCTCCGTCCCCCAGGCCATTCCCTGACCCTTGAACATTTGGTCTGCTTTGTCATTCAGACCCTTGTAGCTACTGTGGACCTAACAGTTTTTATCTTTTGAGATATCACCTCCCCAAATCCCTAGTACTGTTCTCTCTCCTCTCTCTCCTAGGCCTGCACTTTGATGTTTAGCTGACTTTATACATGTTGGAGTGAGCCACTAGGGTTCAGCTAGGTGAACCCTTCCTGTGTTCTTCCTGAGACTGTATTTGTAAACCTTTATTTTCATAACAACCCAGGCCTGATCTGATTGAATCACTGTGGAAAAGCACTGTGATCTGCCAAGGCTGCTGGGTGACCTTAAATACCAATGACATTCCTGGATATAGCCTATCTCAGATACAGTCAGAGGCCATCAGAAAATGGAGTACTGGCTGTGCTTGTTGGGCCTTGGTAGGTGGGATTGACTTGTTCTGTGTCCCCATGAGACTCAGAGTTCAGCCTTCATTTCTTTTTGTGCTTACTTTTTTTTTTTTTTTTTACAAGGCTGAGCAGTTGTCTGTCAGGACCTTTTTTGGGGAAGGCTGAAGCTCATGGGCTGAAGTGATTGTTACGGCCTTATCAGTAGGTGAGAGGTGTCGTGTGAGGGGCAGGACCACTGTGCTTTGATCTGGCAGGCACAGGTCTTCCCTGGAACTTGCATATATCTTAGTTCGAGATTTCCTACTACTCATGGACAGCAGGTACACTGAGTCAGGCACAGGTTTTGGTGCTGCTTATACATGCTTCCTTGGTTCTTTGAGAATCAAATGGGAAATGGTGGTGGCACTGGAGCCTAAGAGTATTCCTCAGTCCTGTGTTTCTTGTATGGCTGTTTTGCTGGGCAGATAACCACCCCAATTGGTGATTTTTTTTTTTTTTTTTTTTTTCTTAAAAACAAAAAGCAAGGCCACTATGATGATGAGATTTACCTGGCCCTACCATAGCACCTACCTGGAATAGATGGAGTAGACAGCTATAGGGGCTTCTGGGTGTCAGTGGGGTGAGTGTGCATGTCAGCGTGTGTTGCAGCTTGTAGAAAGGAAAAGCTAGGCCAATGTCCTAGGTAAAACCCTGAGGAACTTCAGAGTAGCAGTGCAGAAGCTGGTGTGCATCTTCTTCCACTCTCAGTGCAGTAGGCACCTACCCTGGCCCTCTAGCTGTAGCCCCACACCTGATACTGTGTGAACATGGACTTCCCGGAGAGGGCAAGGGCTAGGGTGGAGGCTGCTGTGGCACTGCACCAGACAGGCCAGTCTGTGTGTGCTTGTGTGTATGTGCGTATCTGTAGAACATGACACTGAAGTGATAGCTACGGGTAGATAGTAACAGGAAGGGTTCTGCCTTGAACATACAGAGACAGCTTTCTGGGGTGATGATATGTAGGCGAAGGGCACAGAAGGTGCAAAGGAAGCAACTTCACTGATTCCACGGCAGCTGAGCAGAGGCCAGATGTGGCTCTAAGTCTGACGGGTTGGGCCAGGCCTTGTCGTACTGTGTGCACAGCACTTCAGTGGCCTTTAGGGATGTCAGGAAGCTAGAGGAAACAACCCAGGAAAGGCCCTTGTGCTGGGTAAACCATTCTTTTGCTCCTGTGAAGAGTTAGTTAAGGGTGTGATTTAGGGCTGCCACCAGTTAATGCTTTATTTGTAGCTTTTTTTATTTTAAGTTTTATGTTATGTGTTATATTTTCATGTTTGCCTACATACTTGTATGTGTATACCCTGGTGCCCACAGAGGTCAGAAGAGTATACTAGATTCCCTGGAACTAGAGTTACGATATTTATTTGTAAGCCACACTGAAGGTTCTGGGAATCAAACCTGGGTCTTCTCAAGAACAAATACTATTAACCACTGAGCTATCTTATTTGGTGTTTTAATATTTTACATATTTTCACTTTTTGGCCTTTAGTTACATAAGTTTGACATTTTAGGATTTATATTTTTTATTGAAAATAGGTTTTACATTGATTTTAATTTTTAGAGTAGGTTTTAGGTTTATAAGAAGATTGTGTAAAAAGATGTAAGATCCTGCCCTGAATTTTATTCTTAGTACATCAAAAACAGCATTGTTACAATTGAGCCTAGTGGCCTGTTCCTTAGGTCCCAGTTGCAGGAATCTGAGGCAGGAAGATCATGGGTTTGAGACAACCTAGGCTAAGTCCAACAGTTGTGGTATATCTGCTGATGCTTGGTCATAGTTTGTCTGTTTTAACTTACAGACCCTGGTGTCAGACATTTGCAGGGTTGGACAGTGAAACATTTTCCTCCCTGCCACTGCAGTCTTACCCAAAGTACTTCCTCTGTCCTGAAAATCCACTATCTGCTGTCTGCCTCTTTCTCCCCGGTCCCTGGAAACCCTCAACCCTTTACTGTTTCAGAGGTCTGCTTTCCTCTGAGCATTATCTGGTTGGAGTCAACCTGTTTAGATTGGGCTCTACCATTCACAGCTCTGTGAGTTTAGCAAGAATGTGATGGTAGAACACGTCTAGCCCATGGCCAGCCATAGGTCACCATAGTGCTACTCTCCATATGCCTTCCTCTGGGCAGATCATCTATTTGGAACCATCACTAACCTCTGAGGTTGGCCTTTCTCTTTGAGAAGTGTGCATAGGAGACTCTCAGGTTTCACCTACTTCTGCCTCCCAAATGCAGGGATTAAAGGCATGCACCACCACTGCCTGGCTATGAGCATGAGTTTTCATTTTACCTGGGCATCCCTTAAGAAGAGATATGGACATGTGTCTCTCGTTAAGAAACTGTCCTGCAGAGCCTAGCCCAGACGCTGTCATGTACTCAAGGACTTTGGGAGTGTCTGACTTGGTATGCAATTGTTTGAAGTCACACTTCCCTGGTGATCAGACATTGAGCATGTTTTCATTATTGTTTCAAATCAGGTTCTTTCTACTTCTCTCTCTCTCTCTCTCTCTCTCTCTCTCTCTCTCTCTCTCTCTCTCTCTGTGTTTTGTTTTGTTTTAAAGCTCATTTCCTTGAGCTTTCTATTGAAGGAAATTGTTGAAAAAAGTGGCTCATCTATGCTTCATTACTTGCTGCTTAGAATATTCTCCCTGGTTCCCCGCCGTTCGCCTGGCATAAGGCAGTTCAATAATTTTGAGTTACTAGAATGTGTGGTTGCTTAGAGACTTATTCCCTTCAGGTGGAAAGTAAATAAGGAGTGGCAGCCAATCTGGGCTCTCCTTGCCCATTTAATAAGGCTTTTTTATTCTTAGCTTTGCACTTTGGTGTCCTGCATACAGAGGTAGTTGGTCCTTGAGGGAATGAGTGCATGAGGACTGCTGAGCAGATAAATGAGTGGGTAGAGGAATGGCTGGCTGAGTGATGGGTAGATGGGCACACAGATGATGAATGGGCCGACGTATGGATGGTGCGTGAATGTGCCAGCAGGTGGAAGATGGGGGTGACTGGCAGAGGAGTCAGTAGGCACAGTTATGAGCGAGCAGCTTGGTTAGTGTGTGGGTGGGTAGGAAAGGAGATGTGGGTACGGAAGTAGATGTGCAGGAAGGAGGAGAATGAGTAGATAGAGTGTGGCTGCCATGACAGGAGGAGTCACTTTCTGTTTGTGACTTGCTGAAAGCCGTAACTATGCAGGGTCTGAGACCTACCTCACAATGCTAAGAATCCAAGCCATAGTCCTTTCCAGGATACTGGGCACGACTTTGCTCTTAGGAAGTATGTGGTGTGGTTCTTCTCTCCTGACTTCAGCCCTCTAGCTAGTTGTCTTCTACTTTGCATGTATACATTTGAGTTGCTTTTTCATCAAGCACTGCTGTATCAGCAGAGCCTCCTGTGCTTGTTCTGCTCACAGCTATAGTTCAGATTCTTAGCTCCGGATTTAAGCAGCATTAGTATAGAACAGCATTTTAAAAACTATTAAATTAGATGTAGTATAAATACATTCTGAAAACATATTTTTTTTTTTCAGATAGTATAAACATGTACAATCACCAGCTACTCTATCTCCCTCCTCAATTAAAACTTTTCCCCCTTTAGGAAATTTACATGAATAAACGTTTAGATACAAATAGGAATTTGTACTGGTAT
The DNA here is from genome assembly GCA_028551405.1 of Uromys caudimaculatus. Classification (NCBI taxonomy): domain Eukaryota; kingdom Metazoa; phylum Chordata; class Mammalia; order Rodentia; family Muridae; genus Uromys; species Uromys caudimaculatus. Next base: position 84,947,695 of record CM052710.1, read on the forward strand.
GAGTATATCATTTCTTCCACAGCTTTAGAATACATTTAGAATGTATGTGCTATCATTTTTGATCACCTTTCCTGTATACTTCTTAGAAATTAAATAGTAAGAATAGAAGCTGCTTTCATAACTGAAATGCTCACAACTAATGGTAGATCAGTCAAAAAAAAATGGGTTCAAGCTAGCCCTAGTGGCCCATGTCTATTTTTTTTGTTTTTTTTGAGACAGGGTTTCTCTGTGTAGCCCTGGCTGTCCTGGAACTCACTCTGTAGACCAGGCTGGCCTCAAACTCAGAAATCCGCCTGTCTCTGCCTCCCGGGTGCTGGGATTAAAGGCGTGCGCCACCACTGCCCGATGTGGTCCATGTCTTTAATCCCAGCCGGAGGCAGAGGCAAGCAGATGTCTTTGAAATTGAGGTCACCCTGGTCTACATAGTGAGATCTTATCTTAAATAATAGAAATGGGCTAAATCAGAGAGGCATGATAGTGAATGATAGGCAGCTTGAACATATAAAACTTAGACACACCCCGACCCCTCAGGTGGTTGGTCAGAACCTTTTCTTCAACCCAGATCCAAAGTGCATCATTTATTCTTTCCTGAATCAAAGCAGTGGGACTTATGAGTCAGACTGATGAGCCTCAGCCTTGGGCTGCCATGTTCACACACTGTTGGATCACAGCTACCTTTTCTGAGTGCTTGAAAGCATCCCACCTTTGTTTAGGTAGCCAGACAGTATTTCTGTAGTGCAGATAGTTGCTCATCTACAGCACCTTCCGCAAACAGACCTTAGCTGGCCTCAGGTCTTGAGCTTGGGTCTCTGACACCTTACTGTAACTGCTTGTACCCTTGTCCTGTGTGGATCCCAGGGGGATGGGAATACACTGCTGTGGCAAGTTGCCATAAAGAGTTCACGAAGAAGTCCTGTAAAGGTAAGGTGTGCAGGTCATGTGGAAGACACATAGAGGAGGCTCTAAGGATGAGGAATACTTGGAGATGGGCTGAGTAGAACAGCTTCTCAACAGTGAGCTTAGTTGTATATGATAGTCAGTCATGCTTTGGACACAGTTCACTTCCCATAAGCAGTGCATTTCCCTTGATGAGGAATGGAGCCGACATCTAAAGGTCCTGCCTATGCTTACTATCTGGGGTGACCACAGTTGGCAACATAGGGATCAGTACTCACCAGGCCTCTGTGCTTGCCACATTTCAGACCTGATAACCCTTCATCTCTTCCACTCACGTGAGGTCCTCAGAATTGTTTGCAATTTCTTTTCCCAGAGCCACCACTGTGCGTTATAAAGGGAGAAATCTCCGGATCAAGGCACCCATGTGCCGGGCCCTAAAGAAACTCTGCGATCCAGACGGTAAGTATCAGGGAAAGGGATAGCATATGTTGTATCTTTCATGGCTGTTTTGTCCATGGCGGGCAGCATATAGTACTTTGTGACTGACTGTTTAATCTTCTCCTGTGAATAAACAGTTCTTGAAGTGACATCCATGTGTCGAGTAAGAAGCTATGACAACATTTTGACAGATTGGTTCATACTGTCAGGAATGAGGCTCTCATGGGCACTTGGTGGCCTATCCATGGTTCTGCCTTTGCAGTTAACACAGTTCACCGAATTGCGTTTGACCCTTGCTAGGATTCCTCTGTTCTTTTTTCCAGGCACAAGGCTGTCTCTTTTCCCAGTTCTCATTTCTCTGTTTTTCTGGCAAAGTGTTTTGCTTTGTACTTTAAGGTTGGTCTTCACCGGGCTTTCATGGTCTCCTTTTCTCAGGTCTAAGTGATGAAGAGGATCAGAAGCCAGTGCGCCTACCCCTGAAAGTCCCTGTAGAATTACAACCGCGGAACAACCACGCCTGGGCACGAGTACAGAGCCTGGCCCAGAACCCACGTCTCAGGTGACAGTTAGCATGAGGAAGGGCCTCCATGCCAGGCAGGGCATGAGGTTTTGGGTGTTTGGGTTTCTCTCAGGGAATTCTAGAGAAACAGATTTTGTCCTCACATGAGGACAGGGTATGGAGGTGACACTCCTATGAGAATACTCTGAGGTGGAGGGTGGTTTTAAGACCCTGAATTGTAATTCTACCAAGCAAGTTAAAAAAATCATTGTTACTGCCTGCAGAACCTTCATCTTTCTTGTAAAGCTCCTACATTTCCTTCTCACTGGTTCCCCGGAGATTTTGGGTGAATTTACAAAGCACTGCCATACCTTTTGTCCACTTCCATTTATAGTTTTTTAAGCTGAAGTAAAATTCATACCACATTGAATGAGCTGTATGTTTGCATGTCCACGTTAAGTGTCTTATATGCTGGCTGTGTTGTGCACTCTCCGTCTCAGCTGACTTCCAGCATGTTGTCATCGTCCTCCGTGCTGTCGGCCATCACTTTCTCCAGTTCTCACTCTGCTTGCTCTCAGCTGCTCTCTGTTTACTGCCTTCTATCTAGCCTCTTCTGGACATCTCATGTTAAAAGACCACAAGAATCTTGTCTATTTGGCATCTCTTATTGGCCTACTGTTTGGAGATTCATCTATACTATAGCATGTGTCATATAGCATGCTTCTTCTCTGTGTGTGCATTTTATTTTTTTAGGGCTAGTTAGGGGTAGCTACATCCCTCTAGCCTTGACGAACAAGCACTGACAGAAGAGGTAATGATGCTTTCGGTGCTCACATCCTAGCCAAGCACTTGCACTGAAAAGGGTTCCTGGACCTCTCTGTTATTTATAGTTTTATGTGAACCTACAGTGGTTTCAACAGATGGGAAGTGGATTTAGGAATAGGAGCTGAAGATGCTGTGGATCCCCCTTCCAGTGCCTGCTTCTCTGTTGTGTGGTTTTGGTACAGGCAGTCATTTGAACTCTCCCATGGGTGGCCTTCTATAACCTTTTTTTGATTTCATAGGATGATTGTGGAGCTACATCGAAAAGTCTCTAGCCTCATTGAGTTCCTGAAGCAGAAGTGGGCCCTCCATGAAGTACGAATTGTATCTTTTTTCAAATGAAGCAGACCCTCCAAACCTGTCAGCTATTCCTGCTTGAGAATGAGGTCTTGTTTTCTTCTCATTGCTGTGGGGCTCCATGAGAGCCCAACCCTCTTGGGTTTAGGTAAAGTCCTGCCTTTGAACTACTTGCACCAATTGTGCTCAGGTCCACTCACTCCTCCACATTTCAGTGGCCACTTATCTGGCCCTCAGTAGATGTGGGATGTGGGACGTTATACACACATTTAAGCCTCCTTTTGTCCTTTGCTGTTTATTGGCCCTGCATGTTTCCAAGAATAGTTTCTGTCATCAGGCGTGAGTTTCCTGAACACGCCAGATGCCTGAGCTAGCAGCTCCAGGAATATCAAGGGGCTGATGTGGCTCCTAGGGAAGAAGACCCTAGTCTGAAGTTCAGAGCTCTTCACTGAAGAGCACTTTGGTCACAGTGTAGTTGTTTTGAGTTGCTCCTTGACAGTGTGCCCAGCGGAAGACACTTGAGGAGAGGCAGCTGCAGGGCTCAAGTACAGTGCAGACCCAGGAGAAGGTGGCATTGCACCTGTTCCCAGGCGAGAACTGCACGCTGACACCACTACCGGGAGTAGCCCGTGTGGTACACTCCAAGGCCTTCTGCACTGTACACTGGCAAGAGGGTGGCCGGTGCAAACAAGGCACCAAGGACACACACTCACTGCCTCCAGCTCAGATCCTGGGCATCCAGAGTGGGCAGGGAATAGCCCGGGGCCAGCTGAAGTGCCAGAGGAGCAGTGCTGAAGGCAAGGGTGGGGGGCGGCTCCTTCCTACTGCAGATGCTTCACAGAGTTCAGGGGAAAGTTCCCCTGAGAGTGCTCCTGGAGAGGGAGCAGCTCCAAGTCTGAGCAGCCCGGATGCCCCTGACAGGCCTCCTCATGGGCACCAGGACTCTGGATCACAGCTTGAGAAGACCCCTGTGACAGCCCTTGCAGCGGGTAGGGACAGCCCTATTCCCGAATCTGGGACCCTTCCATGTTCCTGCGGCCAGCCCCCAGACTTGGAAGATGAACTCTCACTCCTTGACCCCTTTCCCCGATACCTGAAGTCTTGCCAGGATCTCATCATCCCGGAGCAGTGCCGCTGTGCAGACACACAGTCTGGGAGAGAGCACCCTCCTCTTGGCCGGGTAGCTTCCCCAGAGACCCTCATACCTAGCAGCAGGGAGGTTGCTGACAATGCTCCCCCTGGCCTGGACCCTCAACCTGGCACCGATCCTCAACCTGACACCAGGCTTCAGACAGATATTTGTACTAAAGAGCTAGTGAATGCATGTCCTGAAGAATCCCAGGAGAAAGGCAGTCCCTCAGAACCTCTGTTGTCTCAGGGACAGCCTGCTACCAGGCCTTCCAAGGAAGTCCCTGCCAGCCAGCTGGCCCAGCAGATACGTGAAGAAGGCTGGAGTTTGCAGACCTCTGAGAGCCTCACACTGGCTGAAGTCTACCTCATGATGGGCAAGCCGACCAAACTGCAACTGGAGTATGATTGGCTGGCTGTGCTGGGTCCCGAGAGCCAGGCACCCACAGCACAGGGCCAGACTGCCCTATCCCGCTCCTCGCCCTCAGCCCTCCACCAGCAGCGCCTCCTAAATTGCCTCCTGAGGCTCATCTCCACTGAGGTCCATCCCAAGATGGTGAGTGGTTTAGACCAGCTCAGAACACTTAAGTCCTTGGGATGAGCCTGTGTTTACCTGTCAAGCATGTCTCTTCAGGATCCTAAAAGTAACATAATTACCAGGGCTGCAGGTCCTTATACCCCATGCCAGGGCTGATGGTGAAAGAGGCCTCTCCTCAGCACTATGGAGGTAACCTGAGTAGGTTATTGGAATTAGCAAGCTGTGATGAGACAAACAAATTTAAAAGACTTCAAATTTGGCCTTTTGTGAGAGATCTGGTATGGTCTTGTGCTCAGAGGTCAGGGCCAACCTTTGAGTCAGTGGGGAAATGAGATGTTCTAGCCTTGGCTTCAACTGAAAGGTAAGTGCAGCAGTTTGGAACAATTTTGTGGAAGATGATGAGCCAGAAGCACTGCTGAGGCACCCAAGGTAGGCTTCTGGCCAGCAGCCTCAGTACCAATGAGCTCATGTGAGACACATGTCATCATCTTTCTTTCCATTTCACTATTCTGCAGGCCCAGAAAGGAACACTTATCTGAAACCAGTCTGGACTTTTTTTTTTTGGTTTTTTCGAGACAGGGTTTCTCTGTGTATCCCTGGCTGTCCTGGAATTCACTCTGTAGACCAGGCTGGCCTCGAACTCAGAAATCCACATGCCTCTGCCTCCCAAGTGCTGGGATTAAAGGCGTGCGCCACCACTGCCCGGCTCAGTCTGGACTTTTTTTTTTTTTTTTTTTAAAAAAAAAAAAAAAAAGTGGAAGGTAGGAATGAGGGAGGAAAACAAGCAAACAAAAAAGGAGGCAGATATTGCAGAGGCAGGGGTTGGGGGTGGGGGTGCATTTCAGAAGACAGCCAAGTTCCTTTAGTGACTTAATGGGGTCTGCTGAAGTTGAAGACTTTGGGTCAGAGACAGGTCATCTGTCCTTTGTTTCGCTACTTTTTCTGCCTGGCAGAGCTGTGGTAAGCAAGTACCCCAAGAGTACTTAGACTCACTGGCAAGAGTCATCTGAAATGCTCAGTCTGAGGTGGGAATACTACTATTCCCAGAACCTGGATTGCCAGTAGGAAGATGAAGGGAACAGGGACAGGTTGGCAGGATTGGATGCTTGGGCAGAGCAGATGAGGCAATAGTGAGGACCCCAGCGTGTCGTGAAGTAACCCTAGTAAGACAGGTGTGGGTGCTTCTGGGAAGAGTTCAGAATTGAGCATCTGGTCTGGTCTTCCTGAAGTTGACGAGGCCCCCAGAATAGGAACAGCAACAAAGAGGAAGAATGCTTTGGTGAGGCCCAAGGATTTGAAGCCATCTATTTTTTTGCTGTCAATTTGTGTGTGATAATGTGGGTACTCAAATGCCATGGCACATGTAGAAGTCAGAGGACAATTGTTTGGGGTCATCCCTCCCTCCCCCCTTTTGAGGCAGGTTTCTTTTCCATCCTATACTTCACTTCTTCTCCAGGCTGGTGGGCCTATGAGCTTCTGGTTTATTCTGTCTCCCATCTTATTGCAGGAGTTCTGGGATTACAGATGTGTGCCCTCATAGCCAGCCATTTACACGGTTTCAGTGAGTCAAACCCAAATCCCCTGGCTTGTTCATGAAGTGCCGTTATCTGCCGAGCCATCTCGTTGGCCCCTGAAGCCATCCATTAAAGGGCTTTGGACACCCATGAGGTTGGGAGACAGGCAGAAGGCTCTTCACTGTGACCAGTCCTCAGGAGTGACTGTTTGCTACTGATTCACAGTAGTAGCAGTTAGCATGATTGTCTCAGGCTTTTTTCCATGGCTTTTCAAAAAGACAAGCCTTTGTTACTCACCAGTCTGTCTTCCCTGTGCCATAACTCTGCTGAGAGTGGGTAACACCAGACTGTGAGTCCTGTCCCCTCTGTCTGCCATGGAGCTGCTTGTCTGTTGTCACCACCACACCTTGCCAGTGGAGGCTAAGCTCTCCTGGGGAAATGGATGAGTTGCTTCAGTTACTACCTCACTCCCTGAGGATTTGTAACTTTCCCCTCTCCTTTTCCTTGTATTTCTTAAAGTTTCTCGTGGTTCTGTTTTGTTTTTAAGATGTGCCTCACCACATAGCACAGGCTATCTGGCTTGGAACTCATTCTGTAGATCAGGTTGGCTCAAACTCACATGAATCTGCATGCCTCTGACTCAAGAGTACTGGGATTAAAAGTGTGGATTCCACATGTCACTTTGTGATTTTACATCATTGGAGAATTAGAATTAGATGTGGCTAATGTTTATGATCTAACATTTGGAAGGCTAGGGTGGGCAAATCACCAGAGGTTTGAGGCCAATCTGGGCTATTTAAGTAGACACATACCAGCTAAGGCTACAGGATGAAACTGTATTTCAATTAAGAACACCACCACCTAGGCCTGGAGAGAGAGCCCAGCAGTTAAGGATACTTGCTGCTTTCCAGAAGACCAGAGTTCAGTTCCTAGCAATCATGTAGGTTTGTAGGGTGTGATGTGTGCAAGTGACTTTGAGGCATTCCGAAGTTTTCCTTAGGATACTGTGTCATACCCATTTTCTTGAGCTGAACCTTTGAAATTTTTGGCTTGTATCTTTCCAGGCTTTTGAAGCAAACACAACATCAACGGCTTCAGTCAGGCCCACCCAGGAGGAACAGTCCACAACTCCACCAGGGAAGGTAGTGACCATCAGCTCTAGGAGTCCCCGCTGTTCTCGAAACCCATCTACCCTCCGAAACAACAAGACCTTCCCATCTGGTTCTGCACCTTGCTCCCCAGGTATACTTCAAGAGTATCCTGATGTCTCTGGTACTGTGTCAGAACTAAACACATGGTACTGCTGTCTACCACCCATGGTCTAGTGGGCATAGTAGAAGACGAATATCACCTCCGTTGGGGATGGTGAACACAGGACTGTTATAAAGGACCTAGTTCATGTGATAAGCAGAGGGTGGTCTGGTCTCATTGGAAGTTTTGTGTCAGAAACCTTCATAAAATACTGAGTTAGTGGCTTAAAGCCTCTAAGGAGGATTAGTTCTTTCATCTGTAGTGACTTAATTTTCTTTACATCCAAAACATTAGAATAAAGCAGTCTTCAATTAAGGTGGCAGTTTTGGAAAGAAAGATAGGGCAACTTACTTCTTAGTATATCCTTAAATTTCATCTGAGAAATAATTTTTTTGTGGTACAAGGATGGAAAGCAGGCTATCACACGTGTTAGGCAGTCTCTTCCATGCTGAGCCATCACTCCAGCCCTAGGAAAATGTAATTATCTGCTGATCACATCAATCCCAGAATAAGCATAACCCTTTCCCAGGATCACTTCTACTTGCTTTAAGTCTACAGAGCCCGTTTTATTTTATTTTACTTCTGTAAGGGAGGGCCAAAGATAACAGTAATTCTTTTGGCAAAAAGAAATTTTTTTAATAATACTGTTTTTCATTCAAGAACATTAATGGCTTTACAATATCTCTGACTTTATTTTGTGAGCAGCTTTTCCACTGAAGACTATTTGCCTAGTAATCCTTCCAGAAATCCGTGTGAACTCAAGGCTGTGGTTTTGGAGACACACCTTCGCAGTTGCTAAATTTTCTGTTTTTGCTTCCTCTTTCTTATGCCTTTAGGAGGCTGCCTCAGGCAACAGCACCTAAGCCATAAATCCCTGCAGATAAAGGCTTGTTGCCTGAAGTGGGCCAGGTAGCAGCTCAGTACTACCTCTTGTACCTTGACAGGTATTCTGTCTGATTGAGGATTATAGGCCACACAATTCTCCTTTCTGTTCCAGGTTTGAGAAATCCCCCAAGACCTCTCTTGGTGGCTGGTCCCTCCAGCACAGGAAGCAGTGACTCAGATGGTGGCCTCTTTGCTGTCCCAACGACTTTGCCACCAAATAGTCGACATGGAAAGCTCTTCTCTCCCAGTAAGGAAGCGGAACTGACTTTTAGGCAGCACTTGGACTCCATCAGCGTGAGTGCTGGGAGTGCCAGGTGGGGTGGCTGTGGTGGCTTTGCAGGTAGAATCTGTTTCCTGGGCTCATGTTCCTTCTCTCATAGATACAGTCAGACTTTTTCTCACCAAAGCCCAAGAAACTACGGAAGCGGCACTTACGAAAGCCACTGGTGGTCCAGGTAAGGGAACATTGTTTGAGTCTCTGTGGCTGCATTGTGTTTGTCAGGTCTATACTCTAGCTGCTGAACTGAACAAGAGAGACTGTTTTCTTATATGTCTTTGGTTTTCAGAGTGATAGAGAGTAAATTCCTGCCCTTTCTTATTAATAGGAAAAATAAAACTAAGAACAGAAAATTTAAAAGTACCGTATAAAGATAGACCTTGGTTAGTACTGAAAATTATTTACAGACATGGCTGTGGTTCTGGTTCCCAAGAGTGTCCCAGCTTGGGTGTCTCCCAGATCTCTTAGAACTTGGACTTAAACAATGAGGCAAGAGTCTGAGCTGGCAGAAGCCAGGGTTTTTAGAACTGCAGTAAGTGGTAGAAGAACCCACAGATGCTAGCTGCAAGCCTTGGCAGACCCAGGGTATACATGGCACCCAAGAGAGAAGACAGCAGCATCTCCAGATGTAAGGGAAGTGACCTGTAGTAATAGAGCCGTAGGAATTTGTGAATTTAGGCAATTTTTGGAAGACACCGATAGACCAGTTTCCTTTTTTCAGTCTCTTAGAAACTGATAAGGTCTCTAGGTCTGGTAAGGTAGCTCAGTAGAGAAAAGTAGTTGACCTAAGTCTTACAATTTCAGTTCTATCCCTAGGATCCACATGCTAGAAGGAAAAATCCAGCTTGTAAAAGTTGTTCTTTAACCTCTATACTAATGTCATGGTGTGTTTACACACTAAATAAGTAAACATAATTTTAAAATTAAGTAGAAAATATTTGCCTTGAGATTAGGTTATTCATAAGTAGGTATGCTGAGCATAGTGGCTGCAGAGTGAGACCATGCTACAAAACAGAGGAGCATTGCACGGGTGGTCCTAGGAAGTATGCATTATAACCTTTTAATATTTGTTCACCTACCCTTAATTCTCAAGTTAACTTTGCTATCTCTGGTCCTTTATCCTGGAAGTGGGAAAATGTTTCTGACTTGATACAGGCTCTAGGGTTGCTGAATTCAGCATCTGAATATTAAACCAAACCCCATGGTCTAAATCCAATGTGTTTTGCTTTATGGATGAGTATGTGTGTGATGACATAGTGTCTGTGCAGGTCTATACGTGTGGAGCCCAGAGGTTGATACCAGATTGAGGCAGTGCTTCTCACTTAAACTCAGACCTCCCTAGATGGCTAGTCTAGCTATCTAGCTTGCTCAGGGGATCTCTTATCTCTGCTTCCTGCAATCTGGAGTTAAAGGTGGGTCGCCATGCCCACCTGAATGAAATGCTTGTGGGTACTGGGCGATCTGAGTTCCTTTCATACATGTGCATAGCAACTGCTTACTCTCCAAACCATCTTCCCAAACCCAGCCTGTCTGTATTATTTACAATCTACATAGTGGGAGTTTGTGTGTGTGTGTGTGTGTGTGTGTGTGTGTGTGTGTGTGTGTGGGGTGTGTGTTATTTTAAATATCCACATATGTGTACATATGATTACATATTATATATCATAAAGCTTACTCGCTTAAAGTGTATCATTGGATGGGTTTTAGTAGAGGCATGAGACATTAGCAGCTCATGGCCATTTCATAGAATACTCTCATCACCCCAGCAATGACCAATCCACCCACTGTTTTCATGGGCTTGCCTGTTCTATTTTCTCAAATGGGATTGTACAGTATGTAGTCTTACTGAGTATTTTTGTAAATGAGTAAAGCTTTATTGACATAGAGCTATGGTCTTTATGTCTATACTGTCTGCGCTGCTTTCCTACCACAAGATAAGGGCAAGAATGGTCCCAAAGCATTCTGTCCGGCCCTTTACGGGAAAACTTACTGAGCACTGCCTCAGCCTTCAGAATGAAGTATGGTGAGTCCGAGAGTGCAGAGTTGTGAGTGAGCTGAGCGCACTTTCATCTCCAGCAATAGTTCTTTCTGTTTCCCCAGTGCTTGTCAACACCCTGGGAAGATCATGCATGAGAAAATGTCTCAAGGTACCCTGAGTCCTTTATATGTGAACAGAATATCAACTCGGTCAGACTCAGTTGTGTGCTGATCCACTGCTGCTGACAGATCTATGTAAATGTTTCTCTTTACCAATGTCAGTGGTCGGTGCATGTTCTTCTCAGCTGAATGGGTACTTAAGCACATCTGGACTTGTCTCCCAGTGCCTCTTGTTACAAGCAGTCCCTTAACTTTCTCCATCCTGACCACCAAAATGCTCAGCATTGAACCCCATCAGCCTACTCCGTGGTTGTAAACAGATGTCTGTATTCAATTAATTATCTCTGTCCAACCAAATCCAGAGCATTGTAGGTTTGAACTAGATCCTCCTGATATTTCTGTAGTTTTCCTTGGGAAAGGTCTTATTCCCAGCATTCTAGTGTCTTTCTTTCTTCTTATTTATTTTTAGACACTGGTGTCTTTCTGCTTTGTTTGTTTTGTTTTTTGTGTGTGTGTGTGTGTGTGTGTGCGTGCGTGCGTGCGTGCGTGCGTGCGTGTGTGTGTGTGTGTGTGTGTGTGTGTGTGGCCTTCCTTGGCTGTCCTAGAACTAGCTCTATAGAGCAGGCTGGCCTCAAATTCACAGAGATTCACCTGGCTAATACCTCCTAAGTGCTGGGATTAAAGTCGTGCACTACCGCCTGGCTGACAGTGATGTCTTACCCTCTTTATTTGCATTGTTTTTTTTTTTTCCTCACAGAGGACACTGCTCCCTAGACCTTCTGAAAGCCAGTCCCACAATGTGTGCTCCTTCTCCATCCTGTCTAACTCTCCTATAGCTGGTAAGGCCAGGCACCCTGCCTCCCTGGGATAGCTTTCTCTGAGTATTACCTGAATGTGCCTCACTGTGGGTTTCCATGGCTATGTGTGTGACATTTCTAGCATACCTCTGTTCGTTCTTCCAGCATACACTAAGTATACACTGTGCCCCCTATGCTGCACCTAGCTGCCACTTGGGCAAGACTCTGCCACTGGCTGGAGTGTGCCTTCTTTAGAAGTGTCTCTGTTGATGTCTTGGTGGGCAGTACCACTGAGGTCAGCTCAGTGGAGTGTTTTCACTTTCTGCCTGTAGAACCACGATAGGCACTTAGGAAATAAATGTTGTTGGAATGTATGGTCACAGTTTTTATTTACATTTGTAAATGTAGTGGGTGGCATGTGCTTTGAAGCAGGTCTTAAAGTGTTCTTCAGTGAGTACACATGCTCATTGCTATATCTTTCTTAATCTAATCTTTTTTTACTCGTGATTCTGGGGATCAAGCCCATAGCTGTAGGCTGCCGAGCACTGCTGTGTTGCTGACCTGTGTCTTCAGCCCTTATGAATCTTTTTTTTTTAAAGGTTTACTTATTTTTATGTGTATGTGTAAGTGCCTGTATGGGCACTAAAAGCCCATGAAGGCCAGAAGAGGCGTCAGATCTGAGTTAGAGGTGGTTATGAGTCACTAGATGGGTGCTAGGAAACAAACCTGAGTCCTTTGCAAAAGCAGCAAGTACTCGTAACCACTGAGCCATCTCTAGTCCCTTTGTGACTTGTTTCTTTTATTCTTTAGTTGTGTTTATTTTGTGTATGGATGTTTTGCATGCATGTATGTCTGTGCAGCATGTGATTGTTTTATGTACGGAGGCCAGAAGAGCATGTTGGATTCCCTAAAGCTGGAGTTCCCAGGTGGTTGTGAGCCATCATGTGAGTCCTAGGAACTGACCCTAGATCTTTTCTTTACTAGGAGCCTGTATGATTTGATCTCCCACTCCCCAAGTTAGCAAGTGTCTGGAGTGATGAGTGACTTGCAATGATCCTAGATAACCCTCTATAGCTCATTGTGCACGGTAGGGCATAGACAAACCAGTTGATATGGCTGCATTTGTCTTCCTCTCACAGGGAGAGGCTGGTTCCGGCCCATCCAGTCTTCTCTGACCAAAGCAGCTCTGTCTCGACCGATAGTGCCCAAGGTCCTCCCATCTCAGGCCACCAGTCACCTGCCCAGTAAGTGTGTAATGTGCACAGTGACAGCGACTATGTGAGGTTCCTTAGTTGCTTTTGTTGACATACATCTTTGTAATATTCTCTTCTTCTCCAAGGCATAATGTCTTACTGCTTTGCTAAGAGTATATCAAATTCCTTGGCTCTTCACTGAAGAGAGGTGTGAGGGAGAAGCTGTGTCAAGCTCTCTGGGCATACATCATGGAGTGGAGTGTTATGGAACAGAGGTTTGATATATCACTCCTGTTGCTAGGTGCCATCGACTTAGCAGCTCAAAGTGCTGGCATCATCCCTGGAAATCCCTTGCCAGTTTTAGATTCTGATGGCTCATCTGGCATCTCTCCACTGTCTTCAGAACAAGCAACCACTGCCATCTCGGGGCAGGGTGACACTGGACCGCACCAGAACAGAGACCCTGTTACTGCTGTAAGGGTGAGAACATTTACAAGGGCTATTTGGTATTACCAGTAGCTTCCGGAGTGAGGTCACAGGCCTGGGTCATACCCTTTTGCACTTTTGGAGGCCTGATAGTTAGAGGAAACACTGAATCAGAGAAACCAAGGTTTGAACACCTACCATGGAGCACAGAGTGGGAGGTGGTGAAGAGACATGTTTGCTGTGTGATGCTAAAGAATCCTTTGCTAAAACATGCATGAGGTTGTAGCTTTGAATTTCAACCCAGTAGGCTAACATCAGCCCATGGGTTCCCACTTAGGAGGTACTGAGTGCTTGGTATATTTCTGTGAAAAATGTTCCTATGGCCTTGACAGTTCTTTTTCATGAATCTCCAAATGCTCTGATTTCTTTGCCTATTGGAGTTGAAGCTGCGTTGGGTAGACCCCATGGAGCTCTGAAATTACGTTGTCAGCCTGTTACTGAGCTGTGCAGTTTCCTCTTAAAAATCAATAAATGATTGTAAGTGCAGAGCCAACAATCTAAGAATTGTTCTCCCATCTTTTCCAGCCTAGAGCACAATCCATTTATTTCTTCACCTGTTTGTAGGGACACTGGGGTAACTGAGTACAGTTTTTCTTTGCTACACAGCCAGACAAGTACTTCATCTGTTTTTCCAGCTCAGTGTGGACCACTCAGAGGTCTTCTTGTTGTTCTAGGGCACTAATGACCCATTTATCAGCGTTACAAGACCAGAGCAGGAGCCAATGACAGACGGTTTCCAGGTAGAGTACATTCTGGGCCTTCAGTGCCCTCTCCCTGAGTACATGGACCATACTTTCCAGCAGTGTTGTCCTTTGACCTACCTTGTGTGTTGCTGTTGCTTCATGAATGAACGGACTATGTTGCCCCTGGTCCAGCTTCCTTTGTTAAACCCCATGTCTGAAAGGACTGGGTTTTCTGAGTTCGGGAGCAGGAGGTAATCAGCTGGTGGCTTTTAGAGCGTTATTCTCCACTAGATGCAGACATTGGGAATAGGTTCACCCTACCCTGGCTTAACTGTCTTTTGAAGAAGTGTTCTTCCTGAGTGCACTCCTCCCTTGGGAAAATGGTGGATCCCTGTATTTCTTGCAGCTGCCGAGCTAGAGTTGGGCATTGTACTCACTGTTACAAGTGCTGATGGGTACCTTGTGTCTGAATAATATTTGTTTCCTAGCAGGGATCATCTGTTCTGACCTTACCTGAGCTGTCCAATGCTAATCTCCAGAATGGTCTGTCCGTACCTTTACCCTCATCAGAGAGCTCCAGCACCCGTCTGTCCCCACCCAATGTTTCTGCACTGCTGGACATATCCCTACCTGGCCCACCTGAGGATGTTCTCTCACAGGGCGAACCTGCCACACAGATCAGCGACTCCATTATTGAAATTGCCATCAGCTCTGGCCAGTACAGTAAGTATAGATAGCCTTAGAAACCTTTCCTAGAACCAGGTTCTTACTAGGATGGTGCAACCAGACTGACAAGGAGCAGACCTGCTCTACTTAAGTAATGCCAGACTTGATGGTAAAGTTCCAATCTTTGAGTATCTGCCACTAGAAGGTGCCCTGCAGGAACAGTAACTGGTTGCTGGGGCCACAAGTGGTTCTGGTTGAGTTGCTTCTGACCTTGAGATAAGAATGGGATGGTTTTGGAAGGCTCTTTGAAGCCTGGGGATCAGCTTTCTATTTGTGCATCTGGAAGATGACTTATGTGTTTCAGGTAGCACTTAGGAAGTAGCTGCACAGATAGTCGCCAAGGCCTGGCCTCACTCATTCTGTCATGGTGTTCCTGGCTGGTGGCAGTGCCACAGCTATTTTGCCTGCTGACATGCTTCAGACACGCTTCAGACAGACATGAATTTACAGCCTCTTAGCTCATGAGCTTGATAGATCCCTGACTGGTTTGAACCTTGCTTTTCTCAGTTGTAGACTGGGAACTGTGTGTACCCCACAGGATGGAATCAAGAGCATCATGTTTCTCATGGGACTGGTGCAAACACCATGAAGATTATTGGCATAGTACTGTGGGCACAGGGCCTACCTGACCCTGCCTGCTTTGTTCTGCATTCCTAGAGCGTAAAGTTGCCCTGAAGGCTCTGCGATCCTTTTTTATACACAGCTGCTCTCCCTTTGTTGTGGACAGTGCATCCTTGGTCTCCTGGGTTCAGCCTCTGCCTCCTGCTGCCTTGCTGTGGGTTCAGGGAAGCATCTCTGACCTTGGTGTTTGGTTGACAGGTGAAGGAGTTCCTCTTTCTCCAGCAAAATTAAATGGCAGTGACAGTTCCAAGAGTCTGCCCTCTCCATCCAGCAGCCCCCAGCCCAACTGGATTGCCTCTCCCACTCATGACCCTCAGTGGTACCCCAGTGACTCTACAGATTCCTCACTCAGCAGCTTGTTTGGTGAGTGTTTCTGGAGGACTCTTCTTTCCAAGGTTGGAGTTAGGCCAGACCTGAGCGCATTTGCTTGTTTCTCAAGTATTTATTTCTGAGTTAACTGAAAAGTGTAATTTACATATAAGAGAATGCACAGATTTTTCAGTTCGTAGTTCACTGGATGCCGACATGCTTGAGACTGAGAGCCCACAGCCCAGTACAGACAGAACATTCAAGTCATTCATGTGACTCTCTTTTTTTTTGGTTTTTCGAGACAGGGTTTTCATGTGACTCTCAATGCCTTCTCCAGTCTGTTTAGCCTTCTCAAACCCTTCTTACAGAGCTCTTGCAAAGGCAGACCAGACCATCTTTATGTTCCCAATTTCTTTATATTCAGTAAGATACTCTGAAGTGAGTGTTGCAACTGACTTGTGGTGGTGTTCTTGACCACATACAGAGAATTATAGAATGTGTCTTTCTTCCCCCAGAAAGAGATCCATTCTGTTCTTACACCTTACTAAATCACTTTGTAGGATAAAGTAAAATGGAAGCAGTGATGGGTCAGTAATGGATAGGACCACACATTGGCCAAGACTGCTTAATTATTATTCATACATCCGTCCCCTATTTAAGCCCAAACCTGTCAGGACCCTGAACATGAGTTTGGGGGTGGAGTTCCTGAAGCCGTTTATTTTGTTCGTCTTCCCCATGGTGCTGCAGTGAATCGCTTTCCATTCTCTGCTTTTTCACTATTACTCGTTTCTTTGGTGGGTGTATTGAGAATGGATGGCTAAGTTTTACTTTCATAGTTGCCAGGACCCAGGCTTTACCCTAGTAATTCCAAATTTGATCATCCTTGATTATAGTACTAGGCCTGGTGGAGGAGTACGGGGAACCAGCCTCACACCCCATGGTTTTGCTGTCACAAGAAACAGTGCAAACATGAGCAGAAATTACCTGCAACCTATGAAGTCAGAATCAAACTTAATGCCTCTCAGTGAGGGTCTGCCACCGAGAATACAATAAAGGAGGAGCACAGCACCTGCGGCTCTTGGAAAATAATAAGGATGAGTGTACACTCACACAGATGACAAAGCCTATTATATATAGCATAATGCCATCAGTAGCCCTTGACACAAGTGTGATGGTGGAGACCTAGAGGCCCTGACTGGGCTACCTAGACACTCATGCCTGACTCACCTTCTTTCCACAGCCAGCTTCATATCTCCAGAGAAGAGCAGAAAGATGCTACCAACTACTGTTGGGGCCAACAGCGGCACATCTTTGCTTGGGCCTAGCTTGTTGGATGGAAATTCAAGGGACTCTTTTGTGTCCAGGTCTCTGGCTGATGTTGCAGAGGTAAGTGCAGTGCCATCCTCCTGAACTTTTAACCTTTGCCCCATTCTGGAGGCTATGGGGTCCTTCCTAGGTCTTGTGGGTCTTAAGCAATTCTCCTTGGATGGTTATGTCAGAGAGAACAGTATACAGGTCTTTAGTCTCTGAGAGATCTGGCAGCACTTGGGTAACTGATGGCCTACAGCAAACTCTTAAGTACCACTTGTCCTTTGTAGGGTTCTTATCTTGGGAAGCCTGGGATCAGGGTGGAAAGCCAGGTCACCAAAGACAGACAGAATGCTTTTGTCCTTCCACTTCATGTCCTTCCCTTGCTCTGTGGCCTTGGGCTGACTCAGTTACCTGATATAACATACCGTGTCATTTAGGAGTTGTAAGATGTTACTTTATCACCTTTCCTGCCCTGGCTGCAGAAGGCCTTTAGGGGGCATTTCCCCGTAATGTGCTCTGGCCAAGACCCTGTGGAACTTGGGAACTGGTTCTGTAGTAGATAGAGTTCTGTCCATTTTCTATGTGTACTTTTCCATGTTTGAACTAGGTTGTCTGTCCCTGCAGTCATCCAGAGGTCCTCACATTGTCTGTATGTGCCCAACCAGTTAGGATTCCAGTGCCAGTACTGGTGGGAGGAGTGAGGACAGCTATGGTGCTGGGTACAGAGCTGTAGGCATCATGAGAGACTTGATCAAAATTCACACCATGTGAGTAGCATTTCTCAAGTTGGTTCCCTGGATATCAAGGCCTTGATAATTATTCCAAGAGAGTTTTTATAGCCAGACACTTGAGGAAAAGTACAGGTCAAAACAATATTCAAAATAGATATTTCCTTGAGGCACGTTAGCATAAACCTGTAATCCCAGCATTGACTTGGGAGACTGAGGTAGCTGTGGGTTTGAGGTCAGCCTAGTGGGTTTGAGATCAGCATAGGATATAGAATGAGACCCTGTCTTAGAAAAGCAAAAATCAAACAATATAAGCTACAACTTTTTTTCCACAAAAAAATACATTAGTTTCTTAGTTTTCCAATGTGAATTTTGAGACCGTGGAATTGTAGAGTGCTTCGATGATGTCTGAGTTGTACCATGACATGCTTGGCCATTTCAAAACAATGTTAGAATAGAGGGCTTGAGGAGATGACTAATTTTAAGAACCTCTACTGTGCAGTCATGAGAACAGGCATTTGGATCTAAGCACCCATGTGATAACCTAGCCATCTAGCCTATGCCTGTGACCCAGTTATATGTGTGGGAATGCACGAGCAAAGGATCACTTCTCGACTAATAGCCTAGCCTAAAAAAAAAAAAGCCCCAGGATCAGGAAGAAATCCTGCCTCAGAGGAATGGGTGGGGAGTGATGGAGGACACCTGGCACAGGTGTACGAACATAGATTCCATATATTCACACAGACAAATGCACACGTAAATAGAGTAGATACAGCAATACTATGAATCTCCTCACATAATCTTTATGTGTTTGCGTGGTGTGTTCACATGTGTGTGGAGGCCAGAATTCCACAGATCGTCCTTAATTGGTTCCATCTTATTTTTTTAAATTTCATTTAATTATATACTCTGTCTTTGTGTGGTGTTGTGACAGTGAGGAGTTAGATCTAAGAATTGGTTCTCTCCTACTCTTTGGGCCCCAAGGATTAAACTTGTGTTGTCTGTCTTGGCAATAAGCATCTTTACCCACTGACTGTCATACTAGCATGCTACCTTATGTTTTGAGACAGGAAGCTGAACCTGGAGCTCATTGACTGATAGGTTGATGGCCAATGAGCTCCAGGGATCCTCCTGTCCGTGATCCCCTAGCTATGATTACAGATGTTATTCCCTGCTTTTCTATGGGTACTAGGGATACAAACGCAAGTCCCCATACCTACATGGAAAGTACTTTACTGACTGAGCCATCTCTTTGGAACCCTCTCTTGTACAATCTGTGGTATTTCTCAAGGCCATTCACTATGGATTCTTTACTCAATAGGGCTCCTTGTAGCGCTAAATGTTTCACACAAAAGACTGTTCTTTTCTTCCCAGTTATCATGGATGCTGTGAGTCTCTGGTTCCTCTGAGATGGGCACTGCTGAAGCCTGGAGGTCAGAAATGCTGAGTCTCAAGCTAGCCAGACTTCCAAGTCAGCCTTGCACTCTCCCTGGACAGTGGGCAGCACTAAATACGTATCGAGTGAAGGAGATACACATTCACCTGTAGTAATAACCAGTATATCTGGCATGTCTTCCTAAGAACTCTATAAAGAGGGCCTTTGTAAAGGGCCCTGATCTTCTGGAAGTGTGATAGCAATCGTTTATGAATACAGTGTTTGACGGGATCTGATGAAAGTGATAGGTGTAATCTCTGGGGAGAAGGGGATGAATACACAGATAGGACAAGGCCTTGATATGTACTTGGGCTTGTCTTGAACGCAGTACTTCTGCCTGCTTCAACTTCAAAAGTTGTAGTTTCAAGGATCAAACAAAGATCATCAGGCTTGACAGCAAGTACTGTTACACACAGTGCCATCTTACCAGCTAACATTTCCAGTAAGAATTTTAAAATTAAGTTCTTGCCTTATTCATTCATGTTGTGTAGCTTACTAAGAAGGTCTCATGCAAGTGTCAGAATAGTCACTATATGGACAGAACAAAAGCTCCTGTCCTCGTGAGTCTTCCACTCTAATGGAGAGAGACGACAAACCACAGCAGCTCCCCAGGATAATGGCCTTACAGACTTCTGTGTCCCTCGTTGTAGTTCTCTTTCTCCATCGCTCACTGTGCTGGGCCTACGCTTTTCTAGTGTATCTTGGGAAGCTGCACTTCTCAGATTTTTCAAATTTGCTGCATCTTTTGGTGAGAATGTTCTCTCCTTATATGTTCATGGACCTTGTACCCGCACTTGTGAGGCCCTGATGCTTTAGAGACCCTCATTAACTGTTCTCTGCTTGCTTTGGGCTCTGCCTTCACTGTTGGCCTTTCTGTGGACTGTCTTCCTCATGAGTATCAAATGGAGTGGATGCTACTATAGTCTCAGCATCTAGGTGTTTTATGTCCTCAGAGGCTTTCCTAGGATTGTGTGCAGAGTATGTACTTTAAAAAGTCGATGTGGTTAGACCACAAAGGATTCCAAAATTCCTCATAGGGCAATAGGCTCCTAACACTGACATTCTGCTCTGGGGGTCAAGAGCCTCTAGTCAGGACGGTAAGCCATCTTCAGACTAATGTCTTCTTGTCCCTTCTGTCTTACAGGTGGTGGATTCCCAGTTGGTGTGCATGATGAACGAGAACAGCATTGACTACATATCTCGGTTTAATGACCTGGCCCAAGAATTGTCCATCACTGAGCCTGGCCGCCGGGAGGTTCTTTTTGATGGTGGAGGAGGTGGTAATCCTGTTGGTGACCTTTCTCAGTGACTGCGCTTTGTGACAAGATGGGCATCCTGGAATCCACAGGGGAGGTCTACGGAGCTGGCCCCGTGAATCTGTCTACACAGTAGGCAAAGTCAAGCCCAGAATCCTGAGAAGACAGTGACAGGAGCAGCTCTAACTGCATAACACTATCCACATGCAAAGGAGCGGCCTGTACAACAAGCAGGGCGTCCCAGCCACAGAGGCTAGGACACTCTGGCCCAAGAAGGGTGGACCTCAGAAATCCTTTGGGTATCAGAGCCCTTGCAGTCCTGTAGCCAGTGTGGCAGTCCCGACTATATGTCTGTGTGTTGAGCCTTCTAGAGAGTCTCCTGGCAAGAGACATGCCTGGTGTTCATTTTGTCTTTGGAGCTGTTATCCTATGTGAAGGGAGGCCACAGCCACTGCTGCTTTCTTTCTAATATCCTTTTCCACTTGGCTGTTCTGTCTGCAGTGATGTTGCAAGGGACAGTGAGTATAGACCAATCCTCTTGCCTGATGGTATCTTCAACCTAAGATACTTCCTGGATGCCTTGACTGTGAAACAGAGAAGGGTCTCAGAGCCATGTAGCTAATGTTATCTTCCCAAGATTACTTAACCCTCACCTAGTACCCAAACCATCCAGAGGTTTGGTTCTGCCTGACATAAGGAGGAGGAAAGAAAGTATGTTTCTTGGAGGTTGTATGGATGTTTTGTATGGTCCTGCAAAGCTGGTTGGGAATGGTTTTCTTGTGGTTTTAAGAATTGGGAGATATGGTCAAGGAATAGTAAGAGTCCTCTATCTAGGTGGCTCTGCTCTCTACCTGTGCTTAGTATTCCTTCTAAGTAATCTAAGATACCATTCCTCTCTACTGACCTGACCCCTGCCCACACCCCTGAATGCACTGCTATGCCTACAGATTTTATGCGCGCTTAAATGTTTCCTGTGTTATTGCTGGTTGTCTGAGGGATGTCTTTGCCCTAGGCTGTCTCTCTTCCTGTTCTGGGACCCAAGCCAGGTTTAGATGTCACGGTGTAGGAAGAGCTTAGAGCTTGATGATACTTTAGCAGCTCTCTTATGGAGCCCAGTGGTGGTCAGTCAGTCATCATGATCGGGCCATCATGCTCAGAGTGGTGCCAAAAAGAGTTCTATCTCCCTTCTTTGCCCTTTAGTAGATCCTTATAACATGGTCACTCCTGCTAGACCTAGTATGTCAGGTCGCCATGACTAGTTCTTGGTGAACAGGTTACCTCTGCACTAGCTTCCCTGCTCAATCTCCACATGGTAGCCAGGGCTGACACACACTGCCGCCCCCCTTTGTTTTCTGAAACAGGGTTTCTCTGTATAACCCTAGCTATCCTATAACTTGATTTATAGACCGGGGTGGGCTGAAGATCCACCTGTATCTCCTTCCTGAGCACTGGGCTGAAAGTCATGTGCTACCACACTCAGCTTGGCAGGTCCTTTTCAACAACTAAAGCTGCCACTTCTGCTTTCCACCTGTTTTAATCTCCTTCCTTGCACAGTAGTACTTAAGACCAGCCCAGGCCCTTATTTCTGTCCATCTGCAATGAAGAAAGGGATGGAATTGTCACTTTTGGGACACTTGATCAGTTGTCTCACTGGCTACTACAAACCCTAGAATGCAGACTCTACTCCAGAAACAGAGTATAGGGCTCTTGGCAGTAAATTCCTTCACCTTCCGCCCAGGATCCTCCTGCCTCTGGTAAAGGGCCTGCCCCAGATGCTGACATGTAGACTCCTACATCTGGTGAAGGTCAAACTGTTCAATGAGAAGAGCAGCACACAGTGCTGTCGAGAGACTGTGGTAAAGTAGCCAATGTGTGCTTTACCCAGTTGTGTGCTCTCAGCAGTGCCTTACTTAGCCTAGGCATTTAGATCTTGGGACTGTAGCCTGGTAAAGATACCAGGCTCAGCTTAGGCCACTGCTAGCTGCCCTTCCTGTGTTTCAGATAGACTCTCTCACATTAATAAGCATGGGTGCTTGTAGAATCCTGGTAACTGAGCATGTAGTACTAGGTAGTTGGGTTCTTAAGCTGGTTCCCATCAGGCAGTGAATGCTGTGAGGCACATATTAGTCTGTGCCATCTAAAAGGAGTTGAGACTGCCTTGAGCAGAGACTACAGCCCTTGTCGCCGAGTAGCAAGCAAGGCATCGAATGGACTGGTGCTTTACTGTAAGGAAGCTAACAGGATTCCAGAAGATTCCACTGCTTCTTTAACAGCCAGCCATACTCGTTTGCTCATCATCACCATATTAAAGGACAAATAGTGGCATTTGTAGCAGAGAATCAGTGGATACAATTTCTCCCAGCCTAATCAAAATCCACACATAAAACCTGGAAACTGCTAAAGGTTGAAGTTTTCAAAAAACCAAAACCAAAACAAAACAAAAAACAGCAAGGAAGCCTCCTAGGTTCTACATCTTGATTCTCTTCCTTTCCATCAGTTTGGATGGTTCATGTTCACTCGGGCTTCCTTTCCTCATTGGAACTTGGTGTGACATACATGCGATCAGTCTTTGAGAAAATTTTTGTTAATACTAATGTTTTTTAGACATGTTGATTCATCTTTTCAAAAGATTGGGAACCTATATCTCTGGTGCTTGGCATGGATTGTATCCTAGAGAGGATGCTCAGGCAAGCTGAAGTCCATATATCCTGTCGGGCATAGATAGTACTTGCTCAGGGAGTGGGGCTTTGGGGATATTTCATCTGTTGGTCAACCTTTTTTCCTACCCTCTTTTTCATTCCTTGTGATGGCCTCTGCTAGGGGAGGTGTCATTCAGTTTAATAGCATTTTTAACCACACATTATTAGAAATGGTCAAAACAAGTTTAGAAGGGAATTGTTTTATGTACTTTTAAAACAAATCTCCCAGATGCATTCATGAGGAAATACCGTACTTTGTCTTAATTAAAAAAAATAAAAAAAAAAAAAATAAAAAAGAGGGAAAGAAAGAAAACTTTAAAAAAGAAAAGAAACCCATAGTATACCTTTCCCAGAGGCTAGCCTGATGAGGTCAGTCCAATTTTGGAAGCACTGCACCAGCCAGACCTTTACTAGTTAGTAGATCACTGGCTGGAGGGGTGCACCCAGCAGGCAGAACTCAGTGCTGTTTGCTTTTGATAATCGTTAAGCCATATTATCTGAGGTTTCCGGCTTGAGATGTGAATTTGTTTTATAGACTATAAATATACAGTGTATGTATAAAGCAGAATGCCTGTCCTTCTGGTTATTTTTTTGTACCATATTGTAAATTACATTATTTATTCTTTACCAATTTTTTGGGAATAAAAGGTGTTTTGGTTATTTAATAAACAAAAACTGTTAAACTTCGGCCAAAATTTCCAGTTCGGCTTGTAAATGTTTTTATTGTGCATAAATACATACTAATACTTCATCTAATGACTGTCTTTTGTGCCTGCTTTTAAAGACAGTATGCTTAGGGTATTCAGATCTGGCACACTGTAGTGAGATGAACCCTAAGGCCTGTAGGTGCCTAGGAGGGTGAGGGTGGGTAGACAGGTGGGCCTTAGAGAATGATGATTGACCGCTGAATGCGGAGAGGTGGAAGTCATTTACAGAATTCGCTGTTTCTGTTATGGGTATGTTGTGCGCTTCCCTGAACCCTTGCTTGCTCCTGAAGGTGCTGTAACCTCAAAGAAACCTTATGCTACCACTTGTCCCGAAACTTCCTAATGCCGTCCTGACCAGGGTAGGTCGGCAAGGAAATGCGGATTCGCACGGTGAGGCGTTTTGGGGTGGGGCGAGTTGTGAACCAATGCCCACGCCTCAAGCTATAAGAGACGACTGCTGAGGCCAATCGGCTGTAAGCGCGATGCGGGCCTCCCGGCCTCCCTCATTGGGGGTGGGCGAGAGGGGTGGGGCATGGCTCCACGATAGGCTGCAGAAGCATGATTGGCGCGGGAGGCGTCCAACTGTCTTGGGCGGGTCTGGGTACCTGCGCGGGACCAAGCGGGAACCGCCGCGCGGCGGCTGTGGAAGCGCGGGGCGGTGGCCGACATGTTCCAGGGCGCGGACGGCCAAGCTAGCGAGTCGGGTTCCAGGTGCGCGGTCCGGTGCTGGGGCCCGGGTGGGCGCGTAGCCTTAGCCACGTGGCGGGCGGGAGACCCTGCAGATGCGGTGGGTGTGGCGCACGGCTCCCCTGAGGGAGCTGAGCGCGCTCTCCCGCAGGGCCTCGCAGGAAGGCTGGGGGGTGAGAGCGGCGTGGAGACCGGGCGGCGGGATTAGGACACGTGGCTTTCCTGAAGCGCTTGTTCAGGAGAGACGCTAAGCCGGGCGCTGCCGAGCGTCTTGCCACTTCCTGAGCCCTTCCCGTGTCCAGTTTGGTTGGTTACGACGACCTTTGAATGTGGCTGAGTGGCGGCAGCATTCTCAGACCCAACCCATGACCAGGTGTTTGTTGAATTCACTACTTACTGGTCCGTCCTCCCTGGCCGGGGACCTTCCCAACACAGTTTCATCTGGACTTTATGTCTGATCTGCTTTGAGTTGATAAAATGAAACTCGTGTTCGAATAACTTCACGAGCTCCAGAAGTTAATTGTGTAATAGGCGTCCATGGAGAGGATTTGGGGAAAAAGAGGAAATCCCCTTTTGATATCGGGGGTGGGGAAAAGGGGAGCTGTCTAAATTGGATGATGAAGCGCAATTGGAAGCCTCAGTCTGGGTCATATTAGATAGAAAGCGTGCTTTGGATGGCAACTTACCCAGGTTGGGAGAAGATGGCAGCACCTGGTATGACTGCTCCAAAGCCGCACTTTGATTTTGCCTGAGTCTCTAAGGTCAGTGTTCCAGGGTTTTCTTTCTTCTAACCTTGTCTTTTTGTCTCCTTGCTGAGGGATTTTCTTGTGCTGGGGACTTTTGAACTGTAAAAGCATTATGGTATTGCTGTCATTAATCCATAAAATCACTAATCACGAAGAAGGCGCCTCACGTCTATTTCTCATGGCTTTGTCCCAGTTCCTAGAAGTTTTGCTGAAGCTCACCATTGCAGGGAGATCTGGGGGCACTGACAAACCGTCGATATTTTCTTTCCTCTCCAGTGCCAGTTCACTTGAACTCTGTGGCTTTTTATCTTAGCCTGTATCCCTTATATTTTCTCATATAATCTGAGTATTTCTACTGAGACATTTAAGGAGTACTACAAAAGGAAGAAGACATTGGAATTATGGATTTGTTCCTGAAATCTGAGTTGGCTAATCTCTCCCTAGAACCTTCCACTGGTGTTATTGTGATAATGGCTGCTAGTAGCTTCCAGAAGGCCACACTGTGCCATTGTTCTGGGCCCTATTTATTGAAAGGCCCATTGAACTCAGTCCCATTTGTGAGACCCTGCTGGGCAGCCTTAAGACTTGCATTGCTGCTGTAGGCTATGCAGCTTGTGCTTGCTCCATTGTCTTTGAGATGGAGGTGGACACTGTTCTTGCCCAAGTAAGTGTATGACACCACCTTACTTTCTTCTGCTGGTTTTCCAGTTAAAGTTCAGACAAGTACACAAAGCAATACTAAATCCTTACCTTCAATACCCATATTAACTTCAAAAACTATTTCCTGTATTCCTACCACAGACTCAACTTGGGGCCTCATCTCCCGAGATGGCTTTGAGGTTCCTGCCTCTGTTGTATCACTCACATGGAACACAGTCCGTTGACACACATGTCTGGCTGTCCTGTTAAATCCCTTGATCACTCAGTGTTTTGTGTCTCAATCACAGAGAGACTGGGAAGGTGAGAGTGTAGAGTGAGGGCCTGCCAGAGTCAAACACCAGCAGGGCAGGATGCTGATGACTTCGTGTAAAATGAAATGATTAAAATAAAGCTAGGAATATTCACACCTGTAATCCTAGCGCTTGGGACATGGAGGTAGAGGAATAGGACTTCAAGGTTGTCATTAGCTACATAGTGAATTTGAGTACTGCAAGATCCTGACTCAACTCTTTCCAACCCCCAATAAGAAAATAAATGGGGAAAAAAAAAAAAGCCGTGCAGTGGTGGCCCACGCCTTTAATCCCAGCACTTGGGAGGCAGAAGCAGGTGGATTTCTGAGTTCGAGAACAGCCTTGTCTACAGAGTGAGTTCCGGGACAGCCAGGGCTACACAGAGAAACCCCATCTCGAAAAACCAAAAAAGAAAAGAACAGAAAAGAAATGAAGAATTTTAACTCATGCTGGCATGCAACTTATGCTGAATTTAGTTCAGTTCTAGTGATTATAGGTCTCTTTTTTTAAATAGAGATATTATATTTATTTATTTTTAGGGTACAGGTCTCTTCTTAAAAAGAGATGACTGTACACCCAAAGATGTTAGGCCTGACGGTCCAAAAGAAGCATAGGGATGGTCAGAACCGAGATCTGTAGATGGACATTGATGTCAGGTAGTCTTAATTTATCCATCACCTGCATTACATGATCTCAAATCTTGTTAAGTTCTTTCTAATAGGCCTGTCCCACCCAGCATTTCAAAGGAACTTTTCTATCCCTTTCTAAGACCCTTCAAGAAATGGTAACTGTTGATCAGACAGGCTTGACACATCCTCTTTCTCCTTCCTCCTAAGAAGACAGTGACCTGGCATCTGTGACTGGCACACTTTGTTAACCCTCTTTAGAGCACCTCAGATCCTTTACACTGCCCTGTCTTAGATCATCTGAGAGCTCCATTCCCATTAAATTGCAATGGTGGACGGCCTTTTAGCTCTTTGGATGAAGCAAACACATTTTAAGTACTTCTGTTGTTAACTAACTCTTGAGTGATCGCTGTTTTGCATAGCTGTTCCGGCAGTCCTAACCTCCACTCTTGGCTTTTATGTGGCAATCATTTCTTGATTTTAAGTATTTTTCTAAATATTTGAGGCCATGCAGTCTCAAAGGTTAAGCCTAGTGTAAGAGGGTGGAGCTAGGTGTAGTATACACACCTTTAATCCCTGTAGTGGGAGGCAGAGGCAGAACTTTCTGTGAGTTGGAGGCTAGTCTGTTCTACATAGAGTTCTAGGTTAGCCACAACTTCATCAGCTGCATAGATAAACTTGTATGGGGCGTGTGTGTGGATATAGGCCATTCACTGGTTTAAATTCACTTTCGAGTGGCCTCTCTTCAAAATACATGTCTTGTTTTTATTTTTGAGTTGGTCTCTGGTAGCCTTTACTGGCTTTGAATTCACTATATAGTGGAGGCTACTTTTGGGTTTTGTTTTTGAGGCAGAGTCTCTTTGGGTAGCCCTGGTTATCCTGGGACTCACTATGTCAGATCCACCTGCCTCTGCCTCCTGGATGCTGGGATTAAAGGCGTGTGCCACCATGCCTGGCTGAGGATGAACTACTGATCTTTCTACCTCCACCTTCCAAGTGGTGGGATCACAAGTATTAGCTTGCATGCCTGACTAAAAGGCATTTTAAAAGTCTAACCAGGTGTCTGAAAATTACATACGAATTCTTTCACCATATTGCAGTTGTATACCTGTGCTCTGGACGTCAGGGCAGAGCTTTGAGGTAATGCCATAGGTCTTCAGGTGCTGCATTAGAAACGATCCACTTTTAGACTTCCCATTAGCGCCAGATGCAGTCCCCACAGTTTGGGGCTTAAGGTGGAACTACTGTTTGTAGCTAAGGCATAGAAACCACATTTTTTGTGGGTGTTTGTTTATAAGCTGGGCTTGTAGAATATCAGAGTTTAGAGAGGAATGCTCAGTCTTAAGACCATGCTGCCAATGAATGTGTGGTTGTTTTTCTTTCTCGTCTAGGCATTTCAGGGATTACACCAAGCACCCCAAAATATAGATCCCTACATGGAGTCTGGAATTATCTTCAGGGATGATGAATCTAAGATAAAGAGAAACATGGAACTTGTTAAAAGACACATAAGGGATCTGGATTTAAACTCAATCAAAGGATCTAAGAGATAGACTACAGCCTAATGCCTTCCTAAAGGTCTCTGAAAAACACGAGAGCCTTTTTACCTTATACTCGGGTCAGGCCTGACTCAGATTAGAATCTATAAATTCTGGCAGCGGAGTCCCTGGCTACCATGGCTACAAAGCAGAAAAGTTGGTAAAGGTAGGGATTTGCTTCCATGTAAGTGCATAGCAAAGTTGAAGACAGCATGGAGCAGAAAGCAAAGTAATCTCTCTTTAATCATGTGTTTTATCTGGATCAGAATCTAAAACAGGATTGGCAAAGTATTAAAACTAAATTTTGATCCTGATTATTATATAATGTGACTCAAAAATGAAAAGTTCCTTATACAGATCACTTTACCCCTACCCCTGTGAGTGTGACAGACGGTATCTTTACTGTGTAACCCAGCTTGGCCTTGAGCTCTAAATTCTGCCTCAGTCTCCCAAGTGCTGGGGTTACAGGCCTGTACCATCACACTTTGTGATGAGGCCTGCTTTGGTTCACATCATTACTGTTTGGTATTGGGCTAGACCACAGGAAAGAGACCTCAACACCAATCGTAGTGAATCCTGGGAATCTGTTGGTCGGCTATCAGTGACTGGTGTTCACTCTCTGCTTGTAGATCCATGAAGCCCCCGGGAGGAGAATCAAGTGATCTTTTTGGAAGTCCAGAAGAAGGTATTCCTTCAAGCAAGCCTAACAGGATGGCATCTAATATTTTTGGACCAACTGAAGAACTTAAAAACATACCCAAGAGGACAAATCCTCCAGGTGTGGACTTTATACTTCTCAGATTCCTTGCCCTTAAACTCTAATGTTCTTCTTAAAATACTGTTTGACAAGCTTCTGTTGCTGTGGTGACACACCAGGACCAAAGCAAATGGGGGGAAAGGGTTTATTTAAAGGCTTACACTTCCACATCACTGTTCATCACTGAAGGAAGTGAGGACAGGAATTCAGACCAGGGCAGGAGCTGATGTAGAGATCATGGAGGAGTGCTGCTTACTAGCTTGCTCCTAGGGGCTTGCTCAACTTGTTTTCTTATTGAACCCAGGGCCACCAGCTCAGGGATGGCCCCACCCACAATGGGCGCAGCCCTCCCACAGGAGTTAAGAAAATGCCCTAAAGGCTTGCCTGCAGCTCTGTTTTAAGAGGCATTTTCCTAATTGACTTCCCTCCCCTCATGACTATATAGCTTATGTCAAAATGACTTGAAATAGTTCTGGGTTGTTTTGGTTTTTGAGACAAGGTTCTCACTATGTAGACCAGGCTAGCCTGGAACTTAGAGATCTGCCTTTCAAGTGTTGGGATTGAAGACATATGCTGCCATGCCCAGTTGGCTCTGGGTTTTTGTTTGCCTTTTGTTTTGTTATTTGAAGGCAGTCCTCTGTGTAGCCCAGACTGCGAACTCAAAACCTTCCTTCTCGACTCCTGAGTGCTGGGATTGCGGGTGTGGAGCACATGTCTCACTTAGCTTTTTGTATATAGATCCTCTTAGATCTGTAACACCTTGTCCTTTGTTGTCAACAGTGTCTTTAAAAGGAGAGAAGGCTTTCCTTGGCTGTCACTTTCTCTCTTGAAGGTGCTGAGTGCAGTTGCTGAGGCTGCGGGCTGGGTGAGGGGTTTCTGGTCTCAGAGCCCCTAATCTGAAATTCATGCAAATTGTGCATTCAAATGTTTTTCTTAGGAAAAATATTTTTAGTATGATTTAGTGGGGTTGAAATTCTAGAGCGTTCACCTCTGTACAATTAGTTCTCTATCACTCCCTGCTGTTACAGGGAAAGTTTTGGAGAAGTCTTTAATGGGTCTTGGTGTTAGGTGTCTATTATCTCAGACCTCAAGAGGCTGTAGAAGATTATGGAGTTTGGGGTTAACCTGGGCAGCATAGTGAGTACACTGTCTCATAAGAAGGTGGCATGCCGGGCAGTGGCACACCTTTAATCCCAGCACTTGGGAGGCAGAGGCAGGCAGATTTCTGAGTCTACAGAGTGAATTCCAGGACAGCCAGGGCTACACAGAGAAACCCTGTCTCAAAAAACCAAAAAAAAAAAAAAAAAAAAAAAAAGAAAAGAAAAGAAAAAGAAAAAAAAAAAGAAGGTGGCAAAACACCTTGGGTGATAAACTATCCTCAGGACCTTTCTCTTGTCTATATCATTTTTTAAAAGCTAGATTTGTTCTATCCTTGAAAGCCTGGAGGGGTTACATATAGAGTCCATATGCTAGAAAAGGACTAACACCTGCTCTCTGCCTTGTGTCAATTATTGGTGAGGATTATTTATTTATTTATTTATTTATTTATTTTTTAATGAAATACAAATGAACAAAAGCTAGATTTTGGCAGGCAGTGGTGGTGCACATCCTTAAGCCCCACAGTGGGGAGGCAGAACCAGGCAGATCTTTGAGTTTGAGGCCAGCCTGGTCTACATAGTGAATTCCAGGACAGCCAGGGCTACACAGAGAAACCCTGTCTTGAAGAACCACAAAAGCTGGCTTTTAGTTGTTCTCTTAGGGTTGGGGTCAGAGTTGCATTTGGTGTATGCGAGCCATCTTGGCCTTCCTTCTACAGAGTTGTCTTTAGGCCTGCCCCTGTGGCAAGCCGGGTTCCCTAGAAAGCATGGTGTGCTGCTGTATCCGTTCCCCAAGGCACCTTTGATGCCCAGTGGATATTCTGTGCATTCTGTGCATGATCATAAATGCAGTGACAGCCATCTCATGCCAGTGGCCAGATTTCTGCAACAAGTTTTGGAGCTTGTTTTCTATCCTGTTAGGGGCTCCTTTGAGAATAGTCTTTGAGGACAGAGCAGCACAACCTCTGGTAGGCCCGGCCCATTCATTCCCTGGGGGCTTGGGTGCCCTGGGTGTTGTGCTCAGTCTTTGGAACTTAGTCCTATAGCGCTCACAAAATTGGGATCTTGGTGAGAAGTGTGCAGAGGCAGACAGTGTGAGATCATGGAAGGCTTGCTGGGATTGCTTGCCCTTTGGTGTCTCATATTCATTAGTTTCCATATTCCTTGTTTCATGTATGTATCTTTATAAATTATCCCCTTATTTGCCTGGCAACATTGATCTTTGTGGATGGCTTAGTGGTACCAGGAAGTGTGTTTACATACTTTGTGTATATTTTTCACTTCATCCTCTCTACAACCCTAGAAGGTAGATGTTTCCTCTCTTAAAGCAGCAGACACTGCAATCCAGGAAAGTTTCTGGCCTGACTGAACCCCACAGCTAGTTAGTCATTGGCAGAATTGGCCTTTGGATTTAGTGTTCCTGTTTCTAGAGTCCATGCTCTAAATTGACCTAAATCTGTACACTAGGGCACATGCCTATAATCCCAGCATTTGAGTCATAGAGGCCGGAAGATCAGGAGATGTAAGCCAACCTGGGCTATATGAGACCCTGTTTCAGAAGCAAACAAATTGTCCTGAATATATATCCATTGAGAGAAACTTCTGAAAGGCTAATTGCTGGATCATTGGGTACATGAATTTAAAACACTGACACACTGAGTCTAAAGAAGTAGTCCATAATGTTCATGTTTGATTCTGTCAGTATAAGTGTTTAATTTATTGTGTGTGTATGCAGAAGCCAGAAGGTGTCCAATCCCTTGGAAGAGGAGTTACAGGCATTTGTATGGGTCTGGGAACTTTCCAGTGCTCTGTTTTACCTTTTTTTTTTTTTTTTTTTTTTTAATGAGCAGTATCTAACTAAAAATTTCTAATTGTTTCGTCCCCTTCTCCCTTTGACTCTGTTTTAACTCAGAATGTAGATAGCTGATCACTCTCTCACTGAGCCACAACCGCCCACCCCCAAACTCTTGAGGTTTGTTGTTTGCTTTTCAAAGTTTCACCCAGACTTTTTAGTCCTTCTGCCTTAGCCTGATGGGGTTGTTAACAAGCTGTTTTGCTTTCCGTTTAGACCAAGCTGGATTTGTATAATAAAGTGAGCCTCTGTGGACAGCGGAGAATGACTCTGGGAGGCTGCTCTTCTACCTGCATCTCAGGTTTACTTCCTCTAGTCACCTTGGGTATCATTTTACAGTTCAAAGAGTAGAAATCAAGGTGTGCTTACAAGGGCTCATTTAATGACTAAGCAGGGACTGCCCATGGAGCCCTTGACCCTTCTCAGGCAGGAGTGCTCAGTGTGGGGACCAATTCCCAGGAGGTCTATGGCTGAGGTTCAGAAAGTTTTAATTTCTAAATCTTTACAAAGGGACAGCTCTTGATATCCCTAAAAGTTTTATTTCTCTCTTAAAAAGATGGGCCTCAGCCGGGCAGTGGTGGCGCACGCCTTTAATCCCAGCACTTGGGATGCGGGGCAGGTGGATTTCTAAGTTCGAGGCCAGCCTGGTCTACAGAGTGAGTTCCAGGACAGCCAGGGCTACACAGAGAAACCCTGTCTCGAAAAACCTAAAAAAAAAAAAAAAGATGGGCCTCACCTAATCCACCTTTGTGCATAATTACAATCTCCCGGTGTAGGTGTGTTTCTGTATTTACTTTAGTGGGTCCTCATGTCACTCTACCTTTCCCACCCCAGTCCCCTCTATCACCAAGTAGGAGAGAAAGAAGATAGTGGGGAAAGGGGGCTAAGAGCTCTGTAAACTACTTCTGCTAATTAGGGACAGTGAGATCCATAGGGCAAGTCTTTTCTCTTGTGACGATATCTCCAACTTCTTGTCTCTTTTCTCTGGACCATTTGACAAACCAGCAGGAGCATATCTTCTTAGGGGGCACCTCCCGTGCCCCCCCCACCCCCCCCCCCCCGCCTCTGGCATTTATTTCCTCTCCAGAGTCCCCAGATTTAAACTCTGCAGCTGGCAAAGGTCACACCCCCCTCCTGGAGCATAGACAAAGCAAATAGTCTGCTGCTGTGGACAAGCTGAAGCAGCCCATATCCCATAACTGGGTTTTTTGTTTTTTTTTTTTTTTTTCGAAACAGGGTTTCTCTGTATGGCCCTGGCTGTCCTGGAACTCACTCTGTAGACCAGGCTGGCCTTGAACTCAGAAATCCGCCTGCCTCTGCCTCCTAAGTGCTAGGATTAAAGGCATGCGCCACCACTGCCAGGCTCATAACTGGGATTTTTAAGACACCATAATTCTCACTACGTTTTCCCCTTCCTGTTTTATGCCAATAATTGTACTGTGTTTGGTGAGAAATTATAAACAGACATTATCAATGAGCTAAGTGTTTTTCAAGTCAGTGGCCCAAGATTTTCTTTTTTTCTTTCTTTCTATAAACTGGTGACCCTAATGCTCTTGTCTGAAAAGACTTGTACTTTTTGCTGCAGAGCCTCAAGCTAGGTCTCTAAAGGTGTTTCCTGAGGGCAAGGTATTACCTTGTATGTCCTTCTTGGGCCTGCACTCACTTGACCAATGGCAGCTTTTACCACTCAGTCTTCAACCCAACCGTACCCCCCCAGCCTTCTTTTAGAAAAATTTTTGCAGCTAGAAACTCCTTGTTCCCTTCTCTGGCAGAAAGTACCGTATTTGTCATATTTAACGCACCTGCTATTTTGAGCTCTGAGGCTTTTATAACTTTACAATTTCTTTTTAAATGACCAAATTCACAAAGCATCAAACATTTTGATATTCAAGGTTTTTGGCTAACAGTAGTAATCTTGTAACCCCAGGCCACACCTCCAGAGACTCAGTTTGTTCCAGAATAACCCTTTCTCTCAAAACAAAAGGGCTGTTTTTCTCTAACCTTGTGCCTCCTGCCCTCAGGGGATGTGGGGACTGGAAACCAAAAGTTCTGCCAAGGTAGCTCACCTTGAGGAGGGTTGTACCATCTTGCCCAGCCTGCTTTTCTCTCTCCTCCTGCTCAGTCACCAGGGTCTGGCCCCTTTGTTCTGTAGTGCTCAGCAGTTCTCCCAACCTTTTCTGAGAGGAAATAGAGGAGGAAGGATATAGAAAATCCTGGCTGGGAGCAAAGCGGGGAGAACCCAGCAGCTACAACTGAAATAAACATGTGTCCACATGGTGAAACAGTACATTCATTCCATGTACCCTGCTGACTTTCCATTATTCCAAGCCCTACTAGGGCCATGTGTTGGCTTATTTATGCTAACTCCCTACAGACTGGTAAGGTATAGAACTCACATCTACTGTTTTCCTTGAGTATTTCTTCTAGTAAATATCCATAGTAGAAGAAAATTCTTCCCTGGAGAGTGTGTGATGGTTTGTATATGCTTGGCCTAGGGAGTGGCACTATTAGGAGGTGTGGCCCTCTTGGAGTTAGGTGTGTCACTGTGGGTGTGGGCTCTAAGACCCTCATCCTAGCTGCTTGGAAGTCAGTATTCCGCTAGCAGCCTTCAGATGAAGATGTAGAACTCTCAGCTCTTCCTGCACCATCCCTGCCTAGATGCTGCCATGTTCCCACCTTGATGATACTGGACTGAACTGTAATGACAGTAGTAATCTTGTAACTCCAGGCCACACCTCCAGAGACTCAGTTTGCTCCAGAATAACCCTTTCTCTCAAAACAAAAGGGCTGTTTTTCTCTAACCTTGTGCCTCCTGCCCTCAGGGGATGTGGGGACTGGAAACCTCTGAAACTGTATGCCAGCCCCAATTAAATGTTGTCCTTATAAGAGTTGCCTTGGGCCTGGCAGTGGTGGCGCACGACTTTAATCCCAGCACTCAGGAGGCAGAAGCAGGTGGATTTCTGAGTTCGAGGCCAGCCCGGTCTACAGAGTGAGTTCCAGGACAGCCAGGGCTACACAGAGAAACCCTGTCTTGAAAAACCAAAAAAAAGAGTTGCCTTGGTCATGGTGTCTGTTCACAGCAGTAAAACCCACACTAAGACAGAGTGTGTGCATCTTCCAAGTAGGTGATGATGCTCATGAAAAGATGAAGGAAGGCGTTTATAAATGCCACTGCAGAAGGCAGGAGTAGGTAGCAGAACATTCCAGAACTTGGTTGATACCAGTTCTGTACCAAGTAACACAACTAACCCTGAGAATGAGTCCGAATGATTCAGACCTGGTGAGAAAGGAAACACAGCTGCTTTCTTCGGAGCTTCCTGCTTCCCTCTCCCTCTCTCCTCCAGATTATAGGTTCACCATAAATATCGGTGAACTAAAACCTTTAATTTGCTTTTGATCTGCTTAAGAACTCTTCTTGATTAACAAAGACCACTGGAAAACTTGCTCTGTTCAACATAAGGAAGCTCTGGAGAAAGGTGATGTTTTATTCCTTTTCTTTTTAGGCTCCAGGCCCAGGTCAGCTTGGCTATCCACATGACCGCTGTAGCAGACCAGTTTAAGGATCTGCTGTGATGTAAGGCTTCGGGGACTTGGAGTAATCATCCCACTGTGTTTCCCTGGAACTTAGGAAAGCATTAAGTCTTCCGTGACAGGTCGTCTCTCTGGGTGACAGTAATGGCACAGCATCAAATGGGGGCTCTGATGTTCACTCTTCTGTGATTGTTCCTGCAGGAGGCAAAGGAAGTGGGATCTTCGATGAATCAACTCCTGTGCAAACTCGACAACGTCTGAATCCACCCGGTGGGAAGACCAGTGACATATTTGGGTCCCCAGTCACTGCCACTGCACCCCTGGCACACCCAAACAAGCCCAAGGTATGGACTACATTCATATAGCCATACAGGAGAGAAAATAAAAGTTGTGTCAAGTTCACTTTTCAAAAAGCTCCAAAACAGGTGTGACATAGGATCAGGAAGAGACAGAAAGACCGTGCAGCTTTTCCTGAGTATGGCCATTCATGGGGTTGGAGTCACCCAGGAAATGTTTCAACCTTATGACTCAAGACCTAGGGAAAGGAGTTTTGTTCACTTCTTCTCACAGCAGCCACCAAGCACCTGTCTCTGCTACTCTACTTTGTGTACTAAGCATATACCACAAGGGTTTGACCCTTGTTGAGTCTTTGAAACGAAAGATGATGGGTCTGTTTTTCACATAGCACTAGAGATTTAATCTGGGCTTTACATTTTAGCTTGCCCATAAAAAAGGCACACAATCCGGGTATTTTATTTTCTAGTTGTAGATTGGGCAGGTTTGGAGCTTTTTAACTTGCACCCCAGCCATATGTCCCTTGTTACTTGCTGTTGGTCCTGCCCACATGCTCGTCGTCCATTTCCTCTCAGGGATGTTCCCTCCTCCTTTTGGTCTCTTCTCCCTGCCCTTTTCTATCTGCAACTCCCAACCAGGTAACTAAAAACCTGCCAGCAAGGTTACCTAGCATCATTTGGTGTATGAGGGGGTCTCCTGGGGCATCCGTGACCAGATCTTGGGGGCCAGTATTTTAGCATTTGAATACCAGCAGCATCAGACCAGTCTCCTACACTTTGTCACTCTAGACCACTGCTCTTCCCCAGCCCAAGACGATGGCTCTTGGTGAGTTTTATTCCACAAGGGTGAGCTTGTGTTAGTTATCTTTGAGGATTATGGATCTCAGGTCTCTGATCCAGTGAAGGCATCCATGTATTAAGATAAACATGTAAGTGCAATGGATTAAAATTCACCAACTATTTTGCATTTGTTGGTTCAAAAAATAATAATAATTTTAGACCTTTAAAGAGTGCCAGAAAGCCAACTCATTAAATTTGTTGCAGAAAAAGAAAAGTGTTTAACCAAGCTGGGCATGGTGGCATGTGCCTCTACTCCAGTCCCACTACTCAGGAGACAGAGGCAGGTGGTTCTCTGTGAGTTCAAGGCCGGTGAATTCCAGGATAGCTAGGGCCACTTGAGAGACCCTGTCTGAACACACTTCCTCCTCCCCACCACCACCAACAACAACAACAAACTGTTTAATCAGCATTTCTTGCATGACGTGTAGAGAGAGCACCTATTAAACAAAAGTTCCCTTTACAAAACTATAGGAGACCAGCAAGATGGGCCCATTGGTAAAGCTGCTTCCTGCCCAAGCCTAAGATTTGAGTTTGATACCTGGGACCCACAAGGTGGAGGAGAAAACAGTCTCTCAAAAACTGTCTTCTGACCGAGCGGTGGTGGCGCACGCCTTTAATCCCAGCACTTGGGAGGCAGAGGCAGGCGGATTTCTGAGTTCGAGGCCAGCCTGGTCTACAGAGTGAGTTCCAGGACAGCCAGGGCTACACAGAAACCCTGTCTCGAAAAAAAACCAAAAAAAAAAAAAAACTGTCTTCTGGCTCAGCATGCACATCATGGCACCCACCCCCAACCCCACTGCACCAACTCCCAATAAAAATAGGTGTTCCCTAGAGTTGAGCACAATGCAGTTTACATGGATGGAAGCTACTTGGGAGGGTGGCGCAGCAGAATAGGGGCTTGGAGACTAGCTGAGAGGCATAGTAAGGTCATAGCTGGAAAAATGCTCCAGCTTTGAAGCAGTGTAGGAATAATAATAGGATATCAGCATTTGTAAACCTGGCCAAGAAGGGTAGACTTAGATAATACTATCTGCTAACAGAACAAAGAGCCAGCCAATAGTTACGACTTCCTAGTAGAAGTCCATCATAGACCATCTCAGGTCAGCTCCCAGAAGTTAAACCTAAGTAGGCTCAAAACCACGTTTTTTAAAGGCAAGTTCTCTCTTGTCGGCATGGTGGTACACACCATTTGAGAGGAAGGCAGGTCTCTGAGTTCAAATTCAAGGCCTGGTGTACATAGTGAGACTCTGTCTCAAAACAGAAGCAGGTTGTCCTCTTAATAGCCCAGGCTGACTTCAAACTCTTGGCCTCCTGCATAAGTGCTGAGATTACAGGGGTAGCCACTATATCTTGATGAAACTAAGTGGTTTTTTATTATTGATTTATTGACTTCTGTGTTATTCCAAGGACATATGGACTTAGGGCCTTGTGCAGTGTCTTAGTTAGGGTTTACTGCTGTGAACAGACGCCGTGACCAAGGCAACTCTTATAAGGACAACAGCTAATTGGGGCTGGATTATAGGTTCAGAGGTTTGGTCCATTATCAAGGTGGGAGCATGGCAGCATCCAGACAGGCATGGTGCAGGAGGAGTTCTACATCTTCATCTGAAGGCTGCTGGCAAAGACTGGCTTTCAGGCAGCTAGGGCGAGGGTCTTAAGCCCACGCCCACAGTGACACACCTACTCCAACAAGACCACACCTCCTAATCGTGCCACTCCTTGGGCCAAGCATATACAAACCATCACATGCATTCTAGGCATGTGCTCTACCCACTGAGCCACATCCCAGCCCTAAACTTAACCTCCTGAGAAAAGTTGTCCGTATACATACATACTGTAGTATGTATCAGAGCTTCCTGTTTGACAGTACAACATTTGATTATGTGGCCAAATTATTTGTTCATTTGTCTGCTTTGAGCCACACATTCAAATGTTGTGCTGTCAAAATAAGACATTCTGATATATATTACAATTAGATGAAGCTATGAAACATGCTAGTGGTATTTTTAGGAAATAATTGTTAGAATTTGGCGCCTGTTGTGGCTACTTTTTTAAAAGCTACATCTTAGGCTACTTATGAAGAGATAGAATAACTAGGATTTTGAGAGGCTGGCAGTGAGCTAACATCACTATTGCAGTTCAGCGAGTTACATGGGGCTCAGTCACAGGTCTCTATTTTGCAATGCTGGGGATCAAATGCAGAGAGGCCCTTTCAAGCTATAGAAGCACTTTATTGCGCAGTTTATTTAGTAGCCTATCCGTTTGTTTGTTGTAAAGTTGTATTATTTTTAGTTATGTGTAGGTATGTCAGCATGTGTGTGTGTATGCAGATGGGTGCAGGTACCCTCAGAGGCATCATATTTCCTTGGAGCAGGAGTTCCAGACAACTGTATCTAGGAACCGGTCTCTGGTCCAGTGGAAGAGCAGCAAGAACTTTAACCACTGAGCCATCTCCAGCCTGCCATAAACATTTTTAAAGGTTGAAAATAAAACAGACTATAGTGGCCGGGCAGTGGTGGAGCACGCCTTTAATCCCAGCACTTGGGGAGGCAGAGGCAGGTGGATTTCTGAGTTCGAGGCCAGCCTGGTCTACAGTGTGAGTTCCAGGACAGCCAGGGCTACACAGAGAAACCCTGTCTCGAAAAACAAAAAAAAAAATCAAACAAACAGACTATAGTGGGGGTCTATGATTCCAGCTGTTGAGGAGGAAGCTGAGGTTCAATACCTGCCTACCTGCAGAGTGAGTCCAAGCCCAGGAAAATGTAATGAGACCCCGACTCAGAAAATGAAAATAAGACTGAGGATGTGGCCTGGTGGTGGGTAGAATACTTCCCTAGCATGGTCTAGGTTTAAGCCTTAAACGGCCAGGGAGACACAATTAAAAATAAGTCAGCCATTCATCCCTAGATTTTCATTGTCTATCTGAATGAGCACTAACTAACCTGGTGACTTATCTTGCTGCAGGATCATGTTTTGTTGTGTGAAGGTGAAGACTCTAAGTCTAACCTGAAAGGTAAGCTTATTTCCTGCCCCTTCTGTATCCCAGAGAAATAGCTAGTGTACTTCCTAGCCTTGTCTGTACCTTCTAAAACAGCTGACCAAAACAAGCATAAGAGGGTGACTCTGATGGTTTAGTGTTTAAAGAAGGCTAGGGACATGAGCATAGTTCCTGCTAGTAATACTGTTAGGTTTCCTTTTCTTCGAGAAGAGTGTTTCTCTGCCTTCCTTATGCTGGGACTTAAGTACAGTTCTTCATGTTTTGGTGATCCCCAACCAGAAAACTGTTTTCGCCGGGCAGTGGTGGCGCACGCCTTTAATCCCAGCACTTGGGAGGCAGAAGCAGGTGGATTTCTGAGTTCGAGGCCAGCCTGGTCTACAGAGTGAGTTCCAGGACAGCCAGGGCTACACAGAGAAACCTTGTCTCGATAAAAACAAAAACAAAAACAAAACAACTGTTTTCATTGCTACTTCATAACTCTGATTTTGCTACTATCATGAATTGTAATGTAAATGTCTGAGTTTTCTGATGGTCTTAGGTGACCCCTGTGAAAGGGTGGTTCGACACTTCCCTCTCCAGGGATGTCTTAGGGTTTTACTGCTGTGAACAGACACCATGACCAAGGCAAGTCTTATAAAGGACAACATTTAGTTAGGGCTGGCTTACAGGTTCAGAGGTTCAGTCCAGTATCATCAAGGCAGGAGCATGGCAGTGTCCAGGCAGGCACGGTGCAGGAGGAGCTGAAGAGTTCTACATCTTCATCTGCAGGCAGCTAGCAGAATACTGGCTTCCAGGCAGCCTAGGAGGAGGGTCTTAAAGCCCACACCGAGAGTGACACACCTACTCCAACAGGGCCACACTTTCTAATAGTGCCACTCCTTGGGCTGAGCACATACAAACCATCACAAAAGGTTTGACCACAGGTTGTGAACCACTATTCTAGAAGCTCATTTGTGCTGGGTGAAGAACAGGGATCCAAAGCGCTTCATGAGCTTGAGACCAGTCGGTAGCTAGTAGAATTCAAAACTCACTAGCTATACCTTGACACTGACTTTCAGTTAGTGCAGCTTGCTTCATAGTGTAGTGGACAATGTACTGCCTTTCATGGACTTTTGTTGATTTTATCCCACAGCTGCAACAAACTCCACACCCAGAGGAGAGCAGGGTGAGAAAGGAAGCTCAAAAGAGGCGGAGCATACAAAGATACCTGAGCCCACACCTACAGTTGACAGTCATGAGCCCAGACTGGGGCCACGACCTCGCTCCCACAACAAAGTCCTGAACCCACCAGGAGGCAAATCCAGCATCTCCTTCTATTGAGAGATTCCTGCTCTGCCTGTAACTAGATCAGACAGAGATAGGGTATTGAATGTTAATGTTTCCTTTAACCCAAATGAGTTGGGGTGGGAGAGGGTTTGTCATGTGTGTGGGGTTGGCTGCTCATAGGCCGTATTGTCATTGGAAGAGCTGCACAGAGGACTGTGCCTTCTAGACTGCCAAGATACACATTGTGGGGATAAACTGGGATGTTCTGCTCCCTCCTCTCTAATTGTTCTCTGTGAAACAGATCTGTAAAGTTATGGGGAGGCAGAAGAGATAGGGCCCGTTACCAGGATTGCCAGGGTCTTTCTCGTCCTTCTGTCAGCAGGCTGCTGGCTGTTGGTCATCTAAGTATGGTTTGGTTGAAAAAGAACCCAAACTACCCTCACTGTGAGATGGAGGAGACACACATAAACAAACTCTTAAGTTGAGTCTACATTAAGCCTTTCCTTTCAGGAAATGCCTGTCACTAAATGCTTCCACCTCTGAGATACCTTAGAACCCTAATGTCTTCTCTCCCCCCATTATGTCCCTCTGTAGTATTGAAACATGATTGCTCTTTTTGGTAGCAGTCAACAGGAAATCAAGCTGTTATTCTCAGTCCTGTCCTGGGTGGAATTTTTTTTTTATACACCAATTGTCTGAGTTGTCCCATACCTGCACCTAAACCCAAGTCTGAGGTAGCAGCCTGTCTTCCTCTATAGTTGGCTTGGTTCCTGAAATGCCAGATTTGCATGTGGGTTGTTCCTTTTGTTTGTCTCATCAGCCTTACCCATAGGCCTTAGTTCCGCACCTGTGAGGGGTTCTCCCTGTTCATGGTTCTTCCTGTACATTAGGTCTCTGACCTCTGCAGGGCCATCTATGTCCAGGTATTGGATGGATTCCTGTTCTCCTGTCTTGCTTTGTTCCTGTAGTTGGGAAGAAAGCCTGCTGAAGGGCGTTGGGTTCTTCTTTACCAATGTCTGGAAAGGTGTTTTTAGTGCCAGCTTCTTATACATACCTGTGCACTGCTTCAACACCTAGAAAAGTGCTGCTGTGTAACCAAAGCACAAGAACTGCCCACGCTGCCTTTAGAAAGCTTTAGACTTCTTGACCTTGCTCATAAACCATGCTCCTTAGGCCAGTGTTTTGGCAGTAAGGTCACAACTGTCATTTGACAGCAGAGGTACTCGGCTCCACAGTCATGTCACTTCGTCTGTCAGCCAGATGCCCCTTCAACCCTTGAGGAGTTCCTTGTTTCCCCTCTGGTGTGCATCTGTGAAAAGGGCTTTTAAGTGGTGCTACTTTTGCTTATAGTGCCTACAGAGAGCTTCACAGCAGGTGCCAGAAATGCCCTCAGTAAATTTTGGAAAAGTGGCAATCCTGCAGTCACACTCACACCCACCTACAAGTGCGTGCAGGAGCCACCTGCCGATCTCTGCTTCCTCCTGCCCCATCTGTTGAGGGGTCTGACCATGGCTTTGTCAACCAAAGAGTTTGCCTCTTCAGCTGCCCTGTATCCTGAAGCCAAGTAACATGTCTTACATTTATCTAATTTTGTAACTCAAGTGGTTTGTGGTTCAGTCATTATAAGGATGTCATTTGGAATTCAGAGCATTTTTTTCCATTTAAGAAAATGTCATAAATGATGTTTGCTTTATTTAGCCCAGACACTAATTTCTTTAGCTTATAAGGAAATAATACAATGATAGAAATAAATCTTTTATAACTGCTCTCTTAAGTAGAAAATGGTTTGTGAATTCCAAATTGGATTGTCAAGAGGAATCTAACATCACTATGCTGACCCTGCTGTTAGCCCAGTGAGAGAAAAGCTCCAGGCTCCATCTGCTGGTCTGGATGGCTGGGAGGATATGGGGACCTGCGACAGTGGCCCACAGCAGTGTCTGCCTCACTCATTTCCCCATCTTTCTGTCTCTTCTGCCACAGCTGGGCCCAGTGTGAATCTGTAAATTAGTGCCCAGCTAGATCCAGTGGTATACAATTGTCACCTACATTAAGCCTTAAAACTTTTCTTACGTGTATTTGGTGCCAACATTTTTCTATC
Organism: Uromys caudimaculatus; assembly: GCA_028551405.1. Classification (NCBI taxonomy): domain Eukaryota; kingdom Metazoa; phylum Chordata; class Mammalia; order Rodentia; family Muridae; genus Uromys; species Uromys caudimaculatus. The sequence continues at coordinate 84,990,568 of CM052710.1, forward strand.
TCTGTGTCCTTACATCATAATGCAATCTTGATAGGAATATTTTGTTATTTTCTATGAGGCAGAACTGGGTATAATGGTTGAATTAAACTTAGTAACCACATACTCACAGCCTGTGTGTATTTATGTGTATGTGCTTCTCTAGTCCAGTTGAGGGAGGGGTGGGGGACAATGCTGAACTCTGATCCTTTTTTACAGCTTCCCATTGGTAAAGTTCACTTCTCCCTTCCTTGATCTTGATCTAGAAATACCTAGAATAATCATCTTTAAGATCTAACAGAATTAATTGAGAATATGCTGTAATCTACTATTTAGTTTTCTGTAGTTGGAGTTTATTCTTTAGGACAAGTAATATGAGAAAACCTGCTCCAATTTGGCTTCAGAATGCCCCAGTGACTCAGTAACAAACCTTGTGGTAACTAAGTGGGGTGACCAGCTATTCAGCTGTGTTAGATTGAAGCCCTGTAGAAAAAATAACATTTTCATCTGGTCAACAAGCAAACTCCATATCTAGATGTAAATTACATGGAGTGATGGTTTGTATATGCTTGGTCCAGAGAGTGGCACTATTAGAAGGTGTGGCCTTATTGGAGGAAGTGTGTCACTGTGGGTGTGGGCTTTAAGACCATCCTAGCTGCCTAGAGGTCAGTCTTCCACTAGCAGCCTTCAGATGAAGCTGGAGAACTCTCAGCTCTGCCTTCATCATGCCTGCCCAGATGATGCCATACTCACACCTTGATGATAATGGGACTGAACCTGTAAACTAGTACCAATTAAATGTTGTCCTTATAAGAGTTGCCTTGGGGGGCTGGAGAGATGGCTCAGTGGTTAAGAGCACTGACCACTCTCCCAGAGGTCCTGAGTTCAATTCCCAGCAACCACATGGTGGCTCACAACCATCTGTAATGAGATCCAATGCCCTCCTCTGGTGTGTCTGAAGAAAGCAACAGTGTACTCACATACATGAAATAAATAAATCTTAAAAAAAAAAAAAAAAAAAAGAGTTGCCTTGGTCATGGTGTCTGTTCACAGTAGTAAAACCCTAACTAAAACACATGGATTTTGTCAGGGTGACTGCCTACTTGAGAGAGTCTCCCAGAAGTTTCACATTCTGAATGCTGGACCCGAGGCTTAAGTTAAAGACCAACACTTCACAAGCTAGGAATGGCCTTTAATCCCAGCACTGGGATGGCAAAGAGAAGCAGCTGGATCTCTGAGTTCAAGGACAGCCAGGACTATAGCAGATCAGGTGACCAATGCTTCACAAAGCCAATGTGTTACCTGAAACAACATCTTACCTTGCTTGTCTACACGTACTTAGAAATGTAGTGAGTTCCAGGAACCGGGTTAGAAACTGACAATGCCATATCACAGGTTAGCAACTGTTCCAGCCCTCAGGCAGGCACTAAAAGATGTGGGCATGTCTGTGGAGACTAGACAGCAGCTCTACCTGTGCTGAGAATGAGGAAGTAGAGCACAGGGCAGTGGTGGTGCGCACCTTTAATCCCAGCACTTGGGAGGCAGAGGCAGGTGGATTTCTGAGTTCGAGGCCAGCCTGGTCTACAGAGTGAGTTCCAGGACAGCCAGGGCTACACAGAGAAACCCTGTCTCGAAAAAACCAAAAAAAAAATTCAATCTGTGGAGCTGTAGAGTACTTGATACTTTTGCAAAGGGATGGAGATCAGTTCCAAGCATCCAGGAAGGGTAGCTCACAACCACCTGCAACTCAAGCTCCAGTGAATCTAATGGCTTCCATTGGATGGTACCTGCATTCACATATACATATCTACTACATAGGCATAACTTTAAAGTCAGATATTGGTGGCTCATGCCTTTAATCCCAAGCACTTGGGAGACAGGGGCAGATGGATTTCTGAGTTTGAGGTCAGCCTGGTCTACAGAGCAAGTTCCAGGACAGTCAGGACTACCCAGGGAAACTCTGTCTTTGGGGTTGGGGTGGGGGAACCATTTTCTTTTTTAATTCATTTTGCTTTGATTAGTTCCAAATGACAAACCTCCCCAGCCCCCAGTCATGTTAATAACAAAGGAGCACTAGAATTTGTGGTACACACCTTTGGTGCTAGCACTTGAGAGACAGATCTCTTTGTAAGCTCAAAGACAGACTAGTCCACATAGTTCTGGGACAGTCAGATACATGTAAAGAGACCCTGTCTCAAAAATAAATAAATAAATAATCCCCCTTTTTTAAAAGTTAATGTTCAAGTCAGTTGGTCTGCCCCTGTGTTGGTGGTAGGTGCCCCCACTGTGATGTACTACCTTTAAGAATTTACAGGGACAGGGTATGGTGGCTCATGCCTCTAGTCCCAGCACTTGGGTGGCAGAGGTAGCTGGTCCCTGTGAGTTTAGAAGGTACTCTGGTCTATAACGTAAGTTCCAGGACAGCCAAGGCTATATAGACCCTGTCCCAAAAAAAAGAATTTATGAGGTTCAAGTTGCTGAGACCTAAAACTAAATACTAAGGCAACCCCTAAACACAATCTTGTACTGTAATTTGTTTACCAGGGGCCTGAAGAAATGGCTCAGTGCTTAAGAGCACTTGTTACTCTAGCAGAGGACCTGGGTTCAGTTCTCAGCATCCACATGGTGACTCATAACTGTAATTCCAGTTTTAGGAGATCCCAGTGACTCTGTCCTCTATGGGCACCAGGCATTCATGTGATATATACACATAGGCGAGACACTCATACTATACAAAGTTAATAAATCTAAAAAAAAAATCTTAAGGAATTAATCATTTCATCTATTTGTTATGATTCCTAATTTTGGCAATTTAAAATTAACTCAGGGGACTGAAAAGATGGCTTTGTGGATAGACCATTGGCTGCTCTACCAGAGGACCCAGGTTCTATTTCCAGAACCTTTTTGATACTCAAAGCCCTTAGTTAACTCAAGCTCCAGGGGATCCAGTACCCTCTTCTGGTTTCTGTGGACACTGGGCACATACAAATGAAACACTCATATACATTAAATGATAAAATCATGAAACTGTCTTGGGTAACATTCACTGCAAGTAACTACTGCAATATGCCCCTTTCACTCTAGCCTACTTCTCCAGTTGGTTGATAATATGTAGGCTCAGCTTTGAAGGCTTGTAAGGTTAAATCAGTATCAAAACCCAGTCAACCTGAAAATGTTGTGGGGTAGTCACCATGGAAGACTGCTCAGACATAGGTTTAAGTAAATAGAGAGTCTTTATTAGCTGGCTAGTGACTATGCTGGTTATTTAGGATTCCCAAAGAAGAAAGTCCTTGAGCCTTTCTCAGAATGAGCTTTTAAGCACAAAGTCATGTTCTGGATTAGCATGCTTCAGTTAACAAGAACAGTTAGCCAGAAGCAGAACTACAGAAGCCAAAAAGCAAGGTTACTGATTTAGAGACTCTCAGAACTATGGATGCTGATGGCTTAGGTCTGTTTGGTCTGTTTTCATTTTTTGGCCGGTGGTTCTGTGTACATGCTGAGTTTTACAGCCTGAATGGTACTTCCATCATGGAGTCAGTTGTGCTAAGGTGTGGGGCCTGTTACAAAACAGTCTCTTAGGGTAGGTATTTATATGTTTGGAAAGGTGAGGGAATTATAGCCCCAGGTAATGGTGTATGTATACTGAATGGCAGAAGCCAGGCATAGCAAGTTCCAGGTCAACCAGTGCTACACACTAAGACTTTATATATGAAATTGTGGACAATGTTTTAAGTGTTCTGGATGTCAGTTACAAGACGCGTTAGTGTGTTTAAGAGTGAGATCTGGTGGCTTGAGAGAAGGCTCAGCAGTTGAGAAGAGTACTTGTTCTTACACGGGAGGACTTCAGTTCTGGCCATTCATATGGCTGCTCACAACTAACTCCAATTCAGACGCTCTCTTCTTGCCTTCACAGGCACCAGGAATGTGCGTAATGCACAGGTCTACATACAACCAAACATATACACATAAAATAACAAGTAACTTTTTTTTAAAAAGTAGGATGTGAATCTGAGCTGACCCGGAAGGCTTTCAGGTGGAAGTAGGCAGAGGGGAAAACCATCTTAGCTAGAAAGCAGTTCAAAGTCAGGTTCATGGTCTCCCCAGCAAATGAATACATATAGATCGACTCGCTTTATATTCCGGTCTTAAAGTACATTCACACTTAAGGATCTTAGAACCCGGGTGGGCGGTGCAAATGAAGCACTGCATGGAACTAAACGACCAGGAGAGCGGGAAAGAACCAGAAACAGGGCACACGACACATGTCCCGTGAACGTCGAGGGCGGACAGAGTATGACAAAGGTCTGAAGACAAACAGGAGAGAGATGCAGAAGCACACAGGTCACTCCAATCCGACTGAGTTACCCCCTCAAGCGCCACCAACAACGCAGCCGGAAACGCTCCGGCTTGTTTCCTTTAGCGTCAGGTCGCTCGGGGCGGGGCGGGACGGGGCTCCACCCCCCGCGTCCAGGCGGGACTTCCGGCAAGGGAGTGACGGGCGCGGCCTGGGCGGCGGCGCATCCTAAGGTGGCGGCTGCCTGAGGTGACAGTGGCCCGTGCACTCGGGCACCGGAACGAGCCGCGCTGGCGGCGGCGGCGGTAGCCGCGATGATGGAGATCCAGATGGACGAGGGAGGAGGTGTGGTGGTGTACCAAGACGACTACTGCTCGGGCTCGGTCATGTCGGAGCGTGTGTCGGGCCTGGCGGGCTCCATCTACCGCGAGTTCGAGCGCCTCATTCACTGCTATGACGAGGAGGTGGTCAAGGAGCTCATGCCGCTGGTGGTGAACGTGCTGGAGAACCTTGATTCGGTGCTGAGCGAGAACCAGGAGCACGAGGTGGAGCTGGAGCTCCTACGCGAGGACAACGAGCAGCTGCTCACGCAATACGAGCGCGAGAAGGCGCTGCGCAAACAGGCCGAGGAGGTGCGTGGGTCCCGGCCGCCGCGGAGAGGGACGGTGTGGGTAGCATGGAGCAGCCACCTCGGTTTAGCCGGCAGTATGCTGTTGCTGGGAAGTGCCACTTTCTCCATCCAATTTGGACCCAGAGCCCAGCCTGTGCAGAGTCCGGGAGACATGGGCCCCCATTCCTGCTGTCCTCTGTCCTTGGCTGCCGCCTGCTGGCTCTGAGTTTTATTCTTTCGGTCTTTTGAGCAAGTTGCCCCAGAATCACAAAGCCCAGAATTCTACTATTCTGGAAGTAAATGCTCTTCGGTTTATGATAGGAAGGAAGTGCCGTCTTATATGAGGTTAATTCCATTTATGTAAAGTTGACTTAACACAGTCTTAGAGACTACTATTGAAATTAAGAGTCGATTTTGATATTTTGGCTTCTTAAATTAGTGGCCCAGTATCACAGTTAGGATAAAAGCTTGTTTATCTTGAATCATTCCTACTTATTGTGGTTTGCTTATTGACTGTCGAGATTTTGCTGTTCCTGAATTGGGATGCACAGGCACCACCTGATTGGCTTCATCAAGTTCTCAACATATGAGGGGATTCAAAAGCTCTTAGGATGTGAGGAGGGCTCGGGGTGACCTCAGAAACAGGTAACTGGCTCCAGAAACTGTCTGGGCTAGATCAAGGTCACACACTGACCACAGACAAAAGGACAGGCCAAGTTACAGGGTAGACCTTGGTGGCAGCCTGAGCTTTACCTTCTGGGGTCATATTGCTGCATAGTGGGGCAGTACCCCAGAAGTCTGCAATGTTTGGTCCTTCTAGACCAGCCCTGGAGTTGTGTCTTGTGCTTGATAACACTCTCCATAGCCCTGAACTCTCTGGGGACTTGAGACATTGACAAAGGATTCGGGTATTATTTCTTCCCCTTGTCTCCATGCTTACATAGTCAAGATCACTGATGTGGAGGAAAAGGAGAAAATGAAAGTGGACCGAGGGAAGGCAAAGTTACAACCTTGTAACTTAAAATGGGCTCTGCTTAAAATAGGTGCCTGCTTGCCAGGGCCTTGACACTGCCCCCAGGGAAGATGCCTCTGCCTTCCAGTTTACTCACAAGTTGGAGTGAGCAGTGAGTGTACATGGGGCTTACATTGTACGGGAGAGCCAAGACCCAGCTCCTCAAAGAAGCTGAGCAAAGCAAGAAGTAAATAGACGCTGAACTGGCCAGGTGGTTAAATGCCCGTTTATGCCCTTGGAGGGACCTCCAGTGAGGTTAGAACTGAAGAGGGACCAAACACTGTCAACAGCATTCTAGCTCTTCTGTGGTGTGAAGTGGATGTTTATCTTCAGTTCTGTAAAAAAGACTACCGTGCACTAGTGGCCAGCTTCTTTTTCTAGACAGGGATGGGTGATCAGATGGTGTCATAGCCCAGGAGCTATGCATCACTGCATTCAGAGTTGTGCTGCAGAAGTGCTGTCCCAGGCACTTTGCTTGTTTAAGCTTAGTCAGAGATGGGTAATCTGAGCTGCCAGCAGCTTTCTGAGAAGACAGAATCCTCAAGGTTTTTAAAATTTTTAAACAGAAAACATCTCAGCCCTTTAATTCTTTCCCTGATACCAGTATGTTTTGATACCAGGTGGTTCATTCTCTGGGACTCAGAAGCTGAGAGGAGGAGCTCAGCTGTAGAGTTTGCAGAGACCAGCATGGCCATCCTGCCCCCAGGGACCACACACCTTACTGGCCTCTCCCTTTCTCTTTCAGACCTTCAGTTGTAGCTGTCTTGTAAAGTGAGTGGGTTGCCAGAAGTAGTGAATCAGGGCCACTACAAGTATCGCTGTTGACCACTGGTTGCCTAGAAAGAAAACTGTGGCAAGGTGGGTTTAGTAGCGAGGGCAGTGTCCCTAATGCTTCATTCAGCTCAGCCTTGGACCTCGTGATCTGATCAGCACAGTTCTAATGTAAAGTGACTGTTACCCTTGGTCATTTCCCTCTGGAGAGAAAAGGACTAGAAAGAGGCACTAACTGCGCTAGCCTCTTCCCTGCAGTAGGCAAGCACTTAGATCCCAGGAAGGAAGATAGTGGTTGAAAGGCAGAGTATTGGTGTCATTATTGCCATTATCTTTCTTAACCCTAAAGAATGTGGTAGAAGCATTCTTTAGCTTATCTCAAGCAACTCAAGTGGGTTCTTGGGACATTTGTTGATGCTCCTATTGCTTTGTCCTGGAAAGGTTTATTGGGCCACTTCTGCCCCTGGGCCCCAACTTCTAGCATCCGACAGTGTACTAAAGAGAGCATGAATGATCCTCATCATGCACGAGCTCTGAAGAGATTAGTATCTTTTGGCTTGCTCTACCCCAGAGTTATTCTCTTTTCCCTCAAGAGTACCATCAAAGAGATCCTAGCCCAGTGTGGCGAGAAGAGAAGCCGGTTTCTTGTTTCTCTTCACATCTCTCCATGATGATGCTTCAGTTCTTGAGGCCCAAGGACTCTCTTGTCTCTTTGGAGCAACCATTCTGCCCAGTGAGCTTTCTGTGACAATGGGCCTGCCCCGTTTTATATCCAGTTCAGTAGCCACTGGGTACAGTGGCCTTTGAGCATTTTCACTGTCACCCATGAGATTGTGGAAGTAGGACTTTATTTTTCCTTTTTCTTTCTCTAGTGCTGGCAATGGAAGCCAGAGCCTCAGAGCATGCTAGGCAAGTTGTCATCACTGAGCCACAACCTCAGCCTCTGCATTTCATGCCTTTTAACTTGAATTGAAGCAAACACATGTAGCCAGGACAACCATACCAGTGTATCTGTCTCTGTGAGCAGTCTGGCTGAGTTGACTTCATATAAAAGCAGGTGACTGATATTTTTAAGTTAGCATCAGGCAAGAAAAGAAAGTGCTTAAAACCTAGGTTTGCATTTCTCAGTGGACATTTTCCAGTTAGAGGGAGCTACCTAAGGCAGTTAAGGAGGAGACCTGGTGGAAGAAAACCTGAGATAGTGGGAGGAGGGTGCCAGCTGTCTAGGAAACAGCACAGGAGGTGAGGAATTCTCACTGGGCTAAGAGGACCACTGGGGAATCCCTAGTGCCTGGAAGTCAGCTATGCTATTTGCCACAAGACTGAACCTTTGATCCCGAGCCTCATCTTTTAGTCTTTCGTTTTTTTGGGGATAAAGGTAACATTCTTACTGAGGTCTCATTGGTATACACTGACTGCACATGCTTAGTGTCCAGTTTGATTTTCGACACTCATGTGAGCCCCTGAAGCCTTGCCCCTTGCTTTGGAGTTCTCAAAGTGATCTTATTTCTGCTTTTCTCTGCCTCATCGCCAAATGGCTGTTTTCTTTAACTTTCATCTTCTAGAACTTTCACTAAATGGAACTATTCCGGGCTATTCCAGAACTACTGTCTGGCTTTTCACTGAGCTTCATGATTTTGAGATTTGTTGAGGTTGTTGTCTGTGACACTGAGTATTTTTTGTATAGACAAGAGACTTGGGGCTAACAAGTTAAATGTGAATCAGCAGTGACAGATTCAAAGCTGTGCCTGTTATGAAAATGTTTGTTGCACTCTTTCTTACCAAGCCTCTTAGGTAGTGTTTCCCCTTCCATTCTCTGCCTCATTTGGGACTCCTGCCCCAGTTTTGCCGTAGCTATCCCTTGTCTTACCTGTCCTCCCTTTCAGCAAATACCCAGAAAAGCACATACTTCTGCAGACATACACTTAGCTATAGCTCTGTCTGGCTCTGGCTCATATTTAGAATGCTGCCAATTTTTAAATGTGTGTGTGTGTGTGTGTGTGTGTGTGTGTGTGTGTGTGTGTGTGTGTAAATGAATGAATGAGGTTCGTGTGAGGGTAGGTAAGTATATACCACAGCATGCATGTAGGTCAGACAGTTTTTCCAGAGATGCTTTACACCATCTACCTTGTTGAGGGAGGGAGGGTCTCTTTTATTCCTGCTGCTGTCCTGCGTATTCAGGCCGGCCAGCCCAACAGCTTTCAGGACAGTCTCCTGTCTGTGTCTCACATCTCACCTGAGATGCATATCATACTATCCAGCTTACTAATGGGTTCCAGGGATCAAACTCAGGTGGTTGGGCTTTTATGACTAGTGCTTTACCCATGAGCCATCTCTCTGGCCCTAAAATGCAAAGACCTTTGTCAACTGAGGCATTATAACATCTTCCTAGTTGGTCATCACATTAATGTGGATAAAGCTGGACCAGAATAGGAAGCTTAAACCAGCTAGAGGGGCAGTAGAGATAGCTCAGCAGTTAAGAACATCTACTGCTTTTACAGAGGACCCAAGTTCTGTTCCTAGCACCTATATTGGATGGCTTACAACCACCTATATCTCCAGGGGATCTAATGCCCTTTTCAACACTCTGTGGGTACCTGCATTTATAAGTACATGCAACACACACTATATTAAAAATAAAAATAAATATTTTTTAGGAAGAAACAAAACAGCCCAAACTAGGGAATGAGCCACAGAGGATAAAGTTTTCCTGACAAAGGTAACTTCTCCCACCCCTACCCTAAGGAAGATTTTCATGAATTTAGATTTTAGTTTTATCTCCATTGTTCTTACCTCCCTGGTATCATTCTTTCCCCTTCCCGCTCCCCTTCTCTTCTGTTGTTAATTTTTTTGGGTTTTGGAGACAGGGTTTCACCCTTCAGCCCTGGCTGTGTTAGTACACACTGGCTGGCCTAGAACTCGTTTGGTAGACAAGAGATCTGCCTTCCTCTCCCTCTCCAGTATTAAGATTAGAGGCATGGGCCACCACACTCAGCCCTTTCCCAGTATTTTGAGATAGAATCTTACTCTCTAGCCTAGGCTGGCTTTAAACTTGAAGTAGTACTGTCTTGGTCTTCCAAAGACCTACATTATAGGCCATGAGCTGCCACATCCAGTTTTTTGTTACTGTTGTGGATTGGTTTGTGTGTTAAATTTATTCATTTTATGTGTCTTGGTGTTTCACTTGTGTCTGTGTAACTGCCTATGTCTAGTAACCAGGAGCCCAAAAGAGGGCATAGAATTCCCTGGGATTGGAGTTACAAAAAGTTGTAAGCCATGTTGATGCTGGGAATTGAACCCAGATCCTTTGTAAAGAGTAGCCAGTGCCGGGCAGTGGTGGCGCACGCCTTTAATCCCAGCACTCAGGAGGCAGAGGCAGGCAGATTTCTGAGTTCGAGGCCAGCCTGGTCTACAGAGTGAGTTCCAGGATAGCCAGGGCTACACAGAGAAACCCTGTCTCAAAAAACCAAAAAAAAAAAAAAAAAAAAAGAGTAGTCAGTGTTCTTAACCACTAAGCAATCATCGCTCTAGCCTGTTTTTTAAGAGAACAACTCATGTTGCCTAGATAGTCTTAAGTTTACTGTTTTGCTAAGGCTGGCCTTTGAGCACCAGGTGTGGTTTTGTTTTGTTTTTTTTGAGACAGGGTTTCTCTATATACTACTGGTTTGCCCTTGAACTTGCTCTGTAGACCAGGTTGGTCTCAAACTCAGAGATCCATCTGCCTCTGCCTCCTGAGTGCTGGAATTAAAAAAGCATTCGCCACTACTGCCTGGCTGTAATCTTATTCTTTTCTTTTTGATTATTTGTCCTAAAAATCAGAGTGCATTAAATCTGTTGTGGTGTTTAAGATGGCTACTGGATGGATATGAGGAACACTTGCTACATTCCTGAACTGTAGCCATATTACTAACCTACATATAATATTTGAATATAGAAATACCCTGTTTGAGGCTGGAGAGATGGCTCAGTGGTTAAGAGTACTGGCTGATCTTCCAGAGGTCCTGAGTTCAATTCCCAGCAACCACATGGTGGCTCACAACCATCTGTAATGGGATCTGATGCCCTCTTCTGGTGTGTCTGAAGAGAGCAACAGTGTACTCACATAAATAAAATAAATAAATAAATAAATCTTTAAAAAAGATTAAGAAAGAAAGAACTAAAGACAGATTTCTGTTTCTTTCGTGTGCTGTCTTGTGGTTCTTGCAGATAGTGTCTGTAACTCCAGCCTCCCAACTCAGGACCTACACTCGCTGTGTTTGGAACCTAGGTAGTTGCCACAGGTGATGGATGGCACAGGTTCAAAAAGCCCAAGTTGCCCCTAGCTCCCTGTCTGATTGCTTAATACAAAAGACTAATAACACATTTTTATTTTGGAAATTCTCTCCCTTTCTTTTCCCCTATCAATAATGCAAAAGAACCTGAATTTTGATTCCTCTTGGTGGTCACTTCTTTTTTTTTTTTTTTTTGGTTTATTTATTTATTTGATGTATATGAGTATACCATAGCTGTCTTCAGACACACCAGAAGAGGGCATCAGATCCCATTACAGATGGTTGTGAGTCACCATGTGGTTGCTGGGAATTGAACTCGACCTCTAGAAGAGCAGTCAGTGCTCTTAACTGCTGAGCCATCTCTCCAGCCCCTGGTAGTCACTTCTAACAAACTAAATGAGTTCCTATGGGTGTCCCTGGCCCACAAAACTATGAGAGAGAAGAGGCTCACCTTCCCAGTAAAGCTCTAACAGTCCCGTGAATCCACTGTAAGAGATTACATAGCCAGCACTCTGCATTCAGAGTCCTGAATCCTGACCTCCATTGTCACCTTTTATGTTTGACAGGGATATAAAGTTGACTTTTTCACTTTATATTTTATATGTGAAATGGGAATAGTAATCTCATTCCATGGAATTCTTTTTCTTTTTTTAAAAAAAGACTGACTGGTATATATGTATTCTTCATATGGGAATTGTATCTAGTTGATTCAGAATCACTTGTTTTCATTGTATATCTGCATATGCACACAAAACCCCCTGCATTTTGCTGGCTCTAGGGTATTCTTCCTTCAGCTTACTTGAGTGCAGTGTCTAATCCTGTGCAAATTTCCTTCCACCTGTAGTCTCGTCCCTCCCAGCTTCTCCCTACCCTCACACACACACACACACACACACACACACACACACACACACACACACACACACACACCCTGGGGTGTTCCCCTCTTGCAGGTCATACAGGATGAGTCATTCTCCATTGTTCACTGGAGCTCTGTGCTCCAGCACAAAGACCTTGGACAGACTGCATGCAGCAGGAGGGACATCCGATTGGTCAGACGGCTGTGGAGCGGGCGTACGTGGGTTATTATAGGAAGCATGGCCCTAGCCAGAAACTGAAGCCTGCAGCCCACTGTTAGCTTTATATTCATGTCCTCTGAGAAGCTTTTTATGCCTTTAAAGTCTACCTGGTGTTTATGTCTCCTGCAGATGGGATTTCCCAGTCACATTCCAGTTTCCTGTTCAGTACACTTCTTTCCTCAATTGTTACTACTGTAGGGATTACAAAATGTCACTCACTTAGCTTGACCTTCTGCTGCAGAGGCAATGTCTGTACCCAAGGTCCACACCTTGGGTACTACCTCCTCTTCGGCCTCATTAGAGTGTCTGTCTTGCAGAGTGATTTCTTTTCACTTGGTTTAATGACGATCATTTTGCTCAGAAACTATCCAGTCTGGCGCTTTTCAGAGGCAGTGCTTGTAGTTTTTCATCCAATAATAATGGATCTCGAGCTAAGAGGTGATTGAAATGCAGATTAATGGGGATGGAGAAAGAGCTCAGGGGTTAAGAACACCAGCTGCTCTTCCAGAGGACCACGGTTCAATTCCTCACACCCACATGGCAGCTCACAACCGTCTGTAACTCCAGTTCTGGAGAATCTGATGCCCTCTTCTGCTCAGCAGGATCCTGCATGCATGTGGGACTTGTAACCTCACACAACCATGCACACTTATAAAAACAAAAGGTACAACACTCAGGAAGCAGAGGCAGGGTGTCTATGTGAGTTCAAGGCCAGCCTGGTCTGTAGTGAGTTCCACAACAGGGAAGGTTTTCCCTATCTCAAAAAAACAATGAAGTAGAGATGAGGAGAGGGGTGGCCTTCCTTCATCTTCATGTTTAATACTGACAGGGGTAACCTATAGTCTGTTGTGGGTAAAGTGAGCCACATCATCTGTGGATTCCAATTAACTGGTCATTGGCCTTCCTGCTACTCATAAGGCCCTGGAAAAGTATGTGAAGGCTGAGTTCACAGGCCATCAGGAATGGTATCAGCTAGCCAAAGGTTCCAGTCACTCATTCTTGGACTATTCTCTTATTATCAGAGTTTATCTGTGATGTCTCTCTATAGATGGGGAAAGGCAGGCAGCATGAAGGGAAAGGAACTTGAGAATCTAATGGAAACCTCGCTCTGGCACCAGCTTGTGGCCTCCAGGTGTCTGGATTCTTGGGTTCTTGAACTTGTGCTTTTCCTTGTGAAAGCTGCTGTCACCTTCTGACCGACACACAACAAGCTCATCTTTGTCCTTCCCATGCATAGAAATTCATCGAATTTGAAGATGCCTTGGAACAAGAAAAGAAGGAACTCCAGATCCAGGTAGAACATTATGAGTTTCAGACGCGCCAACTGGAGCTAAAGGCTAAAAACTATGCAGATCAGAGTAAGTAGCTAGAAAGAGCCACGAGTTGGGTTTGCATTCTACAGCTGATCTTGGGAGGAGTACACAAGGTGTTGATTACAGGGGGTGGGTGATTCTTAACTGCTTGTTTTGTCTCGTCACACACTGTATTTCCATACTCAGCTTTCAGTGGAAATGAAGTCCTTGTGGCACAGCACACTTTTACTTCATAAATGTGATATAAAATAGCAAACACTCATACCCTCAGTCCTCCTGTACTTCTAAGGAAAAAGCACTATGGCCTTGAGTCTTGACCGATCTCTGTGAAGTTAACTGTTTTAGTGACAGTTCCCAAGAGATCTTTAGGTTTTCTTCTTGCTTGCAAATACTAGCCATTTGCCTACTGCTCACCCTCAAACATTGATCCTCAGCACAGTAGTCTCTAAATCTCAGCCTTGGAGTAAGTCAGGATCAACCTATTAAGCCAGTTTTCCCCCTTTCCAGAATTCTGGCCAACTGTATCTATAGGGAAAGGTAAAAAGTGCTTTTAAAAATTAAAACATAGGGGCTGGAGAGATGGCTCAGAGGTTAAGAGCACTAGCTACTTTTCTAGAGGTCCTGAGTTCAATTCCCAGCAACCACATGGTGGCTCACAACCATCTGTAATGGGATCTGATGCTCATTTCTGGTATACATGTGTATAGGTAGATAGAGCACTCATATACGTAAATAAATCTTTTAAAAATTTTTTGCAAAAATTTTAAAAATATGCCAGAAGTGGTGGTGCACACCTTTCATTTCAGCACTGTGGAGACAGAAAAAGGTGGGTCTCTGTGAGTTCAAGGCCAGCTTGGACTACAGAGTGTATTCTAGGATAGTCAGGGCTACACAGAGAAATCCTGTCTTGAAAAACTAAATGATAGTAGTAGTAGTAGTAGCAAAAACAACAACAACTATAAAAACATTTCGCTTATAAAGCTATACTTAAGGGGCTGGAGATTAGTTGTTAAGAGCATTACTATTCTTTCAGAGGACCTGAGTTGGTTCCCAGCCCCTACATCAGGCAGCTCACAACTGCGTATAACTCAAGCTCCAGGAGGCTCTGATGTCCCTAGCGCCTCAGGCACCTGCACTAATGTGCACAACCCACCTACCCCACCCCCACATACTCATTTTAAAATAATAGAAATAAACTGTACTTAAACTGAAGTGTTGCTGTTACAGCCATCATTCAATCTTTTTTTATGGTTTAGCATTTCAGTAACTAAAACACATTTGTCACTTCATGTGGTTACCTTGAGAAACAGCTACCTTTATTTCTCTGAGAAATTAAAATTGATTTGGGGGAGAGAGAAAAACTGACTTACTAGGCTGGTTTGACCTATTCCAGGGCTGAGACTGAGAGGTTGCTGTGCTAGATTACCGTCCTGCTGAGCATCAGGGTCTGAGGGTGAGCAGTGGGCAGGCGGCTTCTGTACGTGCTAGTATTGCAAACAAGAAGCAAACTTTAATGCCTCTTTTAGTATATGTAATAAATCTCATATTTATACAGGTGCTGTGACTTTCCTTTTGATTAGAGTGTTTGACATGTCAAAACTTACTGGCTCTTTTCTTAGAAAGAAAAAAAATGCCAAATAAGATTACTGGGTGGTGATTCTCCAGGGTAGCTTGAAGCCCGGGGAACAAATGGGAAGCTCTCAATGATACCCTAGCAATTGTTCATAGGGAGGTCCTCACTAACACTGGTTCCTTCCAGGTACACACATAGACAGTCAAAAAGCAGCCTTTCCAAGGGACAGAGACAGGCTGAGTTTGAATACACCTGCCATGGGTAGACTTCTTGTTTCTTGGGCAGCCATGTAAGTGTGTGCTGTTTTAGTTTGTATAAGTCATGCATTTATTGCACCAATGTCTGTAAGTCAAGTATATAAGTCACATGTGTTCTGTGCTTTATACACATGTATAAGTCATGTGTAGGTTGGATACTAGTAACTATGAGTCACATGTGTGGTAGCTACTAGAGTCTTCTAAGTTATGGGCTTTGGATGTTGGTGTCTGTAGTTGGGTGCTAGTGTCCCTAGGTCCTATCTGTGTTGAGTTTTAGTGTCTCTAGGCACCATATGCATTGGGTGCTGGTATTCATGTGCTCCATGTGTGGTGTATACTGGTGTCCCTGGGTTCCATGTCCATTGGGTACTCATGCCTTTGGGTCTAGTGCGTGTTAGGTGCTGGTGTCCATGCTTCAAACTCCTTCAAGAAAGAAAAATGCAGCTGACTTGGCTTTGCACTGATGCTTATGCTGAGCTTCCAAAAGGGCTCCTTACACTGTTACCAATTGTTGGGTATAGGGTGGGCAGCAGTGCTCTCCACAGGTGCTGCCTGGCCCATTCCCAGAGCACAGAGCACAGTGTGTCTGAGATGAGGTGTGGAGCCGTGTAATTTATTAGATCAATCTAGAAAAGACATCAGGAGGCCAAGGGGAGGTGAGGGAAGCCTCTCACTGAGGACAGATGAAAGCCAGTGAAGGACCATACCACCCAACATTCCAGGACACCCAACTCGCACGTGTCCTGCCTTGCTTCGTTCATCATCATCACGCAGTGGGCTACACAGATAGAAGTACAGAGGAAGGCGCACAGGGCAGCGGCATGCTGGCCCATTAGCAGGGCTCAGGGACAGGCTGCCTGGCCAGGATTGTCATTTAGCTTGTTTTAGACAAGTACATGCCATACCAGAGGGGACCATTCTGGGTGTCACCAGGGACTACCAGTTTTGGGTAGTAGCCTAGAGAAAACAAGTTCAGCTGTTGATGTGTATAAGGAACGCAGCTTTCATCTCATCACACGCTTCTGACCTTAGTCTTTAACGCGACTGCAGTTATGCAGACTTGAATTTTCTCTTTTCATTAGCTTCTCACTTCTTTTGTTTAAAACATTTTTATTTAGTTATTTATTTGTTTTAGGAGTTTTGGGGATGGAGCCCAAGGCCATGTTCATCATACTGGTCTGCCACTGAGTCCTCACCTCCATTTTCTGTTGTACATGCTATGAGATTTGGAAGCTTCCAGCTACCCTGAGCAGATGCTTTTGTCAGCCCCACCCATCCTGGTTTCTCTTACAGCAGGACTGAGCATTCTCACATGTGAGGCTCACACCACATGCCCATTGTCACTCACCTTCTCCATCTAGTACACTCACCTTTCTGAGCATGTGCCAGGGCTGTTACAGTCCACAGCACAGGGACTGAGCCACTGTGGAGGGTAGACTGCAGCTGACATGGTGTCGTGTTTTCTAGTTTCTCGATTGGAGGAACGGGAATCAGAGATGAAGAAGGAATACAATGCCCTGCACCAGCGGCACACAGAGGTAGGTGCTGGTGGGTACCCTGCTGGCGGGAGAGTGGGTTTTAACTGCTAGGACTGCATGTTACCACTTGCTGCTGAGCTTTGGTCACTTCTTCTAATACCTTTGTTGTTTGGTAAAAAGCTGTGTGCTCCTGTTCTTTAGATGCTTGTTCCCTAAAAGAATTGTCTTATCCAAGCACAGCACTTCAGAATTCCAGCATTGGGAGTTTAGTGGGTGACACTAACAGGGAACCCCTCTTGACAGATGATCCAGACCTATGTGGAACACATCGAAAGATCTAAGATGCAGCAAGTTGGGAGTAGCGGCCAAACAGAAAGCAGCCTGCCAGGGCGGAGGTAGGTGGGTTTGGTGGGCAGGGCCTGGTGGGCAGGAAGGGGAAGTGGTAGGGACACTGGGCAGGAATGTGCATGAAGGTGGATTTGGCTTTGCCTTCTGCTCAGTCCCAGGTCTTTGTCTGAGGCTCATGAAAATTGTATACAGTCTGTCCTTGTTCTATATGGATTCTAATTTTGCAAACTTTACTACTTATTAAACTATATTTGAAACTTTGCCAGTCAGTATTCATGGTGCTTTCATAGCCATGTGAGCATATTGTGGGGGTGTGGAGTTTGAACCAAAGGGCAGGCTCTTGACCAAGATTTAACTCAGTGGTACTCTCATTCCCCATCTGAACCCCTACCTAGATGCCAGTGGGAGGGGCAGAAGAATCTGCACAGCAGTCTGACAGAAAGAAGTACACGGAGGCCTTGGCCTAAAAAGATGGCTTTGAAGCAATTGAGACTTTAAATAGTCACCCAACCCTTACTTGACCTTATTTTCTTGTTTATACTGAGTGTCTATGTATCATCTGGTAGGGTCAATTCAGATGAGCTTTGAGATCTAAAACTGAAATCTTTGTAAAATATGTACAGATCCCTCCTTGGGGCAGTAGCTTAATGTTCTTCATCTGTGTTCTAAAACAGGCATGTCTAGCCTGTGGCCCATAGACCACATGGGCGCTAAGATAGCTATGTATGCAGGCAAACACATTTATAGATAACAATGTCAAAAAGTTGGACACTTCTACTCTAGAATGTACTGTTACTAGTCAACTTTTTTAGAAGAATGATGGGCCACCGTGTACAGCCCCATCCCTGTACCTCATGCAGGGTAGGATGATGTCCAAACCCCTGGGTTCCTGCTGAGCATGGATGGCTTCCTTGCCACTTTCTGAGTCAGGTATCTAGAGAGCAAGTATCAGAGGTCTCATGGGGTATCACCAGCTCACGAGAGTTGAGCAATTAGAGCCAACATTAGTCAAGTGTGGCGAGGGGTGGGAGCCAGAACACACAGAACCAGGCATCACCTTATTGCTCTGTGGTCCCAAATTCCTGCAGCTAAACCTTTTGAAATTAGGTCTGGACCAGAGAAAGCCTCTAGTTGCTTTATAAAAAGGCTGCATATTTCTCTTCCTTGCTTGTTCTGTGCACTATATCTACAAATGAAAAGATTCAGGATGTACAACTCTGGCTGAGGGTGGCAAGGCTGTCCTCGTCCGCATGCGGTCTTTGACATGAACACAAGATGCATGTGAAAGCCTGAACCCAGGAGGGAGGGAGGGTCTGGGTGTGTACTCTCCAGCATGGCGCTGCTTCTTGTAGCAGAAAGTAGGCAGTGTACAAGCAGTTTGAAAAGATCTCAAGCACTACAAGAATTAGCAAGACAATATGTATCGTTTTGGTGAGCTATAATCCTGAGTTCATTATAGCCGAAGAGTAGAAGCACTGAACTACACACTGTCAGTTGCTGGCCCAGGAAGACTCCTTCCTTGCAAACTGTGATGTTGTGCCCTTAGATGATCTCCAAGTTACCAGGCTGATCTTATAACAGTGATCTTTAAGGAGGTATCTGAATCTAGTATAGAGGTTGGAGGGGTTGGCATCTTTGTATAGGGCCATAGCATTCTAAAACCATCTAGCAATCTCCTGTCAGCATATCCATCAGGAGAACATGTTAGAGCAAGGCATGGTGGCTCAAGTCTGTAATCTGAGCACTTAGGAGTTGAGGCAGGAGGAAAATCCATGTTAAACGCCAGCTAGGACTACATAGTAAGTTCCTGGTAAAAAACAAAACAAAACAAAAAAACACTGTCTTAGAGAGGGAGAATTCCTTAGCAGCTTTGTGGTTGAAAATGTGAGGAAAGGCCAGAAAGGCCAGGCGATGGTGGCGCACGCCTTTAATCCCAGCGCTTGGGAGGCAGAGGCAGGTGGATTTCTGAGTTCGAGGCCAGCCTGGTCTACAGAGTGAGTTCCAGGACAGCCAGAGCTACACAGAGAAACCCTGTCTCGAAAAACCAAATAAATAAATAAATAAATAGATAGATAGATAGATAGATAGATAGATAGATAGATAGATAGATAGATAGAAACTAATCTCCAAAACAGTGGGCTAATTGAGGTGAAGAAAGAACCCTTCCTCTATCCCATGTGTGTGCACTATCACAGGCAGGGACTGTACTTCAGCACTGCTGATGCTCTGCCCTTGGGATGAGATGGGAGGAAGCTGTGTCCTTTAGGTCAGATGTTTAAGTTGGTCCACTCTGAGATCACACTTTTCCCCCACAAGGACTTTTTAAGTCTTTGTTCCTCCTGAGTCTGAGATGCTGGCCACTTGTAATGCATGTGGCCTTTTCCTGCACTCCTGGCGTGGTTTTCAGAATCTGTATGTCTGGAATGAACTCAGTGAACTCTCCAACACTTGCTCTTCTTAAACCATTGCTGCAGATATGCATGGGAGCCTGTGTGTCTCTGTGCTCTTGTCCTATGTGCGCATGGTATTTGTGATAAGCCCTGTGTTCACCTACCTACCTGTTCAATAGGTCACATCCTAGGGTCTTTTGTCAAAACCATAAGGATCTGTACCTCATGTGTCTATTCCTGTAGATATTGTGTATAGCTATTGTTTGTATAGAGAGGAAAGAAAACATGATGGGGTCCAGATATCTCACCAACATCATGCATATGCTTTCCCCTGGAACACATGCATAGATAATAGCCAGTGTGACCTTCATTCTCTAATGTGGTCTTCTTGTCCTGCCCTTTGTGCTGTCGCTGCTATGTGCTGGCCATTGTGTCTGTTGCTGCTTGCAGTCCTCGCCAGTCGTGGAGGAAAAGGTAAAGCCTGCTGGTCCTTGTCCACTGCAGTGCTAAGGTCATTGTGAGGATTGGGGTTGTCTGAGGGAAGAATTAGGACAGTGATTGCTTTGATTGAAATCAGTTTTCTTGATGACCTTCTGCAGCTATACAGTCCCAGGACTGAGGAGGTACAGACTTGTTGCATACCCTAGCATAGCCACACAGTAGTTGACCGAGCAAGATTTCCTTGAGGTTTCAGGTTCCAAGTTCTACCCCACACTCAAGAACTGTCTACCCTCACAGATGAAATCATGCCATTGACTCCCACCACTGCGAGCAGTATGTGGCTGAAGTTCCAATTTACCCTGACTTGGGAGGTGGTAGGCCAGTATAAACATCTCAAGCTGTGGATTTGATCATCAGCAGTGTGTGTGTCAGGCCATCATTTGAAACAAGAGCCACCTTGCCTCTTCTCATCCTGTAGCTTCTGGAGGAGAGGAGTGGGAGAGGCATCATTGCCTCAGGGCCTAGGAACACATTATGTGCTTCTCACCCAGGTCATGAGAAAGAGTGTTTAATGGGGTCAGAACTAGGCCCAAGGGTCTTCCCCACAGGAGGCAAAATCTAGTCAAGGATGCTAGGAGCCTGCTGGAACAGGCAGGGCTAGTGAGGTCTTCTGCCTTCTTAGTCCCTGGCTGTGCTGCCCTCTCAGTGGCCCAGAGACTTGGCATTTATGGGATATTATCAATACAGCTGAGCTGGGAAGTTCAGGTAGACAAACTCTCCGACTCTTTTAGGACACAGCATCTGAATTATTTCTACTCAATGCTAAAAGGCCAAGCAAATCCTATGTGAAGGAATCATGCAAGCCAGACACTGGCGAGTGCCTTCCACAGAGGCCTCAGCCCTGATCATTCCTCCACTACCCCAACCTATAGTCCCCACATGAAACACCCAGCCTCTTTGATTCTATCCTTGCCATGACAAGCCAGTAAGAAAACAAACTCAAGTCCCAGCAAGTGCGAGGGGTCTCCTTACTGCAGGAAACAGTGTTGTTTTGGGCAGGACAGACTACCAAGAGACCCTTGCCCAGACTCGTGCTTTCTCAAGCTAAACAGCCACCCCCAGGCAGTTCCTGAGTATACTACTACCCTCAGCCTTCCTCCTCACTCCTTGCATTCTTCATGAAGTAAGGAGAGAACATACATTACCTGCCTTCAGAGTATGTGTGCTAACCTCTGGACATGGCTCCTTAACCTCTGGACATGGCTCATTGGCACTTCCACTCCCATGTCTCTAGGAGCTGAACACGTAGTGTCAGAAGCTATGGCATGAACAGACACTAATGCTTGATTTGAGCAGCTTTGAACATTTTAGATAGACATCCCTGGGAGTGTGGTGTTGCCTACACCTGTGTGTGGCCAAACCTGCTTGATTGGCAGCCTCTACTTCTGGAACTGCCTTCTGTCAGCAATGGTGACTGGGGAGATCTGCACATAGAAACATTGTCCTTTAACACTCACAGCAGCAGTGCTCTTTGTTTTGACCATGTCTCATTAAGAAGGGTCTGTGAGGAGATGGTTCAGTGGGGGTCAGATTCCCCAGAGTTTGCTAGCCAGGTACTCTAGCCAATGGGTGCATTCAGTAGAAGACCCTGTCTCAAAATACAAAGTGGAAAGTCTCACACACAAACCCAAGTGGTCCGAGAGAACTGGTTGGTGAATGAAGAATAAAGGGTCTTGTTGAGGCTGGAGAAATAGTTCAGCAGTTAAGAGTACTTACTGCTTTTCCAGAGGACCTGAGTTCCGTTCTGAGCACATGCATGAGGCAGCTCACAGCTCCTATACCTCTAGAATCTGACACTCCCTTCTGCACTCACATACGTATATCCGCACACTCTACACATATATTCATATCCACACTATACACATATATTCAGAATTTTAAAACAATAAATATTGAAAAAGCTCTTTTGTTGGCATTGCTTTAGGATTACCAGCTCTGACACTGTTTCTGTTTAAAATTATACAAAATACGGGAGCTAGAGAGATGGCTGATGGGTTAAGAGTACTGACTACTCTTCCAGAGGACCTGAGTTTGATTCCTAACACCCACATGGTAGCTCACAACCGTCTGTAACTCTAGTATCAGGGAATCCAATGCCTTCTGACCTCCGTTGCACCAGGCATGAATGTACACAGATGTAGATAAGCAAAACCAACCATACACATAGATTTTAAATATTAAATTAGAGCATGACAGAAGGGGAAAATACATAAATCCTAGTTAAGGAACATTTCCACATATTCCTCAAATGTGTAGAAGTGATACTTAGTGGCTGGGTACAGGATACCACTTTAAGCATAGACAGTATCTCTGTGTCAAGAAATGAACTTTGACTTTCTCATCTAACCATCCACCCCTGTGCTTACCTTTCTTCTCCTGCAGCAGGAAGGAGCGTCCCACCTCTCTGAATGTCTTCCCCCTGGCTGATGGCATGGTACGTGCACAGATGGGGGGCAAGCTCGTGCCTGCGGGGGACCACTGGCACCTGAGTGACCTCGGCCAGCTACAGTCCAGCTCCAGCTACCAGGTTTTGTAGCCCTGTGTGTAGTGAGGGTCCCCAAACTACTGGTATCCCATGCCCACTCAGGGGACTCCAGTCTTTGCTATTTTCCCTGAGTTAGTCTACCATCCCTGACATGAGACAGAGACAAGAAACAGACCTGGGGTGTCAGGATCCATGAGCTTCCTGCTCTGTTTGCCCTCACACTAGCACCTGTGAGTTTAGGGATAGCCCCCTTAGTTTCTCAGGCCACTCTGCAGCCAAGGGAGTTGCCTATTAAGGCTGAACAGCCAGAACATATCCCCAAATACATGCCTATCTCTGACTAGATGCCATCCAGAATGCATTCAGTATCTAGAGTCTGAGGCTTCTGCTTGATGGAGGCATAGATAATGGGATGGCTCTTGCCTTGGGCTCTTTTTTATTTGTATTTGGCCACAGCTTCTCAGCCACAAGCTGAGAAGGGAGATACCACCACCTACAGTTATGCACCCCAAACATAGAGCCCAGAAAAGACCAGGTCATTCATTCAGGGCTCCAGGTCACTTTCTGTACAAGGTGGGGGTGTGGGGGGGTGTATACTTAGACTGCCTAGAAGGCAGCTGCAGCATTGTCAGGTAAGGGAAACTGCCTTCCTGGGGTGGAGGAGATGTCCTTTGGCCTGGTAAAAAGTTCCTCACAGAGGGGATTGGGGGAGACACATGATCTTGAGCCTCTGAACTTGATGGATGTGGGGTTCAGGACTTCTGAAATTTCCTGCTGTTGCTCTTGGCCTACTGTCCTTCCTGTGTCCAGCTTGCCTACAGGGGCTGTTGTCTGCTGCCAGCTCTGTCAGAAAGTGACCCCTGCTTCTACTCTTGTTTTAGGCAATGAGTGTATCTGCAAGACAGAGGTACTGGTGCCCTGTCTCACTGTCCTGCCAGTGTGTGTGCCCTAAGAAGAAGGCACCAAGACCCATAAGAACTCTCCTATCCCTGGCCATCTAGATATGGCCTTGCCGTTATGCCAGCTTTTCATGCTTGCTTGCTCCGTCTCCCTCACACTAGACCTGTAAGAAGGCTTCCCTTTAAGCATATTCAGAAGCTACGAGAACTTGAGAATGCCATGGGAGCCTATGTCTGACCCAACCTGGCTCTAGGCATCTACTCAGGCCCATGCTTTACCAGTCTTTCCTCTTACCATGTCTTTTCTGTCTCTACTATGTTGTCAGAAATTGTTTTTCTCTCTTAAACCATGACGTTTTGTGTTTTAGTTTGTTGTATGTTTTATTTGATTTTTCTCATTTTTAAAAAGTAATTACACATTACGTTCCTTTTATTTCATGTTCCATATTTTAAGGTTTTTCTAATTTCTTAATTTTTGTTTGTTTTTTGTTTTGTTTTTTGTTTTTATATACTGTAGTGTTTTAACCAAACAGTTGTGGCTACTCATGGTGAGGAATGACCGCTAAGAGTGTGGGTTCTTTGCAATACATTTGGAGGTCACTGCTCCCCGTTGATGTTTAGGAGGTTGAGAGGTTTGCCCTAGGTAAGTGGTGGCCAGGGGGGTGTATCCCCTGGGTAAGTGTGGTCCTGTAGGATAACAGAGCCGGGGCACTGGGGGAGGCACAGCCAGAGGGCAAAATGCCCCCATTTTTACCAAAGGGTCAGGATAGGCAGCAGAACGTGGACACTGCGGAAGGAGGTGTGGAAATGAGTGGGACTCATAACCCCAGCTTCTTCCTGGCCTGCTTGGAATTTCTTTTATGCCCTTTACTGGGTGGCAGCAGCAGACGTATACATCTGGAAGGCACCTGGATAACTCTGAAGAGAAGCAAACACAAGTCTTTTGAGAGCTACATCTCAAAGGCTCCATGTGAACCATGCTTGCCTCTTTTGGCACTCACAAGGATATGAAGGAAAAAAAATGTTTCTCCCTTGTCATCCTGGGCAGAAGCTGGATCCAGATACAGAGCTACAATTTTGTTACAGAGCCGTTTCCAAGATGGCTGGACTGAATGCTGATGTAAGGGTTCTTGCCTCTGCATTGCTGGCTAGGACTGAATTGTGTTTGGCTATGGGCCATCATGGCTACTGTAGGATACAGAGCAGCATCTTTGAGCTTCACTCACTTGATGCCAGGAACACCATCGAATTCTAACAGGAGAGCTGTCCTTCTTGCCAAGCATCCCCTGCACAATTATTTGTTTAGAAATAAAGCAGGTACATAAAGCCAGAACCTTGTCCTTTGAAGACATGACTATGTGCAGTACTGAGAGACTCATGCTCGGGCCTGGCAGTGATCCAGTGAGTTGAGCAAAGGCATCCACAGAACCAGCTCTGACCTCTGAGATCCAGGTGTACACTGTTGAGTTCCTGTCTCTGCATTTACCCAGCTCTGTACAGAGCCATGTACTTTTCCCTCACTACACTGGTGAACATCCTCACCAACAGAGCACTCTTCTGAAGGCCTGCCCTCTCTCTGGAAGACAAAACTCTAGAACCCAGGACAGTGCATATCTGAGATGTGTAGTCATTTTCCTTGGCCTTCACAACAGAGAAGCAAAGGAATCTGAAGGGCAGCTGTTGCCTGAATAACCAGGGCAGAGTCCCATGTCATATACATTTGTCAACATTAATTAGTAGAGGAATGTTGGGGGACAGTTTTTATTAGAACTGTCTAATAGTCTTATCAGGAAAGAGCACAAGCATAAAATGTGTGCTTCTTGTTTTATACTCTTTAGTTGAGTGCCTTTTTTTCCCCTCACAAGATTTATAAGGTTAGCAGCTGGCTTCTCTTAAGAGTCTGAATTTCCTCCAGAACAGTTCCCATTTTATTAAAGCAGAATTTGCATTGCTGTTCAGGGCTAACCTTTGGTTCACTGGATGTGTAAAAGAAACATTCAGGACCTCCTTAGGGAGTCCCAGCCATTGAACCAGAGAAACACTGCTCCTCTCGACCACTGTCCTCAGGCAGGACCGGGCATTTGTGTCCTAGAAATGGTAAGAGGGAGTAGTAGTAAAGTAGCTTAATGCACAGCACACCTCGCCACCCAGTGCCAGGTAGCAACTTCCTTATCCCTGGGTAGAGCCCTTTGCCCCATGCTAATCTGCCATTGGTTTCTGACTAGCCCACAACTGCAAAGGTCACCCATTGTGTCTTCCACCATGTCTTCTGTGTAGCATCTCATCACACATGATTGTGCTGGACTGTCCTATGGCAGGTGTAAGCTGAAAATTCCATTCAGTGAGGTGGTGGTTGCTTCTGGGAAGTCAGGCAGCTATGTTCAGGAGTAACTAGGCCAAAAGGAGACTCCTGCCTCTACAGGTGGGCACAGTGTTTGTTTGTAACCAATGTAGCAGAGAAACAAAGCCATGGGCCTCAGCAGCCTCTCTAACCATGGCACCGTGGCCTACTGTGATGTACTTCCTTCTTTCTCTGTTTGGCTCTAGTGTCCAAACGATGAGATGTCTGAGTCAGGCCAGTCCTCAGCAGCTGCAACACCCAGTACCACAGGTACCAAGTCCAACACACCCACATCCTCCGTGCCCTCAGCAGCAGTCACGCCACTCAATGAGAGCCTACAGCCCTTGGGGGACTATGGCAGTGTCACAAAGAACAACAAGCGGGCCCGAGAGAAGCGCAACAGCCGTAACATGGAAGTCCAGGTCACCCAAGAGATGCGGAACGTCAGTATCGGTGTGTAGTCTGTCCAGTGCCCCACCAGCCATCCCATCCCTTGTGAGAGACTGCATACCTGCTGCTCACTACCTCTCCTGTCCACACCTGAGAAGTGTTTCTTCCTCTTTGGGTTTTAGCTTGAGCAGTTCGATAGTTAGGGCTTCTATGGCAAGTACCACAGGTAGACAGTTTAAATAGCTGTCCTGTAGGTAGGAAGAGGAGGACCAAGGTGCAGGCAGTTTCTTGCTGGGCTTACAGAGGGCCAACTCCCTGTGTCTTCACAGTATGTCTGTTCTAATCTCGTAAGGAGTTGAGTGAGGTGAGCCACATGGCCTCATTTTACCTTGATCACTTCCTTGAAGACCAGACTCCAAGCTGGTCACGGTGATATACAGCTGTAATTCCCAGCCCTTAGGAGGTAGAGGCAGGAGGATTAGGAGTTTAAGACTAGCCTAGGGTGCATGAGACTATCTCTCAAAAGAGGGGAGGGGGGAAGAAGGAAGGAAGGAAAGAAGGAAAGAGAGAGACCCAGTTTACCAAAGGGAAAACCCAGTTTTGAAACATACAGGGCAGGCAGGAAGTGGGATCTTCCTTCAGCAGTGCATACTTATTTGTTACAGGCCTTCCTCCCTAGACTCCCATAGTACTGGAGTCTCCATCCACCTGGTCAGTATGAGGAGAACCCTTTTTTCAGGCTATCCGCTGACACAAGGTTTCCTGTGTTCTGTGCTAGGTATGGGCAGCAGTGATGAGTGGTCCGATGTTCAGGACATTATCGACTCCACCCCAGAGCTGGATGTGTGTCCAGAAACCCGTCTGGACCGCACAGGAAGCAGGTGCTCATTCAGCCAGGCTCTGGATGAGATTTTAAGTGTGTTTTGGGGAAATTGGGAGGGAGGGGGGGAATCATTATCACATCCCAGTCATGTCTGTACCCACATTGCAGGGTTGTCATTGAACAGGTACATCAATCAGCTTCTATCCCTGTGAAAAAATACTTGAAATCATTGATTAAAAAATAAGAAAGAGCCAGGCAGTGGTGGCGCACGCCTTTAATCCCAGTACCTGGGAGGCAGAGGCAGGTGGATTTCTGAGTTCGAGGCCAGCCAGGGCTATACAGAGAAATCCTGTCTCAAAAAAAAACCAAAAAAAAGAAAGAAAGAAAAAGATTAGCCAGGCAGTGGTGATTTGAGCCTTTAATCACAGCACTGGAGAGGCAGAGACAGGCAGTCTCTGTGAGTTCAAGACTACACAGAGAAACCCTGTCTTGAAAAACCTAAATAAATAAATATAAACAAAAAATGATAAGGAGGGAGGGGGGCTTGATTTTGACTCAAAACTCACAGGTTTCAGGGCTTTAGCCTTTGGGCCTGTGGTAACACAGAATATCATGAGGGAAGCATATGGTGAGAGAATTGCTTACTTCATGGAGTCCCAGAAATTGAGAAAGGGCTAGGGTCCTACTAGTACCTTTAAATGCGTACCCTCTGTAACCTTTCCTCCCACTTAGGCGCACTTTCCAAAAATTGCACCATATGCTTTTAGTGTCTGGGCTTTGGAGACATTTCAGTTGCAGACCTCAACACTGGCTTGGAGGGTTGCTGTCAGGTGGTACAGCAGTGCTGTTCCTAACTGCTCTTCCTGTGTGTATCCTAACAGCCCAACCCAGGGGATTGTAAACAAAGCTTTTGGAATCAACACTGACTCCTTGTATCATGAACTGTCTACGGCGGGGTCTGAGGTCATCGGGGATGTGGACGAGGGAGCTGACCTCCTAGGTAAACACAACCCATGACTGTTTGACCCTTGGACTCTGTTGGTCTTCTTATTTAGTTAGGATAAAGGAAAGGGTTTATGCTTCTTTGGGCTGAGGACTTTTATTTCATAATATTACTAAAGTAAATTCTTCATTTTTATGAACTTTCCCCTAAAGTCCCCAGTTTATGGTTTTTTAATTTATTCACAAAAACATACTGCTAGCACTTGGTATCCACTGGATGTCCCTTGTGAATAGCTAAGTGCTAGGAGTAGGGCCCACACCATGCTCTGGGAAAAGCTCCGGATTTTGGGCTGGTTCTGGCACACACCTATAGTAGCCATACGTGGGTTTCTCCAGGGCCACACCTCTACTTGCTGGAGAAAGGGGGAGGCTTCTCCATAGGCCTCCACAGTCATTCTGTGCAGAATGCTGTAGGACTCTACCACTTCTTCTCATTGCTCCACAGGTCAAAGAGGGCAAGACCATCACCAAGTGAGTGAGGAGTGGTCAGGTTCAGATACATGGGAGCACAGGAGATGGTCTGGGAGGTGCCTTTAGTGGCCAGGTTATAAGTTTATGTAGCTGGCACTACCACTGCAGACAGGCAATGATGGAGTATGTTCTGGGGAAGTGAACATCAGAGTCCTACTCTGGCAAAACAAAGATGAATCCCTCTCTGTGTGTTGCTTTGCTGTCATTTCTGGGGAACAGTGACCACCCTGAGCTAAGGTTGCCACGAGACCCAGTCTTGGTGGCAGGTGTTCTAGAATGTGTGTGTGTGTGTGTGTGTGTGTGTGTGTGTGTGTAAATAGGAAGTCAGATTGCCATAAGGAGCTCAGGCAGGACCCACTACTGTACAATCTGTGAATACAGTGACAAATGACTTACTGTGGTGACCAAGTTCTGGAGGCTTGAGCTGGGGTCTGTCTCCTCTACTTAAATAGATATCCACCCAAGGGCCCTCCTAGCCTGTGGCCACAGCCACTCATGTGGTTTTAAAGATGGTATGGCACAGACAGCAGGATACAGTGAGTAAGCACAGCTGAGCAATCTGTGTAGATGTAGAGACATGAACACCTCACAGGCAGGAGAGGGAGAGATGCTGTATTCTCACAAGCACAGTTTAGGTCAGTAGGTGATAATCAGATAGGATTACAGTAGTGAACCCCCTTCCCAGGAGGCTTGGCTTTCAGCTCCATGTATCTCAGCTATGAAGGAAGTAAAAGGTGTCTGCCCTGACACACACTGTATGTATCAAACATAAAACACCAGCAATACAAACATACACTATTTTAAGAAGCTCAGTTACAAAAAAAGAGAAGTGGTGGGGGAGACTAGGAGGAAAGGCGGATGGGGACGGGCAGCTTTGGTGGAATGTAGAAGAACTAGGTAAGTGAATAAATACGTTGCCAGTTATTGCACCCATGTAAGACTTCAGAAATGCTGGGGAAAACACATATTACAGAACAGATGTTTTAGGAGTAGCAAGTATCATGCCCACCTCTGCCTGAACAGTCTGCTGGGAACACAGAGCACGCACCAGTGGTAAGGCGGTGTTGAAGTAAGGAAGCTGATCGTCAGAGAAGTCAAGCAGTTCCCTTGCTTGGGAGAATCTGAACTGTGACATGCAGACCCAACCCGTGTCACTCTGGTGGTGCTCAGACTCATTCCTTCAGAGTAGACTACTCCATGTAGTAACCAGTTGTAGATGTCTAGAGACGCTCTCCTTGAGAAGTAGGACACGCTTGTGTAAGAGGAGGAGTCAGAGCTGTTTGCACAAAAATGAGCTTCAGTCTGTGTTGTAATAAGATGGTTGCCTAATCTTACAAAACAAATTAATTCTAGTTTGATCAAATATTTAAACAAAATTACAAGGGGAATGGAGCATTGGAAGAATATTAAAGAATATTTCCATAAGCTGGGTTTCTATTTTACCAAAACCATCAAAGAAAATGTCTATCCATGTGACTGTGATAACCAGTGAGTTCAGTAGTAGAACATATGCTTAGCAGAAGTCAGTTTGATCCCCAGCACTGAGAACCAAAGAAAAAGACAAAGTATGTGTGTGGGTGTTCTTTACCATTGACATAAATCAAGTACAATAGAAAACCAGCAAAGGATAAATTAGAAAACCACAGAAGATACCTCAAACACATAAGAACTACTCAGCTTCATGGTCCATGAGAAGTGAGTGTGAAATGGGTCATCAACCTGTGTGCTGCTCCCTGTGTGGAGCTCTGCAAGGGGCTCTGGTGATCTGTACCAGTGCCTAGAAGATGGTAGACGAGTGGCTGCCTTTTGTACAACAGGAGTAGATGGTGATGAGCAGTTATGTACAGCACCCAAGGTGCTTAGAGTCCCAGTTACCAAACTGGCTGCCTGGGAGGACGGGTAGTATAGCATGCTGTCTAGAGAGGGGGAGCAAAGGGGTACTACTTCTGAGCTGGTGCTCTGCTTTATTTGGCTTTCCATGACAAACTTATTTTCTTATTTAAATCAAATGGGTTTTCATGCTGCTTTTCTTTCCTGGGAAGCATACAAGCAGAACAGAATTCTGTCCTCTAACTTATTGTAGAAAAAGTGTTTTCCTACTTCAGTCCCATAGCAATCTGTACTGAAGAGGCCTGTTCATAGCCCTCCATGTCCCCAGACCCCACTAGTTTTTTATTTCTTTTCTCTTCACAGTAGAGTCTTTATTCTCTTACCATCTTTGTGTCCCTCACTCAAGGTCATGCCCTCCTTCCCTGGACTCCTGTAAGTGCTGGGCTGAACAGGAGACCCCTGAACTTATCTCCAGGTGCACATCTGTGACATGTCAGGGCCTCTTGGTATGCACTGCCAGCACAGCTTGTTCACTTTGGAGGGCCTCCTTGAAATCATTTGCTCAACACACACACACACACACACACACACACACACACACACACACACACACACCCTTCTCTTTACAGGAATTGTTGAGGTCCGTTGGGACTAGCCTACACACACACACACACACACACACACACACACACACACACACACACACCCTTCTCTTTACAGGAATTGTTGAGGTCCGTTGGGACTAGCCTACCACTGGGTACTACAGATGTCTGGCAGAGCTGAACAAGAACTGGGTACTCTAGATCCCTTGGAGAGGAAGGAAGGGACTCTCCCTTCAGGGTTTCTGTATCCATGGGATGTGAGGTATCCTGGACCTGCTGACGTGTTTTGGGTTTTGTGCCCATCAACATAGGAATAGCTGAATCATTGTTGCTTTTTTTTTTAAATTTATTTGTTGATTCCAGTCACTGATTGATCTTTGTTGCTTCTTTTCCTGTCTCTGCTTCACTGGACGTGGCCCAGGGGAGTTCTCAGGTGTGTATCTCTCCTGTCTGTCTCCATGTGGTCCCCTCTTTCTACTATGGAGAGCAGCTGAAGCAGGGGGTGGGACTCTCCCCTGCTGCTGACCATCACCAAGGGCTGTGTACACTGACCACTGATTCCTGTCTGGCTGCTCTGGGCCACTTAACCCCTACAGCCATGCGCTTTGCTCCCAAGTTGCTACTGCCAAAAATGCCCAGATGGGATTGCTCCACTGACCACTGATAGGCTCTTAATATATGACCCCCATCTTCATGCCTAAAAAGGCCCCTGAGGGCCATTTCTGGAGGATCTACAGAGCCACGAGGAACATAAGACAGCACACCCCGCAAGTTAAAGGTGCCATGAAGCCCCTGTCAGTTGTAGTCCACCTGGGTAGCCAGGCTGAACTGCTGTGCACAGGAGGCCCTGAGGCCCACCTGCCCCATAATTAGAGCCCTTTAGTGTGTTCAATGGCAGCCAAGCCCCTGGGCACAGCTTCTCGTGTAGCTTCCTCTGTCTGCTCTGTTGCCCACAGATAAAATTTCACAGAAAGCCCTGGCTTCATCCCACCTTCCGCCCTTCTGTCCCCTCTGCTGCCAACTAACCCAACCAGAAGTGGCCCCCAACACCCCCTATTTTGCTGTCTACATAGGCTTAACACGCTTCTTTTCTCTCCCTCCTCCTGCCCCGTTGCCCGTCTCCTGTGGGACTGGGATGCTCCCGTAGTGCGCGATGATTTTTTTGGTAAGGCCAAGGCCCTGCTTAAGTGTCTGTTTTTCCTCTTTCTGGCCTCCTCTCTCTATCCAACATCTTCTCATGCTTCATGAGCCCTTTGCTTTGTGGGCCAGTGGCAGTGAGTGGGGCTTCAGGGTTTCCAGGTACCTCAGGTCTGGGGTGAGGTGCCATCTTTCCATTCTGTTTCAGCTGGGGTGGGAGGTGGCCTTCCCTCCAAGCTGCTGGTCACCATGGATAAACCACTGTCAGTCTCTGAGAGGATCCACGGGCCCAGGACAGACTTGCACCTGGTGTTGCCTCTTAGCTTACCAGGGAAAAGCAGGTCCTTGTTTGAAGCAAAGGATGTCCAAGTGGGCATCTGGATGAACTGTGACCAGCACTTCACTGTGCCTTTGCTATTTCAGGCAAAACTATAGATGAAGGCTAACCTGAGGACTAAATTTGGTACTTTGGAGATTATAAGGGAGAACTTAGTCTTTTGGTGGAAGTTGCTGTCAGTTCCCCATGAAAAGCTCCTGTCCTCACATCTACTCCCTCTACATACTTCCTGACCCACTGGTAAGGCCAGGTCCTACCAGACCCATATGTAACCTCATGGTGGACTGCAACTTCAATAAGTCATCCTTGGGCCAAAGGTTTTCTCTGTGCCATCTTTGTCCTTTGTCACAGTGCCAACATTTGTTTACCTGTGGGTGGCATTGAAAGGCCTTGGTTCATTGTGAGTAAACCATAGAGCAGGAGTGGGGACATTGTTAAGGGCAGGGAGTGAAGTGGCTTCACAGGGCCAACTCCAGGGCCTGCTATAAGGCTGAATTCTGTTGGGAGCCAGCTGAAAAGAATATTCTAGGCCTCTGAATGTGAACCTAGGGAAGAACAGGGCTTCCTATTGGCTATAGATGAGGCCAGGGACTTCTCCCGGTCTGACTGCCCCTCCTTTTGCAGCCCAAATACCCTGCAGGTGGGAGTATCAAACGCTCGTCCCGTCCCATCCCAAGGCCCAGGGCCAGGAAGATTGCTACTCTGTGGCACAGGCAAGCTCAATAGAACAAAGTCCACTTAGAGAGGCTCAAGAGAAACTTCCCCACCTTTCGTTTCAGGAATGGGCAAAGAAGTGGGGAACCTGCTGCTGGAAAACTCACAGCTTCTAGAGACGAAGTAAGTGTCCTCTCTACTAGCAGGTCCCAACTCAGGGTTGGATGGCCCCTAAAACATGACTGTTACCATCACTTGTAATAGGAACCCATAGGACTCCTGAGTGGTTCCTCCAAAAAGCTACTGTAAGGAACTTTCAGCCAGGATGACTACTCCATTCGATGCCCAGGTCAAACAGGTGTTCCCATTCTAGACCAGGATGTGCCTGCAAGGGTATGTCTCAGGCCTGTACTCTTCATATTCAAAAGATAGGCACAGAAGTACAAGTTTGAAGCTAGCCTGGGCTACATAGCAAAGTTCTGTCTCACAATAAAACAAATAGAAGTCCTTGTCAAAAAAAGTATGCATATGGGCTCTCATTAAGCCCTCATCTTTCTTCCCTTTAAAGAAATGCTTTGAATGTGGTAAAGAATGACCTCATTGCCAAAGTTGACCAACTATCAGGAGAACAGGAAGTGCTGAAGGGTGAACTGGAAGCAGCCAAGCAAGCCAAAGTCAAGCTGGAGAACCGAATCAAAGAACTTGAAGAAGAACTGAAAAGGTAAGAACACCAGAGACTTGGGCTTTGCACTGGGTGTCCAAGCTGTCACCTTGCCTCTCTGTCCTTAATAAGTCAATCCAGCCTCTACTACTAACATCTAAGAGCTCCCTGTTTCGTGTAATCACTGTTCCAGGTACAGCCACTAGGTAGGTCCATTGTCTGACTACCCCCTTGTCTCCTCTCAAGTCCTCTGTGCCCTCGCCAGGTACAGGGTCTGCTTTATCTGTCCTTCTGGGAATGGTGGTGCCATCCTCAGCTACATCCCTTACCCCATTCTTCATTCAGGAATGCGGGGCTGATCAGGTACCTCTGGCTGCTTGAGCACCCCATACCTCTGCTCCACAGCCCTCTGATCAGCCAAGATCAAAGCCACACGGCCTTGGAAATGCTGCGTCCTAGTTCTAGCCCCTCTGACATGGGAGGGGCAGTGTAGGGAAGGCCCGTGGAAACGACCCGCTTTGGATTTGCCTACCCGCCAGGATAGCTTGATTTACTCCCCCTTAGGCTTGGAGTGCTCTCATTTTGGTTAGAGCAGCCAAATGTCTGGGCTGTGAAGCACATTTGGCAGGGCTCTTACCCTGCCTGCTTTTTCCCACATCCTATAGAGTCAAGTCAGAGGCAGTAACCGCCCGCCGTGAGCCCAGAGAAGAGGTGGAGGATGTAAGCAGCTATCTCTGTACAGAATTGGTATATCCACTATTAACCTGTGGGCACGGGTGGGCTGGATGGCAGGCTTCCTAGACTTGCTTGTTTTTCTGGGCCCTCCTCACCCCTCACTTATGACCTCTAAAGCCATTGCATGTTCTCCCATTCCATTGAGTGACTTAATGGCATCAGACCACTCCTTTGGCAGAGCCCTTCCCCACCCCACCCCAAACTGAGGCAGGGTCACATTTGTTCCCTTTCTTACTGATGCCTTCTGCAGTCCAAGCAGGTTTTTTTGTTACCAAAGAGGCTGCAGAAACAGCACCAGATGTTGCTGGTATGCATCTGCAGCCTGGGCAGTGCAACCAGACCCTGAGCCTGTACTTCCTTTCACTTCCCAAAATCAGGTTTGGGGCAACACAGTTTGTCCCCTGTACAAAATACCTTTAGGAGAACAGACTGGGTCCCTTATAGCAGAGCAGTTACTCATCTGCTCAGTCATTGGGACATGCTGTAGACATTCCATCTCAGGATAGTCTAGCAAAGCTGAGAATGTGGATTGTGGCCACTTGAGTATGAAAGAGTGGCTAGCCCAAGCCTCCACCTTCTTTACTGCACATTGGCAGAAGCAGATTCTGGGTAGGTGAGGCCATGTGCCAGGAGGACCTGCTCCCTGTGCACTTTCTCCCAACTCCCGTAAGTTCATCCTGTTCAAGCTCAGGGTGCAGCTTTGGAGAGAAGAGTGGCAAACCCCATGTGGGATACCCTGACACTCTACCATGCCATTCCCACCATCATTTGTCCCCGCTTAGATCTTCTCATCTGTATCCCCACCTAGGTGGTAGACACTCAGAAGGAAGCCACATATGCTTGACTGTCCTGTTTCTCATTGGAGGAACCATGTTCTCCCCCTCTGCAGGACAAAATCCCCATGGCCCAGCGCAGACGCTTCACAAGGGTAGAGATGGCTCGAGTGCTCATGGAACGCAACCAGTACAAGGAACGCCTCATGGAGCTGCAGGAGGCCGTGAGGTGGACCGAAATGATCAGGTGTGCCCCTCTGCATTTCCCCTGACAGTTCCTGAGCAAGTTCATGGCTCTGGAGTGATCTATGTTTCCTGAGCTGGGGTTGTAGAATTTTAGCAGGCCATGGGATTTGGCTGCCCTCCACCACACTTCCTTTCCCCCAGAGTGTTGGAATAGTTTGGAGGACTCCAGGGTCACTCGGTTCAGCTTCTCATTTACTCTTCTCTACAGAGCATCAAGAGAACACCCATCTGTCCAGGAAAAGAAGAAGTCCACTATCTGGCAGTTGTGAGTATGGTTCTCTAGGGAAGGAGAGGCTTTTGTCAGCCTGCTTCTGCTCCACACTTGGCTCACTTATCTGTGTTTCCATGGCAGCTTTAGCCGCCTCTTCAGCTCTTCATCCAGCCCCCCTCCAGCCAAACGGTCCTACCCGTCTGTGAACATCCACTACAAGTCACCCACTGCAGCGGGCTTTAGCCAGCGTCGCAGCCACGCTATGTGCCAGATCTCAGCTGGCAGCCGACCCCTGGAGTTCTTCCCTGATGAGTAGGTATCCCCAGCCCGATGCTCCTCCAGCCTACTAAGCGGAGGGGCCACGTGTCCTAAGTCCATCCACTCCATACTTGAAGTTGGAGAGCAGACTTTTAATATACTGTACTGTGGGACAAAAGTTATCAAGAGCAGGAAGAAAGATGATAGCTTCTCTCTAGGTCCACTGCCCCCAGCAAAAACTAGTCCCCAGGTTCTGTCTGAATGCCTTTTAGCAGGGATTGCAGTTCCAAGAAACCATTCTCTTACACTTTGAAGGCTGTGCTGGGTCCCACAATATACTCTTAACTCCTCTGTATAACCTTAGGGTCTGAGCACTGCCCCTAACACTTAGTTAAGCTTCTTGCTGCCACTTTTGTTAGTAACTACTGGTAATCCCACCTAGGTTACACAGTTGCTGCCCAGCAACAGAGCAAGCCCCAGGGCAGCTGGAAGTGACCTCTTGAGCACAGGATCACACCCCATAACTGGGAAAAGCCACCTCTGTCAAATAAGGCAAATCTCTGTCAAAAAAGGCAAGGGTGAATCAGGCAGACTCTGAGGCATGGCACACTCTACCAGGAAGACCAGAGAGATCTGGGTGCCCCAGCCTCACACAGACAGCTCACCTTGAACAGATGTAACCTGTCATTCCTCTCACCCAGTGATTGCACCTCTTCTGCTCGGCGGGAGCAGAAGCGGGAGCAATACCGCCAGGTTCGTGAACATGTGCGCAATGACGACGGGAGGCTACAGGCCTGTGGGTGGAGCCTGCCTGCCAAGTACAAGCAGGTACTTGGGGCAGAGGGTGGTGTCTGGGTATGGGGAGGGTGTTGTGAGAAGAGCACAGTGGTAGTGCAGAGCCAGGAGCCTCCCATCTCCTACCTGGTGTTGATGGATCTGTAACTCTGGGGTATTCTAGTTTGCTTTCTGTTGCTATGATAAAACACTGACCAGACCAGCTTGGGTGAAGAACAGGTTTATTTGACTTAACTTCCATCATCAAAGGAGACTGAAGCAGAAATCATGGAGGAACATTGTTTATTGACTTGTTTTCCATTGCGTATGCAACTTACAGAACCCAGAATCACCTCCCCATACATGCCTACAAACCAATCTGATAGAAGCAGTTCCTCAGTTGAGGTTCCCTCTTCCCAGGTGGTTCTAGCTTGTGTCATGTTGGCAAAAACTAACCAGCACAGAGGGCCAGCAGAGCCAGACCCAACGCACTGTACTGTGTACCTGAAGCCAACAGGCAACTGATTCAGGTTTCTGAAGGCTGAGGTGCCTCCCTCGACCTCATACCACAGAACCTCCTGCTCTGTTGCAGCTGAGCCCCAATGGAGGCCAGGAAGACACCCGGATGAAAAATGTGCCTGTCCCTGTGTACTGTCGCCCTCTGGTGGAGAAGGACCCCTCAACAAAGGTGAGCACGGAGAACCCTGCTCAGAGGCTCCCAAGGGAAAGCTGGACAAAGGGTAGTCTCCATTACTGCAGCCCCTGGGAGACCACAGAGGAGCTGGTGCACGAAGACCTCACAGCCCTGTCCCCACAGCTGTGGTGTGCTGCTGGTGTCAACCTGAGTGGGTGGAAACCAAATGAAGAGGACTCGAACAATGGACCCAAGCCTGTACCAGGTCGAGACCCTCTGACCTGTGACCGGGAAGGAGAAGGCGAACCCAAGAGCACCCACCCATCACCTGAGAAGAAGAAGGTCAGTATGTTTGTCAAGAATGTGGTTTTACCCTACATAAAGTCTCTAGATAGTTCCTGCAGGTTCTGGCAGTGAGTGACCACACCTTGGTGACAGTGCATCCCTTTTCCTCTATTAGTCTGAGACAGAAGCAGGTACTGCAGCATCTAAGATACCACTGCTGCCTCTCTGGAGTCCAGGTTTCCTCCTGGCCTGTGGAGCAATGGGACTGTCTACTATCCTTAGTAACAGAGGGCTTGGGAGAACCAGGCATACCTTATATAGTAAAGTGGGCAGCAGGAGGGCTGCTCATAGGAGAGGCCCAGCGATTTGCAATGAAGCCTAGAGTACAGTAACAGCTTGACTTACAGGCCATGAGAGTTGCCTCTCCAAGTTTATAGTTTCTTGAACCATCAAGATACGGTTCTGCGGGCTGTAGCGAGGATAACTATCCATTGATGCTGTATTCAAAGCCAGATCTTAGGAAGTCCCAGAGATCGTC
This sequence comes from Uromys caudimaculatus, assembly GCA_028551405.1. Taxonomy (NCBI): domain Eukaryota; kingdom Metazoa; phylum Chordata; class Mammalia; order Rodentia; family Muridae; genus Uromys; species Uromys caudimaculatus. Next base: position 85,028,527 of record CM052710.1, read on the forward strand.
TGATTCATGTTGACACCAAGTTCAGGCACCAGCATTGATTTCCCCGATATGCTCTGAAACAGGCAAAGGAAGCCCCTGAGGCGGATGCTACCTCCAGTCGGGTATGGATCCTCACCAGCACCCTGACCACCAGCAAGGTGGTGATCATTGATGCCAACCAACCAGGCACAGTCGTGGATCAGTTCATAGTCTGCAATGCCCACGTCCTGTGTATCTCCAGCATTCCTGGTGAGCTGGGGCTCCCACTGCCAAGTGCTGTCCCAACAGCAGGCACTGCTGCCTGTGGGCTGCCTTGCAAAGCTGGTGCTCGAGGCGGGTAGCTCTTCCTTTTCAGCCAGGTAGGACTGACATAGTGAATAGGGATTGGAGACCTGCTAGGAATGTGAGTATATCTTCATGTGTCCAGGAGGAAGCGCTGCAGGGTACAGGCAAATGTCCTGGCTTCACTCCTCAGCAGCAGCCTCAAGACCTTTTAGCCCAGCCCCAGGATAGTGCTAAGAGTCCTACGTGTCTCTGCTTTGAAACCTATTTGCTGGGATAGCCTCTACTCCTTGGAGTTCTTCAGAATCTTTCATATGATAGAGCAGAGCGTTACTTCTTAGTTTCTTTTTTACCTATAAGCTTGACCCTAGGCCTGAGAGTCCCAAGGTATGGCTGTGTGTGAGTAGGCTGGCTGAGAGCAGGGACAGCCATGTAGGCAGTTCCTGTTCCCCTGCCTTCACTGAGATGGAGCTTTGTGATGTTGGACTGATGGACTGGAAATTTTTCCCCCAGCGGCCAGTGACAGTGACTATCCCCCTGGGGAGATGTTCCTGGACAGTGATGTGAACCCTGAAGACTCAGGTGCTGATGGTGTGCTGGCTGGCATCACCCTGGTGGGGTGTGCTACCCGCTGCAATGTACCACGTAGCAACTGTTCCTCCCGAGGAGACACCCCAGTACTGGACAAGGGGCAGGGTGAGTCCTAGATCATCTTTCCCCTCCCCCACATTTCTCTTTCTCCACCTTGCCAGGCTTACTCCTCTTTCCACAGGGGATGTGGCAGCCACTGCCAATGGGAAGGTCAACCCATCCCAGTCCACAGAAGAAGCCACAGAAGCCACTGAGGTGCCAGATCCTGGTCCCAGCGAGTCAGAAGCAACAACAGTCCGGCCCGGACCCCTCACAGAGCATGTCTTTACTGACCCGGCACCCACCCCATCCTCCAGCACCCAGCCTGCCAGGTGGGCTCTCTTAGGTTGGGTCAGATGAGTGGAGGGAAGGATGGCAGAAATGAACAGGGATCAAGCATGTGCTTCCATGACCTACTCTGCAGCTACAGCTACCATTCTTCTTGCAGTGAGAATGGGTCAGAGTCTGATGGCAGCATTGTACAGCCTCAGGTGGAGCCCAGTGGGGAGCCCTCAGCAACCACCAGTAGTGCTGCACCCACCATGTGGCTAGGAACCCAGAATGGCTGGTAGGTAAAGCCAAAGACACAGGCATGAATGTGGTGGGAGGGCTCACTGAACCATGTAAGCTCTGCCCACCTGCCCTCTTGCAGGCTCTACGTGCATTCAGCGGTAGCCAACTGGAAGAAGTGTCTGCACTCCATCAAGCTCAAAGACTCTGTGCTGAGCCTGGTGTATGTGGCCCCCACTGAGGGGTGGGGTTAGGGACCCAAGGGTCCAGCAACCTCATCCTATCTCACTGACTTACCATTTCAGGCATGTCAAAGGCCGAGTGCTGGTAGCTCTTGCAGATGGGACCTTGGCTATCTTCCATCGTGGAGAGGGTAAGGTATAGTGGCCCTTGAAGAGACAGGACTAGGGGGTTCTTGGGTCTGTCCTGAGCCTAGCAATGGGTCCTTCACACCAACCCTGTGAGCAGATCCTAGCCAGACCTGAACAGGTGCCCTGGGCTCTTTATAGATGGCCAATGGGACCTGAGCAACTACCACCTAATGGACCTGGGGCACCCACACCACTCCATCCGCTGCATGGCTGTTGTGAATGACCGAGTTTGGTGTGGCTACAAGAACAAGGTGCATGTCATCCAGCCCAAGACAATGCAGATTGAGGCAAGTGCTAGCAAGAACCTCCAGAGTGGGGCGGGGCTTCTGCTAGATTGGAGATTGGGACAGCTGTGTGTCATTAAAGTGAAACCTGCATCAAATCACAGCAAGCCCAGGCCCCTTACTTCCCATTACCCACCCTGTTAACTGGCTGCCCTCACCTCACAGAGGTCATTTGACGCTCACCCAAGACGGGAAAGCCAGGTGCGACAGCTGGCCTGGGTCGGCGACGGCGTGTGGGTGTCCATTCGCTTGGACTCCACCCTGCGGCTCTACCATGCTCACACCCACCAGCACCTGCAGGATGTGGACATTGAGCCCTATGTTAGCAAGATGCTGGGTGAGTCAGGCCTGGCGGCACATGCCTGTAATCTTAGCGCTTGGGAGGTGGAAGCAGGAGGTCCATCTTTAGCTCCATAGTCAAGTTTGAGTCAACCCTTACTTAATTTCTATCAAATTAAAGAAAGATGTAATGTTAGGGGATGTGCCAGGCAAAAGCACCCATCACTGACTGCACGGACCCTTCTTCCTGTCCCACCCAGGTACCGGCAAGCTGGGCTTCTCCTTCGTGCGCATCACAGCCCTACTCATTGCAGGCAACCGCCTGTGGGTGGGCACTGGCAACGGGGTTGTCATCTCCATCCCCTTGACTGAGAGTAAGTTCCAAACCCTAGAGGGTACCTATCAAGAAAGCAGCAGTGGTGGCGCATGCCTTTAATCCCAGCACTCGGGAGGCAGAGGCAGGTGGATTTCTGAGTTTGAGGCCAGCCTGGTCTACAGAGTGAGTTCCAGGACAGCCAGGGCTACACAGAGAAACCCTGTCTCGAAAAACCAAAAAAAAAAAAACCAAAAAAAAAAGCAGCAGCTGGACTGGACTTCCCAGAGTAGGTGTGCTGGGGAGCCGCCTGTCTGGGCAAGCTCAGCCTTCCTCTCTCTCTCTCTCCCCTAGCTGTGGTTCTGCATCGAGGCCAGCTCTTAGGGCTCCGAGGTAAGTGCTTGGAACTTGCCCACTCATGCCCCCAGCACTCACCATATCCAGGTGCCTGCTGAAAATAAAGTGGCCCAATCCTCCTGTCCCTGTTTTCCCAGCCAACAAGACATCCCCAACCTCTGGGGAGGGGACCCGACCCGGGGGCGTCATCCATGTGTATGGGGACGACAGCAGTGACAAGGCCGCCAGTAGTTTCATTCCCTACTGCTCCATGGCTCAGGCTCAGCTCTGCTTCCACGGGCACCGCGATGCTGTCAAATTCTTTGTCTCTGTGCCAGGTACACAGTTGATCTTAACCCACTGTGCCCACTGTGCTACAGTAGCATAGCTATGACCACTATAGGATGCCACAGTCCTGAGATTGCTCTGCCCATGACAGGAAATGTGCTGGCCACTCTCAATGGCAGTGTGCTAGACAGCCCATCAGAGGGCCCTGGGCCTGCTGCACCTGCTGCAGATGCTGAGGGCCAGAAGTTGAAGAATGCACTGGTGCTGAGTGGTGGTGAAGGTTACATTGACTTTCGCATCGGTAAGTAGGCATAGACTAGAGGTAGACCTTGGTGTGGGCATGTGGGAGTCCTCATGGCTGCCAATTCTCCAGGGGATGGAGAGGATGATGAAACTGAGGAAAGTGCCGGGGATGTGAACCAGACAAAGCCCTCGTTGTCCAAGGCTGAGCGCAGCCACATCATCGTGTGGCAGGTGTCCTACACCCCTGAGTGAGACCCTGTCCTGCCTGATGCCAACTGTACATAGGACCTTACCTGCCTGCCCCCCACCCCCCCTGCCTGTTCCCTGGGGCAGCCACGGTTCGTCCATTCCCTTTTAACCTCTCAACTTGCAGCTTTTGCCTGAGGTCCAGCTCTCAGCTGTTAGAGAGGGGTGATGCAGGGTTTGGGGAGTGAGGCAGGCACGGATGTCTTTCCCATCAGGGAGGAGAGAGCCTCTGAGACACTCTCTCCAGCAGCCCCTGGCCTTGGCCCAACACCCAGCCCAACATGAAGTCCCAGGGGGCCCTCAGGGCAAGGCAGGACCAAAATGGCTATGGGCGGCCCATACAGGTGGCCCTGGCACCACTCCATCCTCACCAGTCCTGGCAGGAGCAAGAGCCTCATACTGCCAGAGTCTTCCCCAAGTCTACTTGCTTTGCATGCAGCCCCGAGGAAGGGATCCCTGATTCTAGGATTTCTAACCCTTTACTCTCTCTGAGGGACCCAGGCCTAGCCACCATCCTCTGCCCAGAAGCAAGGTTAGGGCTGCCCTGATTCCTGGGCCCCAGCCAGCCTTCTCTGGGCTTTCCCCATCTCCAAACTTACATTCCCTTGGCCCCCAGCCTGGGTCTTACCTGGGAACCTGGCATGAAAGCTCAGGGCCAGCCTCCCTAGGGCAGCTGCTTCAAAAGATGACAAATACCCATTAACCCAGGAGAGCCCAAGATTGCCCAGCCCCTCACAGACCAGTGTCCCCCTAGGCTCTTCCTGGGCACAAGATTCACCTTGGAGGAGCAAGATCCTCGTGCCCTGCCCCTCCCAGAAGCCCCAAGGGTAGAATTTCTCAGGCTGCCAGGGCAGGCACAGGCCTCAGGAAGAAGGGTGGCCCTGGTCTCCCCAGAGTCAGTCCTAGGATGCAGGCTTAGCCTCAGGTTAATGGAGGATGGTGTGTTCCAAGGGCCTGCCTCCTGCACAGGGCTCCAAGGAGCCCAGCTCCTGGACACGTACTAAGTGCCTAGGGTTGCCGGCTGTGGCCTGCTCCCTTGGAGAGCAACTGACAAGAGGCTTCCAGGCAGAGACCAGAGGAGCTGAGGACCAGCCAGGACGGGCACAATTCTAAGCAAGTGTGTGGAAGCAGGTGCTGCCCTGGCCCTGGCCTTACTCTTCGGGGCACTGATTAGAGTCAGTTGGCCTCTACTGCACTCTTCCCACCAGAGAAGCACAGATCTAGGGGCACTGCCCCTGAGCCTATCTGGCCACAACAAGCTGCAGCAATGTGCAGCTGCAGGCTTCTCCCCACCACCCTGCCACCTCTCCACTGTGATGTATGTCCCTTGTCTGTTCCCACAGGAGTGTGAAGTGACCGGGGTTAGCTGGGTGGGTGCAACTGGAGGGAAGGGGCCAGTGCAACTCTCCTCAGGCTTTGGCCTTGCAAGTGAACTCACATATCTGCTCTGTATGTAATAAATGTCTTAACACTACTTTTGTCTTGAAACTGCACCGGCGCACAAGGGTTTTCTGCAGTTTATTATGAAAGGAAATACAGGGTGGGATATGGGAGTGATTGTCCCTGGACAGATTGGGTTGGGTGGACCTGCACCCCACACAGCACTGTCACTGCTGCTGAGCTCTATGAAGATCACAGAAGACCAACAACCTCCAGATTTGTAATGCTGACTTCAGTAACATCTACTCATATAGCCAGTGTCCGGCGCTGTCCTCCCAGCACAGCAGCTCATCCTCACGGAACCAGAGAGCGATCTCTCTGTGAGCACTTTCCACCGAATCACTGCCATGAATCACATTCCTGTGCGGGAATGGCAAGTGAGCAGAGGCAGAAGGATGAGGGGTGGCCAGGGAGGATGATAATAAAAGACTTACTTGCCAACCTCCACGCAGAAATCCCCACGGATCGTACCGGGCATGGCGTCCCCAGGGTCAGTGGCCCCTATGAGGGCCCGCGAAGCACGCACAACATCCAGCCCTTGCCACACCTGCAGGGGCTACTGTCAGCAAGATAAGAGCTTCCAAGGCCTTGCCCTCCCCTTGCAAGTCATCGAAAACTTACCATGGCCACCACGGGGCCAGAGCTCATGTATTTAACCAGACGGCTGTAGAAGGGTCTCTCGCGCAGCGCGACATAATGCTCCCGCAGTAGCTCTTCGGAGGCCTAGGGGGAGGGGTAGCGACCTGTACCAGGGCCCCACCCCAGAGCGGCCCGATTCCCTTCCCGGATCCACCTGCTCCTTTGTGCGCCCACACCTGCACTAGCTTCAGTGCCACCAGCTTGAAGCCCTTCCTCTCAAAGCGACGCACGATCTCGCCCACCAGCCGCCGCTGCACGCCGTCGGGCTTCACTGCCAAGAACGTGCGCTCGTTCACGCCGCTGTAGGCTGCGGGAGTACTGGCTTCAGGCGTGCCCCACCCAGCGCCCCCTGCCCGGCCCCGACCCGCCTGGGTGCTCACCTGAGGGGAAGAGGTTGGCGAAGATGGTCAGCACCAGACAGATCATGGCGGCCGATGGGGCGGGCCAAGCGGCAAGGGGGCGGGGCCTCCCTTAAAGGACCTCTCGACGCGGGCTCTCCTGTAGTGCCAGCACATTTGAGCACCAGGCACCCTGCTCCATGCTTGCCACCTTCCCTTCCTTGTCCTGCGGTACACATGTAATGAAACCACAACACAGGACGTTTCGTGCGTTTATTTCCAGATCGAGGAATCGGCGAGGGGCCAACTGAAATGACAACCAGCAGCTTGTCATCTGCCCCATTATTCATTGGCAGATGTGTCAGGGATGTAGGGTATAACTCGCTACCAAAGTGGAGATCTAGCACAAAGACACTTGTCCATCAAATGACTCACAGGACCTCTCTGCCAGTCCTGGCAGTTAGACTGGGGTGCCCTTGGCCCTCCCTTTCGTTTCCTGTTTTGCAGGGTAGTCCCAGGGGCGTGTTCGAGTCCTCTCCAGGTTCAGGAGCGGCTCCTGGATGCTGGTATCCCCGTTTTTCTGTCGTTCAGCGAGGATCATGGCCCGCAGCAGAGGTGGATAGGGGACAGGGTTCAATTTTTCCTCTGGTTTTGCAGTGAACGCAGTGAAGGCCTCCTCCTCGTGCTTGGGTACCAACCGCCAATCGTGGTACATAACTTGCTCGATTTCCCGAGCCTTATCTTCACTCTTCCCTGAAGGAAAGAAGATAAGCTGACTGCCTGCTGATGATATGCGAACCATCACCGGCTCCAACCAGCACCCAGCCTTACCTTTGAAAGTCAGGATGCCCCAGGCCCTCCCGTGGTCCAAGTTCTGCAGAACAAGAGGGAGGATTGTCAACATAGAGCCCCTGCCACTAAGTTATGTGAGTAAAGGAGACATACATGCCCAGGAGGTTCAGGGTGGGTAGAACCAGCCTATGTAGTCCAGGGTGGGCAAGATGAAAGTGTAAACAAGAACGAGCAGTACAGAGAGCGACCGCACCTGCGCCGTGTAGTCGGGCCTCACACGCGTGAGGCGCCAGTAGCAGGGCTCGTCGTGCTGCCACAGCCAGGACTTGCGGGTAACCAGACGGCCAAGGCCGAACAAGGGGAGGCGGGCGAGCAGCTGTAGGAGGCGGCTCTCGCGACGCACGTCGGCCCAGGCGCGCACCGGCAGCCGGCGACCGGAGTGCGGCCGGGTCAGCGTCTCGTAGTCTAGGGCATAGAGCTGCGAGTCTCGCGGCTGGTTCCGCTGCTCGCGCAAGGCGCGCACGCGGCGGGCCAGCTCAGCGATCAGCCGGGGTCTCAATTTCTTCCGCGCCATGCCTGTGTCCTTACTCCACAGGAAACCTGCGCTTCACCGTCCCGGAAGCGGCCGGTGTCCTGAACAAAAGCATCCGGGTACGTCCGGAAGCTTTAAGAACGATGGGCTTATGGCGGAGGTAGATCCCGGGAGAGCAATGGGCTCGCGTCGCGGTCGGGGCCGGGGCCGAGGCCGAGGCCGAGGCGGCCATCAGCGACCTCAAACCTGGGAGATTTCCGACTCAGACGCTGAAGGTGCTCCCGCTAGGGAGGTCGGCACGCAAGCCCCGAGTACAGTAGGAGAGCGCAGAGCTGCGGCCAAGGCTTTCCGGGCAGATCAGGTTCTGGAGCGTCTGGTGGTGTGCGTGGACCCAGGTGAGGGGACAGGGGCTGGGAATCTGGGGCCAGCCACCCTACAGGGTAGCGTTGTCACCCACTAGTCCGCACTGGAGATGGTGGAATAACCGCATTGTTGCCTGCTGGGCCCAGCTGTCCTGGAAGATGCAGGCTCCGACATCCTGATGGAGGCGCTGGCCACGCTCGGCTGTGAATGCCGCATCGAGCCGCAGCACCTGGCCCGCAGCCTGCAGTGGAACGTTGTGAGGCCCGACTCGGCCCCCAGCAATGTGAGTGTCTCCCTGTGATCAGCCCAGTGCCAGTCCTAATCCATGTTTCACTTTTCCTCTGGCTAGCGAGGTAGCTGCATTCATCTTTCTCGCCTCGCACAGGAGTAACCGAAAAACGGGAGGATGCCTAAGTCGAATTTCTTAACACGAGAAACCTGAACTCAGCTGCTGCCAGAGAACCTCCTGTTAGCAATGAGGATGGGGGTTGGGCTAGTTTTGTATTCTGGGACTTCTAGGGAACAGTTCTAAGCTGGCCTGAACTTCACTGTGTGTGGAGCTGGAGGGTTATTGATAGTGTCTGGTGACTGACTGGCCAGCACGGGGTGAAGCCCTGGGCCCACACAGGTGATTGGCAAGGCAGGTGATATACCCTACAGGTGCCTCTGGAGGCGAAGGCTGAAAATGAGCAGGAACAGTTGCTGCTGCTGGAACCTCAGGAATTTCTTCAGGGTGCTATGCAGCTGAACCAGGTATTTCAGAAAAGACCTATCTTTATTTGGTAGGTCTCGTTCCCCGGTCTGGGATGGGCTGGAGCTTCTGTTGAGGATCATGAAGGTGTCGAGGGTAAGATGAGGAAACCTGCTGAGTGCTGTAGACATAGGAACACTGGGAGCCTTTGGGAGAATTGAGTATAGTGACCTGACTGCAAGCAGGCCAGGGATGGAGGAGGAACCGAGAATTCTAGCTGATAGTGTCCATATGATGTAGGCGCTAGCTGTGGGATCTGCCTACAAAAGCTAATAATCCCTCACTTGGCTGTTTATATTTCCTAGACTCAAAGGAAACAATGCCTAACTGATATCTGCCTAGAGCAGAGTTCTGCTAAACGCTTTGTAGGTGTTGATGTCCAAGGGCCAACATTTGTCAAACACCTGCTGGGTGCTGGCCAATGTCCAGGCTGGGTGTAGACATGGACCAGAAGGGGCTGGCTCACTTCTACACCAAACCCTGGAGTGTGTGTGTGTGCTCCTGGGGCTTAAGAAAGCAGAACTGATTACCAGAAAATGGAGAGGACCTATAAGTTCCTCTTCCCTCTAAACTGGCTGTACTGGTGGCTATAGGCCTGCCACCAAAGCCCTCCTGTGAACAAGTATGTGACTATTCTTGCTTTCAGATCACAGACCCACCTTGCTCCATCCCCTGGCTTTCTCCCAAGAGTCTCATCCGATCCCATCTGGCTGTCATTGGACTGGATGCATACCTATGGTACCACCAAACCACCTCACTAGGACTGGCTTGGGTGGGATTCCAGGAAAGTGGATTGCCTCTAGTGGCTCTGTCACAGCTGACCCCACTTGGCCTGGGTCAGCTGCAGAGGTAGGAGACTTGGGAGCCCAAAAGGTTATCCCCTCTGTTCAGGTCTCACCAGCCCAGTCCTCAGAAGACATGGCAACTAAAGAAGTCAGAGGAAGCCCATGCTGGGGTAGCCATCAGCTGGCCTGAGGTGGAGGAGGTGAGGGCTGCCCCTGAGTTGTTAGATGCCTGGCCTTTGTCTCTGCTCTTGGGCTGCAGTCTGGCCTGTCAGAGTTGGGCTTAGTTCCCAGCATCATTGGGTTGGTATTCCGCAGAGGACATGTGGTCCATGCCCACTCTCGTACTCCCCAGGCCCTGGTGCTGCTTCAGCTCCATTCGAATCTGGATGTGCTGCTGGTGGCCTCGTGGCAGGAGCTGAGTCAGTATGTGTGTGCCTTCACCAAGGCCCTCTCCCAGCTCCCCTCTAAGTATGTACCCCTGCAAGGACTGAGTGGAGACAGGACAGGGTTGGAGAGCCGCACATGGTGTTCTCAAAGCTTCTGTCTGGATGTCCTCATTTCAGGCAGTTCCGGGACTTGCAGACCTTTTCTTTCTGCACAGCAGGGCATTGGGCCTCAGGCCAGCAAGTGACCAGAGATGGCTCTGGGCTCAGAGGAGTGTGGTGGCAGCAAATCAGACAGTTTAACCGGGTCAGCCCAGTTGTGGCTGACGCTATTGTTACTGCCTTCCCCTCACCCCGCCGTTTGCAACAGGTGAGTCCTCTAAATCCCTTCTTCCAGAACCAGGACTGAAGGTCCGCCTACTCACACCTGTGCCCACTCTAGGCGCTACTGGACTGCAGCACAGAGCAGGAACGCCTGAGCCTCCTAGCTGACCTCCCTGTGAAGGCCCACAGGGGCAAGCAGCCTCGCAGAGTGGGGCCTGACCTCTCACGCAGAATCTGTATCTTCTTGACCACCACCAACCCTGACCTCCTGCTGGACCTGAGCTCTTGACCACATTTGTGCCATCCTTGGGTCACCTCCTGCCCATCAGCATAACAGAACAGGCCTGCCCAAGAATCTAATTACCCTGAGGGGCAGGCAAAGAGGTTTGGGTCCCGCCCATACCTTTTCAGACTGGGGTAGACTCTTGCCTGATGGTCAAATGGAAGCACCATGAGAGGTGAGGGGAAGTAAGGGAAGCTGAGGTGAACAGAAGAATAGAGGGTAGTGGCCTCATGTGCCCTAGGGTGACTGGGTCTCAACTTGCCTTTGGCCTGAACACTTGTTGCAGGAAGCTTAGTAGCAGGTCTGAGTGCCTAGTTGTGCTATTACAGCCCCATGCTGTCTGGAAGCTTAGGGTACACCCTCCAGGAAAAGTACTCCAAGATCCAAGCCAGGCCCTCTCAAAGCTGCCAGACAGAAGGTAAACAATAGACACAGGCAGCTTGGGCATTTGTGAGGGTTCTTTTAATGATATAACCTATGGGGACGAGACAGAAACCCTTCTTCACAGGGCGCCCACTGACATCTCTGTAACAGGAGCAGGAGCTGACAACATGCAGTGCAAGTCAGGAAAACCTCACAGCCCTGTGGGTCAGGACAGCCCATCTTTTCCCTGGGATATGAATGCACTCCCCTTCGTCAGCTAGCCCCCCAGGCTTGGAATCTAGGTCAACAAGTGCCAGCTGCAGTTCCCAAGACACATGGCAACTCAAAGGACAGACAGACAGTGTTGTTCCCCTCCCAGCACAGGCAGTAGGATGGCCTTCACACACCATGGCCAGCAGAGCAGACTGTCCTGGCTTCAGGGAGTTAAGGAAAAACCTAGACCTCAGTTCTCCCCTTTCCTGCTGCCCTGGAAGGGCGAGAAAGAAAGGATCTGCATTCCCAGGGGAGAAGTCAGCTTCTTCGGCAGCGCTTCCTCTGACAGGGCCTGGTCTCAAGACTCTCTGCCCCAGGTGTAGCTGTGCCAGGAGGGGGTACAGGGGATTTCCAGTGGTTGCAGTTCATGCTCAGGACCCAGCCCAGCTTGTTATGCAGCACTTGCTTGAGGCCAGGTGGCAAGGGAAGGCCCTCAAGGGTGTCCCCTGAATCTGGCCGCAATTGGCGCAGGCGGTAGCAGCACAGGTATTGCAGGGACGTGGAGCTGGCACAGGAGCGGATGACTTTCATGCTGCTCTTGGCAGCTGTTGAGCAAACCATCGGGTAGAACCTTCTGTTTTGAAGCCGAGTAGCAGCCACTCCTGGAAGGCAGACTCTCTGAGTGCCATGTAGGTTGGGAACCAGGAAGCTCCTCCCACAATACACCAAGGTGAGCAGCTCAAGTAGTCTGAACACAGAAAGACTCTGGCCTGGTAATCCCAACCTGGCTTCAGTCCTGCCCTCCCTCCCTCAGGAACCTCAAGTCAGACTGCCTGGCCCCACCCCTAAAGGCTTCACCAAGGCACCCTCACCTATGCACTTCCTGTTCTTGAAAAAGGTCAGTGTCCCATGCCAGGTGTCCAAGTGCACACCAATAATAGAGCCCTGGCCGAATCGTGAAGAGAAGCTTGTCTTGTCACCTTTGTGGTGGAGGAGCCCTGTAAGGAGCAAAGGGTTGAACCTAGGAGGTCTGTAGTACTGCCAGCGCCACCCATAACCCAGGCAACACCTACCAGTGTAGGAGAGCCCCCAGCTGTCTTCATCCCTGCCAAGCAGGCTACAGAACGTGTGGTGGTACTTGTCCAGGTCTACATCTGATGTCCCAATGCCCACCATCTGCAAACAGTGGGGCTGGACAGTTAGGTGCCTAGCAGCAGGGCCCGTGGCACCTACCCTCTTGCTTGGCCATTTACCATGTCAGTGCCATACACAGGAGAGGTCATTTTGATTTCCCAGAAGTGTTGGCCATCCCCTAGCTCCTTGGTACCCCGAATGGCTGCAGTACCACAGCTGTACTCCATGTGAAAGCTGACCTTGCGATTATCACAGCTCAGCAAGGTGGCTGAGGACTTGTTCAGGTCATCCCAGACCCAATCAAAATCTGTAAGACAGAGGGCCCAAACTAGGGAGGGCTATAGCAAAGAGGTGCCTTCCTAGTCCCAGGGAACCTGCCCAGCCCCCCACGTCCCAGTGGCCAGACACTCACCCTCGTCCTCCTCGCCACAACGGCAGTCCTTGCCGCGGTGTGTTGTATGTAAACTGTGGCAGAAGGTAGCCTCATTCTGGCCCTCACAGTCACAGAAGGATTCTCCTGTCACAGGCACGGCACTGGGGATGGATGGTGGCAGGGAGGAGTACTCAGGGTCAGAGTCGGAGTCGCTGTGCTGGGAAGGAAGGGCAGGTGTCCTGTTTATGACAGCTCTCCCACTGCCAGCTACCTAACCTCAAATCCTAGACACCTGGGCTTCTCCAGTGCTCAACATAAACAACTGGAGTGCTAAGACTCCTTGCCTGAAAGACAACAATGAGATGGGGGGTGGCCCTGAGGGAATGACTTCTCACTTGGCTTCTTAATGCCTCTCTGAAATTCAGTATATCCCTGGGCCACATTTCCACACAGAAGCCCTAGCTGCCATAGGCCACACACACTCCTGTCTTTTCTAGGCAGTCCAAGGTCTCCTAAACCACAGGGCTAGTGCTGTCAGCAAGGTCTAGCATCTGGCTCCACACAACCTAAGCCTTGGGATGTGTGTCTCCATCCCCTGCAAGGTCACTGGAATCAAGAAGAGCAAGCGTGCTTAATGAGATCTCATGGGTTAATGCAGCTGCTTCAAGCCTCAACTACAGCGAACTCCTCCAAAGACGTAGTCCCTATGGCTTGGGCTCTCAGACCTCACTCAGAGCCTGGTTGGGGATGTAGGCAAAGTGGAGCTGGTCAAGTTCCAACTACTGACTGACCAATCAACTCTATTGCTATTCAGCTGCTCTGCAGAGCCTTGAATCCCTGTTTTGGTGCTAGGGTTCAGGCTAGGTGACTTGACAGTCCCTGAAGTTTTGGCTTCTACCTCCTTGAGCTGCCCTGCTGTGCCCCACAGTGGTCCAGGACCCCCCTAAAATGCAGACCACATCACAGTTCTAACATCCACCCTGCAGCCACACAGCCATCCTGCTATAGGCAGAGCGCTCACTGCACTTCTCTACAAGGAAGCATTCAGCCACCAAGAGGAACTTGGACCACCCTGTATTCTTTCTTTTCACAATACTCAGGGTCTCCACCATCTTGGTCTCTGCTTCTTTTGCAAGGTCACCAGCTCCTCAGAGAGGGCCCCAAATCATCTAGAGATGGAGAACCGTCATGATGGATGTGCAATAAATATCATGAGCAGGTGAGGAAATGTCCAGCAATAGACAACTGAGTGCGGACTGAAAACCAACATCCAACTGTAGGCCCTGAGTGCTGGAATAGGGGAGTATAACCCACACGGAGCCAGACAGAATGTTTGGTTAGCCAAACAGACCAGCTCGTACCTCAGAGCAGACCTCGTACCCCACTGGCAAAGATGGGATCTTCTAAAGCCAAGGCAGATCCACTGAATAAGGAGCCAATCTGCCTAGGACAGGAGGAAGGGAGAATGCTGCTCAACCCAACCTGGGCCCGGGAACACCCAGAACTGCCTGCCACATGACTACATGGCAAGCTCATTACGTGATGGAGGATAGGCATTTGTGTGTCACTGTGATGACTGAGGCAGGAACAGGCGTGTAGGCTGTTTCAGATGTGTCGTCATTAGGAACTGGAGGTGTAACTGAAAACTGGGGCTGACTCTTAAGCTCAAGAGCCCCCAAGAAGGGCCAGGGGCACTGCTGACCTAGTAAGTAAATCAAGTTTTCCTCACAATCTGGTGATCTCATGGGCTTCTAGAAGAGACCCTAACCCTAACCCTAACCCTGTTTCAGAGAGCTGTGACATCAGAGTAGAGGCAGTATAGGGCAGAGCCAGAATACCAGTCCGATATCAGCAAGGCAAGTCAACAGCCACCTCCAGGAGCCTGGTCAGGCACATTAAGCTGGGTATCTCCCCTGTGCCTGCATCCCGGAGCCTCCCTGTGTTCAGTCCCCAACAAAGGAAGTCTTGGGACATTTGAACTTCAAGAACTATAAAAATTACAAATAATAAAAAGCATTTGCTGATGACCCCAAGGGTGTCACATGGTAGAGAACTGACTCTGGCAAGTCCTGTCCTCCACAAGTTCATCACAGCACACGTGTGCCCACACACAAACTGCCTCAAGTCCAAGGCCTGCCACACGCACTCTCAGCACCTGACATCCACCCATTTACTGTGGCACACAATAATAAAACAAAAATTGTCAGGGCTGGTGAACAGGCACTGTACAGTAACCAGCACTATCCAGGACTTCCGGTCTCTGTCTCGGTCTTAAGTGTCCGTCACACCTCAGACTAGGTGTTCTTTACCAGACCAAAGAACCCTTCCAAGCACCATCTACCAGGAGGCAGTTCGGTTACCGAGCTCAGTGTCCTCCTCACCCTACCCATGCACTGGCTATCCCCACCTTACCACTGAGACCTACCTGCCCATCAGAGTCACAGCTCCAGTTAGAGCTGCCTGCCAGGGCCACAGCTCGGGCGTCTGTATCTCGGCGGGCTGCACTCAAGACAAAGTGCCATGCCCTGCTACTCCTTGCACGCCGGGCCATAGTGGAGAGGACCTGGAAAAAAATAATTGTAACCTTAAAGACATCTAATGTGTCAATGTCCAAACAAGGCCCAAACCCACACCCCACAACTCTGCCCCCTGGCCCTTCTACCTGGCAGCCTAAGCCATAGATACACCAAAGGATTCCAGGGCCCTGAACACTGAGCTCCAGAAACTCCCACAAGCTCATACCTGGCTCCAGTATCTGAGCACCTCAGTTAAGCCAAGGGTGATGATGTGAAACACAACCCAGACACCCATGACTCTGGAGGTGCCCCAGCCCATCTCTGCATTCTGTTCAGGAGCTGCTGCCCCTCGGGCATTTGACACTTAACTTGCTCCTCCTCCGCTGTCCACTTCGGCAAATGGCATCCCCAGCATCCAGTTCCTCATGCCAGAAACACAGCTGTCATCTACTCCTGACACCCCTTCTTGTCGTTGGAGACCCACCGCTTCCTGCACCACACAACTCCCTCTCACCCATCCCGCTCCGCACACTACAAACTCGGTCTTTGATAGAACCTTAAACTCACGGGCTTGACGTCGTTCTTGGGACAAAATGGAAGGCTTTGGGAGGTCTGGATCTCCTTTTCCCGAGTGGACTGTCTGGGTGTAATAGTCGATTCTGTCCTAGCTGCCTCTTGTCCCCTGTAGACTGACTCACTGTACTACTCTATCTCGCCCTGGCCATCCACAAAGAAGCCGAGCGGGGCCGCGCACAGCACTCCACAGCAGTTGGGTTGGCTGAGCGCCGTATAAGAGCACACAGTAGGAACCCAATGAATGAACCAGAGATGTCACTGGACGTGGCCACGCTCGGCCTCCGCGGGGCTAGAGGTTGCTTCCCTCGCCAGAGGCTTGCGAATATCGCTACGGCGATGCCGTTCGTGGCGCCTGGCTCCGAGGCCCCCGCCCAGACTCCCGAGCGCCACTGCCAGGGAACAACGGGTGGCCGGTTTGACCGCCTGCAAGGTCAACCTGCCGCCCGCCAGGCCTGGCCAGGCCGGGCCGGCGCGGCTCACCTGCGGCCAACGCGCTCCACCGGCGCTGACCCACTTTCCGTTCCGGCCGCGACGCAAACAATCCCCGCCCCCGCGCTGCATTGGCCGGGCAGCCAAAGGCGGGCTTTCTCTCCGGCAGCTTCGCGCGGGGGCGGGTCTCGCGAGACAGGACTGCTGTCAAGAGGCTTGCACAACATGTCAATCTTGAACCAAAGTTCCTATTGGTCCTGGCTAGAGCGGTCAAAAAAAGAATTCGCATAACCATTGGGCAAGTATGCGGAAGTATAGCCGTGCCCATGGCGTCATCATCAGTTGCCAGGATCGGGACCTCTTTGGGTGATCTGATTGGCTGAAGGATGAGTGACTAACCTCTCAAAATGAGTAAGGGGCGGGCTCTTGTCACCATTGGCTCAAAGGCTGCGAAAGTTTGGAGAGGAAGCGGAAGGGAGCCGCGAAAAGCAGCTAGTAGCGGAATGGAGGCTGCTGCTGGTGAGCCTGCGGGTCGGCCAAGCGTGAGGGGTTGGGGAAGTCTGAAAGCGAACCGAGTGCAGGCTCACGCCAAAGCATCCCATGTCCCCTTGTTTACTGGGCCAGCCGAGTGTCGCAGATGCACTCATGGCGGTTACAGCTGCTCTGGGTCCTCAGCCTCACACCTTCCAGAGAACTGGAAGCCTTCTGCAGTCTCTAGTGTGGAGTCTGTGCATTTGTGCGCAGGCGTCTCTTAGCTGTGATAAACTACTCTGTTAGTTTCCTCTGTGTCTGTTGAAATTAGCTGGCAGTTTGAAGATTTCTAACAAGTGAGCGTTCACGTCTGCACGTGCCCTCAGTTGCTCCACTTCAGACGGAAGTGAGACCTAGACAGATTTGGGGCTTC
The DNA here is from genome assembly GCA_028551405.1 of Uromys caudimaculatus. Classification (NCBI taxonomy): domain Eukaryota; kingdom Metazoa; phylum Chordata; class Mammalia; order Rodentia; family Muridae; genus Uromys; species Uromys caudimaculatus. The sequence continues at coordinate 85,045,426 of CM052710.1, forward strand.
TAGAAGACCTACCTGGGTGCCTTTGTCTTTGTCGCTCTCCCGGACACCCCAACTCCTGTTTCCCACCAGAGCCCGGAAACCTGGCCGGCGTGCGACATATCATCCTTGTTCTTTCTGGAAAGGGGGGCGTTGGGAAAAGCACCATCTCCACGGAATTGGCTTTGGCGCTACGCCACCAGGGCAAGAAGGTGAGGCCCCGACCAGGGTTGACACCTGTTTCATTATTGTCCCTAGCTCCCAAAAAGCTTGGCAGGCTTCTCTCCACCCTTCAGCATCCTCCTCCTTGCAGGTGGGGATCCTAGATGTGGACCTGTGCGGTCCCAGCATACCACGCATGCTCCGCGCACAAGGCAAGGCTGTGCACCAGTGTGACAATGGCTGGGTGCCTGTCTTTGTGGATCAGGAGCAGAGCATCTCCCTTATGTCTGTTGGCTTCCTGCTGGAAAACCCTGATGAGGCCGTGGTGTGGAGAGGTCCCAAGAAACATGGTAAGAACTTAGTGAGAAGCAGTCCCGGCCCGTCTCCCCCACCCCCAACTCCTCAGGGCCTGTTTACTGAGGCCGTTTCCCCGCCTCTCATGCCTACTGCCTTTGGATAAAGCCAGGGCCAGTCCTGGCCTCTTAGTATTAAAGTGTCTGTCCTGTTGGAATGCTTCCACTGTTCATACATGCCCACCCTTCAGGATTTATACACCTCTGTGTTTCTGAGAAGCTTCTCACAGCCGAGTGTGACATGAGACCAAGATCAAGGGAGAAACTGTCCGGCATTTGTTGTGAAGCCATCAGCCACTCCTTAGTTAGGAAAGGGTCAATCTCCTGAGACCCCTCTCCACCTGCCCTCACTCAGCCCAAGGGTCTGAGGCCACACAGTGTGTAGTGGACCCAAGTGCTGAGCTTCGAGCGGGTAGCATTAAGCCATCCTGGCTGCAGTGAGAGGCTACCTGGGAAGAATAACACACTTAGAATTAATGGCTAACTGCTTCTGGATGTGCTGTCAAGGTGCTTCGTGCCAGGGCATTTTCTCTGGGCTTAAGGGCAGAGAGGCCCTTAGGAGAATCAAGGGGCCTTCATGGGAGTTGGCTACAGCCCTGCCAGGTAGAGTGTGGAGAGTTGAGTGCTAGCAGGTGGTCAGGCTTCTGGAAAGCAAGGAGTGTTTGTGGGAGCCCAGGAGCTCTGCCCCATTACCTCGAAGATCAGTGGACCCTGGCTGCCCTGTGTCGCAGGTGTCCCCAGGGTCCCCTGGGGGCTGCCCAGAAGCAACTGATAGATCCTGGGCTGGACAAGATGGGCCTTCCCTTTTCTAACCTGTCCTCAGGGATTCCTGCTGGGTTTTGGGGTCTTTGCAGCACTGATAAAGCAGTTTGTGTCTGACGTGGCCTGGGGGGAGCTGGACTACCTGGTTGTGGACACACCTCCAGGGACTTCTGATGAGCACATGGCCACCGTGGAAGCCCTGCGCCCCTATAGGCCCCTTGGGGCTCTTGTGGTCACCACACCACAGGTACTACTGGCATCTCTTCCAACCCTACCTGGGCATGGGTATGTGTGCATGTGTGTGTGTGTCCTCACCCTGGTTGGGCTTGGAATGGATTGTAGTGGACCATGTTCTCTGCTGACTACTTGGTTCTTGGCTGCTCTGTGGCTGACTAGCCTCTCCCCACTCTGGTCCACAGGCGGTGTCTATTGGGGATGTGAGGCGGGAGCTGACCTTCTGTAAGAAGACTGGGCTGCAGGTGATAGGACTCATAGAGAACATGAGCGGCCTCGCCTGCCCGCACTGTGCTGTGAGTCTTGGAAGATGGGTGGGCAATTCAAGGTCTGAGGGAGGACAAGACAGGTCAGGCAGTCAGGGACTTTGAGAAAGTAGGTCTCTGGTCCGCAGGTCGCCATTGTCAGGTAAGTAACCTTGTAGATAGAGAAGGCACTATTACTGGGCATTCTCCCCTGGACCGCTTGTAGGTCTCACCCCAGCCGTGGGTCTCACATGGTGGGGGGAGGGGTCTCATCATGGTGAGGGGGTCTGCGAGTCACATGGTGGGGGGGGGTCTCATCATGGTGAGTGAGTCCGGAGCTGGACCCTCACAGCGCTTGTCTCCTAGGAGTGCACCAATGTCTTCTCCAGTGGCGGTGGGGAGGAGCTGGCCCAGCTGGCTGGGGTTCCCTTTTTAGGTGAGTGTCAAGAGCAGGCCATTTGGGGCCCCAGCTTCCATCTACCAGGCTTCTGCATGGGTTTGATTGCTGTGTTGTGCCTCCCTTCTGTATAAGTGCCCAATCTGAGGTTTCTCTGGGCGCCCAACACCCAGCTACATTTCTGGGAGTGCGTGTATTAGGGATACCAGGCTCCTACCACTTGACCCACATGTTCCCAGTGGGAGGTCATGGGGAGCCACGCTTGAGGTTCTGACAAGTGAGTGGTCAGCTGACACTCCTTACCTGCTGCGGGCTCTCGCTAGGCCGCCTCTTGTTTGTGCTTTGAGGAAGGGGTTGTGGGTGTACACATGGGGAGATCAGACCATGGGGGTCAGTTCTCTCCTACCATGTAGGTCCTGGATATTGAACCTGGCTTCTCAGGCTTGGCAGCCAGCACCTTTACCCATTGAGCCATTTTGTCAGCCCTTTCCTGGCTTTTGTTGTTGCAGGTTCTGTTCCCCTGGATCCCCAGCTTACCAGGAGCTTGGAGGAGGGGCGTGACTTCATCCAGGAATTTCCCAAAAGTCCTGCATATTCCGCGCTCACGTCCATAGCCCAGAAAGTTCTGCACAGGATTCCTGCTCTGCGCTCCTGACAGCCTCACAGCCTTCTGATGCTGTGCTCTGTTCTTAGCCTATAGGACCTTTGGGAGCAGAGGTCCTCAGGACTGTCTTGGGACCGGTAGTTGCTGGTCTGGGCAATGGCTGGTCTATGTGATTCCATCCATGCAGAGATCTTCTGCAGGCCCCGGTATCATTTGCTGACACCAGCTTCACCAAACTAGTCTGTAGCTGAGGGGACAGCTTGGGTCCTGGTTTCTTGAGATAGTAGTAGCCTTAGCCTCCAGCCTATAGGCTTTTGTCCAACCCTAGTCACTTCTGCCCAGGTCAACAGGTTGCTCTGACAGCCACACTACGCAGGAGCTGGCCAGTGCTTTCTCATCCCGACTGACCCTGAGTGTCCACACACACCGTGTGTGAGCCTTTTGTGACAGTGTGGTTTACAGATACATCCGGTAACTTTATGTAACTCTGCTATTAAACATACCGCCCCATCTTGTGAAGAACCCAGCATCCAAACCCTCTGACCTCAGTGAGATGGCTCTTGCTTCCCTACATTTCATGGCTGGAACAAGCAGTATTAGTAAAGATATGAAGGGCCTGAAGATGTGGTGAGGGTGTCTGTCTTGTTTTGGGGATGGGGGTTGGCATGTTGTGTAAACCCATGGGTCTGCTAGCACATTACTGAGACACTGGAAGCAGAAGGCCCAGAGGCCCTCCCTCCTTCCTAGAAAGGTCAGGAAGGAAAGTAGATGGTTCCTGGGGCAAAGCTGAGGTCTTCAAGGGACACTGGGGGCCTGGGGAACACTGCAAGGGGGTGGTGATTCCTGTGGTCAGATGCAGTCCTCAACTCCCGCCTGCCCCCATCCTCGGCACTCACTAAAAGTAGTGGGCAGGGGTGGTGACCTCACCTGTGTGCTGACAACTTGGGATCCAGACACCTGTGAGAACCCCACCTGGCCCCAGTGTAGCCTTGAGGGAGGGGTGCAGTGCCGGGAGGGGGCAGGGCAGAGCCTGCAGTGCCTGGGCTGGAGGAGAGGGTCATAAGCCCAAGAGGAAATGGGCAGGATCTGGTGCAAATGAAGTGGACCCATGTTCTCAACACCAGTAAGGCTCGGACTGGGCTGGGGCAGAGCTGAGACGGAGGGAGACCTTTCCCAAGATCACACTCTAGGTCTATGCTTAGTATTTGCTTTTAATTGTTGGCAGCAGGGAGTGCTGCTGGGCACCTCCCCTCCTTTGGGCCCTTGGGCACTTGACCTGTGCACACCCTTTTTAGGCCACGTAACTTCCAGTACTGCTCTGCTTCCAGAAAGTGAGAAGCCAGGACCTGTCCCCTAGAGATGAGTAGGTATTCGAGCTTATTCTGGTGACAATGAGACACTGTCCTGGCCATAAGGCAGTGTTCAGCCAGATCAGGCCAGTAAGTAGCCAGGGTCAGCAGTGCACAAAATGTGTTTCACTAATGTCTCGTAGGTCGAGGCCTGAGACATTGGCGGGGCCGGCACAAGTGATGTTATTATAGGTATACACTGGCTGGCAGTCATCTCCCTCACAGATAGTCTGAACAAAGCGGGGGACAACTCCAGGGTTCTGTAGGGCAAAGTCGCGAAGTGCCTTGAGGGGACAGCTGCAGTCCCAGGGGTTGGCATCCAGCCACAGGCGCTCCAGGCCGGGCTGTGGTGAAAAGGTCTGCAAGGAGTTATTCCTGAGGCTGAGGTAGCGAAGCCGCCCCAGAGATGAGAAAAGGCCTTCAGTCAGTGTCTCCAGGCGGTTGTGTGAAATGTCCAGCCAGAAGGCCCGCTGCAGAGGACCCAGGACATCCTCAGATAACACCGTCAGTTGGTTGTACGAGAGAAGCAGATACTCCAGCTGGCCAAGGCCCTGGAAAAGCTGTCGGGGCAGGTGTGTGAGCTGGTTGGCGGTAAGATCAAGCTCCAGGAGCTCCGAGAGCCCTGCCAGGCTCTGTTCTTCCATGCTGGAGATGCTATTGTCCCTGAGGAAGAGCCTGCGCAGCCCTGAGAGGCCAGCGAAAGTGTGCAGGCGGATGTGGCCCAGGCAGCTGTGCTCCAGGTGCAGGCTGTGTAGCTTGTTCAGACCCTGGAACACCCGCTCCGGGAGGCTCCTCAGACAGTTGCCGGAGAGATTCATAACAGCCACATTGAAGAGGCCAAAGAAGGCGCCCACCTTGATCTCATGGATCTGATTGTCATTGAGCGTCAGTACCTCCAGCTGCCCCAGGCCCTCAAATGTCTTCTCACCTAGCTGCCTGATACGATTGTGGCTAAGCTGCAGTTCCTCCAGGAAGTGTAGGTCTTTGAAAGTACGCGGCCTCAAGCTAGTGATGGCATTGTGTGCCAGGCGCAGGACATGTAGACCCAGCAGGCCTGGGAAGGTGTCCTCCAGGAGGCCAGCCACACGGTTGTGTGACAGGTCCAGCCATCGCAGTGCCTTCATGCCCAGGAAGGCACGGGGGGCCACAGCTGTAATGAGGTTGCGGTCCAGGTACAGCTTCTGCAGCCTGGGCAAATGTATAAAGACATTGGCCTTGATGCTGCGGAGTGCATTCCTGCTCAGATCCAGCTCCCTCAGCTCACCCAGGCCGCAGAAGAGTGCAGGCTGCAGGTAAGTCAGTTTGTTGCCAGCCAGCACCAGCTCGTGGAGGTTGCTCAGGCCCTGGAACACTGTGTCAGGCAGGACCACTAGGCTGTTCCAACCCAGGTTAAGGTCCCAAAGGTGACCGAGACCCTGGAACAGCCCTTCTTCCAGACGGCCCAGGAGGTTGTTGCCCAGGCTGAGTGAAGCCAGACTTGGTGTGTGTATGAACAAGCCTGCAGCGAGGCTCCGGAGCAGGTTCCGTTCCAGGTGCAGATGGTAGAGGTTCTGCAGGCCCAGCAGTGCCTGTGGCTCCAGGCTCCTCAGCCAGCTCCCCTGAAGGTTGAGAAAGTCCAGGCTGGACAGGTTCTGGAAGGCCGCCGAGGGAACGGAGGACAGGTTGTTGCCGTCAAGCCACAGTGCCCTGGCGCTGACTGGGATGCCATCAGGCAGCCGTGTGAGGTTCCTTGAACTGCAAAAGACGCTGAGCTCACCTGTGTAGTCATCGTGGCTGCAGGTACAGGTGACAGGGCACTGGGGGCCCTCGGCATCTGCCGATGCTCCAGGATCTGTCCCCTGCAGGTAACAGGGGCCCAGTGCCACCCAGAAAGCCAGAAGCACCACCAGGGCTGGGCCTCCTGTGGGGAAAAGGGCTTGGCAAGGAGGTGCCCAGAGGACCTGTGCCCCAGCATGTGAGCCAAACCCTGGGCTTCTGGAACCCTCAGCCACTGTAAGAGAGGGATGCCATCCCACTTTGATACCAAACAGACACTGATGACAGCCAGGTCCTATTCTTTGAAGCCACTTCAGTTTTCCAACCCATGGAACCAGCAAGTGGTGGTCCCCATCCCACTGCAAGGGCACCGAGGGCTTGGCTCTTCCATTTCACCCTGGCTTTACAGGCAACCTGGGCCCTGGCCACTAGGCGGTCTGTGTTCCTCTGGGGTATATACAACAGCCAGGCTGAGAAACAGAATCTAGGTGCTGGCCAAGATCTGACTATTCCAGAATATTCTGGGATAGACCCCGGTAGCTTATTCATTTGTAGTCCTCAGTGGCTGGACAGCAAGCTGGGCGCTCCCTGCCTATTGGGCCCTCATATGGGTGAAGAGCGCCTTATTTGCTCCCCAGTATATGAAGGCTATAACCCATGCTGGCAGAAGAGTGGGGGTCTAGAAAACCCCAACTGTCCATCCAACCGGGCATCAAATCACACAAACCCAGCCAGCACCGCAATTCTAATCTACCTCAGGAGCATGCTGAGAGCCCCATATCACATTAGGCAGGACAACACTATTCCGCACCTATGCAGTCTGTATCTGGTGTGACTGCATAACGGTGGTTTGGAACTGAGACTCGGTGGGAGCAGCCCTAGGTATTGTGGGAGCACGTCAAAGGCAGACAAGGAATAAGACATTTTCCTATTCACCCAGGGCCAGGCCCTTAAGAGGAACGGTAGCTAGAAGGATCACGGGCCGTATGCAGCACACCATCTTAGCAAGCTATGAGATAGGAATATGGGGAGCAATGAGCCCCATTTCTGCACCTTGTGCCCAGGGGCGAGGTACTTGTTTCTTCTGCCTACCCTGCCTTCATTTGGCCCTTTCCCATAGTGCTGCCACCAAGGAAAAAGTAACAGAGACCATCTGGTGCCAGGAATTGTTGTATCCAAGACCCAACCCAGAATTCCCACCAGCCCACCCTGAGGTGAACCTACTGCGGCTTCTCCCAGTGGGCTCAGGCCAGCCACCCTCAGAGCAAGTGGCAGGGGATATGGGTTCCTCACCTGTTCTTGGGGCCATTGTTCCTCGTACAGAGCTGGCTGCAGACAGGCAGTGAGCAAGGGCCGTTGTCTACAGGCTGCTGCCCTGTGGATTTCCCCACTGCCTGTAGCTGGCAGCCCTCAGCTGGCCCTGCCCCACACTCCGGCTCCTTAACCCTCTCGTGCTGGGTAACTAGTCTCAACAGCAGCTCTCCTGGTGCGGATGGTGCAGGGGAGGGGCACTTTGTCTGCCCCAAAGTCTCCCTCGGGAGAGGTGGGCTCTGAAGACCACCCCTGCTGGTGTTAGAGATAGAGGCTTGGTGGAGAAGCCTTTCAGGATTGGTGCTCAAGGTAGGTGCAGGGGTCCTGTTTCCCAGTAGGTGCAGCCAAGGTGAAGGAAGCTCGGGGGTTTCTGGGAATCCCCCCCCCCCCACTCACCCCTGTACTGAGCAGATGGCAGAGTTAAGCAGTTTTGCCCTGTTTCCTAAGGCCTGGCCTGTACTTCTCGCATGCTGTCTGACCTGGGGTTTCTTAGGCGTGAGTGGGCTCACCATTTGTGCCTCCCAACCCAGGGGTTTGTCCAAGGCACAGTCTCAGCCCTCCTATGACCTCTAGGTCAGCTGACGTCTGGCTACTGCCCCTCCCCCAGGGCCTCTTCTAGGAACACCTGGCAGGGCCACCAGCTAACTACCTCATGTTTGCTCTCCCCAGCACAGTCCTCCTAGGAAGGGCTGGCAGGAAGACAGTGGGGCACGGAAGCCTCAAGGGGCAGAGCCAGCTTCCACTGGCCTCTGCAGTATGGAGGGTCTAACTACCTACTACCTTGTGTGCAAAGACCCCAGGTAAACACGCTGCCCCTGGGAGGCAGGAGGGCTGCATGTGGGGCCCTCAACCTGGCTCTGGCTCCACTCACCCTGCCGGAGCCACATCTCCGCTTCCTCCTCTAGGGCCTGAGAGCTGTGACCTGACATTCCAAAGCTCAGCAAGCCCTGCCTTGAGCTCTGTCCCTTTGCCCTGCCTGGGATGGTGGGAATGCACACGGGAGGGGCCAGGAAAGGCAGTGCTGGGTTTCAGGAAGGACAGATTCCTTCTCAGGGGGCTGGGGGGACATTGGGAGCCATCTCTAAGCAAGCCGAGGAAGTAGAAAGGTCTGGGAGGGTCAGGGGTCTGTGGCTCCCACCGTGTTGCCCCATGTCTAGGGCATTTTCCAGGTTATTCCTCAGCCTCTTTTCTGAGAAATTATAGATCCAGCAGGGAGGGAGTCTCCGCCCAGAGCCACAGAGCAGTTTACATAGCAAAAGTGCGGCCTCAGCAGGGCTGTGGGGCCAGTGACCAGCCTCTGCTGAGAACAGGGGCCAGCTGCAGTGACCATGAGTCCCTACGGGGCCCTGCTTGACTCTGGGCTAGGATCTCTTCCTGTCCACTCCAAGTCCTGCTTTATGTGGTATGGAAGCCTTGCCAGGCTTTTGAGAGCATGCTTCGATCCAAGTCAGCGCCATATCACAGGAACACAGGGCTCAGCCACTGAAGCCCCTATCTATTCCCCAACAACCTCTTAGTCTATCTAGTTTTACCTCCTGGTGCCTCCTTACCTGGGCTCTGTGTATAGCCTGGAATATGCCAGACAGAGCACGCTGCCTCTGTTTCTTCAGACATCATCCAAGTGAAATGCAGCCTTCATGGTACATCTGTCCTGGCTGGACACTCAGTGCCTCCCTCCAGGACCACACACAGTGAATGGTGACTCGCCAGGCCTGTCTTTCTGTGGGGCAGCACTTGAGCGTTCGCAGGGAACTGTATGTCTTCCCTAACACTTCTGTCTGCATGGTGCCTCCTGGTCTATGCCTGTCCATTGTTCATTGTTTTCTGGATTTCTGGTAAGGCCGAATACCCTGAAGCTGTCCAGCTACCAGACAGAGGTTTTGGCTATTTATTGGGTCTTGGAGACAGGGTTTCTCTGTGTAACATCCCTGGCTGTCCTGAAACACACTTTGTAGACCAGGTTAGCCTTAAATTCACACAGATCCTCCTGCTTCTGCCTCCTAAGTGCTGGGATTAAAAGCGAGGACCACTGTCTAGCTCTTTTTCTTTCCTTTTTTTTTTTTTTTTTTTTGAGACAAGTCTCAGGGACTGCCCCAAACTAGCCTTGAACTTGAAATATTGCAGAGGATGGCCTTAAACTCCTGCTGTTCCTGCCTCCACTTCCCAGGTGCTAGGATCACAGCCTGGGTCACCTTGCCGAGGCCTATTTTACATTTCTGTGACAAGACCTCCCTGTGTCATCCAGATTGGGCTCAACTTCTTGATGATCCTCTTGTCTTAGCCCTCAGAGTGCTGGGCGTATAGACATCCACCACGCCCAGCTAATCCTTCACAGTTTTTAAATGTCGGTTGATTGATCAGACTAGGGTTTTGAGGCCCTTTGCATTTGGACCTAAACACGTTCCCTTTAGGCACTTCAAATCTTTTCTGTTGCTTTCCACAATTCACATGGTATCATCTGCCACACTCTGCCACATCAGGTTTCATTCTCTCCCTGCCTCAGCACCAGGGTCGGATGCACTGAGAGCTCAAACATCCCACGCCCACCCCCCCAGCCATTGCTCCTCCTACCTGAGTCCTCAGAGCCAGGACTTCCCACTGTCTCCTGGGCAGCTGCGGGTTCTACAGCCAGCGTTGCATATATTCTGACATCTAGGTGGTCGGGTGAAGAACCCGAATGAGTAACCATCTTGACTTCTCCATACTGAGTCCAGTATGTGCTGTCTTCAGTGATGGGGCCTTATGGTTGAGTCGTGGATGATAACAAAAGGTACTGGCAATAGCATAGAATGCTTGGGTGTCTGTGAGGGGAGTTTCTCTCTCTGTCTCTCCCTTCCTCCCTCTCTCCCTCTCCCCCCCCATCTCCCACCCTCCCTCCCTCCATCCATCTATATCTCTATTTTTTGGTTTTGTTGTTATTTTTTCCAAGACAGGGTTTCTCTGTATAGCTGTGGCTGTCCTGGAACTCACTATGTAGACGAGGCTGGCCTTGAACTCACAGAGATCTGTCTGCCTCTGCCTTCTGAGTGCTGGTCTATGGGGCCTTATTGGTCAACAACCCACAAAGAGGTAACCCATCCCTGCTACTGGAGTTTTCATTTGCTATCGAGTAGTGTCTAGCGGGGAACTGTGCCCTTTAATGGGCAGCTCCATTAAGACTAATTGTTTTAATTTATGTGCGTGAGTGTTTTGCCAGCAGATACGTCTGTGCAGCAAAGTGCATGCCTGGTGCCTTTGGAGGCCAGAAAATGGCAGCTGATCTCTGAAACCTGAAGTTGAGACAGTTGTGAAGTGCCAGGTGGGTGCTGGAAATGAACTCTCTGGGGACAAGCCACCACTCCAACTGCTGAGCTGTCTCCAGGAGTCTGTATACATGTATACATTTCAGGAGTCCTGTATGGCAGTAGGGAATCCATATGACTTTTTCTTTTTCCTTTTTTAAAAATATTTATTTATTGTAGCTGTCTTCAGACACACCAGAAGAGGGCATTGGGTCCCATTACAGATGGTTGTGAGCCACCATGTGGTTGCTGGGAATTGAATTCAGGACCTCCAGAAGAGCAGTCAGTGCTCTTAACCACTGAGCCATCTCTCCAGCCCCCATATGGCTTTTCCAAGAGGCCTGTAGTGTTAGTTCCCCTTCCCTATAGTCTCTTCTTTACCTCCCATTTCCCACCCCATTCATCCCTGTGTGGTGGTTTGAATATGCTTGGCCCAGGGAGTGGCACTATTAGGAGGTGTGGCCTTGTTATAGGAAGCGTGTCACTGTGAAGGTGGGCAGAGACCCTCCTCCTAGCTGCCTGGAAGTCAGTCTTCTCTCCTGGCTGTAGTTGGATAAGATGCAGTGCTCTCAGCTCCTTCTCCAGCACCATGTCAGCCTGCACACTGCCATGCTTTCTACCGTGATGATAATGGACTGAACCGCTGAAACTGTAAACCAGCCCCAACGATTCTGCTCCTTCTTCCTCCCTTCCTCCCTTCTCCGGTAAATCTAAAAGTCTCACCTCCATCTCCCTGCCCAGCCATTGGCTGTTAGTAACTTTATTGACCAATCAAAACCAACTGGGAGCAGGGACCCTCAGCATCTGGACACATAGATCCCCGTGTGATTTGTCAGCTGTATTACGATGAGAGGTCAGCTCAGGAACTTTGAGATATTCCACAAGGAATATCTCCCCCTCCCCCCTCTGAGCACATGGAAGAAACAGGTTAGAGAGCACGGAGGCTGGAAGGGAGGGGCTGATTAAGCCCCTGCTACCTCATTCTCTAAAGACCAATCAGATTAAAAGTCACACTGTTCTGCCAATCACATTGTACCTAATGGCGGGCAGCTGCTCTAAAATCCTATATAAGGTCCCTGACCAGGCTCTACGAGGTCACCCTCCCGTCTTGGTTTGTAGAGTGACCTCAGCATGCTGATGAATCAATAAATTTCTCTTACACTTTGCATCAATCCCCAACTCTGTGTGTCCATTCGGAGGGTCTTTGGTAAGTTAAGACTCCCCAGGGTCTTACAAAGATAAACCAGTAGAGCTTGTCCCCAACAGAGACCCTGCTTGTTCCATTACTCCCCTTTAACCTTGTGAACCATTTCGTCTTCTTTTTTTTTTTTTTTTTTTGGTTTTTCGAGACAGGGTTTCTCTGTGTATCCCTGGCTGTCCTGGAACTCACTCTGTAGACCAGGCTGGCCTGGAACTCAAGAAATCCGCCTGTCTCTGCCTCCCAAGTGCTGGGATTAAAGGCGTGCGCCACCACTACCCGGCCCATTTTGTCTTCTTGAAAGCTTGAAATCCTCTCTGAGGCCCTTTGATAACTTCCTGAGCTCTGCGAGTACTCCAGACGCAGCACACACATCCGAAGATTCAAAGCTAACATCCTCAAGTAAGAGAAAACGTGACATCTGTCTTTCTGAATCTGGGTTACCGTACTCAGAATGGTTTCTTGTTTGTTTTTGGGTGGAGGCTGGTAGCTAGCAGTTAAAGGCCAGAATGTTTCTAATTCCATCTATTTGCCTGCAAATTTCTTTCTCTCTTTCTCTTTGTTTGTTTTGTTTTGTTTAAGACAGAGTTTCTCTGTGAAACAGCCCTGGCTGTCCTGGAACTCACTCTGTAGACCAAGCTGGCCTCACACTCACAGAGATCTGACCGCCTCTGCCTCCTGAGTGCTGGAATTAAAGGTGTGTGCCACCATTGCCCGGCTGCCTGTGAAATTCTTGATATCAATTTAAAAAAAAAAAAAAAAAACCTTTTAAAATTTATGTGTATAGGCCACGTGTGCTGGTGCTCTCAGAGGCCAGAACATCATCTCTTGGAATTGCAGTTACAAGTGGCCCTGACCCACCTGATGTGGCTACTGGTACCCAAACCTGGGTCCTCTGGAAGAGCAGCAAGTGTTCTTATCTGTTGAGCTGTCTCTCCAGTCCCAGTTTCATTTCTTTTCTTTTCCTTCCTT
>CM052710.1:85058124-85159302 GCA_028551405.1 Uromys caudimaculatus
TCTTCTTCCTCTTCTTCTTCTTCTTCTTCTTCTTCTTCTTCTTCTTCTTCTTCTTCTTCTTCTTCTTCTTCTTCTTCTTCTTCTTCTTCTTCTTCTTCTTCTTCAAGATTTGTTATTTATATGAGTACACTGTAGCTGTCTTCAGACACACCAGAAGAGGGCGCCAGATCCCATTACAGATGGTTGTGAGCCACCATGTGGTTGCTAGGAATTGAACTGAGGACCTCTGGAAGAGCAGTCAGTGCTCTTAACCACTGAGCCATCTCTCCAGCCCCCCAGTTTATTTTCTTACAAGCTGAATGATATTCCGTTGTGTAAATGGGCCACATCTTCACTCTCCATGAGTCTAGGCTGGACATCTAGGCTGTTTCCATTTCTTGACCCCAGTTTATTTCACTGGGGTTTGGTCGGCTCAGGATCCTACCAGCAGTGAATGAAATCTTGAAGTAGTTTTAATTAGCATTTTCCTAGTGTCTAAAGATGGTGAACAAACTTTTCAGTTGTCTTCTAGCCATGTGCATCTCGTCTTCTGAGACCTGTTTTCTTCTCTGCCCCATTTCCTAGCTAGGCTACTTATTTTCTTGATGTGTTCAGGGTTTTCTGTCTGTATATACCAACCATACCTATCCATGCGTAGCTGGTAACACTCTTTTCCTGTCCTGCAGTGTGTCTCTTCACACCCACAGCAGGGTCTTTTTCTCCACATAAACTTTTTAGTTTTATGTGGTCCTATTTGTCAGTTGTTGGTTTTAATGCCTGTGCTATCAGGGGCCTGTTCTGAAAATCCTTTCCTGTGCCTGAAAGTTAAAGTGTATTCCCTATCTACTTCCTCCTCTGATTCAGGGGCTCGGTCTTATGTCGGGATCCTTGATCCATTTAGGAGTTTTGTACAGGATAAGTGGTAAGAACCAAGTCTCATGTAACTATCCAATCTGACCATCACTGTTTATTGGTGATGCTGTATTGTTTCAAGTGTGTAGTTTTGGCCTTTATGAAAAAACAATCAGGTGATCATAGCTGTGTGGACTTATATCTGGGTCTTCATTTCTACTCCATTGATCAATATGTCTTGTTTTTATGCCAGAACCATGCTGTTGATATCATTCTTTTGTAATATAACTTAAAATCTGGATGGTTCATTTTTTTTAACTTTATGTAATGTGTGTGTGCATACATGTGGAAGCCATCAATCAGCACTTTTCTGACATTTTGGGGGGCAAGATCTCAAACTGAACCTGTAGCCCACTTATTGGCTAGTCTGGCTGGCCGGAAAGCCAGAGGGCTTGGTGTGTGTGCACCACCATCCCCAGTGCTGCTGCTGCAGATATGCTCTGCCACAAACAGCATTCATGTGGGCGAGGGATCCACACTCGGACCCTTACGCTTGCAGAGGGAGCACTTCACTGTGCAGCTCCCTAACCGGTTCCTTTTATGTGTTTTACTGGCCATTCTTACATCTCTTCTGAAAAGGTATATTTTGCTCTTTTTAATTGGTTGATTGGTTGGTTTGGTTTTTTAAGATAGGTTCGTGTGTGTGTGTGTGTGTGTGTGTGTGTGTGTGTGTGTGTGTGTGGGGTGTGTGTCCCTGGCTATCCTGGAACTAGCTCTGTAGACCAGGCTGACCTCAGATTGACAGAGATCCACCTGTCTCTGTAGCCCAAGTGCTGGGATTAAAGGTGTGCACCATCACTCTCAGCTGCAATTGTTTTTTTAATTATGAGTATTTGCCTGAAAGTATGGGTATGCACTGCATGCCTACCCAGTGCCTGCTGAAGCCAAAAGAGAGCACTGGATCCCTGGGACTAGAGGTAGGGATGAACAGTTGTGAGACACCTTGTGGATGCTGGGAAGTGAGCCAAGATCCTCTGTAACAGCAGTCAGTGCTCTGAATCACAGGGCCACCTCTCCAGCCCTGGGTCATGGTCTTTGTTTTCTAAGACTCCATTATGGACTTGAGACTAGATGTCACGTATTACCAGATGTATGTTTTGCAAATGTTCCCTGTCTGAAACTTGTCTATTTCTTTTTTATTATTATTTTTAAATGAGCATTTAATTTACCCATTCATTCCAAGTCTATTGTTCATTCAGCAATACAAATTATGTACCTAATATGTGCTAGGCACTGTGCTGGTGTTGGGCAAACAAATAGTCCTATCTATCAATTTAAAGTTAGAAGTAGTATTTCAAAATAACAAGAGCCAGTGTTGGTGAATTTAAAGAACAAAGCAATCTAACAAACTGTTGAGAGCATATAAATTGGGGTCAGGGGGTAAAAACTGAGAGGGAGATGAGAAAAAGAAAAGCAGAAATTCTGGGACCAGCATGCTGGTTCCGAAGGTAAGTGTAGTAGCTGCCAAGCTGTGAACCTGAGTTCAATCCCAGAATCCACATGGCACAAGGAGAGGACCACCAACCTCAAGTGTCTTCAGACTTCCACATAAGTGTATGCAGGGACACAAACACACACCCAAAACAAGTGTAAAAACAAAACAAGTGTGTATATGTGTGTGTGTATGTGTGTGTGTGTGTGTGTGTGTGTGTGTGTGTATATATATATATATATATATATATATATATATATATATATATATATATATATATTTAAAATGTGATACTAATTACTGTGAACATAGACATTTAAGTGATGTGTTACTCTGCCTTTGAAGTTCAGATCCTTAAAGATCCTTACCTGACTCTGGGTACATGTTCTTCAACAGAATTAGCAGTCTGTAGATGTTAGGGCAGTCTGTAGATGTTAGGTAGGCAGTGAGCACAAAGCTGTCTTGATTTCATTTGGGGATAAACCAAACCTTGCTCTTTAAAAATTCGTAAGAGTCAGGCTGTTTGCCAAACCTCTGTGCACTGTGACTGAGGTCTACGTGAGACCGCCGCACCATCCCGAGCTGGGTGGCGACAGTCAGCCAAGTGGAGCGACAGTTGGCAGGAATCTGCCATCCACTGGGGGGGAAAAAGCAAGGAAACTGAGCATGACGTGAAAGCCACGCCCCCGTCTATTTCTTTAGAATGTCTTTTTACTGCAAGTTTCTGAATATCTGATATTCTGAAGAATGTCAATTTATTTCTCCTCTGGCCCAAGACTTGCACCTCGCATCCAAGAACGCTGCCTGACCTATGAGCCTATATTTCCTACTAGCCCTTCCTCCGAATCTCAGAGTCTCAAAGCTCTTTAGTTCTCCAATGCACTGAATTAATTTACACGTGAGCTCGTATATGTTTCCTCTGTCCAAGTGCAAGTGACTCAGCCCATCTGTGGAGAAGTGTTGGCATGCAACAAAGGAAAATCAAGTGGCCGCAAGCACAACGGTTTATTCTCCACTCCGCTTCAGAGCCTGTGGCCAGGCTTGTGCACTCGGAATGCTATGGTTGTGCCTTCTAGTTTCAGGTAGCCAGAGCCAGAAACTTGTTCTTTTCCAAAGTTGTTTTGGATCATCTGGGTTCTTTTGAATCACTGTATAATTTTAAAGCCTGCTTGTTACTTTCTCAAACACATGCTAAGGACTTTGCTGGAGGCCGCACTTTGTCTGTAGATGAGCTTGTGGAGAGCCAGCATCACAGCAAGTGGTCTCATCCGCGAACCTGGCCGTCTCACCCACTGGCTTTGTTCATTCATTTCTCTTAACACTGCCATTGTCCGTGTGCAAAGCTTATACTTTGATAAAGCGCTTCCTTGGTGTTTTATTAGTTTTGATGCTACTGAGAGGAACTACTTTTATTTCACTCTTGGATTACTAGTGTGTAGAGACGCATTGGATTTACTCTCATCTTACAACCCAAGGCCTCTCTCTGCCCAGCTTGTTAATTTCAGTGGGAAACAGTGTTCCTTAGGATTGCTGTGTAGGGCTGTGCCATCTGCTTACCTTCTCCTAGTTATTTATAAAAACCCTGGCAAGCCTTTTAATGATTTATTGCAGTGCCCTGAGACATGGCAAGAGTGGATGACTTTCCCTTGCCCATGTGGGAAAGATTAAGTCATACGCCATTAACTTTGGTGCTGGCTGTACCATCCTCACAAATTCTAGAAGGCAGAATAATAAATAAGAGATGTCCATGTCCTGATCCCTGGAACCCGTGACCATTATGTGGCAGGGGGAACTGACCTTAGTGAGAGCTCCCAGTGAGGCCAAGGGAGCCTCGGGGCCCTGGGGAGGAAGAGGGATTGGGAAGATGACCGGAGGTTGGACCAGGACTCAGGCAGGGTCTCCAGCTTTGCAGGCAGAGGAAGGAGTGTGAGCTGAAAATGCAGGAGGCTTCTAAGAAGAGGGATAGGTCCAGGACACATTCCCTGAGCCTTCAGGAGTGCAGCCCTGCTGACACCCGATGAGAACCATGTCAGCTGCCAGCCCCAAACTGTATGTAAGATGGGAAGCTTGTGTGGTCTGATGTCACTAGGGCTGTGGGTCTCTTGCAGCCACAGGTTAAAGCACACGGGGGCATTCTGTCAGCCAGTGTTTGTGGGAGCTATTCTGTAAATTAATGGTAGACTTTGCCAACATTCTTCTGAGATGATCCTGTAGGCCTTGCTCTCTATTCACATGGCCTGCTACCCTGGCTGGTGTTTAACCTTACACTGCTGAGGCAGATCCCACACGGCCATGGTATATAATGTTGATGAGCTTGAATCTGGGTTGATGATATTAAGGATCTCTCTCTCTCTCTCTCTCTCTCTCTCTCTCTCTCTCTCTCTCTCTCGTGTGTGTGTGTTTGTGTGTGTGTGTGTGTGTGTGTGTGTGTGTGTATGATATCTTTCCTGGGCTTTTGTATCAGAGAAAATATTCACCTGGTAACTGAGTTGGGAACAGCCCCTCTCTATTCTGAAACATCCTTGCGTGTCCAATGTTACTGACAGAACACACCCATGAAGCCATCTGGCCTCTGCTCTCTGGTTGATACAGATGTGTTCCAAATCCATCTTTTTTTTTTTTTGGTTTTCCGAGACAGGGTTTCTCTGTGTAGCCCTGGCTGTCCTGAAACTCACTCTGTAGACCAGGCTGGCCTTGAACTCAGAAATCCGCCTGTCTCTGCCTCCCCAGTGCTGGGATTAAAGGCGTGCGCCACCACAACCAGGCCTCCAAATCCATCTTCAACAATCCATCTGTTGCAATATGATCATGAGTTTGAAACCAGTCTCAGCTACAGAGGCCCAGTGCCAATCAAATAACCCCACCCCCATGTCTGGCTATGATGCCCAAGATGGCCTCAAGCAATTTGCAGCCTCCCAAGTACATTCTACCCCAGCTCATTATTTTTTAGCCAGTTGCAGCAATTCGTGACTTTGTAGGAATTTATCCATTTCTTTTCCAGTTTCTCCTAGAACTCCCTCATAAACCCTGGTGACTTCCATGTGAGCAAGAGTGATTTCCTTCTTCGTGACTTCTGTAATTCTTATCTTTAAGTTTGATCCAGTATAGATCAGAGGTTTTCATCTCTTCAAAGAACTTTTTTCTGTTTTATGAATTTCCACTCTTTTTTGAGGGTGGGCTGTTAGTGAGACAGATGTTGCTCTCTAGCTTAGTGTATCCCTGAATTCACTCTGTACCCAAGGCTAGCCTCAAACCTAAGCAATGCTTCTTCCTCAGCCTGTGCTGTGCTGAGACTGTGGGCCCGAGCACTGAGTTGACTTAAATGCTCATTCATGCCGAGGATGGGCTGAGCTTTGCACATGCTCAGTAAGTGTCCATGCCTGAGCTTTAGACCCCAGCCTTTCCTTCTGATCATTCAAGTTTTCTTGTCAAGGTAAAGCCTGCATTTTTGAGACCTTTTATTTTCTCAAATAGGTGTTTAAAGCTATAAAATTATTAGGACTACAAATAAAGCTCAAAGGTAGAGTAATTGCCTGGTGTGTGTGAAGCCCTAGGTTCAATCCCAGAGCCACCCCACACGGCCGCCCCAACATCTTAGATAGATAGATAGATAGATAGATAGATAGATAGATAGATAGATAGATATAGATATAGATATATCTCCTCCCAGCACTGTGCTTGCTGCTTTGTGTATTCTCCTTTCTCACTTTTTGACTTAGTGTTCAGAAATGTTTATTGCGGTTC
This sequence comes from Uromys caudimaculatus, assembly GCA_028551405.1. NCBI lineage: Eukaryota > Metazoa > Chordata > Mammalia > Rodentia > Muridae > Uromys > Uromys caudimaculatus. The sequence continues at coordinate 85,064,192 of CM052710.1, forward strand.
TCCGGTTGTACTTGCCTAGAGAACACACTAAATACGTTACCCTTTGTGAGTTGGTGTACAGGACATGATTTGACCCAGAGAATGTTTGTGGACATCTAAGTGGTGATTCCGATTCAGTTGAATGACATTGACATGTCCAGTTACTGTGGCTGGGTGAGTCTTTGAGCTCCAGGGACTGGGCTCTGTCTTCTACCCACTCCCAGCAGTCCTCAGGGGACAGCAGGAAACCAATGACTGGTGACAAACGGGAGGGCAGAGGGTGGCAGAGCCTACAGGGCTGCAGCCAGGCATTCAGAGCAAACAGGCTCTGAGCTGTGGAGCTGAGTGAGGGGTAGGAAGAGGAAAGAAATGTCTTCCTCCTTCCACGCCCAGCCAGTGTCAGTGGTAGACCATAAACCGGAGAGCAGAGATGGCTCACACAGAGGGATGGGCCCTAGGACAGAAAGAGCTGGCCACCCCTGAGCAGGTCAGGTGCTAGCGCTGTCCCCACCCCCACCCCATGCCAGCCCATCCAATTGTTTATTGTCCTCCTGGCTTTGTTTCCCCTGAAGACACGCATCCACACGGGTAGGTCAGAAGCCGGCTTCTTCCAGCTGGACAGACACCAGTGACTAGAAGTTCAGATCATGAGGGATGAGGACACAGAACACAGTACACCAGGTGCCTTCCAGCTGGGGTCTATGTGGTAGGAATGGAACCAGGGCTGCAATTTAAATGACCACTTATGTGACTTGCACCTCAATTCAAAATAATTTTGTTTTTGTTTTGAGACAGGATCCCTCTATGTAGCCTGTAGACCAGGCTGGTCTTAAACTCATGGGTACTTCTGGCTCTGCCTCCTAAGAGCTGGGATTAAGTTGTGGGCCACCATGCCTGGATAGCTATAAATAAGTGTTCCATCTTTTGTGGTTTCAGAGCTCTGGAGGGATTCATCCTGAGACTCAATAACAGATCTCATCCACCTACTGAAATAATGATTTAGGACCCCAAAATCTATACAGTTCACCATCAAAGAACAGTGAACAGATCCAAGAGGGGCTGTGCAAGCGGAGAGTGGCAGGTCGTAAGAATCAGGACTGGGAACCATGACAGCCTTCAGCTGTGGGTACAGCACTGGCTCCACGCCCTCTGTGCTCCCTGCCTACCCGGCCCCTCCTTGTCTGTCTCATTTCTGACTTCTGGTTGGCTTGATTTCCTTGGCAATAGTGCACTGTCACGAGGTGAACAGCTTGCCTCCAGATGCCCAACCTGCACCTTGTCCCGAGTGTCTGCTGACCCCTCCCAGGTAGCTCTTACAACTCTCACCCCACCCCCAGGATTCCTCCTGAGCCATCACTGTGCTGGCAGAATCCTGGTGAAGCAGGAGAGAGTGTGCTTCCCACTGGGCCTGCTGCTCAGTCAAAACCAAGGGCCACTGGGTTCACACAGCCACCACCTGTCTCTGAACCTAGCCTCCTTACCCTTCGGCCCCAGGGCCTTTGCATTTCTCACTGACCCTGAAGGCTGGAGGTTTTTTTTCAACTAAGTGTGCTCTTGGATAGCTTTGTGCTTGTGTGTATGTGTGTGTGTTGTTTGTTTTGTTTTTGAGACAGAGTTTCTCTGTGTAGCCCTGGCTGTCCTAGGACTCGCTCTGTAGATCAGGCTGGCCTCCAACTCAGAGGGCTGGGATTAAACGCATGCACCACCACAGCCAGGCTTATGTATGCTTCCTTACCCTCTCACCTCAGCCTCTTCCCTCCCTCCTACTTCTATAACCCCCCCCAGGCCCTTTCCCACGTGTTTACACACATTCCTTCTTGGGTGAGGCCTCCCTGGCCACCGGAGCTGGAAGCGTCACAGCGAGCACATGCTGCACTTTTTCCTGTTTCCCTGAAGCACTGTCTCTATTGCCCACGCTCACTCCCCAGACCCTGTACCGCATGGCCTCTGTCTGCTACTCACTCATTTCCCGAGATCTTAGTGTCTGTAACCCTGCAGGTCCAGGGCATAGAGCACCACAAAGAGTGCATGGCTGGGTGGTCACAGACCTGCAGAGGGGAACAGTAGCTGGAGACTCACTCCATTCCAATGGCCAGCGACTCCTCCATCAACCACCCCACTGTGCCACGATGTGGATACTGAGGCCAGAAAGCTTGGCAGTGGTACACATGGGCAGGGTAAAGGGAGATGCCCCTAACTCTGAGGTGGCACAGCGCCTGTATGCCGGGTCCTGTGATCTCATCAGCCACCCCGTCTCCTTCATTTTAGTTTTGGCTTTGGAGACAGTGTCTCTCTATATAGCTCTAGCTGTGCTGGGACTCTTAGACCAGGCTGGCCTTGAACTCAGATTCTCCTGCCTCTGCTTCCCAAATGCTGAGATTAAAGCATACACCACCATGCCCAGCTTCCAGTCTCTTTTATAATAAAGTTCTCCTAAGCGCTGCGGTGTCCTAGGAAGCTAATGGCTGGGGGAGGAAACACCTTGAGTCCACAGCCAGTTGGTCAGAAGTATTGGTGGCTTGAGTTCTACATGTGTGGCTGGGGATGAGGTGAGGACAAGTTGTGTCCTAAACCCTGGACTCTTACTGCCCAGGCTGCAGCCATCAGGACCGTAGGGCAGCAATGCAATGGAAGGAAGCTGGACAGCATGGCTGGTTAACATGGGTGCCAAGCTGCAGCTGCGTCTCCCCAGCCTGAGCTGCACCTCCAAATCCAATCCCAGAGTTCCCCATTCTGGTGGGAATGGATGCCAGGATGCTCAGGACTCTGGAGGAAACAACTCAGGTCAATGTGTATCCCTGGCAAGGAATTACAAAAGTTAACGACAGGCGGGGCTGGCACAGGCCAAGCAAGTTGGCCGTCAAAGCACGGCCATAAGATGGTCTACTTGAGCAAGCCACCAGACTCCAGGAATAGAAGAAACACTTCTGCAGGAACTACAGTCCGGATGTGAAAAGGAAAAAAGCCTCGGAGATTGGCGGCAGGAGGGGAGCAGAACAGGAAAAGATGTAATGCAGGACAGAGGCAGAGCCACGCCTAGGCGGCAGCTTCCCCAAATAACCAAGCTGGTTCAACTCAGCAAATGCAGACCTCAAACTCTCCCAGGAGACAGGACAAGGTGGAGGCCAACAGGATCATTAACACGCTCCATGACCCGTTCCAGGCTACTCAGGGTAGGGGTGCCAGCATAACACTTGCTGAGAATTCAGGACACCGAGCACAGCCACAGCCTCCATGGTGGCCAACCCAGAAGCTGCCTGCCCTAGAGAAGGGCCTTGGCAAATGACCAGCTTTATGTACATCAGAACCCTGCCACACTGAGGCCCAGGCTTCGTGCCCCTGACAGGCCAACCTGAGATCCAGGCTGTGGCACCACCTGCTCTCAAGGACTTAAGTCCACTCACACTGACACAGACGCAATCTCATGAAAATGCCAACACAGACACACACAGGTACTAATTCCTGGAAGTGGCTGTTACCCATGAGGCTAGTCGAAGAGGGAGGAAAAGCCCAGAAAGGTGCCAGGCATCTCCACCCTAAAGAGCTATGATGCCAAGGGATCTACCCAGCCTCAGCCCCTCCCAGAGTAAGCACCACTCTAATAAACTGGGGCAAACTGGATGTCATGTGACCATAGGACCCTGAGGTTATAGACCTGCAGAGCCAGAGGTAATAGAGAGTTCATAAGCAGAGGTTATGGGAATAAATACTTTAAACCTTTTTCCTCTTATAAATATGCATTAGAACATTTGATAACACAAGCTAAGGGCTTTGAATTAACTTAAAATTAGACCAGATCCTGCATTAGCAGCAGGACAGTCAGTTAAAAGTCCCTGTCCCTGTGTGCTTCAGTCCCGAGGCACCTTGAACTGGTCTTTCTCCCTGCGGATGGCCCTCATGGTGGTCACGGGGTCTGTCTCACCAGCATGCTGCTGCACAGTCTTCTCCCTGCAGAGGCAAGAGAGAACAGGCTGCAGGCAAACACACAGCCTGTCCCAAGAGCCTGGGACATCCTCATGCAGAAAACTTGCTAGGATTAAGCAAGTCTAGCAAGTGCTCCCAGCAAATACACAGGTGGTAGCCAACAGCTCCAGGCTGCCTACCCAGCCCAGAGGCCCAGAGCTTCGAGGATCCTTAAAGAAGCCTCCAAAGCCACCCCCGCATGGGTCCTGGGTCCCCCACATCCTTGCAAGATGCCAAGAAAAGCATATCACATTTATGAGACAAAGCCTGCCTCTTGGATACACTTAATAAAGCTGGGGTGTGAGGGTCAGGCCGCTCACTTCAGGATGGGCTCAGCCCTTGTTCATTTCTTGTCATAAAGCATGAGCTACCACAGGTGTAGCAGAGAGAGAGAGAGAGAGAGAGAGAGAGAGAGAGAGAGAGAGAGAGAGAATATCTTACTTCACCCTCATGAAGGGGTTGTAGGTGAACTCTTCTGCCAGGGTGGATGGCACTGTGGGCTCCCCGATGGCATTCTTCTCCTGTAAAAGATACCACTGTCACATAGGGATCAATGCGTTCCACCTTTCAAATACCTCAAGTCTGTCTTAGATGGCACAGCAAGAGCAGTCAGGGCAGACAAGTGCGTTTCTGGCTGCTTTGAGCAAGGCCAGGCTTATAGCAGGGACACACAGTGGTCTTGGTGTCCCCAGGGGTCAACTGCGGCACTATTGTGCCAGTCCTGTCTCTCTGCTGCCTCTGAGGGGCGGGCGAGCCATCTTCATTACTGTGAGCTTTGTGTTCCACACAACAGAAACAAAAGCAAAGCTAGCAAGCCCCCCAACAAGAGAAGCAGCATGGGGGCAGTGAGTGACTTGGAGGGGGGCTCACTCCCCATACCAGGAGCTCCCAGGAAGTACCTGCAGAGTGGCCGAGCAGTAGAGTGCTGGAGGGCACTGGCCACCACCTCACATGGATGGCCTTGCTCCTGAGTAGCACAGACTGTGGCAGAGATGATGCTAACACAGCTAAACCAAAGTTGAGGGGTCTCCATGAAGCTCTTGTCCACTATTGTTGGCTAACACGGAGACCTCAGGGACAGAGCTGGGGCAGGAGCTGAAGCCACCCCCATGAACCTCCTTCACAGCCAGGGCACACAAAGCCGAGGGTTATTAAAAAGGCCGCTAACACTCGTTAGCATGCAGAGTATCAGGAACTCCAGGAGTCAAGGGGAAACATTAAACAGCAGGATCAATTTTCCAATTTTGAAAATCAGTTTAAGAGTTAAACACACATTTGGCTATACGGTTCAGCAAGTCCACTTTTAAACATAGTCCCAAGAGCAGAAACAAACAAAAAAGCATGAACAACAAAGAGACGCGCACGAGCATGCGTGGCCTTCATTCGTGACTCAGGAGGCACACAGAGGGTTCACCCACAGCTCACGGGTAAACTCCTGGAGTGGGCCACGTGACACAGACTGAGTGGAGCGGGAGAGGCGAGGCAGAGCCCAAGGTTCTGTTACAGAACCCTCTAGAGAAGGGCAGCTGCATGCTAGAAGACAGGGCAACCACCAAGGCAGGGCGCTGCAAGCCAAGGCAGGGCGCTGCAAGCCAAGGCAGGGCGCTGCAAGCCAAGGCAGGGCGCTGCAAGCCAAGGCAGGGCGCTGCAAGCCAAGGCAGGGCGCTGCGAGTCAAGGGTGCCTTGTCGGGGGAGGGGCTGGAGAGCACTGCCTGCTCTTGTATAGGACCCAGGTTCAGTTCTCAGCACCCACATGGGAACCTTCAACTACCTGTAACTCTAATTTCAGGGGCTCTGATGCCCTCTTCTGGCCTCCATGGGTACCAGCCATGCATGTGATACACATAAGTACATACAGGTAAAACATTCATATACAAAAAATCAAAAGAAATCATTTTTAAAAGTGCCTTTCAGAGGGGATCCAGCAGAGCTGTCTAGCTCGGGTATGGCAGGGTTACCTGGGCGTGTGCTGTCAAAAGTTCATCTAATTCATCCAAGACATTCACACGTGTGGAAATTACCCTCCAAGTTGCTTGTCGGGCACTGTGAGGCCCTGTGTTTGATCCCCGGCACCAAGGGGAAACAAGGACACAAAGTAAGTTGCCAAGGGGTATTACGGTATGGACAGTGTGCGCACAGTATGGCCTTTCTGAGAATATTAAATGCATACTCTTAAAATAAATCAGGTGTGAACATGATTAACTAATTGGGGGGGGAGGTTGAACATTTTTCTGAGGTGATGGCTTTGATGCGCTGCCCAGGTGGGCCTTGAACTTGCAGCATGACTCTTCAGCCTCCTAAGTAGATTAGATATGTGCCACTGCACCTGACTCAGTGTTTGAATTCTTTGTTGTTCTGAGATAGTCTCATGTAGCCCAGGCTAGCTAAGCATACACAAAGTAGCTGAGTGCTGGGATTACAGGTATGCCAAGCTTTCTAGTATTACTTTGTAACCCCTCCCCGATTGGAAGAGATGCTGGATAGACTGTTCATTTTAAACAATGACATAGCAAACTTATACAAGGAAGCACCACTTCCCCAACTTAGCAGAGGAAGCCCCACCTCCCAGGTGTGCACAGCTCACCAACCACACCTATGGTGAATGACTGGAAGGCAGAGCCTGGTTTCTAACAAAGCTCTCAGCCACTTCCCTGGGCAGTGACCAGCACTGAGCTGGTGACACCTAGCTTCTGCCTGCTGTCCAGACCCTGCTGTGTGTCAACATCCAGGACCCTAAGCCACGCTCTGGGATGCGGTCCCACTCACCTTGGCCCAGGCCAGCTTCTCTTGAATGGCGACATTGCTAGGCTCCACATGGCGTGCAAACTTAAGGTTGTTTACGGTATATTCATGGCCACAGTAGACTTTCTGAAGAAAAAGCCAACACAGGGCCATGTCATGTCTCAGCCTGACTCGGCACCCCACACAGTGTGTGCACTAGAGGGTACTAACAAGGCCACGTAGAATGAACACTAATAAAGGCCGTTAAGGCTGTGGCTCTCCCCTCAGCTTCGAGCTGAGGCTGGCTAGGTGATCCACCACACACAGAGCAGTTGGGAAAGCAGAGACAGTTCTTGGGCCTGAAGGGTGGGTCCAGCATGCAGCAGCTCTGCTCCTGGAGCATGTGGGGCATTTGGGAAAGGAGGCACTGCCTACTGTGTCTGGAGGAAGTCGGCCCAAGACTTCAAGAAGTGCCTTGTACATCTCATCTGCAGTTCCCTCATAGAATTTCCCACAGCCAGCAACAAACAATGTGTCACCTGAAAAAAACACAGCAACAGTGTCTCAGGGTCAGCCCATACACCAGCCTTCTGCACCTAGAACTGAGCCCCATACTTATGGACAGCCACTAGAACATAACCCACACCCCCCGACCCTCAACCCCCCAATAGGTACCCATAAACCAAATGGCATCTTCACCCAACATGGCACAAGGCTGTCCACAGCGCCCCATCCTGTCAGTTTCAACCATAGCCACTAACCCACTGTGTGGGTCTGAAACCCAGGGTACCCTGACTCACCCTCAGTACCTCAGTCCCACCATAACTGACTTCACCACAAACCCAGTTCATATCTCACCTCTCAGCAGCCTTTCCTGGGCCCTCCCCTAGATCCTTGGATGCCCCCTTCTCCTGGCATCCATGTTTGACACTCTGTCACTGAGAATACCTGAGGCATTCCTTCCCTGACTCCCTGGCATCCATGTTTGACACTCTGTCACTGAGAATACCTGAGGCATTCCTTCCCTGACTCCCTGGCATCCATGTTTGACACTCTCTTTGTTGCTGAGAACATCTGTGGCATTCCTTCCCCAGTCCCCAGACTAGCGTTGCTCTTGGGCTCACCCCGGCATCGGTAGGCCAACCTGGCTGCTTCTGTTCCCTGCACAGCCCTGGGTTTCCCACTGTGGCCAGCCCAACTCAGTGGGCTCTCTTGGTGCCACCATTCACCTTGACTGCCCCTTCCTGGGTGCCACACTACTCCTGGCCTCCACCTGACAGCCACAAGGAGGGATTCCAAACCTGAAGCCCTAAACTCATCCCTCCTAAACACTTTCTGCCAGTCTGTCCCCAGTACTGTCCCCAGTTGCCTCTCAGTGCCCGGTCTGCCTATCTCTGCCTAGGCCGACTTTATCCTATACTACAGCTGCAGAAGATGCCTGACCCTCCCTGCCACCACACCCTTCTGTTGGCTATACCTGCCTCCACTCCCCACTCCTGCACCCCTCAGGGCAGCTGGAGTGGCAGCTGACTCAAATTCCCTGGCCTACTGAACAGGACACATCCATCGCTGGCCCTCACTGCTGATGGCAGAGCTTGCCCCAGCGTACCTCGCAGTCTGATGAAAGCCCACGTCACAGGCCAGGTGCTGCCCACCAACAGTCCTGAGAGCTCCAGTCCTAAGCTCAGCTAGGGCTAGTGATGCAGCAGCTAGGCCTACACATGGGCCTTGGGCTCCATCACAGCACTGTTACCACAGAACGGGGCTGAGGAGGTTGGTTAGCTGGAAAATGCTTGCCTTCCTGGGACTGAGCCTCAGGCCCAGAACCCGTAAGAACCCCAGCATCCCGGCCTGGTAACATTCTAGGCCGATCAGAGAAACCCGCCCGCCCCTACCCCACCACTAAGACAAAGTAGAAAGCATTGTCCTGGTTTGCTTTTCTGTCGATGTGGAAACCAACTCAGAAAGGGCAGGACTTACTCCATCTTACAGTTCCCGTGAAGGGCAGTCAGGGCAGGAGCCTGGAAGCAGGAACTGAAGCCGAGACCACAGAGGACGACTGCCTACTGGCTCCCTCAGTTTGCTTTCTTATAGAACCCAGGACACATCTGCCCAGGGGTAGCACTACCCACAGAAGACTGGACCACCCCACAATTATTAATCAAGAAAATTCTCCCATGGACTTGCCAATTGAATGGAGGCGGTTTTCTCAATTAAGGTTTTTTTTTTCTTACCAGAAGACTCTATTTTGTATCAAGTTGACAAAAAATTAACCAGCACAAGTGTACCTGGGGAATGACAGCCCCCCCACCACACACACACACACACACACACACACACACACCACACACATACACACACACCCCTGGGGAATGACACCCAACACACACACCACACACAGAGACACACACTTGGGAAATAACAGCCAACACACACATACCACACCACACCACACACACCACACACACACTACATATACATACACACACCCAACACACAGGCACACTACACATACCACACCACACCACACACACACACAAATCCATACACACACACCCCTGGGGAATGACACCCAACACACACACACCACACACCACACACCCTTCTCCCAAGGCTGGCACGTCCTGACGTGGCTTTCCATTATCAGCCCATGATAACCTGGAAGGGAGTCCCCGCCATCTGCTCTCACAGATGCTGACACAGAGGCTGCTGCAGGGCATGCAGCCATGCCAACGGGAGTGGGCCAGCTCAGTCTATAGCTCAATTAACCTTGATGGTCATAAGCTGAGGACCAGGTGCTTATCCCCATTTTGCCACAGCAGTACTGCATTCTGAAAACCCTAACCAAAGCCACCAATCACAACCGAGCATGAACACACAGAGGCGCTAGAGAGCTGCAGCTATCAACTTTATAGAACATTTCTCAACCTGTGGGTCATGACCCACCCCTTCAGAGGAGTCATATATGATATATCCTGCATATTAGATATTTATACTGAGATTCATAAGAGCTGCAAATTACAGTTATGAAGTAGCAATGAAAACAATTTTATGGTTGAGGTCACCACAGCATGAGGAACTGTATTAAAGGGTCGCAGCATTGGGAAGTTGAGAACCAGTGCTCTACGGAGGGGGAAAGTGAGCTCAGGGCCTGAGCATGAACCACAAAATGCCATGATGGAGACATGAAATTCAAGTCAGGTGTGCTGGCTCACACCTGTGATCCCCACGCCCAGGAGGCTGAGGCAGGAGGACTGCCACAAGTTCCAGGCCAGCCTGGGCTACAGAGACCCTGACTAAAAGCAAAATCAAACACAAAAACCCTGGCATTCTGTAATGTGTTTAAAAACAAGCCGGGGTCCTGGGCGATTTCATGTTTCCTGAGGGAGAGCTAAGTCTCCACCCAACTTCTACCTGAAAGCCCAGCTACCACCTCGTTATTGACCGGCGGGCAAGCCCTCCAGCCAGGCTCCACTGAGGACCCGCGGGCGTGCCCTCCAGCCAGGCTCCACTGAGGACCCGCGGGCGTGCCCTCCAGCCAGGCTCCACTGAGGACCCGCGGGCGTGCCCTCCACAGGCTCCACTGAGGACCAGTGGGCGTGCCCTCCAGCCAGGCTCCACTGAGGACCCGCGGGCGTGCCCTCCAGCCAGGCTCCACTGAGGACCAGCGGGCGTGCCCTCCAGCCAGGTTCAGAACCCCAGCGGCTGTCATGGGATGGCAGTGCACCCATCATCATGCAGCACACCACACCTGTAGGAGACAGGCGACAGGCCCCAGGCCCCAGGCCCCAGGCCCCAGGCCCCAGGTTCCCTGCACACGCTGGCCCCCTGATCCCAGCCCTCACGCAGCCCAGGCTGTTCAGTGCTGTTGTCTCGAGGTTGTTCTGCTTCACAGGCTCCCAGTCAGCACCAGCACTGATTCCTTTCTTTCTTTAAATATGGAAAATTCCTGATTTCTGGACAAACCTACTGCATACTGAGTGTGAATTGTACACGTTGCCCTAGGGTCTGGGCCTCATGAACCTCCCATTGCCAAGTTAGGCTTCTGGCTCTGCGGGGTCACTGGGTTCGTGTTACCCAAGCCAGGGTGGAGGTACTGCCTTGTGCTGGCCTAGCCCAGATCACAGGACTCTCTGCAAGGAAGAAGACTTGGAACCCCTGGGGGGGTCTTCCTCAGCCCCCCTCCAACCCATGCCCATCTGTGGCTGCTCGAGGGTAGGGGTGGAGTCTGCACAGAGGGGTGAACACCACAGAGGGAGCTGTCCCCTCACACCCCTGGTGCAGCAGCCCGCACTCAACTCCTTTGCACTCTGAAGTTTGAAGCAAACCCCAGGCTCCATCCTGGGGGCTGTGGCTTCCTTCTGTGGGATGTGGGGCTGTAGAAGATGCAGCCCCTGCTAGATCTGACAGGGAACACCCTGCTTCTCTGCACAGTGGTTTTCCTCACCCAGCCAATGCCAAAGAGAGTCTCCACACAGACCTCCTGGCCTCCACTCACCTGTGAACACAGCGGAAGGCTCTGAGCTACCAGGCTTGCTCACAAAGTAACAGATGTGCCCCGAAGTATGGCAGGGTGTTGACAGACATTTGACGCTGAGAGACCCCACCTGAAATGGAGGTCCTGGGATGAGCCCAACCATCACGAGTGGCAGCACTGCTGGCTCTTAATGACCCTCCCCTGCTGACCACCTGGATGTGCTCAGTTCAGGATCTATCTACATTCTAGACACCTGCAGAGCAGCCCAGGCCTGTGGTCGGCCTGTAGACACAGACACAGAGGGGCCAAGGCTCTCTGCTAGGGGATGGCCCTAGCAGGTGCAGATGCTTCAGGGCTGTGTGTTCAAGGATAAAACAAAAACCGGCCTATTTTGTTTCTGTTTCCATAACTGAGTCAAATCGAAACCAGGCATTTCTCCATAACAGATACTTCTTTTCTGACTCCCCACCCCCCAGCTCTTTACTTCAAGGGTTCAAACCTAAAGCTGACCCAGCAATGCAAACACCCCAACACAGAAAGAGATTCAACAAGGCATACACTCTTTCCCCATCTGCACAGCCTCTCTTTGCTGAAGTTGCTCACACCTTGACATCCTGACAAATATTGCAGCTGCGTGTCCTAAGACAAACTCCACCACCACATCCAAGAAATCAAAAAGATCCCAGAGAGCCTCCATAACCTCTCCAGGCCACTCTGTGCCCTTCCCCTGTGCCCAGGCACACACTGCAGCTGACTTTCTCACTATGCTGTCAGACTGACGACTGGTCAAGCGATGCTGAGGCAGGCCTTTGCCTGCCAGCTGCCTTCCAAATGATGCCTGGGGACCCCGCATCCTGCTGGGCCTTCTCTGTGCTCTCCCCATGGCTCCGTGTGTACCTGCAGTGTGGAAAGGTGTGTGACCTTGTGGGTCAAGGCCCCGATGCGGTCATCACCTCCATAAACCTTCAGCCCAGGTTCCAGCTTCACCAGTTTCTCGTTCCCACCAGCGTGGTCCCTGGAAGTCAAACAGGAGGTCTGGGCTGACCTGCTGAAATGGAGCAGGCTGCTTGCTTGCCTTCAACTCTCGACTGGATGGACTTTTCGCTTTGCCTATACATTTTCCAGTAGAAACAGGCAACCAGGAGCCACTGTTTACCATCCATTTGGCGGCACTGAAAACAACTTTCTCAGGTGCCCAGCATGCCCCTGGACAGAGAAAGCAGATCCCATACAGAGCCCCAGGCCTGGTTTCACATGATGTGGGGCACAGGAAATCACCTGGAGAGCTCCCAGATGCACAGAAGCCTCACAAGGTGAGGGCTTGGGCACCAGGGTGGGGACGTGGGCTGTGCAACCCAGTTTGGGCCAGTGCTTGGCAAAGGCTATGCTGGGAGCTTCTAGAAGCACACCATGGCCCACCTGGGGGAGATCTGCATGTAGAGCACAGGATAGCCAGGGTGTAGGCACCTTCTAGGTACACACCAGGGATTCCCACGGTTCCCCAAGGAGCCCTTTCACCTTTAAAAAAGACAACAACAGAGAGCAGGACTGGGATTCCAGGTACAGCTAGGAATATCCCCACACTGCGAGTCAGCCTTAGCTCCAAGACAAGGAATGGAAACACCTATGTCCTGTCAGCCCCTTGGCTACTTCACTCCATTGTAAAACAACCCATGGCTGGGCAGTGGAGGTACAGGCCTTTAATCCCAGCACTTGGGAGGCAGAGGCAGGTGGATTTCTGAGTTTGAGGCCAGTCTGGGCTACAGAGTGAGTTCCAGGACAGCCAGGGCTACACAGAGAAACCCTGTCTTTAAAAAAAAACAAAAAAACAAAACAAAACAAAAAAAAAAACAACCCAGGAAGCAGCAGGCCTCTCGGTAACAGGAAGTAACATGTGGCCCAGACCTCCACTGCCTCTGGGACAGTGGTCACACAGGCCAGGACACACCATGACCTCATCACCTAAAAATGTCACTACCAATAAGCAATAACACAGCTTGACAGTCCTGTGGGCCACAGGCTAAACCTGAGGCCCAGCCTTAGGCTTGATGATGGCATTAACCAACGAGAGAAGGTGATAAGAAAAATCCAGAATCTTCCATATTATCAGGAAAGAGACATTGGCAGTAACAGTTACTAAGGTGGAAGAGAGAACACAGTGTATGGGAAGGGTTTGGTGGCTTCGAGGCAGCTCCCACCAGATCCACAAAGGTGAAAGTGTCAGTCACAGGGAGCCTAGGGGATGGAGCCTGAAAAACAGAGCAGCCATGCTGTGTAGCACAGGCCAGACTAAGGCTAAACTCCCTGTCCCTGGCCATGAGGCCCTGCTAAACCAGCCACAAAGACAGAGTGATGGAGAGGCACAGGCACTGAGAGTTCCCAGGGCAGGATCAAAGAGAAAGGCTTGGCTGTCTTCATGGAGTCATTTAGAAAGAAAATAAGAGCCAAGCAAATGCTTCTTCTACCTTTGAAGACCCTCAAAAGATCTAAAAAGCAAGCTCTAGCCCAGCCAGTAACCCTGGTTCAAAAACAAAAACAAGAAAAGAAGAATAAAAGCCAGGAATGAGGCTTTGGGCAACACTATCCCAAAGCCACGTTCCAGACCGTCCACAACAGGTGACTAGGCTTTGCCTCGGGCTCTAGCAGAGGCACGATTCTGCCAGCTGCAGACAGTTTCTGTGAGTGTGTGATGTTTGGAATTCTGGGGACTTTTCAGAGAGTGTATAAACGTCAGGAGCCCGAGGGGGGGTTGCTGTTGGTATGTTGTTGGTTGGCTGCCATTGATCATGGTTTGTTAAGTGGTCATGCGCAAAGACAAAACAACAGGAAGAAGAAATTAGATGTCCTGTAGGCTAAGAGATCAAACTTGCCCCAAGGAACTTGGTGCTCCTAACCGGCAGGAAGTAGTCTAACGATAACTTTGCCCCTTGCCCCTCTATCCTTGCCTCTCTCCTACCTAGTGCTACTAGTGTTAGGGGGTTGAAGGGTGGAAGGAGAGGGGTAACGGATGGTAGAAAGAAGAACCCACAAAATAGCCAAAAGATGAGCTAGAGGTCCTGGTGCATTCTCAGAATCCTTCCTGCTCAAGGGTCTGCCCCGTCTAAGCACAGTGACTTCCCAGGTGAATGACAGGTCCCACTCACAGGCACCTCCCTCCATAGGCTGAGCACTTACCAGTGGTGGTGAGTGGTGAGCACTGTGGTCAGTTTCACCCGGTGCTTTTTCACAGTTTCTATAACCTATAGCCGTGGGGAAGGTAGAATAAAGGCTGGTCACACTTCTGGGCCTGGCTCACGCGCCTGCAGGGCGGGGTGCTCAGCCCGCTCCCCGCCCTGCTGACTGACCACACTCCAGACAACAGGCAGGGAGGGTTCTCTTTTCTCCATCAACTCCTACCACCCATAACCTGTCCAAGCCCCAGCAGCAGCAACCGAGCTCACCCACAGCACGGGGCAGACCCATGGAAGGTGAGCCAGATCTAAGAACTCACATACATCTGGGCACAGAGGTTTAAAAGTGTGTGTAAGGCTTGCCAAAGCAGCCTGAGGTCTCCTGCACCCTTCTCACCAACCCATTTACCAGTGGCTAGACAACTTTGCTTTTTCTTGTTATTTTGTTTTGCTTTTGTTTGTTTTGGGTTGGGGGATTTATTTATTTATCTATTTATTTATTTGAGACAGGATTTCTCTGTGTAGCCCTGGTTGTCCTAGAACTTGCTCTGTTGACCAGGCTGGCCAGAACTCAGAGATCCACCGGTCTCTGCTTCCTGAATGCTGGGATTAAAGGCGTGCACCACCACCGTCAGTTGACAACTTTGTTTTGGATGAACTAATAATTTCTACCTCACTTCCACAGAGCCATAAACACTGTGGTTGTAACCACGGGTGAACAATGGATACTGGGTATCAGGGTGTAGGTAGCCAGAAAGAGCCACACACACCTTCTGTGGCTGCACTGGGTCCACAACGGCAGCCTGCTGGGTGTCCTCATCAATGATCAGGTACATGTAGTTGTCAGTGAGGGCAGGCAGTAGCTCAACCTTCATTATGTCTTGCTGCACAGTCAGATTCTTCCTGAAGTCTGTGTGACACAGAGAGAGTCCCAGCAGGGCCTGACCTGAAGAAACACACAGGAGGAACCTCAGGACACCTCACCAAGACTTCAGAGCAGCCATACCCCTCACACCCAGTGGCTCCACAGCTGGCTTTCCAACGCTCCTGTGAGGGAATGTCCTTTCAGTATATCCTTCGGGAAAGCAGAGACTAGGTTAAGTCAGCTTTTCTCAGGTACAGAATTGTTATTTTGGGTTTTTTGGGAGGAGGTACTTTTTAGGTTTGGGGTTTGATTGATTGATGATTGATTTTTAGGTTTATTTATTTATGTATACGAGTATATTGTCGCTGTCTTCAGACACACCAGAAGAGGGCATCAGAACCCATTACAGATGGTTGCGAGCCACCATGTGGTTGCTGGGAATTGAACTCAGGACCTCTGGAAGAGCAGCCAGTGCTCTTAACCACTGAGCCATTTCTGCAGTCTGATTGGTTGATTTTTTTTTTTTCCAGAGTATCAAGCCTTTATTTCTTTTTTTTTTTTTTTTTTTCCTCCTTTTTTATTTTTGATACTTTATATGATTGGTTGATTTTTTAAAAATAGATCTTTCTAGACCAAAATTCACCGTGTAGTCCAGGCTGGCCTTCAGTTCAGCAATTCTTCTGTCTTGGTCTCTTTCATTTGCTTTTTTTTTTTTTTTTTTTTTTTCCAGTGGAAGGGACAGAATCCCAGGAGCTCCTACATACAACGCAAATGATCTACACCTCAACCTAGACTTGGGGTCTTGGTATTTCTTCTCAAGAGTTCTTACAGGCTGTGCTACCTGCCTGTGGGGTGACTCAAGCCCAAAGATGGCAGGGCAAGGTACCAGAGCATGGCTGCTCACTCCAGTCACAGCGTCCTCTAGGCTTTCAGCCCTTTTCAGGCCTCCAGCCAGAGGAGAGGACGGTATTATGGTCAGCATAATGGAAAATACACAGCGCCAGCTCCTGAAAAGAAGAAACTGCTGTTTGAGACTCAAGCCAAACGACATAGAACTCATGCAAGGACTGTCCTAGGGTGGGCCAAGGAGGCAGCAAGTGACCAAGGGACAAAACTATACTCCACCCAGTGGACAGATGCCAAAACATTTTCAGCAGTAAAACTCTTCATTCAACCTGAAAATACATGCGGCCTCCAAAAAACATGTTCTGTTTTAGCTTTAAGGAGGGGAAAAACCACACAAGGTGATGGAAGACAATGACATTCTGTCTGCCCCTCTCTCTCTCTCTCTCTCTCTCTCTCTCTCTCTCATACACACACACACACACACACACACACGGAATTCAGAAAACAACAGTGTTGACCCTGTGATACATAAAACTATCAACTCTAATAACCAAGGCCAGCAAAACTACCCAAAGTGTACTTTTGTCTGAATTTGTAGTGTCTCAGGAGAAACCCCGGGCTTTACGAATTCTAGGGAAGTGCTCTGTCACCGAGAGTCACAACCCTGCTCCCCTTCTCCTTTTTGGCACAACAGCTGGGCATTTTCCAGACCCTTCTCGTGTTCAGTAAAATAAGCATTTCTGTAAGATCAGGTTTCTGTAATATTTGAATTCCAATAAGGCCTAGCACCATCCAAGCCGATGGACAGCGTTAGGTGAAAACAGTTGAAGACGAGACATTTGATGTATTTCCTGGCAAAACACAGCAAACACTGCTTGGGTAAAGATTATGCTACTACTAGTGCTCAACCCACTCTAGGTCAGAAGTGAGCCTGACTGCTCTGGAGAAGATGCGATCACCCCTATGGAAGAATTCATCGCTCCCAGCTCCTTAGTTTGCAACTAGGGACAATCTATTTGACTTGAGGTCACAGACCTGCACCCTGTGTTCAAGGCCAAATCCACATACATGTTTTATTTTGCACAAACGTCAAACGACGTTTCAGAGAGTTTCCTCTTCTCACCGGGCGGGCTTCTGCAGCACCAAATGATGTACTTCGGACTCCCATGAGTGGCTGCTCAGTAGTAATTGTACCCTCGCCTAGCTCTTAAACAGCCTTCGGCAGCGACTCTAAGGGGTATCTCTTAAATGGAGAGACTCATACTTCTGGGGTTCTCAACGAGCGGGCTTCTTGATAAAGATGGTCCACACACTTTCAATCACGATTGTTCCAAAGTTCCCGGCTAGCTGAACTCAGGCTGGCCAGCTCCGGGGCTCTGGCAACCCACTTTCGCCACATCAGACGCCAAGAGGAAAAGCTGACTTAGAAACTTAAAACACGACCCCAGAACCGGGGTCCGACTCCGGCAGGGAAGAAGCGGGTGTCAGCCCCTCTGCCTCGATCCCGGGCCACGGATCTCGCCAGCGCCAGATGCCTATTCCAAGGCCCTCAACACGCCCGGCCCCGCTTCTCGCCCGCCCGGCGGCGCTCAGCACCTGCTCCTGGAGACAGCGAGGGCTCGCCCAACCGACGTCCGGCCTCCGGCACCCGGCCGCGCCGCGTCAGTGCCTAGACACACTTACCCAGACCGCGGCGCGCGCAGGCGGCTCCCAGCGTTGACAGGCTCCGGAGGCACAGCGACCCGCGACCCAGCACCATGACCCACGGGGTGCACAGCCGGGTCGCGGAGTCCGCAACACCAGCGTCGTGGGCATCAACACTGGCGTTGGCGACTGCAGCCAATCAGTGTCCTCCTCATACTGCTCCCAACCAACCAGCTCCTGCTCTTTACCAAAACGCCGCGCCCTCAGTCCATCAGTGTCCGCCCATAGAGCTCACAGCCAACCAGTGCCCGTCTCCTACCGCCGCGCCGCCCCTAGCCAATCAATAGTAGCTCCTGCCCAAAAAAATGTTTCCTACCTGCCCTGGCAGCCTTGGCCGGGAGACTCGGTCTGGACGTAGGTGTAGGAGGAAGTGGGAGGCTGAGCGTGCGCCTCCTCCTCTCTCTGGGGCAGTCGCCTGCCGGCAGAGACCTTTAGCTGACCTCAGCGTCCCGCTGCTGCGCAAGGAAGGGCGGGGCCGCTCCGGCCTGGACAGCGTCTGGAGGCCGCCGTAGTCCGGGAGAGTCGGTGGTCACGTGACCCAAGGCTGTACCATGGCTTCCACCAAGCCGCTGTCTCGCTTCTGGGAGTGGGGCAAGAATATCGTTTGCGTGGGGAGGAACTACGCAGACCACGTCAAGGAGATGCGCAGCACGGTGCTGAGTGAGCCTGTGCTTTTCCTGAAGCCGTCCACCGCGTACGCTCCCGAGGGCTCACCGGTGTTAATGCCCGCTTACTGCCGGAACCTCCATCACGAGGTGGAGTTAGGAGTGGTTCTGGGCCGGCGTGGTGAAGCGATCCCGGAGGCTGCAGCCATGGACTACGTGGCCGGCTACGCCCTGTGCCTGGACATGACTGCCAGAGATGTGCAGGAAGAGTGCAAGAAGAAGGGGCTGCCGTGGACCCTGGCCAAGAGCTTCACGTCCTCCTGCCCAGTCAGCGCCTTCGTGCCCAAGGAGAAGATTCCTGACCCCCATGGCCTAAGTCTGTGGCTCAAGGTCAACGGAGAGCTCAGGCAGGAGGGCAAAACATCATCTATGATCTTTTCCATCCCCTACATCATCAGCTATGTTTCCAAGATAATAACCTTGGAAGAAGGAGATCTTATCTTGACCGGGACCCCAAAGGGAGTTGGGCCAGTTAAAGAAAACGATGAGATCGAGGCTGGCATAGACGGGGTGGTTAGTATGAGGTTCAAGGTGGCAAAGTCAGAATACTGAGTGTTCTTAACGAGTGCCAAAGGAGAAGAGAGACGGAAGCAAGTGAAGTAAATGACAATCATAATGAAAATCTAAAAATTATGTCATTACATTGCTAGACATGTCAAAAAAGATGGATCCTTAAAAATAAATAACATGATCTGAAAGAGCTGGGACAGAAATGGAATTGGGAACAACCAAACTAAAGGATATATATAATGCTTCCCAAGAGGAGAATGTGTTAAAAACTAAACTTTGAGAAGTTGTAATTTTCTTCTCTAAGACTGAACTGAATAAGACTTTTAAATAAATCATTCTGAAGTCTATAGCTCAAGACTTAAAAGCTGCAAAGACAAGTAATTCATTAATGACATTAACCTTTAGGGAAGCTGTTTGTACAGAGCACTCCAGTTGATTTTTACTTGGGAAAGTCCTCCACCCCAAAATCAGATGAGAGTTTTGTTAAGTGAGCTATTGGTGCAGTCCTGCCTTGTTTACTTTGGGTGTATATGTTGGCTGTGGCTTTTGAGTTTGGAAGATAATTTTGAAATTGTTTTCCAAATAAAGTCCATTTCTTGTGTCACTTAAAAGTGTACTTTGTTTTCCTAGGGTGGAGGGTACTTCTTCTCGGGACTCAGGACCCTGACCTTTGGCTTCCTGAGCACTGTGCTTTAACTTACTAATGACATGAACCAATAACTCCACCTCAAAGACACAGGCCCCAGGAAACTGACAGGCCTGGGGTGCTGCATGTATTCACGCTTGCACCTCTCCCTGATAAAATGCCTGTCAGGATACACAGCTGTCAGGGCCCAGTGGAGTCTTCTAGAATTAGGCAGTGGCGTCTGCTGAGAGGGTCCATAGGAGCCTGCTGGTCCCTTTAAGAAAGCATGTCATATCTCTTTAGTAGTTTATCGTCACTATGAAGCAATATGCCACCCATAGTTCATTCCATACTTCTGTGTATTCTGTGTTTTTTAGCAAAGCTATGATGTTGGCATTATTGTTATTTCTGATGACAAACTTAGAGGGTAGAACTGTGGCAGAGCCCAGTTGTAATGAAATTGTCACAACCTGAAGTTTTAACAACAGAGTAGATAGTGTCATATAAGTAAATATATAAGAAAAATTAAGCATTTATGTCTTCTGTGAACCCCATGCTTAATTATTTATTATGAGATCCCATAAAGCTATTTAATAAATATGATTTCTTTAAGAGTCTCACTATTGTAGCTCAGGATGACCTTGAACTCATGAACCACCTGACCTAAGTTTTCCATTTTTTTTATCTTTTAGTAGTTTGTTTACTTAGCAATCAATGTTTATTATAGATGAGTGAGGAATTTTAGGTAAGAAAGAAACAAAACACCTTAAGGTTCATCTAGCCAGAGTTAAACATTTGGTATAAATTCTTCCAAATCTGTATTTAAGAGAATTTGCTTCCACATCCTTTTTTTAAAGACAGGGTCTCACTGTGTAGCTCAGGCTTGCCTCACTGTGTAGCTCATGATCCTGTGTAGCTTATTTGCCTGAGTGCTGCTGAAGAACAGGTAAGTACTACATCGTACCATTTTCCAACCTGATGCTTACACTGGCTGTTGTGACTTCCGCATCAGTCAGCACCTCTGCAGTTTGATTTTCATCGATCACGAAAGATTCCAGGTTAGCCCTCTGGTTTTAGACATCAGGATTTGCTGGCAGAATCAACATACTGTTAATTCTTAATTCCTGTGGCTGGGTTCCCAAAGTCAAAGGGTGTGTTCATATTGCAATTGTTAGTCTAGCTAGCAAGTACAAGGTTCAGCTGAGATACAACTACCAAGTTAACAGACCAATTAAGCAAGCTGAGGGCACAAGCTAGTGCCCAGAATGTACAGTGGCCAGGGGGTCAATGTCCACCAAGCAACAGAATGAGCTTTGTCACACACATCTGACATCAGCATTACACAAACAAATCCTTGGATGCAGGAATAAAAACCAATCCAGTTCTCATAATTCCTGAGCTGCTAAAATAACAGTAAGCCCAACACCCAGAAGAAACATATCCCTTCAACTTATCTTAAACAAATACACCTATAAAAAAGCTGAAGGATGCATTCAGTGTAGTCAAATTACCCTTCAGTAGATTCAACAACTGTAATTCTCAGATGTGGAGAGATGGCCCAGAGGTTAAGAGCACTGTCTGCTCTTCCAGAAGATCCAAGTTCAACCCCAGCAAACACATTGCCTAACTCCAATCCAAGGGAATCCAACACCCTGTGATCTCCATGGGCACTGCATGAACATGGCGCACAGACATATTGGCAGGCAAAACACCCATGAACATAAAATGAAAATTAAAAACAACAAATTGTTAGCCAGTCATAGTGGTGCACATCTTTAATTCCAGCACTTGGTAGTGTGGTCTGTATAGTGTGTTTCAGGACACCCAATAATATATATAAACAAAAAATTATCATTTTCTAGTCACATATGAAAATAACTTCATAATGTTAGTCTAGGCAGAATATGTCTTGACACCTGTTACAGTTATTTGTTTTTGCTTTAATGTATTGGAGTGCATGCCTTTAATCCAAACACTCAAGAGGCAGAAGCCACTTGAGTTCAAGGCCAGCCTGGTTTACCTAGGGAGTACCAGACCAGCCAGAGCTACATAGTGAGACCCTGCCTCAAATAGATGGGTGGGTAAGTAGATAGATAGATAGATAGATAGATAGATAGATAGATAGATAGATAGATGAGATGAGATAGATATTTCACTGGGCATCTATAAAAAGTGAGCAATAGGCCAGTCCCAGTTTCACAGGCCTATAATTCTAGCTGCCTTGGGTTTGATCCCAGAATCATATAAACAGATCATCAGGAGCTGGAAAGGGCAGAGAGCAACACCTACAAAGCAAGTGGGAGAGAGCTGAAATGAAACTCAGTGGGCAGATGACTCCAACTGGAGAGAGCACTAAGGTAGCTTGCAGTCATGGTGAACTCTGCCTCCTTTAGGGCCTTATGCCTCACTGCTCCTCACAGAAGTTAGGCGATCCCTATAAACTTGGGATCCAAGTTGGAGACAACATTCTCCACAGGTTTTGTTTCTGATGCTTAAACTGTTAGAGGCAACAATGGGAAGGACAAACTTTCAAACACAACATTGAATATTTTTCCCCTTTTTTTTTTTTAAGGGAAAAACATGACTATGAAACTCTTTAACTGGTTTACACTTAAAAGTTTTAGGTACTACATTTTGTTAACTTGTATATGAAAAAGAATATACAAATTTGTACTTGACAAGTATTATGTAGCAATTTCCTACAAGATAAACCATTCAGTCTTTATAGAAGCCCCTTAAGACAAAGGATGTGCTAAAGGGAATTGAAACATTTAGTCCTTCAGAGAAGCTAGTTAAAATCTCAGTAAATAAACAACTCAATAGTTTCAGGAAGTTCCGAAAACTGACCAGATGTCCTAGGCCCCTTCTTTCTCAAGCTTATATAAACAGTAAGGACTGCTATGAGATAGATTTATACATGCTGAGCTGCTTAGAAGAGTCTCAGACAAGCTGAACTGCCTCGGAGAGGCAGGGACAACCCCCCCCCCCCCTTAGTTCCAACTTTGAAGAGACATTTTTCTGTGAGGGGCAAAGTTGCTTGAGAAAGTCCTGAAGGAGGCAGGCAGAACTGCCTATAAGAGACTCAGACTAATTGAGTTGCCTGTTAAGAGACATTCTCCAACCAGTCAAACTATCTACAAGTTTTGCAGTGAATTCTGAGGTTCCAGCTTTCATGCAATTTCACCTATGTTGGGGTGGGCTTTTGATGACATAGCTATTTGACTCGTTTCTGCTCCAGCAAGTAATCTCATACCTATACTCCTGTAAGTAACTCCAATAAAACTCATTGATTCATCAAGTTAGATTCTGGTGTTATCCCCTATCTGTCTGTCATAGATTTCCTCTCTGAGACAAGTAGTGTTTGAGGAGTGAGTGTAACACAGCTTGAAAGTTTCAAAATGCCTCTCCCAACTCTACAGACTCTAGCCAAGGCCAAGTACCCTAAAGTGATAGTTTGCATCTCTCTGAAAGCTGAGTGGAGATAGCACATGCCTTTAATCCTAGCACTAGGGAGGCAGAGGCAGGTGGATCTCTATGATTTTGAGGCCAGCCTAATCTACAGAGCTAGTTTCAGGACAACCTGGGCTACGCAGAGAAACCCTGGCTCAAAAAAAACCCAAACCAACCAAACAAACAAACAAAACAGACAAAAACCATAAATAGCTATCTGCTACATCTTGCAAATTATATTGTAGCAACTATATTGTCAGGTTGGTTTTATATTTCCTGTAAGTATGGACACCAATCAAATATGCTAAACTTTAGTCTGTTTTAAAGGGAAAGGAAAATTAAATTATAAGTGTCCCTCAGGCCTCAGAGGAAGAGATGGAAAGATTGTAAAAGCCAGAGGGGTTGGTTGAGACCAAGGAAACAGTATCTTCCAAAGACAATATACTGATGCAAATATAAACTCAGTGTGGCAGCATCCTCAGTCCCTTCTAGGTTCAAGTCAGACAGTGTCCCAGTGCTGAGAGGGGGAAGTGGACATGGGCACCCATCCCTAACTGAGAGCCTCTCTCCAATTGACAGCTGCTTGCAAAAGAAAAACTATTTCATCCAATGGAGCATCGCTGAGTATATTAACCATGCTTAAGGGTAGGCCCCATGCCCAGCAGCAGATGGCCAACACAAATGAACTCAGTGGTATTTCTGTACACTTTTTGTTTCATATTGCTTTGTTCGGGCATTTCTTTTCTTACTGGTCTTTGCTTGTTTTTGATTTTGTGCTTTGGTGTGTGTGTGTGTGTGTTTCCTGTGTTTTTTCTGTCTTTCTTTTTAAATTCTGGCTTATTTGGTATTTGTGTTTGCCTGTTTGTTCTCTAAAGAGAAATAGAAATAAGGAATGGAGTTGGGTAAGTAAGGAGATGGGGAAGGTCTAGGAGGCACTGGGAGATGGGAAAATATGATCAGGATATATTATATGAAAAATTATTTTCAACAAAATATTATACTCTATTTTAAACAGTAACTACAAACGTCATAATATCCTAGGAAAATTTCATAAAACAAAAATATTACCAACAAGTGATAAGGACACAAAAATAGTATTTGCTAATCATAGACTAAGCTTATAAGTCTATGTATTTTGCATGAATTAACCTGAGTTTTCCCAATTGCTATGAAAATTTGGAATTAAGAATCACAAATGGAGAAACTTAGCCAGGAGGCCTGGGAACCACAGATGGAGCTTGAACCTGCAGCCACAGAGCCTGCCCACTCAGCCACCTTTGTTCTAGCCTCTGTTTGAGCCTTTATATCCCATCTGGGAAATGGACAAAATAATTCTGCTCATACATACCAGATGATACCAGTAAAAGACTATTTCTAAGTTACATGAGAAAGATTGAGTACCTTTAGCTATTAATGTTATAGCAACTTATAGGGCTAGAGCGATGGCTCAGTGTTTACAGCACTGGCTGCTCTTGCAGAAGACTGAGTTAGGCTCCCAGCACCCATATGTCAGCACACAACTGTCTGTAACTCCAGTTCCAGGGGATCTGATGCTCTCTTCTGGCCTCTGCAGGCACTAGGCATATGGTACACAGACACATGCAGGTAAAACACCCATACACATAAAATAACTAAATATTAAAAATATAAAAATATAGCAATATATGAACTGGGCATGGTGGTGCATGCTTATAGCCCTAGTACATGGAAAGTGGAGGCAGGAGGATCAGGAGTTCAAGGACAGCCTAAGGTGCATAGTGAATTTAAGGCCAGCTTGAACAACAACAAAATACATAAGCACACACATACACACAGTAGCAACTTACTATCTAGAACTATATCTCAAGGCAATGAGTAAGAAAATGTATAAATGTTTCATTGTTGTTTGTAACAACTTAAAGTAGAAAAAACTCCTTTGTTGTTGTTTTGTTTTGTTTTGTTTTGTTTTGTTTTGTTTTGAGACAAAGTTTTTCTATGTAGCTTTGGCTGTCCTGGAACTCACTATGAGACCAGACTGGCCTCAAACTCACAGAAATACTTTCTCCATTGCTTTCCCAAGTACTGAGATTTAAGGTGTGTGCCACCACACCCCACTAATAAGCACATACGTTACAAATAATTCACACTATAATATGCTTCGTATTTAATTTATTTTGGGCACAGCAAATTTATAACAAACATTTTCTTAAATCGCTAAATACTCACAAATATTTCATATTTTAATGGTTATACTTTATTATATGAGTACAGGTGAGTATAACCAATCTAATACCATTGCACACTTAACGATGATTCTAATGTGGATACGAGGTACATGCCTTCAATCTCAGGACTGAGACAGAGACAGGCAGATCTTCAAAAACAATTATATGCTTATAGTTATATTATAATTTATAAACAATATACTTTAATGTGGACAGGCATTCAGGAAGGGCATATAAAAGTGTTATTTGTCTGCACAGGCATGTTCAGACAGTAAAGTTCCTAATAGTCCAAAGGTTAAAACTCATATGTCACCAGCAGATGAACAAATAAATAAAATGTAGCATATCTAGTTAAAGGAATATTTCTCAGCCATACAAAAGAGTGACACACATTACAACATGGGTGAACTTAAAAATCATTGGACTAAGTGAAGCCACAAGGACAAATACTGTGGGGCCCCTCAGGCAGGGTGAGCCTAATTCACAGACATGAATTGCAGATCAGAGGCTACCTGAGCTCTGGGGAGGGAAGAAGGGTAAATGGTCAAATGGTAAAGTTGCAGTGTGCAAGGAAGTAAATGATTCTGGAAAGGTAATAAACACACAACATTATAAATGTAAATAAGGCCAATGAATGGTATATGTAAAAATGGTTAAGATATGAATTTGAGGGGGGCTCCAAGACAGGGTTTCTCTGTGTAACCTTGGCTGTCTTGGAACTCATTCTATAGACCAGGCTGGCCTTGAACTCACAGACATCCACCTGCCTCTGCCTCCCGAGTGCTGGGATTGAAGGTGTGCACCTGGTGCTATTTATGTTTTAACAGAATACAAAACGAAAATACATTTGCAAACATGACTCAAGTTTTAAGATGTGAGAGATTACAGTTATGATGTTCTGATGTCTATTATTTTCTATGAAAAAATATAAAACTTGATAAAACGTTATGAACATAATGCAGGATTCCTCAGGATAGCGCATGCTCACATATATGAATGGCATTTCTGCCAGGTTTTGTGTATGGAACAACTAAACTCACCATGGCATAGTCTACAAAGAAAAAGAAGTCTGATCACCCAGCATGAACTCAAAGCTTGGCAGAAACCAACCCCAGGAGCTGGTTAACATAAATATGGTGAGTTTAACTTTGAAACATACCTTTGATTTGATGTCACTGGACCTTTCTAAATCCTATGCCACCAACAAAAACCTGAGAGATAAGGTCACCATGGTTGTAAGAAGGTCATTTAGAGTCCTCTGCTGGCCACACTGATACTCAGCTGTGCCAGGGAACAGCATTGCCAGGGCACCCACCAGGAGGATGTCTCTATTATGTGGTAGAAAGCAGTGGTGAGACAGTTGGCACAGGAGCCAGGCTGTTTACAGACCTGCCCTGGCCCTGGCCCCTGCCATGCCAGAGTGGGATCCAGTGAGGGCACACCATTGTGGTTTCAGACAAAAATATTTGGTTGCCTGGATCAAGAAAGCTCTGACATCACCAGTGGATTAGTTCATTAATGGGCTGTTGGGAGGCATGAAATGAAGACCTACCCAGGTGATACACCTTTCTAACCCTAGCGCCTGGAAGGTAGAGACAGGAGCATCAAGAAATGAACCTTCAGCACACAGTAAGTTCCAATATTATCCCTATAATGTCAGTGCTTAGGAGGCTGAAGCAAAAGGATTTTAAAGATCAAGGCCAGTCTGCCACATAGGAAAACCCTGTTGAATACAGAGAAAAAGGGGAGCTAGGAGGTGGGACTGGCAGAAGAAAGGAGTCCTTGGAGTCCCACGTTCTTCGGAACCCTGTCCTCTCTCTGCTTTCCAGTCTTTATGAGGTCGGCAGCTTTGCTCTGCCATGTGCTGCCAATCATTTTATTCAGCATCAAATAAAAGCAATGGGCAAGGAAATCTGTCTTCATTTAAGCGTATTTCTTCTGGAATTTAATTACAGCGACAGAAAGCTATCAGCAAATGTCAGTCCTGCCTGACCCTCGGTTCTCTTCCCCCAGCCAGGCAGCTCCATCCCATCCTCTCCTTCCTTGTCACCCTGATGACTCGTCCCTCCTCAAGGAGAACGAGAGGAATCCTTGTGTCCATTCCATCTTGCTTGTCTAGGTCATGTCCCACTCTATATCACTTACTACATGTCCCTTCCAACACCAGCTTCATAAGAGTTCAGTATACTTACTTTTCTGTCTTGTGTCCTGCCTTCTGCAGGACAATGGATCAGATTTGAGGTTTGCAATTGGTGCCGAGCTAGGGGGGTCTTATAGAGGGACCAGTGCCTGAAACAAGGAGCTCAGATCTGTGTGGAGCTGAGCGCCATGCCCGCCCTGTGCTGCTGCAGAGAGGAGTGGGATGAGAAGCAGCTGCCACCCCAGTGTCTTGAGAAAATCCCTCTTCAAAGCTCAGGCATCACTCCCATAGCTCCTGAAGTTGGTCCTCTCCCTGATGATTCATAGGTGCCAAGCTTGCATTAGCAAGCCTTTGCATGCACCAGATAGCTCCAGAGCGTCGTCAGCAAAGCCAGAGCAGCTCCTGCACAGGCTTGTCTTCTCTCCAATATCAAGAACCTCTCACTGTGTCCTGTCAAGTGATATGTGCCATCACACTACAGAGAAAACATTTTGGGAGTTCTAACCTTCTTCCAGAGACAAAGAAACCATTCACATCTGTGAGGGAGATAAGCATGTTTATTTCTGTACATAAGGTGTGAGAGAAGGCAGGGTAAAGCTAGTAGAAATGGTGTTCCCAGGGGCTGAGCTAACTCCAGAAGGAAACAGTGACAATCTAAGAAATAGTTTTACTACATTTAACAAAATGTAACTTTACACATAATTCTCATTCCATCTTAAGAGTTAAATGTCTATATTTTCCCAGAATTTGGAACAAAATCTGGTTTTAAGTATGTCCTTGTCCAGCCAGGTTCCTGCTTGCCTCAGTAGGATCTGCAAGCTTACAGGAGAGTATGGTAACTTTCAGACCATCCCTTGCTCTGTGTGATAAAATCAACTGAAAGAGCAAAAGAGACAGAGGGTTAGAGTTAAACATTGCCTCGTACACCAAGCTGAAAGCCAATGACCACAAAGGAAGAACTGTAAGGTTTGTTGCTGTTGTTGTTTGGTTTTGTGCTTTTCTGAAACAGGGTCCTGCTGTATGACTCTGCTGATGTCAAACTCATGGTCCTCCTGTTGCAGAATCATGACTGCTGAACTACAAGTGTACACAGCTGGGTCCAGCTCGGAATCACTCTACGTGGCAATTGTTTTTACTTGAAATATGAGAATTATAGAAAGCGTTTCATCTTTATAGACAGAGTCTTATTTTGGATTTTTTAAAAGTAGAGTCTCATCTAGCCCAGGATGATATCAAACACTTGAGAATGAATGAGAACTTCAAGTATTTCTGCTGCCACCGCCCAGGGGCTAAGATTATCTAGCTGGCATATTTGACCAAAGTTTTCAAACAATATAAATTCTTATATTTAGTTTTTGCTTGTTTGAGATAGTCTTGTGATTTTCTATTACACATGCTGGTGTCCAACTCCTGACCTCAAGTAATTCCCCTGCCTTACCTTACCAAGTAGATACAGGTTTAAGTCATTAGACCTGGTTCACAGGCTCTGGTTTTATTATATATTTTGTGTATTATAATCATGATATATTTGTCCAAGATCTTTTATGAATAAACTTAAATATCTTTTAGGGTCTAGGTATGTGGCTCACTAGTAGAGTCTTGACTAGGAAATTCCATCCCTAGTCCACACACACACAAAAGCTCATGCTTGTAATCCCAGTACTTAGAAGACTGAGGCAGAGCATAGCCTTGAATTTGAAACCAGTCAATAGTGATGTCCAAGCCCAGAGGGAAACCCAATCTCAGAAGAAAACAAGAAACAAAGAGAATAGATGTTTACACATGCATGGGTACTTTGCCTGCATGCATGTCTGCATCTCACTTGCATGTCTGGTGCCCTCACCGGCCAGAACAGGACACTGGATCCCCTGAAACTATTGTTAAAAGACTGTTATTAGCTCCATGTGGGTGCTGGGAATGCGCTCAGGTCCTCGGAAAGAGTAGCCAGTGCTCTTAAGAGCTTAGGCATATCCTCAGCACACACCCCCCAATACAATCTTTTAAACATATGTTTTAGAAAGATCCAATATGCTTGCACTTGAGGACAATTTGTTGAACATGAGTTAAGTCTAGAAAACTTCATACATGTTTCCATGACTGTAAAGTGATCAACTAGAGGCATGGCTCAGTGATGGGGACTTCTTGCTGCTCTTGCAGAAGACCCTGGTCCACTGGCCAGCACCCACGTGGTAGCTCACAACCATCTGTAATTCCAGGTCCATGGGATCAGAGACCTTTTCTGGTCTCTGAAAGCACTGCACACACATGCTACATAGACATATGAGCAGGTAGAACACCCATACACATACGTTGTTTAAAATGAACGAACTCATTAGCAAGGTCATGTGTGTTCTTATGATGAAGGAACAGAACATTTTGTGGGTCCACACAAATGTGAGAGAAGCAGCATATGACTAACTTTTCTCCAAGGGCCTGGTACCCATGGTGACTACAACCTCAAACCCAGGTTCTAGAAATATTGGTGAGGCCATTACTGACTCCATGTCTGCAGTCTATTCAGATTAATCTTGAGGCAACTAGAAAAGACCATTTGGAAACATTGCAGCCTCTATGAGGCTGTGGTGGAGTAGAAACAGCATACACAAGAACCATAGAAGGGGTCATCATAGTTCTATCAAAGTGCAGACATTTCTTCTCCCATTCCCTACCATTTGTAGAGTATGAGAGGACGTCATTGCTCTGACTACTAATGGCACATGGGCTCATGGACATGTTTGTTCAATATGAAATTCTAATAGAATAAGTCTCAGAAAACAGAAACTGGAGCTCAGTAACTTCTAAGATTACAGGGGAAGGCACTACAAGGCATGGCAGGAAGGAAGGAGCCCTGGCGGTTGCCCTCTCACCAGTGACCTGGGCAAGGGGCCAAGAGTTTGTCAGAGTCTCTTGCCCTCCACAGCTACTAAGACGCTCTGATCCTCTAACACTAGAGAATGTCTCAGGAGTCGGTGCTGGCCCTTCACAGTTTAGGATCACATAACTATACAGGCTGGGTGAAGTGACTCATATCCAGGGGTTGCATGGGCTGAGGACAGGTGAAACGGAAGTTCACACCACATCTATGTCGGCCCAGACACAATACTGAACTCTAGTTTACCACCTCTCACTCATCAAAGCACAGTGCCAAACAAGCAGGCAGGACTGGGGACAGCCCATTTTTTTACTGTAATGTCTGCTGTCTTGTCTTGAAGTTATCATTAAAGGGATTTTCTTGACACTATAAAGCATCATTGGTAACTGACTCCCTTTATTCTATGACTATTTCCATTGTTTCTTTGACAGACAAAACCTTCTATACATCTGAAATTGACATTGTTAATGACAACCCATTCCTAAGCTGGGTCTGCTTGGTGGTAGAGCATCTGCTTAGCATAAAGAAGGCCCTTGCTTCTATCCTTGGCTCTGAAAAAAAATCTTCATAAAAGATTGCTTGAATTAATAAAATAATACTACTCTAAATTATACTTACTTTTAAATAAATTTTGCTTCTTTCCAAAAGAAATTGCCACTTCAGCTTTGTTTTCTGTTCACTTGTCATTGCGAGAAACTCATTTATCTGGTTAAAAATAAAAGACCAACTAAATGTTTGTGAAATAGAGAGAGGTAACTCATTTCACCACACTGTGAATGAAGCACACATGCTCATTAGAGATAGGCGTTTATTCACATCATTACGGCTCAGTCCCTTAGGCAGGGAAGATGAACCATGAAAACCTATCACCAGACCCATTAGTTAGTCAAGGATTCAGCAGGAAAAATTCCTCACAATAAATTGGCTCAGAATTCTAAGCCAACATTTAATAGTAACTTTTATAATCTTTGTTTTTCTTTTTCTTATTTTTTTGAGATGAGATTCATATATGCCAGGCTGCCCTACAAACTCACTGTGTACCCAAGGATGCCCTTGATCTCATGATACCCTTGCCTATACTTTGCAAGTGCTGGGATTATAGATGTGTGCCACTATGCTCAGCTGTGACCTAGTTTTAATAAGCATGTGCCGGTCTCCACATATCTGCTGCTGCTATGCAGCTGCAGAACGGACAAAGTGTGAACCAGCTACACAGCTGGGTAGGGGAAATATGGCCAAAACAGACTTCTAGAACACCCAGTGCATGCCTGATCAATATCTACAGTTTGATCCATTATACTTGACTATATAAAATGTCATATTTAAGCTGGGTGGTGTTGGCACATACATTTAATCCCAGTACTCAGGAGGCAAAGGCTGGCAGATCTTTAAGTTCAATGTCAGCCTGGTCTACAGAGGGAGTTGCAGAACAGCCAGGGCTACACAGAGAAACCCTATCTTGAAAAACACACAAAGAGCAGTCTGAGCTATAGAACAGGACATTGTCCTAAAATGTCATACTTAGTCCTCTGTTTCGCTTGTCATTACTCATAATAGTCAAAATTAACTGAAATTTTAATAGATCATACGTTCATTAAAATCAGATTATGTTTAGTGCTGGAGAGATGGGTCAATGGTTAAAAGCATTTGCTACTCAGAGTGCAGAGAACACTAAGATCAGTTCCCAGCACCTACATGGCAGCTCACAACCATCTCTAGTTCCAGTTCTAGAGGGTCAGATGCCTTCTTCTGGCCTCTGTAGGCACCAGGCAGGCATGTGAAGCACAGATAAACATGCAGGCAAAATCCACACACATAAAATACAACATTTAGAAAGAAAAAAATTTAAATATGTATGTTTAAACCAAGATGACTTTTCCTAAGATCTCTTTATTAATTAATTAGTTTCTATCAAATGTTCAACAAAATAATCTATAATTTTAAGAAAGAATATTCGAGAATGTCAGAAATAGTTCTAGCTATTTTTCCCTTCTGCTATTTACCGAGCAGCCCAAAGTTTCCTCAGCAACACTTCCTGAGAGACTGCAGGAGTGGAGGGTTCCAGTGTGGTCAGTAAGATCAACCAGCACATCGAAACTGAGAAAAAAAGATTTAAATCTGGAAGAATCTTTGTTGCAAATTGTACAAGTGTTGGAGGCTTCGTTTACAGCATAACCACAGCTGGAACTGAAAAGAAACAAATGTTATTCAAAAGGTAATGATTCTCAGTGACAAATGTGATCTCCAGCAGAATTATTTCATAACAATCTAATAATGTTATAAGATGCTCTAAAACACCACAGGTTATTTATCTTTACCATTAAACTAGGTATGCAAACCCACTCTGTGACAAAAAAAAATCTAGAAATATTTACACAAATGACTACATGTAAATCTGGGGGAGCGTGGATGAGATGATCGGGTGATGAGTGCACTCCCCTGACCTGCTGTGCAGTAAGGCATTATCCCTTGCAAAATGTGATTTCTAGGGTGCATTGGACAAAGGATAAGAAAGATTTCTCAGTTCTCTTGTTTGTGTTGATTGAAAATTGTTTGGGGTTTTATGTTTGTCTGTTTTTATTTTTGTTTTTTGTTTTTTGGTTTTTTGGTTTTTCGAGACAGGGTTTCTCTGTGTAGCCCTGGCTGTCCTGGAACTCACTCTGTAGACCAGGCTGGCCTCGAACTCAGAAACCCACCTGCCTCTGCCTCCCAAGTGCTAGGATTAAAGGTGTGTGCCACCACAGCCCGGCTGTTTTTATTTTTCAAGACAAGTATTCTCTGTATAGCCCTGGTTGGAACTTGCTCTGTAGACCAGGCTGGCCTCAAACTCTGAGTTTGAGCCTCCTGAGTGCTGAGATTAAAGGCCAGTGCCAACACCACCCAGCAAGAATGGTTTTTTGTTTTTAAGACAGGGTCTTATGTAGCACAAGCTGGCTTTGAACTCTTGATCCTCCTGCCTCCACTTCCCAAGTGTTAGGTTTACAGAAAGATACCATTACACCAGGCTCAATCTCTATATTCTTAACTTTGTGTGACTCTCAAGTTAATCTCAATTTAAAAAATTCAGTTACAAAAATCTGTAGAGAGATTTTCACGATAACATTTTAGATGTTTCTTTCTTGCCAAGCATCGTTTGATTAAAATTAGTAAATGTCTTGAGCTTTACTTTCTAAGCAAGGTAATAACTAAGGATGGAGGTCAGAAATGCCATGTATTGAAAAAATTTAATATGTTTTCATATTGCTGTAAAATATGACAAGCAAAACTTTTTTATGCCAAACTATAAAACAAGTATGTCATCCTAATTAAATGTTTCAAACAATATTAATCTTTTTGATGCAGAAATGTGATCAATTTTACATTAAAAACCAGTGGGTTTTTCCTGGAAATTGAACCTAAGGTGAGGCAAGCACTGGCCCATTTAGTTCTACCGTAGGCCTAAAAGTTAGTTATCATCAATCTGTCTTAGTTAGAGTTTCCATTGCTGTGACAAAATACTATAGCCAAAGAGCAAGCTGGGGAGGAAGGGTTTTACTTGGCTTACACTTATACATTGCTGTCCCTCCTTAAAGGAAATTAGAACTGGAGGAACCCAGAGAAGCCAGAGACCTGGAGGCAGATGCTGATGCAGAGCCCATGGAGGAGTGCTGCTTACTGGCTTGCTCCTCATGGCTTGCTCAGCCTGCTTTCTTATAGAACCCAGGAGCACCAGCCCAGGGATGGCTCCACCCACAGTGAACTGGACCTTCCCCCATTAATGACTACTTAAGAAAATGCCTGATCTTACATAGGAGTTTTCTCAATTGAGGTTCTCTCCTTTCAGATAACTCTACCTTGTGTCAAGTTGACATAAAACTATACAGCACAGAACATAAATATTTTGTCACAGAAACATTTAATTATGGCTTATTTATATAAATTTTTCTTTCACACAACCACTGTTAAGACAAAGAATAGCTTTAACTACTATAGAGTTTGACTTTATTAACAGTAATTGTTTTTCACAAACATGAATTTGTTAAAAATGATGTCTACTTACCATCTATTTCTAACTACTTTGGTAGTTTCATCGTCAATGTTCAATGTAGAAATGTAAGCATAAAGGATGCCATAGAAAGGATCAGCTTTTCCTTCACTTTTCAAAGCTTTTACTTTTAACTGTTCCACTGTATAGACATCAACTATTGTGTTTACTAAAAATAAAAACAAGTATTATAATTTCATATATTCTCTAAGATAGAAGAAAGCTTACATCCCAATAGAAAAGCAGGTGATGGGAGCACATGCAGAAAGCCACACCCAAACACCAGGCAGGGCTCAGGAAATCTTTCGGAAGAGAAGAGGAAGGACTACAGGAGCCAGAGAGGTTGAGGATACAGGAGAACATGGCCCACAGAATCAACTAAGCAGGAGCACATAGAGACGGAGGTGGCAATCACAGAGCCTGATTGCCCGCATGGGTCTACACTAGGTCCTCTGCATATATGTTGTGGTTTTATAGTTGGGGTTTTTGTGGGACTCAACAGTGGGAGTAGGGTGTCTGACCCTTTGCCTGGTCTTGGGACCCCTTTCCTCCTAGGGTATGCAAAAGACTCATCCAGAACATCTGAAATACATATATGGATTGAACTCAGCGCCTCATGTATATAATACTTTCTGTCAAATTCTGTGAACATTGCATTTGCCTGAGAAAAGACCTAGGCTCAGTTCTCAGTACCCACATGGTGGCTTATAACCATCTGCAAATCCAACACCCTCTTCTGGCTTCCACAAGGTACAAAGATATACATGCAGACAAAACTTCCCATATATAAAAAATAAATGTGAAAAAATTTAAAACCAAATGTAGTGTCTCACAGTTTTAATCCTAGCACTGGGGAGGCAGAGGCAGGTAGATCTGTGAGTTCAAGTCCAGCCTGGTCTAAATTGTGAGTTACAGGCCAGCCAGAGCTACATAGTAAAACTTTGTCTCAAAACAACAAAAAACAAAAACAACAACAACAAAATCAAAAAAAAAAAAAAACCCTAAAAATGCAACAAAAGAAATCAAAAGAGGGTCTAAGGATATAACCCAAAGAAACAACTTCTGCTTAGAATGCAT
Source organism: Uromys caudimaculatus (assembly GCA_028551405.1). Taxonomy (NCBI): domain Eukaryota; kingdom Metazoa; phylum Chordata; class Mammalia; order Rodentia; family Muridae; genus Uromys; species Uromys caudimaculatus. Next base: position 85,099,484 of record CM052710.1, read on the forward strand.
GATATCCTGGGTTTGATGCCCCAACCATGAAAAATAATCTCTCCCACCTCCCTCTCCCATCCATGTCACTTACAGTTTATGGATTCTTTCAAATAACTGTCAATTTCATCAGCTACATTTGTCTCTTTTTTTTCTCTTATATAATTCAGTAGGATATTGGCTTCTGGTGTATCTTAAATTGAAAATGCATAATAAGGAAAAAGCCAAGCAATTATCTTTTAAATTACTTCAAAACATCTAAAATTATCTTAATTATAGAACATAACACCATGTAAGAAGGTAATTCAACAGAATTATCATTAACATGTGAGGCAAAGTGAATCAACAAAGAAAGATGTTGCCAGCTGTTTATTACTAGTGAGGGGCAGCTTTAGAAAACTGTGTGACTTAAGACTCTTAAACCGAAAAACATGAATACGTAAAAATATCTGGAATAATGGATGTGGGAAAATTATTATTTCTAGGTGAAACAATTATAACTTATTTTTATGTTCATTTTTTATTTTTCATTATTTTATTCATTTCTTTAACTAAAAAGAGTAATTTTTAGGAGCCCAACACATGGCTCAGTAGTTAAGAATGCTTGCTACTCTTGTAGAGACCCAGGTTTGTTTCTTGGAACCCAATGGTGGCTCACACCAACTGTAGCTCCAGTTCTGTGATCCAATGCCATCTTCTGGCCCCTGAGGACAACAGATACATGTGTGGTACACACGCATATATGCAGGCAAAGCACTAATGAAATAATATTGAATAAATCTAAAACATAATTTTATCAATTTATTGCTATCATTACAGTGTGGGGGTGTCACACATGGTGGGAGTGTCACACGTGGTGGGGGTAAAACACATGGTATGGGTGGCACACATGTTGGGGTGAGGGTGGCACACACGGTGGGGTGGGGGTGACACATGGGGGGGGTGGCACACAAAGCACTACTTTCATGTAGAAGTAAGAGGACGACATTCTTGGGTTGGTCCTCTCCTACTTTCACAGGCTCCAGAGATAGAATTCAGGTTAGCAAACTTGACCAGAAAGATTTTGTGAATATTTTTTTTTGTTTTTTTGTTTTTGTGTTTTCAAGACAGGGTTTCTCTGTGTAGCCCTGGCTGTCCTGGAACTCACTCTGTAGACCAGGCTGGCCTCGAACTCAGAAATCCACCTGCCTCTGCCTCCCAAGTGCTGGGATTAAAGGCGTGCGCCACCATTGCCTGGCGATTTTGTGAATATTATATTCATTTCTTTTCTCTTTTTATTCATTTTAAAAGTTGTATTTGTTAGGGTGGTGGTGGCACACACCTTTAATCCCAGCATTCAAGAGGCAGAGGCAAGTGGTCTCTGAGTCTGAGGCCAGCCTGGTTTTCAGTGCTAATTCCAGGTCAATCAGGGCTACACAAAGAAACCCTGCTGTGAGAAAAACAAACAAACAAACAAACAAATAAATTGTATTTGCTTGTGTTGAGAAAAGATCTGGATAACTCACACTGACCTAAACTCAGAATCCTCCTCCGTCAGATTCCCAAGTGTTGGGATTATAGACATGAATAATCACGGCTGGCTTATTTTTGCTGTTGTTGGTGGTGGGGTTTTTTGTTATGTTTTGTTTTTGCTTTTCTGGTATTTTTCAAGACAGGGTCTCACTATGTAGCCCTGACCATCTGGAACTCACTATGTAGACCAGGCTGGCCTTGAGCTCACAGAGATCTGCCTGCCTCTGCCTCCCAAGTACTGGAATTAAAGATGTGAACTGCCAGGCCCAGCTCCATGGCCAGCTTTAGAAATGGTTTTTTAAATGTTATTTTAAAGCTTTGTTCCTCAAATTAGAATATGAATTTTCCTCAGGAGTAGTTAGGTGACATGCTGTAAAGCAAGAATGTCACTTTGAAGGGTCTTCACAGGAGTCTAAAGCCCTCCAATCCTAAGACCCCAGCCTCTAACACAACGTCTTTAGTTGTAAAATCCTACTTGACCACGCCACCTGTTCTGACAGTGTTCCCTGGGCAAGTAGAGGAGGTTTTTCCCTTCTGCCCCCATTACATGTGTCCTCTCAATGTGCTTTCTCAAACTGAGGATAGATTCCTCAAGAACAAAGGCTGTGCTGTGTCATCCTGTATTCCAGTATCCAGCACCATGGCTGCCCTTACATCCACTGGCCTTCCACTGTCTCCTGTCTTGTTCTAGGGAAGATTGAAGTTATCTACATTATTGGTGCATAAAAAGCATTCTATGAGGATTGTAGCATTGTAAATTAATGGGCAAATGAGCGAACGTTTTTGGAATCCTAATAGAACTGCTAGACAATGAAGGGAGCAGGTGCTAGAGGGCTGCTCAGCACCTGAAGCTCCCCCCTCAGACGCCAGCCAGGAGCACAGAACCCCTCCCACTCCAGTGAACACTCTCAAGGCAGGAAACGCATCAGGGAAAAGGTAACCTGTTATTTGTGACAAATATCTATGCCATTTAGGTTCTTCATTTCTACAAGGTAGGTAGGTATTGCCCAGGAAATTAAAATCTACCTGATTTAAAACAAGCAGCCAAGTTTAAACACCTTTATAAACATTCTACTAAATATTTGTCCTTGACAAAATAAATTCAAAAACTCTGTTGCACGACATAGGGTCTATAGCTAATAATACCATATAATAGGATAGTATCCTATATTCAGTTCTTTAAAGGGATTTCTTTTGTACACCTCTAATCCTAGTATTTGGGAGGCAGAGGCAGGTGGATCTTTGTCCCAGGCTAGTGAGTTCTACACAGTAAGACTTTGTCTCAAAAACGGCTTGTGTGGAGGTCTTACTACAACTTGACATGCCATGTTTGGTTGATAGCCATAGGAGGACTGCCCTTTCCTGAGGAGAAACAGAGGGGAAGTGGATGTGGGGGCAGAGGGGAAGTTTGGAGAAGGGAGTGGGAGGGAACAATGGAGGGGAAACTGTGGTCAGGATATAACAAAATAAAATAATACTAACATTTAATTATATGCATGTATGTGTGTCTGTGCAAAGGTATATGCATGCTGGTGTAGTGCCTACAGAGGCCGGAAGAGGGCGTCACAGCCCCCGGGAGCAGCAAGTGGTTATCAGCTGCCTCATGCGTGTGCTGGGAACCAAACTGAGCAGCACACTCTCCTAGCTGCTGAGCCTCTGGGCTGTCTTCCTAAAGAACACCAAAAGTGTAGCTTTTAAGTGTTTTACACCAAAAAGGTGAATATTGTGTTATGGTTTAGATATAAAATTGCCCAAAGTCTCATTTGTTGCAGGATTGGTCCCAGGTTGGTGACATTATTGAGAGGTTATTAGTTCCTAAGGGCCCTGACCTCATCAATGCATTCATCTATTGATGAAATCATAGCTTAATGGGCTAGGGAACCATTAGGGGTGAATCTTCCAACTTGTCTTCTCACTCCTCAGCCACCATCAAGTAAAAGACTTTTAAAATTTTTAACCCGCAGTTTGATTCTTAACAACATTGTACAAATATTGGGATGTGTTTATGATGACTTCCAAAAGAATGAGAAACAGAAAGCATTTTACCTGGATTCACTGTGATAATGGTTTTTGAGATTACAGTTGCTGCCATGCAGTTCTGAAATTTGTTAAAATTTATTCTCACATCGGAAGCAAATATTACTGTTTGGGGGAAAGCCATTTTTAAAGTTAATACATGAGGGATGAAAATGGTAAATATTTTAACACAGTCATAAATGATAAGACCTGTTTCTCGCGCCATCCAGCTCTGGGCAAGTAGAATGGATTCATTATCCCAACTGCATGTGTTTAAAAAGAAGTGAAACAAAATGAACACATTAGAGAAATCTGGCAGTGACATATTTACACCACCCATCAAAGAACCCCCAAAACAGAAAAAACACAAAAACTGCAATTTCCTGGTAACCAAAGAGGTTAAGACTTTATATTTTTAATTTAACTTATTAATACTCTATACATATGTGTGTGTGTGCACACACGCATGCACATGCACGCACACACACGCACACTCACATATATGCAGTCAGACCACAACACATGCATGGAGGTCAGAGGACAGCTCTGTGGAGTCGGTTTTCTTCTTCTGTCTTTTTCTACCCGGCTCTGTGGGGACCACACTTGGGTTGCCAGGTTGGCATGGAAAGTGTCTTTACTGGCCAAGCCATCACCAAGGCCCAAGACATCATACTTAACACCTAGGTGAGAGCTGTTTTTAGCATGTACTAATCTTTAGTATCTGCTCTATGAGTCCTTTATCTTCCCAGCACTATATTACTTAGAACTGAATAATTCAAATAATTCAAGGCCTAAAATCTTTAAAGCCAAGGCTTATGACCATTACAGTTGAGTGTCTCTAATGGCTATACAGATCAGACAGCTGGATTGGCAGGTGGCGCTTGCAGGCATCAGCAGCCATAATCTTCAGGACTTTAGAGTATAGCTATTCTCCAGGGTGCCAGTGAATTTCAAAAACTTTAACTTGTTCCTCATCAGTTGACCCCAATTAAACACTATTTTTTATGAAGCAGAATAATAAAACGTGTCACAATGAAGTACTCTCAGCGATTCTATGCCATCTAGGGTTGCATACAGAAAGATCTCAACCTTCAAGAGAGTTCATTGTTTCAAGTACTGCCTATCTCTTATTATTATACCTGACATGATATTTTTGATAAAGCAAAGTGTTCTGTCTCTGTAATAAGATCAGGACATCACAGTTAAAGACAGATGTAGAAGATTACCATGTCATTGTGAAAGAAGGCTCTGTTTCATCAAAGAGTTTAACCTCACACCTCTGGCCTTTTCTTCGGTCTGAAGTTGTAAAATATTTTGGCTCTCCAACCTAAGAAATTGAAGGAAATTATTATTATTCCTCTTCTACATATGTGAAGGCACTTAAATATAATTAAATAGTTTCTTTTTGAACAAGAAATTCTAAATATAAACAAAGAAAAATGACTGATAAATATCTGATTATTTGAATATACTTTCTGCCTAAACTAGTCTTACTTAGCTGAACTTGTAAATTATGGACATTTTGAAGAGTAAATACAGACATATGGACTCAAAGGGGAGACAAATAAAAATTATTTGTCCAGATACCAGGACAGCCAGGTGTGGTGGCACACGTACACCACTCCAGCACTGGGAAGGCGGAGGCAGGATTGCTGTTGAATTCAAGGCCAGCCTAATTTACATAGCAAGATCTGGTCTCTAAAATAGAAAGCTGGGTGTGGTGGTGCAAACCCAGCACTTTCGAGGCAGAAGTAGATGGAGATCTTTGAGTTTGAGGCCAGCCTGGTCTACAGAGACAAATGCTCCAGGACGGACCCCTTGTGACATAAATATGGAAGGATGTGTCTTCCCATGGCCTGGCATGGACCTGCTGTGAACAAATGCACTCCAGCTTCTTAGGCCTCAGATTCCTAAATATTGATGCTTCCTTTGTCTCCTTCATGGGGTTAAGATAGTAAGAACCACATGAAGGAACACACAGGAAAAGCACTATGACTTGATGTCCAGTTCTGCCTACAATGCAGGAAAAGTATCCAAGAAGTAGAGGTGGAGCCAGAGGTCTCATTTCTGATCAGCAGGCTTTCTCACAAGAACACAGTGAGTGGCTGGGTGTAATGGCACGCACCTTTAATCCCAGTACACAGGAGGCAACAGTAGGTGAATTTCTGTGACTTCAAGGCCAGCCTGATCTACATAGTGAGTTTTAGAACAGCCAGAGCTATACAGTGAGACTGGCTCAATGCCCTCCCCCTGAAAAGAGACACAGAGAGAAAGAGAAACAGAGAGAGACAGAGACAGAGCAGAGAAAGAGACAGAGAGGATGAGAGAGAGAGCAAAGTGCCCCTCTCTAGTGGCCTCAAGGGAAGGCCACAAGCATAGTCATCTGGCCCTCTTCTAAGCTACTGTCACTACTGCACTTATGGGATCGACTGAACACTGTGGGAAAGATCTGAGGAAAAACACAAGGGCTCCATGAACAGAGATCTACAAAAGAAGGGCACAGCATAAGAGAGGTCAGCCAAAATATCCAAGATATATAAAGAACTCAAGAAACTAGACGTCAGCAAACCAAATAACCTAGTTTAAAATGGGGTACAGATTGAAAGAGAATTCTCCACAGAGGAGTCTCTAACGGTTGAGGAACACTTAAAGAAATGTTCAGCACCCCTAGTCATCAGGAAACTGCAAGTCAGAATGACTGAGAGTCCGTCTTACACCAGTCAGGGTGGCTAGGTCAAAACTCATGCAGATGAGGGTGTGGAGCAAGGGGACACTCCTCCATGGCTGGTGGCAGTGCGGACTTGTATAACCACCTCAGAAATCAATTTGACAGTTTCTCAGAAAAATTGGAATATATCTAACTCCAGACCCAGCTATACCATTCCTGGGCATATACCAAAAGATGTTCCACCATACCACAAGGGCACTTGCTCAACTGTGCTCATAGCAGCTTTATTCATAATAGTCAGAAACTGGAAACAACATAGATGTCCCTCAACTGAAGAATGGATAAAGAAAATGTGGTACATTTACACAATGAAGTATTCCTCAGTCATTAAAAACAATGACATTGTGAAATTTGCAAATGGATGGAACTAGAAAAGATCATCCTGAGTTAGGTATCCCAGACCCAGAAAGACAAACATGGTATATACTCCCTTATAAGTGGATATTAGTCAAAAAGTACAGGATAACCATGCTAAAAACCACAGACCCAAAAAAGAAGCTAAGTAACAAGGAGGGTCCATTGGGGGGATGCTTGAATCTGAGAACAGAAAATAGATGAGGTTTCTATGTAATAGAAGTGTATATATTACATATAGATACGTAATATCTATTAGAAAAGATGTCTGTCAGGGTGGAAGGAGAGAGGGGACTGGGTGGGGGATGGGATGGGAATTGGAACAGGAGGGGGGATGGAGGGAGGATGGAGGGAGAGAGTACTGGGAGAGACAACTGGAGTGGGTGTGGGCATCTCTGGGACAAGCTAGGAACCCAGGACAATGGAAACTAACCAAGAATCTATGACCATAGCTAAGACTCCTATCAATGGAGGACATGGAGCCTGAACCAGCCACCTCCTGTATCCAGGCAAGACTTCCAATGGAGGGATTGGCACACCAGCCCAACCACAAAACCTTAGACCCACAATTTGTCCTGCCTACAAGATGTGCATGGGTAAACGATGGAACAGAATTTGAAAGAAGGGCCAACCAGTAAGTGCCCAGCTTGAGGCCCATGCCATGAGAGGGAGCCCACCCTGGACACTATTTAAGATATTCTGCTAGACTTGCAGACAGGAGCCGGGCGGTGGTGGCGCAGGCCTTTAATCCCAGTACTTGGGAGGCAGAGGCAGGCGGATTTCTGAGTTCAAGGCCAGCCTGGTCTACAGAGTGAGTGCCAGGGCTACACAGAGAAACCCTGTCTCGAAAACAAAACAAAACAAAACAAAACAAAAAAACCAAAAAAAAAAAAAAAAAAAAAAAAAAAAAAAACCAAAGACTTGCAGACAGGAGCTTAGCATAACTGTCATCAGAGAGGCTTCACCCAGCAGCTGATGGAAGCATATGCAGAGACCCACAGGCAAACATTAGGTGGAATTTGAGGAATCCTGTGGAAGAGGAGGAAGGATAGAAGGAGTCAGAGTCAAGGACACCACAAGAAAACCTACAGAGTCCACTAACCTGGGCCCATAGGGGCTCATGGAGATGAAACTGCCAAACAGAGATCGTGCACAGGATGGGCCTAGCTCTCTGCTCTTACATAAGAGTTGTGCAGCTGGATCTTCACGTGGGATTTGTAAAGCAGGAACAGGGGCTGTCTCTGACTACACACACTGCCTTTGGATCCCTTCCCCCTAACTGGGCTGCCTTGTCTAGCCTCAGTATAAGATGTGCCTGGTCTTACTGCAGCTTGACATGCCAAGGGTGGGTGATATCCATGGGAAGCCTCCCTTTCCTGAGGAGAAGGGAGGGAAGGTAAATGGTGGGGAGGGGAGAGTGAGGGACTGGGAGGAAAGGAGGGAAGAGAAGCTTCAACCAGGATGTAAATAAATAACTTGATTAATAAGGAGAGGGGGTGTCAGCCATGACAAGGGAACTATAGTTAAAATACTGTCTTTGGGGTTGAGAAGTCAAAAGGAGATCCGAGGCATGGAAAGAAGTGATACACACAGAGAAGAGGGTGCCCTGGGGGGTGAGTGAGGGGGGCTGCTGCAGTGTTTAACAACACTGATAGATCGTTAAAGGACTTAGAGGAAACAACTAAAGGGTGACTGAAACGGCCTAGAGTGTGATTTCACCTGTATTTCAAGATTGTCATATAGAGAATCAGATCTTCTGTCCTAAACAACCATTGTCTGCATGTGCTATATTTTGTGAAGGTTTATTTTTGTTGGGTGGGGAGTGGAAATGCATGGAGCCACACTTCCAGCCCTTTTGAGGTCCCCCCTTTAAAGTTTTTGCAGTGCACTCATCTGTTAAACTGCTAAACTCAGAGCCTGTCAGTTACTGAGGTGGATTCTGATGGAACAGAGGTTATGATAAACTGACTTCTAAGGCGCTGTCCCCTGCTCCTCACAGCTTGCCACCGCGTCCCACTGCAGTCCAGTAGGTCCTCTCCCACCCTCCTCCATCTGTGAGTCCCTCTGAGAACACATATACACAAGTTATTCCTAGACTTGTTTAAAGAATATTATGGCTGTTCATGCCAATAAGCTTCTCCTTTCTATTTTGTCTTTGTTTAACCCAGCTTTTATATAGATAATGGATCATAAGTACAACAGTGCCTGCTGCAATTAGCAATCAAGAATGATTTTGTTAGTGATCCACAGATAAAATGCTAATTTCCTTTTAATGAGAAATGTTATTTTCTTAATTCAACCTACTACCAAAATAAAGAGGAAAAATGCCCCAGCTGGTGTTTACTGGCATTCCAACACAAGTCAGGTGACAGAGTGTCCTGCCAAATTGTAGGGGGCTTTATTGCGGTTTTAATTTACTGATTTCCTGACTTACCGATCTCACAGCTGCAAGCACGTTAATAATCCTCCCATCAAGACTGTGTCCATTTGCAACAATGTCAGCCAATGAGTAATAGTCTTGAGATTCTTTAACAGGCAAGTGTATCAGAGAAAGTAACTTGGTATCCACTTCATAAGGGGAACAAACTTTTACCATTGAGTGATTCTCACTGAGCAATAGTTTATAGTTGCTAAATGAGGAGAACACAGAAAGTCAGCACGTTATTGTTAATAAAAAAAATTTGGTTCGCATTCAATTATATAAGTGGCCCACACTTATCATCCCAGCATTTGGGAAACATATGCAGAAGAACTGACACATATTCAAGACTACCGATGTTTAGATAAGGAATTTCAGGCTACCTTGATTTATAATATCAGACCATTTTAAAAAAACAAAACAAAAATAATATTCAATTACTTTTCTTATAATTTAGACTATATTGAGAAAGTTATATTTTTAATATTAAATTTTTGTACGATATTCATTTTATGTGTATGAAGGTTTTGCCTAAATTTATGCGTGTGTACTGTGTACTATATTAATGTAGTATCTATGGAGTCCAAAAAAAGCATCAGATTCCTTGGGGCTGGAGTTACAGATGGCTGTGAGCTACCATCTGGGTGCTGGGAATTGAACCTGGGGCCTCAGAAAGAGCTAAGCCATCTTTCCAGCCCCTATATTTTTACTCTTAAAAACATCAAATAATGCCATAAAATATTTTTCTCTATAATGCATTTTTATATCAGTCTTTAAATACTTCTTCATTGAAATAATGTTCTTTTAATTAAGAACATATACTGAGAATTTTTCTGTGAATTCTAATCATACTAGTTATAGGTTCTTGCCCAAGACCTGAAGCTGTAGTTTCCTTTTCTGTTAAACAGGGTATAAAAATACTCTAAAACTTCAGATTATAAAAGACTGAGGTCCCATTGTTTTTTTTTATTTATTTGTTTATTTATTTTTGGTTTTTTTGTTTTTGTTTTTGTTTTTGTTTTTGTTTTTCGAGACAGGGTTTCTCTTTAGCCCTAGCTGTCCTGGAACTCACTCTGTAGACCAGGCTGGCCTCAAACTCAGAAATCCACCTGCCTCTGCCTCCCAAGTGCTAGGATTAAAGGCGTGTGCCACCACTGCCCAGCTTCCATTGTTTCTTTTTTAAAAAGCTTTATTTATTTTATTTTGTGTGTACTTTTTTGGCCTGCTTATCTGTGTGCTACATGTGTGCCTTCTACCACTAGAATTCAGAAAAGAGTATCAGAGCCTCTGGAACTGGAAGTACATGGCTGTGAGCCCCAGTGCGAGATCTGGGAACCGAACTCAGGTCTTCTGAAAGAGCAACCAGTTCTCTTAACCACTGAGCCATCTTTCTAGCCCCATATGGAGACCTCAACTTTGGCAGTATTAACACCACACTCTAACCACTGTTATTTCTTTTATGACGCTGATTGCTTTACCTAAGTGCCTGAAGTCAAGAACTCTGTTTTGCTTACTTCTGTATTGCTAAGATGTGAAGCAGATTCAGAATTTTAGAGTGCAGTAGACCTCAGTGAAGTTCCCCTTTCCCTGTACGTAATCCTCTCACAAAGCCTCCATCACAGAGCTCTAGGCCAGCCCCTCCTTCCTCCTTTGCTGTAGTTATCCACAGTATCACGCCTCCAGTCCTTGCCCTGGCCCCCTGACTCATCTCCTCTGGGACTCATCCTTCCCATTACAGTTAACATGGTCTTCCTAAGCTACAGAGTAGGATATTATTTTCCAGCTAAAAGACTTCCTGTTTCTACTCCTCCTTGAGAAGTGAACATCTCTGAGAAGTGCCTCTGCTTCTCCCTTTCCTTACTGCTCTGTATTCCAGCTATGCCCGGTTATTAGGCTATGAAATTGCTATTTTAGGTGAAACTTTGTTAAGTGTCAGCAGTTTCCTGTTGCTCAACCTAAAAGTTAATTATTTAAGATATTCTGGAAAATGCCAAGAGGTTTCACATTTGTTGGGTCTGCCAAACATGTCCCTCCCACCTCCCATACATATTTACTAAAAACCAATCAATTATGTGCCTATCTTTAATCCAGGCATGGGGAGAACATTATAGAAAATACACTTAATCTCATAAGTTCATATATGTGAGCAGGAATCATAAAAACAATCGAATCATCTCAGAATGTGATCTGGATTCCAATGCTAAGAAAGCCCTGCTGAGTGACTGGAAAGGTCAAATGAGTTAACATTCAACCTGAAGAATCAAAGATTCAAGAAGCTAGGAGAATGCTCTGTGCAGAGGGACTAGAAAGCAGACTGGGTCTTAGTGCAGAGGGAGTCCAGGTGTTCATGAAAAGGAAAGTTCTCAGTGGCTGCAGAGAGACAAGTATAAATGGAGGTTAGAAGAGCCTGCCATATTCCGTTCGAGCCATTCATAGACCAGCATGGAGTTAGCTGGCACAGAATTGCCTTGGAAGTGAGGCTTCCTCTCCCATTTCCTAGCCCAGCTTTATTTGGGAGCACTGATGAGGGATGGATTATAGGCAATGGATAACGAGTACAAAAGCTCTGACTCTCCCCATAAGGCCATGCTCCAAGGGGAACACACTCCAGAGCGGCAGCTTAGCCCCAACCCCATCCTTGCAGGTTCTCCTAAGAGCCCTCCCTCAATGGCCACTTTTAAAGAATTTCCCCCTCAAGTTCTCCCTCCAGGGAACCTGGCCTAAGACAAAGGGCACGTGAGTGGAGTAAGAGCTGATACAATATTATATGCATTCCCAGGGTATATCCTTCTTGTTTAGAGATTTTTTTAAAGATTTATTTTTGTGTGTATGTGTTTTCATCTGTAGAAGTCTATGCCATTTGTATTTGTGGTACCCACAGAGGCCAGAAGAGGGCATCAGCTTCCCTGGAGCTAGCTGCCTAATAGGAATGCTGGAACTAGATGCAGGGGTTCTGCAAGGGCAGCAACTGCTCTTAATTGCTGAGCCATCTCTCCAGCCCGTCTAATTGCTTAGTTTTATTCTAACTAAAGTCTTGTTTTTACAAATCTAAGCATTCAGACTCCATATCTGAAGATTCTGCACACAACCCCAAACAATTATGTATCAAAAAAGACACTATAACTAATACAAAGAAAAATACAGCATAACTGCTCACATTGCACTTATATGACATTAGGTGTTATAGGTAACAGTGATTTCAGATATAGAGGAGGCTGTGTTTAAGCTGTTTGCAGGGGATTTGAGCACCCAGGATTTTGGTAGCCTGGGGAAACTTTTTGTTTGTTTGTTTGTTTGTTTGTTTGGGACAGGGTTTCTCTGTGTAGCCCTGGCTGTTCTGGAACTCACTCTGTAGACCAGGCTGGCCTTGAACTCAGAAATCCACCTGCCTCTGCCTCCCAAGTGCTGGGATTAAAGGCGTGCCACCACTGCCTGACTGGCTTTTTTATTTGATCCTACACAGATACCAAGAGAAAAGTAGCTTTTTGTGATTATAAAAATTATAAATTATGTCATTTATCTTAAAGATAAATATTCTAAGAAAGAATTCAACTCCTTTCAAATTAAAATAGAGCACCTTCTGAAAGTTTTCTGCTAATCTGATACAAAATTATTAGAATTATCGTTCTAGCACAAAGATTTTTGTTCTCTGGGTGGACAGGTATTTACCTAGGAGTTGCAGGACTAAACTTTTCTTCTCTTTCTGTCTCCTTTCTTTGGATCAGGGGATTTTCAATTATCACTAAAACAGAGGACAAAGTATGGCAGCATCACAAAATCACCAGAAGATTAATCAGAGCTAAGTGGGCACAACAATGACCTTCACTCTGTCGGCTCCACCCTCCACAGGCATCTTCCCATGTCACCGTGAGAAGAGGGACCCTGGAATGCAGTCATCAATTGGCCCCACATAGCATTTCCAGGACATTGCATTTTAAGTCCCAACATATGACCTATACTAATATTACTTTATTGATTTTCTTTCATCCAACATTTGATTTGGTTACAACATGACCTTCAATAAAACAAATGTTTACCCGACCTTTACTCCACATCTAACTTCACATACAATCTTTATTTATCCTCACAGTCATCAACCTACAACATTTGAATACTTAAGCTTCTTTCTACACACTGGATGTTCTGGCATTCATTCAAGGAATATTTATAACTGTACTAGACTGATGGAGTTTTCAAAGTTTTCTGTCTTCATAGCTCACGTTTGTCAACATTATCCAGTTCATATCCTGGAACACACATTGTACAATGGTCGAGTACATACTGTTGGATACTGTTGTCTGACATGTGCATGGTGGGTTTGGTACTGCAGCACTGGAGACGAGTGGTTTGACGGCCTGTCTCCCTCTTCCCTCCTTTCTTCTGTCCTAAAGGAGAGCTGGAACACCTGCTTTCTCATCCCTCGTCTCAGCTGGAGTTGTCCTCTGTTAAGTGGTGAAGTTGTACACTTTATCCTAGTACACCTCCCTTAACATTCACAAAAGGCTAATGGATCTTACTTCATGGGTGAGAACCACCAAGACCTTGTTCTTAAAGCCACAGTGTAAATGACTACTAACCCTATCTAATCGCGCCTACTTACCACACTCGCCAACCCTGAAGCTCTCAGACAGCGAGCGGATGTAGTCTTCACTGCCCCAGGAGGATACATTCACAAAGTGATTTGGAGAGTCACGGATGGTGAAACTGAAAGTGTATCTTTCTGATCCAATATCTGAGGAAAACCAACGCTTTTATATTCCAGATGAATATGACTTTGAACAAATCATTACTTAACAAAATAATCAGTTATGATCATTATTATGACAAAATACTTAAACACATGGTAGAAAAATTTTTACGTATATTCCCTGCTTTAGTCTTGGCTTTGTTTTTGAGATAGGGTGGAGCAGGCTGGTCTTGGACCTCTGGTGATCCTCTTGATTCCTAGCAACTAAATCACTCCCTAATATACATTCGACACTGCACTGCACTTCCATGCATTTCCAAGTACCGTGTAACAAACAGCCATGGTCGCTAGATCTCACTATGGCTCTGAATCATCCAGCTGTTAGCTTAGATTTCCTGTTTCTCAATTATTATATTCACAAAAACCTAATTGTGTATTAATTATTTCATAGATGAGGCCCAACAAGATCAAGAAATGCTTCCACCAGAGTCATAATTCATACTTAAATAGTTGTTTCAAAGCAACTTGTATGCACTAGGACCACTAGAGGTCAGCAAGTACACTGTTTTCCAGAATGGGATTTTTCTGTTGCTTTTGTTAATTTAAAAACGTAATACAAGAGGGATTGCAGAGATGGCTCAGCGGTTAAGAGCTCAGTCCTCAACACCCATATCAGGCAGCTCACAACCACCTGTAATTCAGTCTCCAGGGGATCCAACACCCTGGGTTCAATTCCCAGCACCCACATGCTGACTCACAACCATCTGTAACTCCAGTCCCAAGGAATCTGACACTTATCTTCTGGTCTCTGCAGGCACCAGGCACATGCAGACAAACACTCGTATACATAAAATAAATGAAATTTAAAAACAAAATAAAACCTAACTCTGCTGCTGCCTTCCAAGTGCTGGGATTACAGACATTCACCACCAAGACCAATTTTTTTGTTGTTCCTGTTGTTACTCCATGTGGGCATTGTCCTCTCGGTCTTGTCCCTTCTGCCATCCTCTACCCAATGTGAAGCTGACCCAAAGGTCCGTTGTACCCAGTCTCATTAGAAGCATCTGAATTGCCTGTGCAAGTGGCACACACCTTTAATCTAGTACTTGGACGGCAGAGGCAGGCAGATCTCTGTGAGTTTGAGACTAGCCTGAACACCCAGAGCTACATAGAAAGACCCTGTCTCAGGAGAGAGAGAGAGAGAGAGAGAGAGAGAGAGAGAGAGAGAGAGAGAGAGAGAGAGGGAGATTTTAGATCACTTAGTGACTAAGGGCAGTAAATCTAGTTCCGAGTTCATACTCTCATATTCTTAGGCACTATTGTATCTGATGATATGAAACTACAAATTAATGAATTGACAAATTTAATTAACTATTTGTTAAAGCCTTTAAAATATAATTGGAGAATATCATATTAAATCATTGAATGTATGTATACACTCTTGAATTGAGTATGACCATATATGTAGAAGGCCTGGCCATTGCTCTTAAGGTATTAAACACACTAGAAATTTTAGTCAGTTAAATGTATTTATTTTGCAATAATAAGCCACACTTAATGAAAAATTAAGAAAGAGTTAAGTAGAACTCAGCTTTTTCTGTCTGGAAAGCCTTTGGCATCTGTTTTCCCAATAACTATTCCGATTATTTTCTGAAAAACAAAAGAGTAATAGAAGACCAATATTAAACACAGATGTAGATGGTAAATTTAACTTCATGGACTTGTTATATTTTACTAGCTTTAACAAACATTTTTGACTAGGAAATATTTAAATGCATTTATTCCAGACAAACAGCTAACAGTCTTCATAAATATTGAGCTCTCCAAGGAACAGTACAAAGTAATGAGACAGTTAACTACTATTACAAATATAATCATTTACTTAATGTGTTTTATTTTCAATCACCAGAGGGAGCTATCAGTCCTTACAGAATTCATCCAAAACACATGTATAGTGAAATTTACCTTGTCATAGTCTTCAACGCTTCCCTTCACATAGGGCTTTCTAACATAAAACTGCTTAGTTCTTAATCTAGACCTTAAACCTTGGAGATGCTAACATCTCAACAGCTTTAGTGCTCTCTTTGGTGAGTGCCAAAGAAAAAATAGATATTAAAAATATGCTTTAAGAAATAAAAGTATCCTAGAAAAACAAACAAGAAACAAAAGCATCTTTCTGAAAGGAAAACAATGAAACTTTAATGAAGATTCCTAGCAACTGTTTTCAACCTTGCAATAATTTGTGACATTTAAAATACAGTCGGGACTAGAGAGATGCTCAGCCATGAAGAGCACTGCTGCTCTTGCAGAAGATATGGGTCCCATTCTCAGCACCCACATGGCAGCTAACAACTGTCCGTAACTCCAGTTCCAGAGGATCCGATCCTCTCTTCTGGCTTCCATAGGCACTGCACACATGTGATGCACAGACACACACTCAGGCAAAAACACCCATACACATAAAATAAAAATCAGTCAAATACACATAAAATAAAAATCAGCTCACATTCCAGCTGAGCTGTTGGTCATCTTATCACATTCATACATTTAAATTTCATATGTGTGCACATCTCATTGAATCTTTTTGAGAAACACACTAATGGAAAGCTTGAATAAAGCTTTCTAATTAGGGGGGATGGGATAGAGGGTTTCCAAAGGGGAGACCTGGAAAGGAGAAAACATTTGAAATGTAAATAAAGCTTGTGTGTGTGTGTGTGTGTGTGTGTGTGTGTGTGTGTGTGTGTGTGTGTGTGTGTATGTGTATGTGTGTGTGTGTGTATATATATATATATATATATATATAACTTTCTAATTGGGGCTGGAGAGTTGGCTCCATGGGTAAAGAGCACTGTCTGTATTTCCAGAGGATCTGGGTTCAATTCCCATCACCTATATGGTGTTTTACAACCATCTGTAATTCCAGTTCCAAAAAATCCAATGTTCTCTTCTAGTCTCTGCAGACACCAGGCACTCACGTGTTGCACACACATACAGGCAGGCAAAACATCCATACACATAAAAATAAATAAAAAAAATTTAAAACTTTGTAACTGAAAAGAGAATTACCAAATAGTTTGTTTCAAGGACTATAACAGTAAGTTTTTTTGCATCAATAAACTTTGCATTGCCAAGTATTAATGGTACATGTAAGTTTATTAATTTTAAGAAATATGATTTGATTTAGCAGGGTGGTGGTACCACACTTCTTTAATCCCAGCACTTGGGAGGAAGAGGCTGGTGAATCTCTGTGAGTGTGAGGCCAGCCTGGTCTACAGAGCAAGTTCCAGCATTCACAGAGGTTGAGGCAGGAAGAACAATGGAAAGGTTTTCAGGGCCAGTCTGGTGGTCTACACACACACAGCAGGGAAGCTAAGAGAATATGGCCATTGTTTTATATGTGCTTTGTTTTATTAACCTGGATTTTATTTAAATAACCTTTAGTAGGCTAGGAATCATTGCTCCAAAATACCACATTAAAAGTCATAAAAGCAGTTGGCTGTGATGGTGCACACTTGTAGTTCCAATACTCTGGAAGCAGAGGCAGGCAGATTCTATGAGGCTAGTCTGGTGTTCATAGTAAATTCCAGGCTAGCTAGGGATACCTGGTGAGATTCTGTCTCCAAAAAAAAAAAAAGTCACAGTTTGGGGGATGGAGCCACCCACTCATCTCCAAATTCTTAACCCAGGAGGGCTCCTGTCAAAAGGAAATACGGGGACAAAGTGTGGAGCAGACTGAAGGAAGAGACTGCCCCAACTGGGGATCCATCCTGTATATAGTCACTAAACCCAGCCACTATTGTGGATGCCAAGAAGTGCTTGCTGACAGGAACCTGATAGCTGTCTCCTGAGAGGCTCTGCCAGAGCCTGACAAATACAGAGGCAGATGCTCACAGCCAGCCATTGGACTTAGCACGGGGTCCCCAATGGAGGAGTTAGAGAAAGGACTGACGGAGCTGAAGGGGTTGAACAACAATATCAACCAACCAGATCCCCCAGAGCTCCCAGGGACTAAGCCACCAACCAAGGAGTACACATGGAGGGATCCATGGCTCCAGCCACATATGTAGCAGAGGATGGCCTTGTCTGGCATCAATAGGAGGAGAAGCCCTTGGTCCTGTGAAGGCTCAATTCCCCAGCTTAGGGGAATGCCAGGGCAGTGAGGTGGGAGTGGGTGGGTGGGAGGGGGAGCATTCTCATAGAAGCAGGGGGAGGGGGGATGGCAGAGGGGGGTTGCAGAGGGGAAACCAGGAAAGGGGATAGCATTTGAAATGTAAATACATAAAATATCCAATAAAAAAGAACCAAATACTTGAGATACAAATTTTTATACTTTTCTTAGAGAATTGCTACTGTTAGATGAAAATAGTTTAATTTTATAATGGTAAATTTGACCATTTACTAATTTTGTTATTTTATTAATTATTACAATAATACAAAAGACTTTATTTGCGTAGTATGTAAGTGAGTGAGTAAGTGCTCACATGCATGCCACAGTGAACATGTGTATGTCAGAGTTCTCTCCTTCCACCTGTGTGTCCTGGGGACCAAACTCAAGTACTCAGAACATAACACAACTAATTACATAAGGACATTTGCCCACTGAGCCATCATTTTGAATAATTCCTAGTCATATCTATAATCCTATATCTGCTATTCCATAAATAAGATAAAATTTAATTTGCATTTAGCTGACATGAATATAAAGCTTAGAAGAATTTAATTTATACTAATTTTTTTCTTTTCTTTTATTTATACTAATTCAATGAGTATCTATGTCCTTGTCAACTATACAAGTATGTGTGTTGGCTATTCATGACAACTTGAGCGACAGAAACTCCTATTGTAAGCCCTGCCCTGGAGACCTCTGGCTACCAGGTTCCATCCCTGGACCATTCTAGTGGCTAGACCCCTTGAGGCAAGCGAGGGGCCAGACCACCCCTGAGGAGCTCTAATGGCCAAGTCCAGCACCCCCCACCTTAAGGCAGGAAAGTAGCCAGTCACTGCCCTAAAAAAAAAAAAAAAAAAAAATCTCACCAATCCCTGAGATTGTGCCAGCATCAGGTCATAGTCTCTCCAGTAGAGACCACCCTGGAAAGCTCTGCTCCCTTCCCCAGAAACCCTGTGTAAACCTTGTGTTCTGCCCAGTTCTCTGTTGCTACTCTCCTGAGCAGAGGCAGCCACCCTCCTGGGTTTTTCCCTCACAATAAGTATTTTGTGTGAGGTTTGTTGTGAGATGTGACGTTATGATATTCCTTGGTTCCTAACTGCCAGGATACCTTTCTGCCCAAGCTGTAACCCTTACAGTGAATCAGTAGTGGTGATACAATGTAATGTTGCCACATGAAGTTTCATGAGCGAATACTTAATATTGGTAAACTAGTTGTGAAAACCTACCAGATTAGCCATATTTGGATGAAGATCTGAAAGTGCAGTGAAGCTCTTCAGTGCAAAGAACTTTGCCATGCTTTCAATCTGTTTTAGAAAATGTAATTTGTACATATAAATTAAATATTGAAAACAAATAGTTAAAGAATGTTAAATCCAAATGTAAAATTACCAAGGAAGCACTAGATATTATCTCCTGGAAATGTTTGCAACAGTGAAATATAACTCATTCAGATTTAACCTGTAGAAAATAGGTCCGAGAGCTAATGGACGGCTCACTGGAGAAAGCACTCATGGCCTACACCCTGAGTTACATCTCTGGAACCCATGGGGAAAGTCACAAAGGGTGGGTCACATCTGTAGTCCCAACAGTCCTGGGTAAGATGGGAGCCTGAGACAGGAGGACCACATAGAAATTTCCAGACTGCCCTGGAGTACTTATCTAGGCAGAAACAAGAGAGATCCTAGCCTAACCCATAATGGGTGGAGGGGAAAATGACTCAAAACTTGCTGTGAACTTCACACATGCACTCACTCCCACACATCTTAGACGCACACACACAGACTTTTTCTCTCCGCTCTCTCTCTCTCTCTTTCACACACACACACACACACACACACACACACACACACACACACACACACACAAGATGAGGAGGAGGAGGAAGAGGATGATGGTGGTGGTGGTGGTGATGATGATGATGATGATGGTGATGATGATGGTGATGATGATGGTGATGATGATGGCGGCATCAGGGCCATTGGATGGTTTGTCGGATAGAGGGAGGGGCTCGCTCTCCAGCCTGATAACCTGTGTTGATCCTCAGGACCCCCATACAGTGGAAGGGAAAGCCAGTTACAGTGGGCTGTCCTCTAACCTCAACTCCTGTGCTACAAATGCCACACCACTACCTCACTTCACAAAATAAACTTTTAAATATCATTTACAAGTTTTTAAAAACAGCAGAAAATATGTTCAAGCTAGGTATGGTGGCTCATTTCTTTAACTCCACCACTTGGGAGCCAAGGACAGGAGGATTAACATAAATTCAAGGTTCACTGGGCTATTATACAGCCCAGCCTGTAAAAGACAGTGAGAACCTGTCTCAAAAACAAACAAAGCAACCACAAAAACCCAGGCATGAGGACTGGAAAGATGATGGGTCAGAAGTTAAGATCACTTGTTGTTCTTCCCCAAATTTGGTTCCAGCAAAGACATGGCCACTAACAATCATCTATAACTTAATTTCCAGAGGATCAGACACCTTCTTCTCACCTCTACAGCACTGTACACAGATGATGCACAAACACACAAGTAGACAAAACACCCATACACATAAAATAAAAAGAAATCTTTAAAAAGCTAAATAAAAGCTGGGCATGGTGGTACACCCTTAAAGGACGATCAGGAGCTCAAGCACATCCTCCATCTGATATATAACATCTTCAAGGTCAGCCTGGGTGACATGAGACTGTCTCAAAAAATAAGGCTTACTGTGGGGACACATGCCTTCAATCCCAGCACTTGGGAGGCAGAGGCAGGTGAATCTCTATGATTTTGAGGGTATCTTGGTCCATATATTGAGCTTCAGGGCAGCCAAGGGCTACATAGTGAGAACCTATCTCAAAAGTAATAAGGGGACCCTGCTCAAGTTCAAAGCATTCTTTTAGAATTTTAGCATTATTTTGAATGACATAGATAACACTGAGCAAGTTGGCACATTCCTATTTTAGCTACTTTGGAGTCTGAGACAGGAGGCTCCCTTAAGCTCAAGAAACAAAGAGTTCCAGAACAGCCTGACAATAACAAAGGCCTTGCCCAAGATTTTTTGAGCTTAAGGCAACCTCCTGCCTTAGACTCCAAAGTATCTAGATGGCAGTTAAGAGCACTTGTTGATCTTCCAGAACAACATAAGCCCACATGGCAACTTACAACCATCTAGAACTCCAGGTTCAGGGGATACATTGCCCTATTTTGGCCCCCACAGGCACCAGACACACAATTGCTGCACAGACATATAAGCAGGCAAAACACCTATACACATAAAATATTTTTAAATGACTGTCTGATTGTAGTTGTTTGAAGGAGAATAGCCCCCATAGGCTTATATATCTGAATGCTTGGTTTCCAGTTGGTGAACTGCTTGGGGGATTATGAGGTATAGCCTTGTTGGAGGAGGTGTGTCACTGGGAATGGGTTTTAAAGTTTCAAAAGCTCACACTAGGGCTAGTTTTTGCCTCTCTCAGTCTCAGCCCCTCAGTCTGTCTGTCTATCTGCCTCTCTTTTATCCATCCATCCATTCATAGCTCACGCTCCCTCTTTCCCTTCTCTCCCTATCTCTCCCTCTCTTTCTGCTTCCTGTGTATGGATGTCTGAAACGTCCCTGCTCCTACTGCCACACCGTGCCCTCCTCACCATGATGTAGTCTTTATCTCTTTGGAACCATAAGCCAAAATAAACTCTTTCTTCCTTATGTTGATGATACTAAATCATAGCAACAGAACAGTAACCAAAACCAAATCTTTAACTCTATGAATGCCCTCATGCCCAGGCTATAATCAGCACCAGGAAGTAACCCAACGCTTGTAGGGATTTTGTATTTCAGGGAGCTTGTAGACTTAGTAAAAAATTATTTTGGTGCATCTCAGCATCACTAGTTTGTGGTCACGTATTTTGACATTACTTTAATTTCCTAATCATTAAAATGAGATTACTATCTACCTTGTAGTAAGAATAGAAACTGTGTACAGTGTGTCTAGATGTTCACAGGTTCTCAAGAAATGGTAATATCCACTGTAGCAAGCTTTTGCATCCTGGGCCTTCTAATCCCAGAAGAAACTATTGGAAATTAAGTGTAAAATTTCTTACACTTTTGACTAGTCAGATCTATTTATTTATTGACTAGTCTGATTTATTTACGCAATTTCACTTTTTGAAATTCTTGCCAAATTCATTCATTTATCCATCCATTCAGAAGTTATTATATTTGTGTGTTTGTGTTTCCTGGTCGGGTTGCACATATGCTGTGATGACGCACATGTGGAGGCTAGAGGACAACTTGTGGGAATTGGCTCTCCTATCATGAGCTGCCTAGAGCTGAACTTAGGGCATCAGGCTTGGCTTCGAGTACTTTTACCTGCTGGGCCATCTCATTGGCCCTCTCAGAAAGTTATTAAAGAATCCACCAAAATCATGGTGGCACACATGTAATTCCAGCACTAAGGCTCAGGCAGGAGGATCAAGAGTTGGAGACTAACCTAAGCTACATAAGGACACACACACACACACACACACACACCACACACGCACACACGGGGAATGGCTCAATAGTCAGGATACTTGCTCCTCTTGCAGAGGACCTGAATTCAGTTCCTAACAAGTACAAGGCAGTTCATAACCATCTATAAATCGGGCCTTGGAAGATCTGATACCCTTTTCTGACTCTACAGGCATCACGCACATACATGAAGTGCAGCAAAACATACACATACATAAAAATATATAAACCTTTTTAAAAATGATTTCATAAAATTCCAGACACTTTAGGTTGGGGAAGACAAATTATTTAGTGGGTGAATTGTGTAAAAATACCCATATGCATACTAAATGGGTTCCCCCCTTTAGCATCTCCTGGGTTTGATGACTTATGGGATCTTTCAGTTCCCAATATTATTATCTAAAGCATATTGATGACAGACTTTAGTGTTTGTCCACCAAAAAGGTATCACTTGCTTTACTTACCTGGGTGCTTTGAAAAATATAAATTTAACACAGAATAAAGAGTTAAATATTGAAGTTTAAATATTATCTAATTCATCAACAGCTTCCATTTATTACTTTATATCTCCTTTGGTTTTTTGAGACAGGGACTCAGGTAAGTCACATTGGCCTTGAAAATGCTAGATATGATTTTAGTCCTGAACTCCTGATCCTCCTGCCTTTGAGATTAAAGGTATATGTCTTCACACTTGGCTATAATTCCTCCTTTTCTCCAACTCCAGTGTCATATCTCCAGGCCAAGTCACAGTCTTCAAACAAGATACTACCATAACCTGTTTTCTTATTTGTTCATGTGTGCATTGTGTGATAAGTGATTCAGGTTGAGAATCAGATTAAGAGCTAAAGCTACATGTAGTCACCAGAAGTACTCCCCGAACCCTCAGGTACCTCAGAGAAGAGCAATGAAAGTATAGGGCCAGAAGTGACATCTTACTAGCACAGCCTCAGGGCCACTGAGCTAGGCCCTTAGTGAGGGCGGAGGAAAGAGGTTATGGTGGTGGAACTCTGTTGGTTTAAGGTTATAGTGGGGGGTAATGGCACTGGTGACTGTTATGAGGCTATGCCTCCACAAGAGACAGAACACTACAACCATCTCTGACAGCACTTCATCTAGGTCTCCCAAATTGCCCTCCCTGAGCACCTGAGCCCAGTTCCAGCTCTAGTAGGGTGACCTCAGTCTGATCTAAGTCACACTAGACCTGGCCAGTTTCTCTGGGACCTTCCTGTTCTTTTGTTTATGGTATGGCCTGGCCAAACCCCTTGTGTCCCTTTCTTTCCTCCAGAGAATGTTGAATTGCTTGCTCCTTCTACTCTGGCATGAAAGAAGAGGATTCTGTTGACCCTGGTGAAAATAAAACACTGCAAGCTTCTAGTTCTGAGGTGGTGTCTAGCTGACATGTCATCTGGAATGTTGGCCAGCTCTTAAGCTCACGGTTTTCGCCGGGCGGTGGTGGCGCACGCCTTTAATCCTAGTACTTGGGAGGCAGAGGCAGGTGGATTTCTGAGTTCGAGACCAGCCTGGTCGACAGAGTGAGTTCCAGGACAGCCAGGGCTACACAGAGAAACCCTGTCTCGAAAAAAATTTTTAAAAAAGCTCACGGTTTTCTAATTTTGAGGCTGGATCAAATTCTGAGAAATGTAGTCACTTGGATTAAATGAGTGAACAGTGAGTGGAGTGGTGGGGTGGAAATAAGGAAGAGCTTTGCTGCCTTCATCATGCTAGCGATATGTTTACGTGTGTGCATGCATGTGCACAAGTACATTGTCGCCTTTCTGGACTGCTTGTGCTTCTCAGTGTCGTGACTGTCCTCCGGGCTGAAAGCTAGCTGTTACATTGATGCCCTAGAGCCACCTCAGACTTTCTCACCAAAGAGTTCCATTCCCCTTTACTTCATCATTGCTAACATTTCTTTCCCTTTGTGGGATCGCACCTTTGATATCAACATTTGGGAAGCAGAAGCAAGAGAATGAGGAGTTCAAGGCCAGTCTTGGAGATATCAACCCTCACCCCCCAATAAATATACACCAAATTCTGGCCATTTATCCCAGGCTGACTTTAGATTTTTTTAAAAATTCTATTTATTTCCTTACGAGGGGGTGGACGTGCATGTGGAGGTCAGGCCAATTGCTGGGGGTCAATTCTCTCCATCTACCATGTGGATCCAAGGGATTGAACTCAAGCCTCAGGCTTCACATCAAGCATCTTTATCCACTTAGCCATCTCACTGCCCCTAGCTACCCAACCCCAGTGACCTCAGCCTCTAGAGCTCTGGAATTGAGGTATGTGACGCTATGCCCAACTTTTTTTAAAAAAATGTTCATGGGTGTTTTGCTACACATATGTCTGTGTAACACTTGTGTGCCTGGTGTCAAAGGAGACCAGAGAAAGGTATCAGATCTCCTGGAACTAGAGTTATAGATGGCTGTGAACCACCCTGAGAATTAAACCTAGGTCATCTGAAGAAGCAGCAAGTGATCTTAACCACTGAGCCATCTCTCTAGCTCATTATGCTCAATATTCAGTTTCTGTTCTTGATCCTCTCCATCTGTCTGTCTCTTCTCCACATGACAGAATAATCTTTTTAAACTTAGATCATGTCACTTCCTTGCTTTATAAACCTTTCCAGAGCATTGAGAATAAAGTCTAAACTCCTTGCCATAGTCTGTAGTGTGCACAGCTTTGCTGTCTTCACCTCTCTTCCAACCACTCTCCAGTGCACTTACTCCCCTAGACCAGAGAAGATGTGGGTTTTGGCAAAAAGCAGTTCCTTCTTTCCTTTTCCTCAGTCACAGCCACCTTCCAGTCTTCCCAGGACAGGCTCGTCTACATTAGTCCCAAGGTGAGGCCTTTCCTGCTATTCATCCTCTGCTTCTGTCTCCTGTTATAAGGCTGCTTCATAAGATCAGAGCTGTACCTTGTCTCTTCCTCTATTGTAACCACAACCGGCTAGGTACTTCAGAGTCTCACACATAGTTGCTACTAAGTGCTTGTATACTGAATTAAATGAAGTACTAGACAAAAATCAGTTTGTGATTTGAGGATAATATTGTTATAATTAACTTTTTAGATAAATATGAATTCTAATTGATACCTAATACTATGTTTATAGCATTTAAGTTATAGAAACAAGTGTGGTTTATAGCTTGCTATTCTAGGTAAAGGAAGTTTCCAGAGAACTTGGAAATGACTTTCCCATGATTTCTGTTTTATTCTACAGATTGATGCTAAGGAACTTTTCTCCATGGTGTTATTTCTATTCAGAGTATCTTTGCAACCTCTCACCACAAACCACAAGTTTTATAGCAATGTTTTATAAGACTAGGATTCCTTTCTCTTAGTGCAAGAAAACAGTCTCTTTTCTTCCGAACACTCTTGAGTTGTCCACTAGAAAGCTGGCCTCCTTGGGCTGGAGAGATGGTTCAGTGGTTAATAGCACTGACTGCTCTTCCAGAGGTTCTGAGTTCAATTCCCAGAAACCACATGGTGGCTCACAACCATCTGTAATGGGAACTGATGCCCTCTTCTGGTGTGTCTGAAGACAGTGACAGTGTACTAACATACATGAAATAAATAAATAAATCTTAAAAAAAAAAAAAAGAAAAAAAGAAAAAAGAAAGAAAAGAAAAAGAAAAGAAAGTTGGCCTCCTGGCCACCATACTGGAAAAGAAATTCCCAGTGTGGAGACAGAAGAAAGTATTAGTAACCTTCTATGGTAGTATCTAGCACTGCTTTTTAAAAAATAAATAAAATTTTTACACACAAAAAATATAGGGGGGGGGTCAATAAGATGGCTCAGTGAGTAAGGGCTCTTGCTACTAAGACTGGCAACCTGAATCTGATCATCAGAAATCACATGACGGAAGGAGAGAATCATCTCCCAAAACCATAGTGGCATCTGCGTGCCTATACACACACAACAAATACGTTCATATCATCATCATCATCATCATCATCATCATCATCATCATGTGTGGTATGTATAGTCTATGTGCACATGTGTGTACATGAATGTACACAAAGGCCAGAGGAAGAAGCAGTTCTTTTTCTCTTTGCCTTATTTCTTCACTGAAACTGAAGCCAGGCAGTCTGAAGGCTAGCAAGCACCAGTGAGCTCTTATCTCCAACACCAGAAGTGCAGCCATGCCCCACTTTTATGTGGGTGCTAGGATCCAAATTCATCACATCTGCATCCTTTAGTAGTAAGCACTCATCCATGAGCCATCTTTCCATTTGCACTCAATATTTTAACATGTATTTTGATTATTCAAATTGTA
Source organism: Uromys caudimaculatus (assembly GCA_028551405.1). Taxonomy (NCBI): domain Eukaryota; kingdom Metazoa; phylum Chordata; class Mammalia; order Rodentia; family Muridae; genus Uromys; species Uromys caudimaculatus. The sequence continues at coordinate 85,126,119 of CM052710.1, forward strand.
TGTCATTCTGGAAAGGGCAAAATCCTGGATATAATGAAAAGAACAGTGATAACCAGGGGGTGTTATAGGTAGGAGTAAGGGAAAATAAATGAAACACGGGGTCATGGAAAGTAATCTGTAGGAATATATGTATTATATATGTTTTACTGATATATATATATAATATATATTATATGTATATATAACATATTTGTCTTAGTCAGGGTTTCTATTCCTGCACAAACATTATGACCAAGATGCAAGTTGGGGAGGAAAGGGTTTATTCAGCTTACACTTCCATGCTGCTGTTCATCACCACAGGAAGTCAGGACTGGGACTCAAGCAGGTCAGGAAGCAGGAGCTGATGCAGGGGCCATGGAGGGATGTTTCTTACTGGCTTGCTTCTCCTGGCTTGCTCAGCCTGCTTTCTTATAGAACCCAAGACTACCAGCCCACAGATGGTGCCACTCACAAGGGGCCCTCCCCCTTGATCACTAATTGAGAAAATGCCTTACCGCTGGATTTCATGGGGGCATTTTCTCAACTGAAACTCCTTTCTCTGTGATAACTCCAGCTTGTGTCAAGTTGACACATAAAACTAGCCAGTACAATACTATATATATATAGTATTATATATATATAATATATAATATATTATGTTATATAATATAATATATATATATATAAAATACAGACTATCCTGATATATTTTCTACAGGATCCTATATGATATACATACATACTGTATGTAGGCTTCTGGATATCTCCAGTCCCTATCCTTGAGAACCTGTCAGGCACCCTTCCTCCTTAAAACTTCTCTCCCTGGGCTGGAAAGATGGCTCATTGGTTAAGAGCACTGACTGCTCTTCCGCTCTTCCAGAGGTCCTGAGTTCAATTCCCAGAAACCACATGGTGGCTCACAACCATCTGTAATAGGATCTGATGCCCTCTTCTGGTGTGTCTGAAGACAGCAATGGTGTACTCATATACATTAAATAAATACATCTTTAAAAAAAAAAAAAACAAAAAAAACAAAAAAAAAAAAACAACCCTCTCTCCCAGCTAGATATGGTGACATGCCTTCATTTGGGAAGTAAAGGTAGAAGAATCAAGAGTTCAAGGCTAACCTCCATTACACAGTGAATTTTGAAGCCACCCTGGGCTACCTGAGACTCTGTCTCAAGAAGGAAGAGAGGGAGGGAGGATTTGAAAGGAAAGAAAGAGCCAGACAATTCTGGGAAGATGAAAAGGAAGGAGGAAGGGAGAAAGAGAGAGAGAAAGGTAAGTAGGGAGAGAAGGAGAAATGGAGAAAAAAATCTTTCTCCATTTCGTCTGATACTTGGAGCGGTGCTGGCTTGTAATCCAAAACGCAGGAGGAGGAGGCAGGAGAATCACAAGGTGAAGGCCAACCTGGGCTACATAGGGAGAGCCTGACTCAAAAAAACTAACTATAAACTAAACTAAAATGGCCTGTCTGGCTGTTCTGGAACTCGTGCTGGTCTGGAACTCAAGAGGTCTGCCTGCCTCTGCCTCCCCTCTTGCATTTGCTGGGATTAAAGGCGTGCACCACCACTGCCTGGCTACAGGATTCATTCTTGACCTGGGGAACCTGACAGGACGAGGACGTGGTGAGAAAGCAACTCCATGTGAGGCATCTGATTGGATGGAACCTGACAGTATGGACCTCACCTCGAGGGATATGGTGACCTGAGACACTAACATCCTGGGATCCTGATAGTGAGAGACCTGACAGGAAATGGACTGGGTGGGGGGGAGCTGACAGGAGGGAACAGGCAGGGCAGAACCTGACTAGAGGCAACTAGGCGGGGGGAAAAGAGACATGAATGAATGAGTCCTGACTGGAAGGGACCTGACAGACCGAGGACAGCGCGCTCCGCTGTGAACCTTCGGGACGTCGGCGCGTGCGACCCCGCGCGGGTTTCCACTCAGCTCAGGCACCAGGTCTCAGAACTGGAGCGCGGTCCCGCGCCGCCGGACGGATACCGCAGTAGGCCGTCTGAGTCGCAGCTCACCAGATACTTCCGGGCCAGCGAGGTGACCCACGGGGTTCCACCTGACGCCGGTCACGCTCTACGACTTTCCACAGCCGGGTGGGCGAACCACCTGGAGTTCGCGACCGTTAGCACGAGCTCCGCCCCGCCGCTTACTGACCACGCCCCCGCGACACACTGAGTCCGCCCCCACCACCTGCCGGCCCCGCCCCCGCATCGCGCTGACTCCGCCCCTGCGCTTTCGGGTCTCACAAGGGAATTCACTGTTCAGCTTGAGACGCTGTCCCTTCCTGGAACTGGAGAGCTTCGTTCGGACTTAGGTGGTGGAGGGCAAGTCGGTCATAGGCACTGAGCGAGAAAAGCCAATTTCGGGGTCACTCGAAGACAGGAGCGGCGCCCACGCACAGGTGCAAGTTGAAAGGGGAAGTCGTTAAGGAAGAGAGACATTTGTAGCAGTTCTCTGGTTGGGACTCTTTTTTTGGACTAGAGTCTCAGGCTGTCCCCACTGAGCAAGCCTCCTAAAAGTCTTATAATTGCAAACGTCTCTGTGCAGGCACTAAATTACCTTAAGTGAAATGTTCTTAATTTAAAGCAGAAAGTGAACTGAAGGAAGACACGGATATAAAAACCGATAAGGTAGTGGAAGAGGAAACGGCCAGATGCTATTATTAAGGGAGTTTCCACATACCACGTATATCAAGAAGTGCACACATAATATTATGTAAAATAATAGTATTTGAAAATACCACAGTATTATAGAAAATAGATAATACTATTTGGGGGCGGGGACGTCAAGACAGGGTCTCATTATGTAGTCCTGGCCTTCCTGGAACTCACTATGTAGACCAGGCTGGCCTAGAACTCACAGAGATCCACCTGCCTCTGAGTGCTGGAATTAAGAGCATGTGCCACAATTGCCTGCCTAAAATGGATAATGATACTCTTACATTCATCTCACCCCAATGACGTATATACCATTTCACCCCAATAGCCTATATGTGTCCATATGCATATGTATGGAAATGTATATAAAAGCAGTTATGCTTGGAAGTGAACTTAAGAGTGACTAACCAATGATTTGTTACCTCTCTGCTTTTTAAAATAATGCGTTTATTCTTATTTTATGTACATTGGTGTTTTGCCTGCATGTATGTGTGTGTGAAAGTGTCAGGTCTCCTGGAACTGGAGTTCCAAACAGTTGCAAGCTGCCATGTAGATGCTGAGAATTTAACCCAGGTCCTCTGGAAGAGTCAGTGCTCTTAACCACTGAGCCATCTCTACAGCCATCTCTTGGTGTTTTAAATGAATATAATATGGAGCCCATGCTTGCAATTCCAGCACTTCAGAGGTTGAAGTAGGAGAATCATATGTTTCAGGATCATAAGTAGCCCAACTCATGAAGACCTAAACAAACAAACAAACAAACAAAAAAACAGACAAAAGGTCAAGTTGAACTACCTAGACCCTGTCTCAAACAAACAAAATTACCACCATATAAAAATATTACTCTGACTTCCGTTAATAGAATACTTTTTGAGATAAGTTAAGGTCCTATAACTAAGTCTATTAAATTTGTCAACATTCAGTATTAAGTTTTTTAGTTTCTCTACCAAATATTAAGCAGCCATATGTTAACATATATTACAAAAGGGAAATGCATTTAAGCCAGGTATGATGGCACATGCCTTCAATTCCAGTTTTAAGGAGGCAGACACAAGCAGATCTCTGAGTTCAAGGCCCATCTGATCTACATAGAGAGTTACAGACCAGCCAGGCTACGCAGTGAGACCCTGTCTAAAACAAAATAAAATTCAAATTTAAAAACACCATTAGGGGCCGGAGAGATAGCTCAGTGGTTAAGAACACTTGTTACAGAGGACCCAAGTTCAATTGCAGGCACTCATATGGTAGCTCACAGCCATCCATAACTCTACTTCCAGAGAATCCAAAGCCCTCTTCTGACTTGTGCAGGCACCAGGCATGCATGTGGTGCACATACATACATGTGGACAAAGCATTTATAAACAGAAAAAAACCCAGTGCTACAAAAACACCATTAGAGGCAGGTTTCCTGCTGTTAACAAAATGTAATTTTTATTTTTCTTCATTTAAAAAAATTCCCAAATGCTAATGGAAAGCAGAATGAAGTACTTCTCACCACTTCAAACTTAACAGGAAAAGAACTTTAAGAAGAGTTAGTGCCTCAGTGGGTAAGAACATTTGCTGTGCTAGCACACCAGCCTAAGTTCAGTCTCTGGAACCCACACGGTAGAAAACGAGAACTGACTCTCACAAGTAGAGGAGTCCTCTGACCTTCACACACATGCTGTATGTGGAGCCCTAATATGTACACACATACACGCTAAATGAATGAATAAATAAATAAATACATGTAAAATTCCTCCTATATTTGTTCCAGTTTCTCTCTTTTATTATTTATTTATTGTTTTGTTTTGATTTTGAGACAGGCTCTCATGAAGCCTAGCCCGGCCTCAAACTCACTATGTAACCTAGAATGACCTTTAACTTTCAACCCTTCTTCCACCCACTAAGTGCTGGGATGGTCTGCACACGTCAACAACAACTTCTTCTTCTTCTTCTTCTTCTTCTTCTTCTTCTTCTTCTTCTTCTTCTTCTTCTTCTTCTTCTTCTTCTTTTTAACATTTTCTTTTTTTAAATTTGTGTGTGTGTGTGTGTGTGTGTGTGAGGTCAGAAGGCAACTTGCAGGAACCGTGTCTCTCCTTTTCTACCACTTGAGTCCGAGGGTTGAAAGGCTTGGCCACAAGCACCTTTCCCCGCTGAGCCATTTTGTTGGCCCAAGTCTTTAAAGAGACATAAAATCTTCATTTTCCCCAGAGAATAAATTGGCATTTTAAGAAAATTTTTTAAAAAGATCTTTAAGCCGGGCAGTGGTGGCGCATGCCTTTAATCCCAGCACTTGGGAGGCAGAGGCAGGTGGATTTCTGAGTTCAAGGCCAGCCTGGTCTACATAGTGAGTTCAAGGAGAGCCAGGGCTACACAGAGAAACCCTGTCTCAAAAACCAAAAAAAAAAAAAAAAAAAAAAAAAAAAAAAAAAAAGAAGAAGAAGAAGAAATCTTTATATATTTTAAGGAGTCTCCACGAAGAAATAATATTTCAAAATTTTGCTTGTATTTTAGCAGGTTAACGTTTGCTGAAAGCTACATGAGATCAAGCCAGCAGAATCCGTTTCATGGGGATATCACAGGCTTTTCTTTTCTTTTTTTTCTTTTTCAGGCTTTTCTTAAGATACGATATTTCAAAATGCAAACCCAGAATCCTGGCATTGTTTACATTAGTAATAAAAATGGGGATATCTTTTTTGGACAAAGAATTGGTTTCCTATATTGGTTCAGAAATTCTGTGTAATTGGCTTGTTCTTAACAAAAGAATGGACCTGTCAATTTATTTTGAATGTACATGAGCAAAATTAGCAACAAGGAGAGCCTAGAGTTTGCGACTTGCAGTAGAAGTCAGGGGTGAATGAGCAAAAGGCAGGGTTAAAATAGCCTGCGTGTCTGGCTGAAGGAATGGTGGGGGGCTCTGTCACCACCTTCCTAGAGCACAACAGCGGTCAATCCAGGAAGGAGCTTGTCACTGAAGGGAGACGGGAGAATATAATATACACATGTGTGTACAGATGTGTAATAAACTTTACACATACTAAACAGTAGGAAAAAGTGAACAGATATTTAATGAATTACAAGACAACCTTATAATCACAAAAATTCTTATATTGATCCCATATCTACAAGAGCTGCAATTATAACAGCTCAATTACTAGCTGGCATAATTATCTCACTCCTACTAGGGACTAGTCAACTTTTTAAAAAAGATATGTTTATTTTATGTATGAGTGCTCTCTCTTCATGTACAGCTGCATGCCAGAAGAGGGCATCAGCCTCATTACAGATGGTTGTGAGCCACCTGTAGTTGCTGGGAATTGAACTCAGGACCTCTGGAAGAGCAGATAGTGCTCTTAACTGCTGAACCATCTCTCAGCCCTGGGACTAGTCAACTTTAATTTGATTGTAGATGTGTTGGCACAGATAGTTTTTATAAAGCTTCACAAATCTTTGTCTGAGAAAAGAGACAATATAACTTGTCAGGGAGCTTACAAGAACCGGATATGGAAATAAAGTTTAGGGGCAAATTGAAGCAATTTAAGAGCTAAAGAGGAGAGAGAGAAAAGGACACTTGTGGACAATGGGTTCTAGGCTGTCTTAAAAAGGAAGGGAGTTCCTGAGAAACAAAGTAGCAACATAGGAATAAAGGGCTCAGGGACATTCTAGAAAACTCCAGAAGCCCTGGAATCACAGCACTGGGAGTCAGGAGTGGGAGGATCTGGAGTTCAAGGTCATCCTGGGTACTGTCTTAATTTGCTTTCTGTTGCTGTGAGAACAGCATGACCAAAAGCAGCCTGAAGAGAAAAGGGTCTTCTGGCTTACACTTCCACATGGCATTTCTATCATCAAAGGATGTCAGGGCAGGAACTCAAGAAGACTTCAGTTCCTGAAGTCTGGAACTGAAGCAGAACATGACCTGCTCCCAGTGGCTTGCTCAGTTTGCTTTCTTATACACCCCTGAGAGAGAAACACTGGGCCCTTCCATATCTCAGCTGTCAAGAAAATGCCCCACGGCCTGGCCTATGAGTTAATCTGATGGCATTTTCTCTCCTAGATTCCAGGGAGTTTCCACTGCACTAGGTCTTCCCAGATGACCGTAGCTTGGGTCAACTTGACAGAAACAAACCTAGCAAGCACAGGTGCATTATCTAGTTCAAGCAGTACGTTATCTGGGCAACATTAAATTCTTAGTCTTCGAAACTACAAAAAGAGGAAGAATTAAAGCTATCCAGATTGCCAAGTCAGGATTCAGGGCTGTGTAGGAGGAAGAGGATCCCGACCCCATGCCCAAATCCAAATACCTCCAATTAACAGCGAGCCAGACATGGTGGCCCACACCTGTGATCCTAGCAGCACTCAGGACGCAGAGGCAGGCAGATCTCTGCAGGTTCGAGGCCAGCCTGAGATCTAGGACAGGGCTACACCTAGAGACAGTCTCAAATAATTTTTTAAAAAAGGGGGGAGGCTTCAGTTCTTCAATATCTTCTCTGAAATTTTAAGGAAGAATTCTTATCAAATCAGGAAGAGATAAATTGGGAAAACCTAAACCCCAATGGTATGTTAAGCTACAGAAAGACAAAAGAGAGGGCTGACAAGATAGGTCAGTGGTTATCCTGGTGGTTAAGAACATATACTGAACTCGGAGAGAACCTGAGTTCCATTTCCAGACCCACAACAGACAGCTCACAATCCTCTGAAACTCCAGCTCCAGATCACTGCTCTCTTCTGACATCCAACACACATGTATCATACATTCACACACATACACACAGAAATAGAAATAAAAATTAAGGGGCTGGAGAGATGGCTCAGTGGTTAAGAGCACGGACTGCTCTTCCAGAGGTCCTGAGTTCAATTCCCAGCAACCACATGGTGGCTCACAACCATCTGTAATGGGATCCAATGCCCTCTTCTGGTGTGTCTGAGGACAGCTATGGGGGACCCATAGACATAAAATAAATAAATAAATCTTTACCAGAAATAAAAATTAAAGTTTTAAAAGAAAATAAAGCAAGTAAGCACCAGGCTTGGAATAGTTCGGTGACAACAGCCTGGGCTCTGGAACTACCATGGATAGATAGTAGTGATCTGGTTTTACCCGTAAATGCCTGACGTTTCTAAGAGAATGTATCAAGCTAGGCCACAGCAGGAGAAGAAAAGATCCTCAAGGCTGGTGTGGTGGCATAGGCTGAAGATGTGGCTTTAGTGATAGACAGATTGTCTAGCATCAGCAAGACCCTGGGTTGACCCAAAACGTTGCAAAATAAATTAAAAAAAAAAGTTAAATATCCTTATTTCCCTAAGAGGGGTGTGTGTGTGTGTGTGTGTGTGTGTGTGTGTGTGTGTGTGTGTGTGTGAACTTGGAGGCTAGGTATGTGAATAAAAGTGAATTTGGAGAGATATCTCAGGAGTTAATAACACTTACCTGGCACACACATGACTATTCACAACCCACTGGAACTTAGTCCCAGGGTCTCCAATGCCTTCTTCTGACCCCCACAGGCTCACACAGGACGGACAGAAGCATGCAGGCAAAACACCTACACATATAGAAGAAAATAAAGGTCCTGAAAAAAGTGAACTCACTTAATTTTTTATGTGGGTATCTGTGTGTGGGTCTGTGTCTGATCTATGTGTACACAGACACCTTAGCATGTGTGTGGGCATCATGGGACAGCTCTGGGAGTTGGTTTTCTTTGTTTACCGTGGGCACCCTCAGGATAGACTCAGGCCATGAAGCTTGGCAGCAAGCTCCTTTACTCCCTAAACTGTTTCACCGGCTCCAAATGCTTCTGGAGGAGACCCGGCAACGCTGCTTGAGTTTAAGAAAAGGAAGGGCCTCCTCAAACCGAGTCCACATCCAAGAAGCACAAACCGCGTGCAGAAATGTACCCACTAAGATGTGCATTACATGGTACTCATGACTTCACTGTTACTTCTAGGAAGCATTTATAGGTGCTATCTTAAATGAAGTCACTGTATCGTGATGAATGACAGCTACTACTCAGTATGATCTGGGGATCCAAAGTGACATCAGGTAAGAAATAAGTATCTGGGGTACATAGCCCAGTGGTGTAGCTACCGTGTGCCATGCACAAAACCCAGGGCTCCGTCCCTAGGACCTTAATAAAGAAAACAAATGCTAGGAGACTGCACGAGAGGATGGCCCCTTGAGTCAGTACAGAACACACCAAACACCAAGCCCCCAAAGGGCAGACAGCAAGCAGGTTTATTTGTCTGTTGTTGTCTGGTTGGGTTTGGAGGGGGGGGTGTTGTTGTTTGTGTTTTTGTTTTTTTGCAAGAATGGGTTTCTAAAGAAGGGGAGAGTCTGTGCTAGGTGTGTTGGTAAGCCCTGATTGGACATGTTAGCCAGATAATGAGTTTTAATTGTTGGACCTTGGTGTTTTGTCTCAGGAATGAGTCAGTGACCAAATAAGGCAATGGACCTTGGGGCTATCTTTAGGACTGTAGTCTAATGGTTTTTAGCAAGGGGGAGAAAGGTAAAAGACAAAATCTGTCAGTGGCATGTTTGCTGTGCTCAGGTCTTCTAGAGCCCTTCAGGGACTTCCAGGGATCCTGAGAAACCATCTGTATACCTCGTATTCTCGGCAAAAGGTGACCAAAGTGAGGGAAGCAGTCAAGCACAAAAGACTCATTTGATCTTTAAATTATTGCTGTGAAAAGGACAAGAGATTATTTCTCAATATGCTTAATCCAGCGTGCATTAATCAGGACTCCCGTGTCCTAACCGCTCTAGACAACAGTTTCTGAAATGTGAGGATTAATGGGGTTTATTGGGAGCGATCGTGTATGGTAGAAAGAGAAAGTCGGGCTGCATCTGTTCAAAAGCTCAACTTGGCCACTAATTAGTGTCACTCAGGACTCTGAACTTTGTCTTCCTCACCTGCCACATGAAAGGTTTGGGCAAACTCAGTGGAATGAAAATTAGTCCAAAAGCGCACACCCTGTGGGAATTACGGTATGTGCACTTGCTTCTGTCTTCAATATCCCTCTTCGTAGACTGGAGCTTTTGAAATCATATTCAACTCAGAACCAACACCCCCACTGTTAATGTGGCACGTTGAGCCTCGATGGAGTCGGCTGGGTAAATCAGTTAACAGCATCGTGGGATGCTGCCCTCTAGGCGTGGGATGCAGAACAGCCATGACGGCCCACACTCTCGAGCCCCTGGTAGGAGTGGGAGAGGGTCGTCGGAGCCTCGCTCAGCCTCTGCACCCGCTCCAGCTGTCTGTGATTCTGCCACAGCTGAGGATGATCTTGAGAATTCGGAGTGTATACTTGATGGCAGGTTAAAAGAAGCAGAGACTATGAAGCTTTCAGGAGGTTATTACCCACGCCGGGGTGGGACTTTTCCATGACACAGCTGTTCCTGAGGTCACCATCGCTCCTGTAAGCAGTCCAACAAACTCTGGCTCACAACGATGGAATTAGAAGGAATTGTTACCTAGTCTGTTGTTGCTGCCCTATCTTGAGTGAACATTTGCTCGGGTCTCTCCAGGCCACATTAATAACAAATTGCAAATAATTTAGGGCTATGTAGCACAGGACCAAGCCGTGCAGAGGGGAAGAGCACTCACTGAATGGAATGCCCAGAGCCATGCTGAGAGCGGGGCTGGAATGCGGTCTACAGCTTGGCTCTCTCGCCTTTAATTGGTTATACGATCTTAGCAGGTCCTTCTCCCGAGCCTTATCGTGACCTGTAAAATATAGATAAGAAGAGTCAGCGGTGTTCTGAGATGTGATGGATGGGAAAATAGGAAAAGCTCCGTCCCTCCAGTGACAAGAGTCCCTGAAATGTCACGTGACACCATACCTATTGACCCGGCTTCAGCAGTCTCCTCTTTCAGAGAACATTTTCCCTAAATTAAGTAGAGATTCCATTACACAAAAGAGGCAGAGAAGTGTGGCTGAGGATGGACGAGCTTCCCCCTGGGAAGAGGTTGTCATCTTCCTGTGGAGATGGTGCAAAGCTCCACAGCCTGTGAGCGACATTTTGTGAGTGTCCCTAACATCCATGCAGGAGACAAGAACTAATTTTCTGGTTTTTGCATTAATTTCCTGACCCTATTTTTTTGGGGGGGAGGGGGTCTTGCTATGCAACCCAAGCTGGCCTTGACTTCATGATCCTTCCCCAGTCTCCTGAGTGCTGAGATTTCACCATGCCCAGCCTTTTTCTGACATCGTAAATGTCATTTTTTTTTTTTTAACCTTTTTACTATTTTGTCCTCGGTTGTCTATTAAAAACCAGAAAGTTGCTGGGTAGTGGTGATGGCAGCGGTGGAGGTGGCGCATGCCTTTAATCTCAGCACTCAGGAGGCAGAACAGGTGGATCTCTAAATTCAAGGCCAGCCTGATCTACAGACCGAGTTCCAGGACAGCCAGAGCTACACAGAGAAACCCTGCCCCCCCCCCAAAAAAAAAAAAAAAAACTCAGAAAGTTGGACTGGGATTGTAGCTCAGTTGATAGAGTACTTGCTTAGCATATACAAAACCCTAAATTCAGACCCCAACACTACATAAAACTGGGCATATTGGCACATAACTGTAATTTCAGCACTTAGAAGGTAAAAGCTAGAAGCCAGATGAGAAGTTCAAGGTTATCTAAGGCCAGCCTGGGACACCAAGACTGTACCTAAAATAAATTAATTAACAATTTAAAAATCCAGAACAGGGGCTGGAGAGATGGCTCAACGGTTAAGAGCACTGACTACTTTTCCAGAGGTCCTGAGTTCAAATCCCGGCAACCACAAGGTGGCTCACAACCATTTGTAATGGGATCTGATGCCCTCTTCTGGCGTGTCTGAAGACAGCTACAGTGTACTTACATAATAAATAAATAAATAAATCTTTGGGCCGGAGTGGGGCCAGAGCAAGAAGGGGGAAAATAAATCCAGGGCAGGGTGTGGTGGAACACACCGTTAATCCCACCACTTGGGAAATGGTCATAGGTGCATCTCTGGGAGTTTGAGGCTAGCCTGATCTATAAAGCAAGTTCTAGGACAGCCAGGGAGTACAGAGTAAGACCCCCAGACTCAAAAACAAAATAAAATGAAACAAACTAAAAAGCAGAAAGTTTTTATTAGTGGTGGCATTGGCCAGGGTTTTTTAAAAGATCAGAACTGATTGAACGGATACGTTATTAAAGGAGGAATTATTAGGTTGTTTCACGATGCTGACCAGGTAGTCCAACAACGTCTGTCTCACAATGGAGAAGCCAAGACTCCAGTAGTTGCTCAGTCATGAAGCTGTGTGCACCATCCCAGTCTGGTCCTAAAGGCCTAGAAGACTCCTGAAGATCTGCTGGTCTTTGGTCTACATTGGAATTCCAAAGATGGATTGCTGCAACAACAGAGTAGATGAACTCACCAGCAAGAGAGGCAGTAGGCAGGCTAAAAAGTTTCCCTCTTCCATGTGGCTTTATCTGGGCTGTCACCAGGCACCACCCACATCTTAGAGTGGTTCTTCCTGCTTCTACTGCCAACATGACATAGGTACATAGGTACCTGACAGGCGGAATCATTTTTTTTTTTTAAGAAGCATTTACCAAGGTGCAACTTTAATTTTTTCAAATTCTGTTTGGTTTTTTTTTTTTGGGTTTTTTTTTTTTTTTTTTTTTTTGGTTTTTCAAGGCAGGGTTTCTCTGTGTAGCTCTGGCTGTCCTGGAACTCACTCTGTAGACCAGGCTGGCCTCAAACTCAGAAATCCGCCTGCCTCTGCCTCCCGAGTGCTGGGATTAAAGGCGTGCGCCACCACTGCCTGGCTCAAATTCTGTTTTTAATGATGGTCCTTAAATGCTTTAACCTCCCTTGTAGCCCACCACCCACCAGAGTTAGTGGAAAAGAAAGAATACAGGGGAAGTGGACCTGTTTAGAAATGGTTATTTGGAGCAACTCCCATCTGTGTTGTCTGAAAATCAGCAGTTCAGTTCACAGTTTAGCAGCAGCAACTTGACCCACTAGCAAACACTTCACGGATACACTGGCAGTCCAGTTAGGTAGAGTTGGGATAGCAAACAGGAGTCAGCAGTGGTGGCACCACCTAGCAGAGACAGCCAGGCTGCAACCTCAGCATGAGTCAGCAGGAGGGACCAGCAGGAACACCAGGAGTTCTCAGCGGAGCCTCTCTCAGCAAATCAAAGGCAAGAGACCTACAAGCCTTGTACAGCCAGCTCTGTAAGCCTCCCCTTCACTGCCTGTCAAGTTCTTTTTACACTCCTCCCAAGCATCACGTGTCCTCCATGGGTCTTGCCTCAGCACCTGCATCTATCTCAGCTGGCATCACTCTGCCAATCAGCCCGAGTCTAAGAAGTGGCAAGAAACTGCAGCACACCACCAGAAGTGTTTTGGTGTGTTTCTCTCTATGGAGTCCCGACAAATACAGCTCAACTACACAATGTAAGACTGACTAATACTTACATATCACACGTCCTTTCATGTGCTTGCTTTAGCAGAACGTCCTTTCTCCTGTGTCTGCTTCAGCCTAACGTTCCTTCACGAGTCTGCCTTAGCCTTTCGCCTGTGTCCACTTCAGCTCAATGTTCCGTTACACGTTTGCCCGGGCAAAACACCATCCAACCGACTTTCCAAAGAACCCTTAAGTTTCCACTTCATCAAGGACTGTTAAACCTCTCCAAATCCATAACAGGCCTCATCATTAGAAAAACACAAATCTAAGCAGGATACAGTGGTACATGTTTATAATCCCAGCACTTGGGAGAAGGTGGTAAGATCAGGAGTCCAAGGTTGTCCTTGGTTACTTATCTAGTGTGAGGCCAAGATGGATTACCCAAGACCCATGCCAAAGGGGAAAGAAAACAGACAAATCCCACGAGGGAGGTATGGAGGGGACGTTTCTGGATATGTCATGTGATGCATACTCACGTGGTATTTTGCTGGGGCAAGACCTGTGGAAGGACAAGTGGTGTTTGGAGAGAGTGTAAACAGGAATCAACAGGCAGTGACAGCATGCTTGCGTATCTAGCTGTGCAAAGCTTTGTTGGTCTTGAGTCTTTGCTGACCTTCACTTCATTGAGAGAGGCAGGGCAAGGAACATGCTGGCGTCCGGGCTGCTCCTGTTTGCTTCTGCTGAGTCAGCAGAAGCCTGGTGGTTTCTACCGGACCATGCCACCACTGCTGATTTGTGTTTGGTATCCTGGCACTACTGAACTGGACCACTGTATCCTGACAATTGGAGATTGGAATCGCCTCAAAGAACTACTTCTAAGTAGGCCCACATCCCCTTGTCCTTACCTTCTTTTCTCCCCTACCTTTGGACGGTGGGCTAGAAGGGGTTAGGTCAAAGTGTTTGAGAACCTTTATTAAAAATAGGTTTTAAAAAAAAAATCTAAGCCTACAGAGGCATCTTACAAACTTCCTAGCCAGCGTTCTCCAAAAGCATTCAGGCCATCAAAAAGTCAGAAAAGCTGAGTGGGGCAGTGCCAAGGGAGGCAAGGCAGCCTGTGCAACAGGAGCAGGATGCTGAGAACGTCTAAGTCGGCTATGAATGTTATTTCGGATAATCAATATAAAGTTCTTGCTTTTTAAAGATTTGGTTTTATTTATGTGGCATACAGATGCCAATTGTGTGGAGTGCTTGCAGAAACCAGAGAGGGCATTGGGTTCCCTAAGCAGGAGTCGTTACAGTAAAGCTGCCTGTCACAGCACCAGAAGGCCTCGATAGCCGGGGGACAGGGAGTGAAGGGTATGGCAGCTCAGCTAGCTTCTCAAATTTTCTGTGACTCTGAAAGTAGTCTTTAAAATAACTTCTAGTTTTAAACATTCTATTAGGTAATTCCAATGTGAACTGTATGCACCATGCCAAAAAATTCTTATATCCTACATGTTAACATAAAAATGTATAACATACAATATACTAGGTAGTGGTGGCTCATGTCTGTAATTCCAGCACATTTAAGACTGAGGCAGGAGGATTGCTGCAAATATCAAATACAGCACGATGAATTTTCCCAAAGGGGAACATGTTCCCTCACTCAGCAAGAACAGCCACCAGCACTGCAGAATTCCCTTGTGCCTCTTCCTCACCCCTTAACCCCACCAGGCTTAACCACTTTCCGGGTTACTAACTTCACGTCATAATTTCCCTTGTTTTTGAACTTCATATACATGAATCATAGGATACTTCACATGATATTTCAGTACACTGTTATTCTCAGCACGAGGGTTTTCCAACACCTCCTGAGAGCTTGCAGATGTGAGAAAATGGCACCTCTTTTACACTCCACAGTGTCAGACATCCTCCGAGGAGTTTCTGAATTGCTGAGAGCCAGGAATCATCTGCATTTGCTATAAATTGGTGGGTATGCACAAGGTCGGTCAGTTCTATTTAGTGTAATGAGAACTAAAAGGACAGAAGAGGCTAGTGGGATAGCCAGCAGGTAAAGGCACTTGCCCTGGGAGCATTTCAGGTCACCTGACACCCTGAGTGATCTGCAAGCCCACGTGGAGAGCTGACTCCCTGAAGCATGTGCACCAACACTCTCACACGTGATAATATAAGAAAATAAAATGTATTGTTGTCTCCAGATTTCCTAAAAATATTATAAAATGGCAGAAAGGATTCAACTAATCCCATGTGATATTTTGAAATTCATCCCCCCCTCCCCCCAGGTCTGGGATGTGCAGGTTGGGAGACCACCAAAGTCCGGAAGCTTCAGGCCTTTCCTTGTTTTTTAAGATGGACCTCGGTGATTGTCCAAACCACAGGAACGTGATTCTCTCTCCTCTCTCCTCCTCCTGCATCCTGATGGAAACACCTCTCCTGGGACCTCTCTGAGTCCACTTGTCAGATGTGTGACACGCCTGCCATCCTGTTGGGGAGTTTCTTGCTTGCTCTCCTTCTACAAGCGCTTGCTGGCGTGGAAGTTGTTTATATACGTATGTGCAAGCAGTACTTCTCAGGGATAGCCCAGGCTACCTTCTTCACAGTTTTGGTGGGAAGGTGGTCTGTGTTGGCAGGTCCTGGTTAAAGAGCTAAATTAAAAGTTAAGGGGCAGAAAAACCAATTGTGTTTGCAAATAATTTTTCTTACATCCTTTGAGCATGCTCCTGGAATACATTCCTTTTTATAGAAATGAAATTCATATATGTGAAATGTGCATATATATTTCCAAGATTTGTATATATATATAGTATGGAAATATGCTTCTCAGTTTGTGATTGAAATTCGAGATGGATGGAGCTAAAGAGATGGCTCAGCGTTAGAACTGCTGCTCTCGTAGACCCCAGTTCAGTTCCCAGGATCCTCCACAGGTGCCTTGTAAAATTGACATCACTCCAGACCCAGCGGATCTCACACCCTCTTCTGGACTTGACAGGTAACCATATACATATGTACACACACACACACACACACACACACACACACAATTTTAAAAATTAATGTTGTTTTGATACATGAATTTTGAGTCATAGGGCCAGAAAATAGACTGTAGCATGACTTCATTTACTGCTTTATAGAAAATCTGATTTTTTTTTCCTTAACTTGTGAGTGTTTACATATGTTGACTCTAACTTCAAAAAGCTGTTTCAAGGGCTAGAGAGATGGCTCAGCAGTTAAGAGCTCTGGCTGCTTGCTCTTCCAGAGGTCCTGAGTTCAATTCCTAGCAACCACATGGTGACTCACAACCATCTGTAATGGGACCCGATGCCCTCTTCTGGTGTGTCTGAAGACAGCTACAGTGTACTCACAAATAAAATAAGTAAAAAATTTTAATTTAATTTAATTTAAAAAGCTGTTTCGAGGTCATAGTAGGACACACCTTTAATCCCAGAACTCGGGAGGCAGAGGCAGGCAGATCTCTGAGTTTGAGGCTAGCCTGGTCTACAGAGCCAGTTCCAGGACAAGCAGGGCTACACAGAGAAAGCCTGTCTCAAAAACAAACAAAGAAACAAACAAACACAAGGCTGTAGAGTAGACTGTCATGGCCTCATTGTTTTCGTTGTCCTAGCTTATGGTTTTAGACTGCATTCGGATTGATTCCCTCACACAATCACGCAGCTTTAGAGCAGCCCACGCTGAAGACCATAAGAACAAAGCTGTCTACCCTCTCCGCTGCCATTAGAGCTAAGAATAAAGTAAGTCAGCGGACTCATTCACATCATAAAATTCTTCTCCTCTCCAACGGTCACCTTAGGAGCCAAGGTCACAGCTAGAACAAAGTGTCATTGTCGCTTGACAGATGGCTGGGTTCATGCCACATCTCAAGGTCTTTCATTTCTTCAATTAAATGAGTGGAAATGGACACCACCTGGCATCCCATTTTTATGATGTCAATAAAGCTCATTATAATTACACCATGCTGTTGACAAACGGCCTGCCGAGGAGCCAATGGATATTTTTAGGTCACCCGCTCACAGAATGCCAACGACAGATGAAATGGTTTCAAAGGCTTTTTGGCCACTGGGTAATAAAGACCTCGGGTGTCACCATTTTCATTCATGTTTCGCCAGCTCTGGGGTAAGCGGGATACATTTATTGCCTCATTCTCTTTGCATCTGTAAGGCAGTGGAGAAACCTGGGAATTAAAAACAAAGCAAAACAAATGTTCTAGAGGCAATGTTGTGAGCATGTACAGCAATTCACTCACTTCTCTCCTCTCCTCTCCGTTTCTCCTTCTTTCTCCCAATCACCCCTCCTCCCACTTTGGCATAGTCTCACAGAACTAGTCAAACTCCCTATGGTGACCTTGAACCCCTGACCCTCCTTCCTACCTCCACTTCTGGAGTGCTGGGATTAGAGATGTGTCTTCATCAGTGGACACTGAACTTGCCATGTCGCAGAGGAGGACTCTGAACCTCTGATCATTCTGCCTCCACCTTTGGAGGGCTGAGATTACAGACAAGGACAACCACACCTAGTACAGGCGATGCTGGGAATCAAACCTACGGCTTTGTGTGTGCCAGTCGAACCCTCTAACCCCCCCAACTACATCACCAGCCAAAGTTAGCCCAATTTGGAAGTAGCCATGCTCTGAAGCATGGGCTTCAAACCCATGTTTGCTCACTATTCATATAACTAAGAAAATCTCCAGCAGAGAAAAGAAGGAACAGATAAAAAAAAAAAAAAAAAAAACCATAAACAAACTGGAAGAGAATATAATTCCAAGGCCAGGCAGTGGTGCCATGTGCCTTAATCCCAGCACTAGGAAGATGGAGGCAGACAACCTCTGAGTTTGAACCCAGCCTGGTGTACAGAGTGAGTTCCAGGATGGCCAGGGATACATGAAGAAACCCTGTCTGGAAAATAAAACGAAAGCAAAGATTATGTTAAGTGAAATGAAAGGGCCTGTCATTTAATTTTCTTGGGAGGCAGCAATAAAAGCAAAAGATTGTAGAGTGTGGATTGCAAAAAGAAAAACAGGAGCTGGAGAGATGGCTCAGTGGTTAAGAGCACTGGCTGCTCTTCCAGAGGACCTGGGTTCGAATCCCAGCACCTGCATGGTGTCTCAAAACTGTATCCCCAGAACCAGGGGATCTGATTCTCTCTCTTAGCTTTCTCTGGCACTGCACACATTAAGTTCACAAACGTACATGCAGACAATATCCTCATACACATCATAAATAAAGTAGATTTGGGGCCAGGCATGGTGGCACACACCTTTAATGTCAGCACCTGGGAGGCAGAGGCAAGCAGATCTCTATGAGCTTAAGGCCAGTGTGGTTTACATGGTGAATTCCAGGAGATCCAGGACTGTGTGGAGAGAGAGAGAGAGAGAGAGAGAGAGAGAGAGAGAGAGAGAGAGAGAGAGAGGGAGGAGAGTTTATTTAGCTGTAACAAATTCTCAAAAATGAATAAAAGACAACATTCTTATTTTTAAAAAAAAAACAAAACCAAAATTGTTGTGGATTGCTGTTTGTATGTTCTGCTCCCTCAGGAGTGCCGAATTCAGCTGCAGACGGGTGAAATCTTAATTAGTCAGATAAGGCTAGAGCCTGTGATTGGGCAATGGAAGAGAAGGCGGAGCTGAAAGTTTTAGAGAGGGAACAGAGACAGACAGAGGGAGACAGGGAGAGAGACCAGTCATAGACCAGGAGACAAGATAGATGAGGAGACAAGATGGAACTTATAGGACTATGAGGATGGTGAGCCGGAATCACGTGGTCCTAGAAGCCATAAGTAATTGGGGATTTCTTAGATGATTAAATAAGTAGGGCACATCTGTCCAACCCAGGTGTGCAGCTTGTTATCTATCTCAATTGAGTTTTGAGTTCTTTGTGTGGGCATTTTGGGGGTTGAAGATTTACTGTTATAAATGACAAGCCTCTGGACTTTTCATTTACTGGGTTATGGGGATTTGTGACAGCTAGCCACTGATGAGGGCGGCCCGGCAGTCGGCTGGGCGCAGAAACCATGGAGGCGGGGCGATACTGCCGGGGCCAATGCCTAGCCGGCCAGAGCGTGGATTGGTTTTTTATAATTACAAGCTACACAAAATAAGTAAACAAATAAATTACTTTATGAATTCTTCTTTCCCTCCTGAGTAATAAAGACATTTTGGGTTTGGTTTTGTTTTTTGTTTGTAAACAGTCTCACCACGTAGCTCTGCCAGACCTGGAACCCACAGAGATCAGCCTGCCTCCCCTTCTCTAGTGCTGGGATTAAAGGTGTATGCCACCATGCCTGGCAGTAATGGCATCAAAGGTTAATGCCTAGAAATACGACAGCTATATAAGCCACGTGTTATTTTCAGTCTGACATCTTAGAGTTACTATTGGCTTCTTCGCTGACTTTCTAGTTTTGGATTCATAAGTTTTGTGTGACATTGAAGTGTATCAGGCCTACAAGACCTTGCAGGGAATCAAAATTCAGTTCCTAGTACCCATATAGAGACACACAACTGTCTGTAACTCCAGTTTCTGAGTGTCTGGTGCCCTCTTCTGGCCTCTTGGAATATTGCATTTGTGTATGTACACACAGACAGCAAACACATACACGTAAAAAAAAATAATAATAAAAGAAAAAAAAATCTATTGCCTGAAAGCATATGGTCTAATATCTAACAGTCATTAGTTCTGATTAGCTGCTAATCAACAGTCATATGCTCTGATTGGCTGCTCATTAAAGCTTATTATTAAAAGAGTGGAGTAAAGGCAAAGACCAACCAAAGGTGGACTATGGTGATGGAAGAGGGCGGGCAGGCTCACAGTGGCCAGTGGGTCTGGGAAGTTGAGCTAATCCTGCTGGCAGTGCTGATTGCTTGCAAGATATCTTCTCTGATGTTAACTACAATGGCACTGTTCACATTAAAATGGCTAATGTCTGATGTTACGTGAACTGCACCTCTATTTTTTTTTTAATTTTTTATTTTAGAGACAGGGTCTCTCTACATAGCTCTGGCTGGCCTTGAACTCACAGAGATCCACCTGCCTTCCTAAGTGTTGGGATTAAAGGCATGGGTCACCATGCCCA
Organism: Uromys caudimaculatus; assembly: GCA_028551405.1. Classification (NCBI taxonomy): domain Eukaryota; kingdom Metazoa; phylum Chordata; class Mammalia; order Rodentia; family Muridae; genus Uromys; species Uromys caudimaculatus. The sequence continues at coordinate 85,146,203 of CM052710.1, forward strand.
CTCAATTTTATTTTATTTTTAAAATGGGCCAGCAAGATGTCTCAGAGGGTAAAGACTCTTGCCACTAAGCCTAACCACCTGAATTCAGTCCCTTGGATCCACATGGCAGGAGAGAGCCAACCCTTGAAAGCTGTGCTCTGTCTGCTCATGCATGCTTTGACTCATTCATGAACAGACCTGAGAGCACACACAATAGATAGAAAGATGATAGACAGGCAGTCAGGCAGGCAGATAGATGTTTTTAAATTGCTTCAAAATAGAGGCTGGGCACAGGGGAACTTGCCAGCTAAGGCTGTCTTCAGCTACATAATGAGTTCAAGGCCAGCCTGGGCTATGTGAAACTATGCCTCAAAAATAAATAAATAAATAAATAAATAAATAAATAAATAAATAAATAAAAATAGGTAAGGAGATAAAGTCAGTAAATTTCGGTGACCTGTGACACTCCTGTGGCCTCCATCACTCTTGGCTTGACCTGTTTTATCAATCAGGTTTGAGTAACATTTCTGTCTTAGTCAGGGTTGTTATTCCTGCACAAACATCATGACCAAGATGCAAGTTGGGGAGGAAAGATTTTATTGAGCTTACACTTCCATGCTGCTATTCATCACCAGAGGAAGTCAGGACTGGAACTCAAGCAGGCCAGGGAGCAGGAGCTGATGCAGAGGCCATGGAGGAATGCTGCTTACTGGCTTGCTTGCTTCTCCTGGCTTGCTCAGCCTGCTTTCTTATAGAGCCCAAGTCTACCAGCCCACAGATGGTACCACTCACAAGGGCCCTCCCCCCCTTGATCACTAATTGAGAAAATGCCTTACAGCAGGATCTCATGGAGGCATTTTCTCAATTGAAACTCCTTTCTCTGTGATAACTCCAGCTTGTGTCAAGTTGACACACAAAACCAGCCAGTACAACTTCCGTGCTACTTTTTCAGAACTGTGTGAGTCTAGTTAAGTCCTACGAACAAGAGGCCAAAGACCTGGAAACCCCCTGCCCAGATGCCCAAGTTTAAATTTCAGAAAAATAATGATTCCTTTTTAGCATGTTCCTAGATGTCCAGGGAACATGCTTACACTGGATATTGTCTTTGAGACAGGGCCTCATAGAGCCCACACTGGCCTCCAAGTACCTGTGTTACCAAGGATGAAACTGAACTCCCTATCCCCCTGCCTCAACCTCCTCAATGCTGAGATTACAGGTGTGCACTACCGCATCTGGGGTTATTTTTATGCGGTGCACGTGATTAAACCATGCATTAAACCTAGGGCTTCGAGCATGCTTGGCTAGCATCCTATGAACCAAGCTGTATCCCTAGTCATAAGAATTTATTTCTTGCTCATCCGAAGTTTAACTGGGAGTCTTACATTTTCTCAGTCACACAAGCTCAGGGCCTCCCCAGTACAGCTTGAGGCCGGCTGACCCCATCTCTCCTGCCCAGCATTCCGGGTTTCCTCTAGGAAACTAGGAACATTTCACACTCTTTCCTACCTCAGGGCCTTTGCACATGGTATACCTCTCTGTACACGCCTGGCTGCCTCTCATCCACAAAGTCTCTGTTTATGTGTCTCCTTAGAAAAGTCGTTCCTGGGGGCTGGAGAGATGCCTCAGAGGTTAGAGCACTTGCTGCTCTTACAGAGGACCCAGGTTCGGTTCCCAGCCCCCAGAAGGTGGCACACAACCATCTCCCCTCTCTCCTGAGTTCCATGGACACCAGGCATGTACACAAAATACTTACATACATGCAGGCAAAACACTGGTTCACATAAAATAAAAATAAACAATCTTATTATAAAAAAAACAAAACTTGGGGGGCTGGAGGGATGTCTCAGCAGTTAGAGCACTTGCTGTTCTTCCAGAGGTCCTGAGTTCAGTTCCCAGCAACCACATGTAATGGGGATCCAATGCCCCTTTCTAGTATGTCTGAAGACAGTGACAGTATACCCACATACACGAAATAAATAAATCTTTTTTAAAAAAATGTTTTCCAGGCCAATCTGTGACCTGAAGCAGCCTTTCACTTCTCAGGATTTTGTGTGTTGATCAGTTTATCTCCTGGCATTGATCATGCTCATAATTTGAGCTATTGATTTTTTAATTCATGTATTTATTTATCTGTTCCACTCTGTTAGAATAGCAACAATGGCTATTTATTTTGCTTTCCATACTTATTCTTTTTTTCCACCAAAATAGGGTCTTGGTCTCACGTAGCCCAGGCTAGCCTTGAACTCACTAAGTAGTCTAGGATGACCTTAAACTTTTTAAAGATTTATTTATTTCATTATTTTACGTGCATGAGTGTTTTTGCCAGCATGTATGCCTGGAAAAGAGTATCATATCCCCTGGGACTGGAGTCATGGATAGTTGGTTGTTAGTACCATTACGTGAGTGTGCCACATATGGATGGATGTGTGCCATCATGTAAGTACTAGGAATTGAACTTGGGTCCTCTGCAAAAGCAACAAGTACTCTTAACCACTGAGCCAACCCTCCAGCTTGACATTCTTTTGTTAATTAAAAAAACAGGCAATTCAAGTTTGGTGGTAGTGGCACATCCCAGGACTCAGGAGGCCAAAGTCAGTGACATTTATTAATTAATGGCACAATACTGTGGTGTTACAATGACCCTGTGGTGTTACAAAGATGCCACCCAAGGTCAAGGTGACAGCCTCCTCCATGGCTCTCTGTGCCATAAGATTCTAGAACCTACTCATTCATTTTCTATCCTAAGTAGAGGGAAGGATCCTAGGATCCTGGATTGTGCTGGACATGTCTGAGATTTACTTAGTTCTGTATGTGATATTCTTAAAATTACTCATGTACTCTCGTTATGAGCATTCCTATGTGACATGTTGGAGGTGTAAACAGCATGAATTACTAAATAAATAAATGAATAAATATATAAATCATACTCTAATTATATTTTCCTAGGTATCCAGAGGCTTCTACAATGCAGGCATGGTAAGGGAAGCACCACAGTACCATTTTAGCTAAAAATATACACACTCTCCTGGAACTTCTCTACACAGATTCCGGGTGAGTGACTTCCCAGGGAACGGCAGGGAAAGGGCTTCTCTTCATTAGGTAGCAGTCCAGCCGCTGTGTGTACAAGAAAAAGGAGCAAAGGGGTTCTCTGGTGAGGTCAGAGCCGATGGTTCCGGATCTGAAATTCTCTGTGGTTTCTCTGTAGGGGCATAACGCCGGGGACACACATGTACAGTGTGCTCTCACCCTGTATATGGCTTGTATACAGATTTCCATTTGGTTGGGGCTTTTACAAATATTGTTTATTGCCAGGCATGGTGGCACAGGCCTTTAATCCCAGGCATATATCATGGCCAGGGTGGGGCATGAGGGGATGGTGGTGGTGACAGAGGCAGTCAGATCTCTGAGTTCGAGGCCACCCAAATTTACAAAATGAATTCCAGGAATCTAGAAGAGAACAAACAAATTTTTAAAAAAGTATTTTTATTATTCCTCTAAAAAGCTCAATTTTTGCCAAGCATGGTGGCACAGGTCTTTAATCCCAGACCTTAGGAAGCAAAGGCAGGTGGATTTCTGTGAGTTCAAGGCAATCTGGACTACAGAGGCAATTCTAGGCTATGCCATGCTACAGAGTGAGATCCTGTCTCAAATAAATAAATAATTAAGAAAGTTGGTGGTGGTGCATGCTTTTAATTCCAGTACTCAGGTGGCAGAGGCAGGCAGATATCTGAGTTCGAGGCTAGCCTGTCTACAGAGTAAATTCCAGGATAGCCAGGGCTATACAGAGATTAATTTAAACAGCTTAGCCTTGGAGCTGAGGGTATAGCTTTAGTGACAGTGCTTGGCTAATGCGTGCAAGGCCTTGAGTTCCATCCCCACCACAACAAAAACAAGCACACAAATAGCTCAGAGTTGGAGGTTTGGATTTGTTTGTTTGTTTGTTTGTTGGGTTTCTTGGTTTAAATCATATTTCCTCTTTTCTAGTTCTTGCATCTCCTTCTCAGAGATGGAGAGGTCTAGCAAGAGACCCTAGTGAGAACAGAAGGAAGTGGGGAGTATATTCAGAGAACAAACATCACAGGCAAGCCCAAATGCTCTGAGCAATCATCACAGATTGAAGACATCTTGGACCGCCTCAGCAAAGCACGGGCCCCACAAGAAATCTGTGGTCTGTCTTGCAAAGTCAGGAGTCCTTTTTTTTCCAAAGACAATTCTATGTGCACGGGAGGTTGGTCCTAATGTATGCATGTGCACCACATGTATGCCTGGTGTACATGGAGGTTAGAAGAGGGCATTAGATGCCCTGCAAGTGGGGCTATGAGTGGCTGTGAGCCACCATGAGGCTACTGGGAATCGAACCCAGGTCCTCTGCTGTATCATGAGTCCTAATATCTTCCACAGATATTCCCCCTTTGAAACAGCATCTCCTATAGTCCAGGATGGCCATGAACTTGATATGTAACTGAGGGTGGCCTTGAACTCCTGATCCTCCTGCCTCAACCTACAGAGTGCTGACATTACAATGTGCACCATCAAACCCAGTTTATTTAGTGTTTCTCCACCCACTGAGCTATCCTCCCACCTCTGTAGTACTTTCTAATTAAACAGGTCTTTATAGAAGAAAGTCTGCTGTGTTACTGAATTCAGTTTGGGCTGCAGGTTGATGGAGCTGAACTGAAGAATCACGTTCCTCCTGGTCTGAGAACCCCAGAGCTAAATCCTGAGCAGAGAGCAGCACTTCTTCTTTTGATCCAGCCTCAGTGACAAGGGAGGGAGGGAATGGGTGGTGTCCTAGCTGAGTTACTGCTGCTGCGAAATACCATGACCAAAGCAACTCAGGTTTATTTCAGCAGCATTAGAGGGAAGACAGGACAGGAACTCAAACAGAGCAGGAGCCTGGAGGCAGGAGCAGATGCAGGGGCCATGGAGGGATGCTGCTTACTGGCTTGTTCATCATGGCTTGCTTAAACTGCTTTCTTATAGCACCCAGGGCCACCCGCACAGGGATAGCACAACCTACAAGGGGCTGGGCCCTCTCCATCAACCTAATTAAGAAAATACCTTACACTTGATCTTTTTCCTCAATAATTTATTTTTTATTCACTTTACATCCCAACTGTAGCCCCCTCTCCCCTCTCTCCTCCCAGTCCCCCCTTTACAAATCTTGCCCCCATTACCCCCTCTCCTTCTCCTCAGAGAAGGGGGAACCCCTCTTAGGTACCCCACCCCACCCTGGGACATCTAGTCTCAGCAGGTCTAGGCACCTCCTCTCCCACTGAGGCCCAACCAGGCAGTCCAGGTAGGGGAAGGGGATCCAGTGGCAGGCAACAGAGCCAGAGACAGCTCCCGCTCCATTTGTTGGAAGAGTGGGGGATAGAATTGGGCGAGCAGGAGTCAAAGGACACCACAGGAAGACCCACGGGGTCAACTAACCTTGGCCCTGGCGGGGTCACAGAGTCTGAACCACCAACCAAAGAGCATGCAGGGGCTGGACCTAGGCCCCGTACACATTTGAAGCAGATGTGCAGCTTGGTGATATAGCCGCCTTATGAAGGCATTTTCTCTCTCTCTCTCTCTCTCTCTCTCTCTCTCTCTCTCTCTCTCTCTCTGTTTTGTTTTGTTTTGTTTTGTTTTGTTTGAGACAGAGTTTCTCTGTGTAGCCCTGGCTGTCCTGGAACTCACTCTGTAGACCAGGCTGGCCTCAAACTCAGAAATCCGCCTGCCTCTGCCTCCCAAGTGCTGGGATTAAAGGCGTGCGCCACCACTGCCCTGCGGAGGAGGCATTTTCTCAGTTGAGGTACCCTCATTTCAGACGACTCTAGTTTGTGTCAGTTGATATAAAATTAGCCAGCACTAGGCACCAAGCTATGAGGCCAGCAGACTATCGTTAGGAATCATTCGTTGCTTTGTTTTTTGGGTTGCTTGTTTGTTTGTTTTTGGTCAGTTGTCTGCTTCTACTCCAGATTCTGCTTGATATCAGTGGCAGGCCTGCTATTCCCTGAAGGTAAGTGGATCTGAGGGGGAGGGGAGGGGAGGGAACCTGAAGGGGTGGAGGGAGGGGGAGGCTGTGGTTGAAATATATTGTATAAGAGAAGAATACATTTTAAAAAGAAAGAGAAAAGAAAAAGCTAGTCAGAGCACGTGGGATGCCCAAATATGTTCTCAGACGTAACCAATATTGGTGAGTGTGTGTATTTATTGAGGACCTTGATGCTTTAAAGATAAGGGAGGCTGAGAGACTGTAGCTGCATTAGTAAGGTGTTTGTCTGGCAAGCATAAGGCCCTGGGTTCAATGCCCAGCACTGCATGAATGATCCAGAGTAGAAATTATAAATAAGCATTAAAATACAAGAAACAAAGAGCCAGCCGCTCTACATCAGCTTTTAAAACATTAATGTCTGGTTCGAAGAACGAAATTATTGTAGCATCTCTTAAGAGCATCTGGCTCGTGCTTTCCTTTGAAGGTATGCACATGATTATGTATGCCATTTTGAATGCTTGACTCATCAAATTTCAGGATGATTGACCCTCCACTCCTTGACAACCTTGAATTTTAGAGAAGGGCTGTTGTTTTATAAAAACAAAAATCCGATCACACTCCTCGAATGTAATACTGGTCTCTTGTCGGTCTTCAACTGCTGTCTACACTTGCCATGGACCCCAACTGCTCTTGTGTCTCAGATGGATCCTGCTCCTGCAAATGCAAAGAATGCAAATGCACCTCCTGCAAGAAAAGCTGCTGCTCCTGCTGCCCCCGTGGGCTGTGCAAAGTGTTTCCAGGGCTGCATCTGCAAAGAGGCTTCGGACAAGTGCAGCTGCTGCGCCTAAAGTCGGGATGTCCCCACAGCTGTGTAAATAGAATATGTAGGAGCCTAGCCTTTTTTTTACAACCCTGACCCATTCTCCACACCTTTTTCTATAAAACATGTAACTGACAATAAAAACCGTTGACTTGATTAAAAAATAATAATAAAAAATAAAAAATAAAAACAAAAATCCCAGCCGTTCGATTTTACCAATGAAAACCCACTAGCTCATAGAGAGAGAGAAAGCACCCAGATGACCTTCCTATTCTACCAACATCTCAGAAGGAAAAAGCTCCTCTCCATCTCCTCTTCCTTCTCTTCCTCTTCCTCCTCCTCCTCCCCCTCCTCCCCCTTCCCTACACTGTCTTAAATATCCCTCAACTCAAAGCCCAAACTCGAATTTGTAATAAAGAGACCCTAATGTGATTACATCAGAAATGGCTCCTTGATGGTCTTTTGGGGTTCACGAACACTCCCTGGCACAACACCCAGTCATCTGGTTGCTTGTCTGCCTCTTGACCTAGGGTTGACTTTATTTAGCTCTTGGATTAAAAGTGTGTGCTACGGCTGAGCTACACACAACAAGGTTTTTCTAGTTCACAATCTTGGGGTTCACAATGTGAACAAACAAAGGGCCTCTGAGATCTTAATGCTCCCCATTCTGGAGACAGTCAGTAAGACAAGTGAGCTGGGGAGGTTTTCCCTTTTATTCCTCAAAAACAAACGTTTCCTTAGAGTTTCCCCACTGGTTAGAAAATGACTCTACAGACAGGTGTCCCTCCCTGGTTTATAAGCTTACTCTGCATTACCTGCTCATGGGAGCCAGTGCCTGCCGACCTTAAGGAACCTGTGACAGGAAGGGAGAGAAGCTTCCATCCCTGGAACCCGTGGCTCCAGGAGTTTCTCTTGTTTCTGAGTAGGCAGCAGAAACCGTGCTAAGCAAAACCAAGTCTTGGCCTGGCACCAGTTCCAACCTGCCTTATCCATAACAGAAGAGAGTCCGATTATAGTAAGTGGGGTAAGCCAGAAACATGAAGGCAAATATCACACGTTCTCCCTGAAGAAGGGAGTGGAAAAACATAGACCAGTTACTACACCCTGGAAGAGGGAGACAGATCTTATCATAGGTACCAAAATGCAGTTAGATAGGAAACATAGATTTGAGTATTCTGTTGTACAATAAAAGTGACTGTAGTTTCTATTTATTATATATTTCAGAATAACTGGAGAAGCTTGGTACAGTGGTAAATGCCTGTGATCCTAGCACTTGGGTGGTAGTGGCAGCAAAGTCAGGGGTTCACAGTCATCTCTGCCTATACAGTATGGTGAGTTCTATGCCAGCCTGGGCTGTATAAGACCCTGACTCAAAAAATATCAATAATAGAAATAAATAAAAGAGCCCTCAAGGGCAGAAGTTTTGTCTGGTATTCCTAACAGGAGAAAAGATTCAGAGGTGAAAAGAGTTTCATCTGGTAACGGAGTATAGTTCTGCTGCCCTGAAGATCAATACTAATAAATCTACGAGACAGAATTAAAAGTTGTTTTTAGGAACTGGGGAGGTGGCTTAGACTGTAGAGAACTTTTCTAGCATGCAAGACGTCCCCGGCTCATCCCAGCAGTACATAAATGGTGTCCTGGTGCACACCTATAATTCTAGCCCTTCAGATAGAAGCAAGAAGATTGAAAGTTCAAGGTCATCCTTGTCTACATAGCAAGGTCAAGGCCAGCTATGGCTTTCATATAAAGTATAAAATATGGTCCTTTCTAAAATAAAATTTAAAAAAATGTTTTAAAGTCTGGAGTAGTAAATCACACCTATAATCCCAGCTCTCTGGAGGCTAAGATGGCAGGATTGCTATGAGTTCAAGGATAGCCTGAGCTACATAATTAGCCCTTGTTCCAAATAGACATTTTTAAAGTAAATTTGACACTGGGTGATGGTGGTGGAACTTATCTTTAAGCCCAGCAGTCAGGGGACAGAGGCAGGCTGATCTCTGAGTTTGAGGTCAGCCTGGCCTACACAGTGAGTTCTAGGACAGCTAGAGCTACATAGTGAGAGCCTACTGGAGCAGCAGGGGGTGGCCATTAAAAACAAACAAACAAAATCTTTTGCATAATAACCCTGGTTTGTAATGATTGGTAGATGAGAACGCTATAAGAAGAGGCCCCAAAACTGAGTTACCTAGAGCTAACCTTGAACTCACGATCCTCCTACCTCTACGTGGCCCAAGTGCTGGTATTACAGGGGTGCACAGGCCCAGCTTGGGCTGCACATCTTTCAAATGGGTCAAGAAGTCACCCAAGGCTGATTCTGATTCTGGGAGAAGCGCGAGGGCCCGAATCCAACCAACTTCCAGGAAGGAAAGCCACCAACAGTAGAAAGCCCGCCTTTCACATAAGCCTCGGCCCCCAGTCTCCCCCTTCCCGTTTTCTCACATTTGCACCCAAAAGGTTCCAGCAACGACTTGCAGGAACACGGAGCGTGCCCCTCCCTCCTGCTTCTCCTCAGGAATGCGGGCTCCTCTTAGCTCCTCCTCCAGTAAGCCCGTTTGACCCCTATGCTCCCAGGACTCTCAGGGGCAGGCTTGAAGAACAGGCCCTCAGCCAGGGCTGCAACGGGAATCACCTAGGAGCCTGAGAGAGCCAGGCCCACACCCTGGACCAATCAAACCAGAATTTCTAGGGTGGGATCCAGTCTAGGCTTCTGAAAAAGTAGGTCACAGGTGTGTATTATACAAAATGTCTATAAAGGTTTGCCAGCCTCAGATGGCGCTCCAAACCTGTTGGTAAAATCCCATATAACACTCTACCATGCTGAATGCTACCCAAGCATCATGGCTCATTCCTGTAAGCCCAACACTCAGGGGGCTAAGGCAGGATGTGGAGTTCAAGGCTAGCCCGGCTTGCGTGGTTCTCTCTCAACCCCTCCTACTAAAAAAAGCAAAATTCAGCCAGGCATGGTGGCTCACTCCTGCAAGACCAGCACTTGAGAAACCAAGGCAAGAAAATTGTCATGATTTGAGGCCAGCCTGGGCTACATAGCAAGATTTTGTCTAAAAAACTTTTTTAAAAAAACATTTATGTATTGTGTGTGTGTGCACGTGCGTGTGTAGAGGTCAGAGGACTACTTATGGGAGTCTCCACAACATGTGTCCTGGGGATCAAACTCAGGCCAGGCCTGGCAGCAAGAGCTCTTGATTTCACCACAATGGCCCCAACAACAACAAAACATTTATCAAACAGTGACTTCCAGGACAGTCAGGCTACACAGAGAAACCCTTTCTTGAAAATAATAATAATAATAGTAATAATAATAATAACAGGAACTGGAGAGATGGCTCAGCAGTTAAGAGTACAGGTTGTTCTACCAGAGGACCTGGGTTCAATTCCCAGCACCCATAAGGCAGCTTACAACTGTCTATAACTCCAGTATAGGGCATCTCACAACCTCACCCAGCTGTACATGCAGGTAAAACACCAATACACACAAAATAAAAATAAATAAATCATTAAAAAAAGAAAACAAATTCTTTTTTTAAAGGGGGGGGGGGGAAATTAAGGGAGTTCTGTTAACCAAGTGGTATCTCCAAGAGTCCATTCGGCTGTACTGCCTTGGGTAAGTAGGGCCAGGGTAGGACTTGTGTTCCTATTTAATTTCTTACCCTGTTTACTTGGTGTTTCTTTTGAGTTAAAAAAAAAAATTATTTTGACATTTGTTTTCTTTAAAAGAAAAAAGAGGGGAGGAAAAAATAGGAATTGATGAGATAGCTCAGCAGGTAAAGGTGTCTGCAGCCAAGGCTGGATAGGCCTGAGTTCAATGCCTGGGTCTGCATGATGGAGGGCACAACCAGCTCCTATCAGATATCCTCTCTCTTCCACGAGCTGAAGCACACTCTCAGCCCCATGAAAACACATACACACGTGAACACAGGCACAAATGCACACATGCCGTCTACACACAAACAGCAAATATATACACACATGCACTTGCGCGCGCGCGCGCGCACACACACACACACACACAATTCTGGATCAAGCCCTGCCATCGGCTCTGGAAGTGAATGACAGACTCATGACCTCTGCCCTACTGCCTCATTGCTGCTCTCAGGCAGTAGGGCAGAACAAACTTCACCCTACAAGACACTGCCTGAACCTGAGTGCCAGAAACGATTCAGAAAGAGGTCAGTCACCCACTTAGACTTGGGCTGAGATGGAGGAACCCTGTGCTGCTCTGGATGGGCAAACAACAAGCCTCATAGCCATAGATCCTGCTCCCAGTACACAGAGCCCAAGCACAGGAGAGCAGCATTGCTTAATCTCTGGGCTCTGCCTCTGGAATTATCTTTCTGTGTTCTTAAGTCATTTTATGTACCAGGGGAGAATCAGAACAAAGCAAATGTTAACAGTAAAAGATATGCCCTGGGTTCTCTTTGCACGGGACCCAGGTGTGTATGGCAGAGCAAAGACCTGCAGGGAGAGTGACATTTCACAAAGGTCCCCAAAGGTGTAGAAAACAGGACCTGAGGGGCACGGATACCAGAAATGATTGTCACCAATCAATGGAATTTATGTTTCTGCTGTGGGATGGATATCTGAAATGTTTGCTATAATTGGTTCCCAGCCAGCCCTGCCCCCTCTATTAATTGAGTACATTCCTCTTGACAAGTGCCACACTGGTGGCAACAATGTATGCTTCAAGAGCAGGGTACCTTTCTATCTAAAATCACATTTGTGACCAAGGCTCAGACAGGGAGCAGAGCCCAAAGGTCATCTCTCTCATTTCCAGGAATATCCGGGTGGGGGAGGGGCACTTGTGGGTGGGGGAGGGGCATGTTGGCAGTTCATATATCATTGTGTCACCTTGACATGGCAGTTTAGATTTCTTGGGTCTCCTACATTACATTACAGTCTCTTTAGAAAGACTTTGCCGGAGCCAGGCCTGGTAGTAGTCTATAATGCCAGCACAGAGGTATCTAAAGCAGGAAGAATACGAGTTCAAGGGTAACCTGGGCACCAGAGTAAAAGCAAGATGACCTGGGGCAACAAAGCAAGACCTTGTCTCAAAATAAAAAGCACCTGGATGGCTGGGGGAATGTAGCTCAGCGGTAGTGCCTGCCTAGCAACTGAAAGTCCCGGTGCTAAATCTCAGGCACTGGAAAGAAAGGGGTGGAGGGGGACAGAGTGGGGGGGACAGAGGGAGGAAGGGGGAAGGACATCCTCTGTGGTGCAAGTTTGATCTTGCAGTTGAGACCACTCCAAGAACTTACAGAATTCAAACCTAAACCTCAACCTGCTGGTGAACATTTGGCAAGTGAATGATAGTATGAAAGAAACAGAGCATGCGCGTTGCAGTGACTCGCAACCCAAAGAAACATGAGCATGCGCATCGCAGTGGCTCACGACCCACGGCTCTGACCCACGGCTCTGACCCACGGCTCTGACCCACGGCTCTGCCAGCTGTTGTTAATTACAAAGCAAAAAATGTGCCTTTAGGTGGTGACCACGGAGCAGCAGCTACTGAGGGACCCTGTGTAGAGGGTGAAACCTGTGAGCTGAGCACTTGAGTGGATGGGGCAGAAGGGTTCCTGACAGACAACCTAGGCCTGAAGAGTGTGAACCTGTCTCGAGAAAAAGAGGAGACATTTGGAAGAGAAAGCTGTCAGTTCTACAGGACCCTTAGGACAATCTTATAACTCTTCCCCAAATCAAACATTCCTCTGCAGTCACTGCTGGCCTTTTGATTAAGATTGAATATAAAAATTCCTCTGGAGAAAAAGTTGTGTTAGCCAGGTGTGGTGGCACACGCCTCTGATCCCACCATTCAGGAGGCAGAGGCAGGCAGATCTGAGTATGAGACCATCCTGATCTACAAAGCAAGTTCCAGGACAGCCAGGGCTGTGTTACACAGAGAAACCCTGTCTGGTCTCAAAAACAAACAAACATAGAAAGAAAGAAAGAAAGAAAGAAAGAAAGAAAGAAAGAAAGAAAGAAAGAAAGAAAGAAAGAAAGAAAGAAAGAAAGAAAGAAAGAAAGAAAGGAGAAAGAAAAAAGTTTTGTTGTACTTTGTTTTTGAGAGAATCTCACTGTGTAACCCTGGCTGGACTATGAAGACCAGATGGCCACACTCACAGGGATCCTACCTGCCTCTGCCTTTGCCTCTGTTGGCTGAAATTAAAGGTGTGATGTACCACCATCACCACACACACACAATACACACTACACACACACACATACTACACACATACACACACACATAGACAATATATATATATATATATATATATATATATATATATATATATATATATATATATA